>OX421866.1:0-714000 GCA_949127965.1 Pandemis corylana | reverse complement strand
AATCAATTCCGATTCAGTTTAGGTTCGCGCGCTGTCAGGTCCATACTAAAAATGTCAGATCCATACGCCAAAGACGTGGGAGTCGGGTTACCTCCGTCTGGTCAAGAGCTGCGGTTCGTTTTTGGATCCATCCGCGGGGAAGAACAATGCTTGGTCCGGTGCGCCCTGGGCATCGGTTAATGATTTCCTGGCAGATTCTGAGGGATATCATTATCCGTTGGCTAAGAGCCCGATAAGGGGGTCTTTTGACCGTGTTCTACCGTAAAACGTTGCCGTTGACATTGGCGAAAGAAGCAGACGTCATGGTAGGCCCCTGAGATCTGATTGAGAGGTCATAGGTTAACACAGCATGACTAAAATTTGCTATATCACCGTTCAAGCATCGTTATTTTAAAGTTATACTTTGGACTCGTATCAAAGTTCTATCAGTTGAACCATGACACAAATTCCCGATTGCTTATCAGTTTATTTTTTTCTGAAAACAACTCTTCTGTAATCATGCGTCACAAGGTTGCTAACTCATGTCTTTAACACGCATATCACATCTTTATCCCTTATGGGGTAGACAGAGCTTATGCTAACAAGTCCTAAATGCCACGTTTAGCATAATTTTATTGTGGGCATATAGAAAGAAAGAAAGAAGACATTTATTCTTTTTTGCAAAACACACAAATATAAGAGAATGTACACAATATTATAAAAAAACAAGAAAAAAAACACACATGAAAAATAGATCATCAGCGTTGTGTGTGTATGTGTTAGACACCTGCAGCACTGATTTTCAGCCAGAACCGTCTGTGACTCACGAAACGATACAAAAATAAAATATACTACATAATCCATAAACTTTTGCGTAAACAAAGTAGTAAACAGATAGAACCCAACTTATATTATGTGTAACTAAAAAAAACACATTAATTAATTAAATAGTTCACAATAAACAAAAAAATTAAAAAGGAGGAAATTCTTAATAAAATATAGGTGGAAAGGGGAATCAAAATTCAAAATTCCTACATACCTACATATTATATCCTATATATTCCTGAGATATCTTTAAATCACAAATACATTGCTTTTGTGGAGGCCACAGTAGAAGAATTTCTCTCCGATGTAAGGCGTAATTGGGGACCAAAGTCCAAAGGAAGCGGCATTTATACATCCGCGTTAAAAAACTTTGTTGGCGCGATGTAGAACATAATGTGACGTACAACATAATGTGGCTCTAGCTTTTGTGCGTCCTAGAAGTTAATGTAGTGGATGACTAGGTGGCGCTAGGGTCGCTACACTATTGTTCTTATTGTAAATTCAAAATAAAAATAAAAAACAAAAAGTTCATTTTGCAAATTGGCCGCCACGGGCTCTTTTCTATGGCTTATTTTGAAAGTACCAGCGCATTCGGAAATACCATCATTTTCAAGAAAAATGTGCCGCAAATAACTTGGCAGAAAGTAATTTTTTCGTCATAATATAAATTTACAACAATACCTACTTAAATTCTACTTAACTTTTAATACATCTATAGTAGAGATGTATAAAGTTTCTACTGGTCATAATGTGACTATTATAAATTCAGCCATTCCTGCATTCCTGGTCACGACACCAACACAATTCGCCCAAAAACCTTTAGAAATAATAAACACGAAGTAATAAACAATGAATCAAAGTCTATTCAAAACGAAAACATCGGGCCAAGGAAAAACATATTAACAGAACTTTACATTGCAGCAACAAGCTTCGTTGTATTTTAGAAGGATCCAAAACAAACAAATAATAAACACAAAGTAAAAGATACGAATTTTCATAAACGCCGCAAAACGCATTGAGACTAATATAGAAGAAAAGAGGATTAAATTTCCAAGGAAATTTCACGTACTTTACTCATTTGAAATGGGAGTGTGATGAAATGATTATTTATTAATACGATTAACAGTAAACACGATGTAATAATGTTTTTCAATTAGCAACGGAAGAAATTCTACTCGCAATTGAGCTTCTGAGTCTGGGAGCAAAGAAAAAACATAAAATGTACCAGTTGCTTCTCTTCCCGCGCAGAAGGTTCCCATCGAGGGAACGGGCGAAAATCTTAGGAATCATGTTATAAGCGATGCGGTTAGCAACCCATCCCATTTTGATTCCTTCCACCTATACGTCGATGACGTGATGGCTATTGACGACGTGGTTGGCTAAGTTGAAGGTGACCCTGCCTGCGAAACAAGCGTCCCGGGTTCGAATCCTGGTAATGGCACATATTTGTGTGATGAGCACGAATATTTGTTCCTGTGTCATGGATTTTTCTATCTATTTAAGTATGTATTTCTCTATATAAGTATGTATATCGATGTCTAGTACCCATTACACATTCCACAAGTCTTACTAGCGCTTACTTTGGGACTAGGTCAATTTGTGTGAATTGTTCTATAATATTTATTTATTTATTTATACGCCCACACAATCACCCTTTATTTTGTAACCCTAGGCTGTTTACCTCGTGAGGAATAAAGACGTGATTTATGTATGTGTGTATGTTACATGTGTACATCTATGCAATTGACCGCAATCTTGAGATAATTGGTGATAACTGGTGTCCCAACACACATAAATCACGTATTTATCCCTTACAGGGTAGACAGAGCCTAAGGTAACAAGACCCAAAGACCACGTTTAGCATGATTGTGAGCGTATAGGTGAAAAGGGGAATCAAAATAGTGACGGGTTGCTAGCCGCATCGCCAATAACTCATGATTCCTAAAATTTTCGCCCATTTCCTCGATGGACTTTTACCATCATCATCCTATGTTTTTTCTTTTCTCCCAAACCTGTTTGGAAGTCCCAACATAACCTTAAAAGTCAGTGCTCTATTGTTGTTCAAATTTGTTTAAAGGAGGACATACATACATACATACGCTTCTTTCCCGTCACGCCTCTTCCCCACAAGGGTAGGCAGAGACTACTTTGTTCCACTTGCTACGATCCTGACATATTTCTTTCGCTTCATCCACAGTCATCAATCTCTTCATACAGCCGGGGAAATTACGGGCACAAGAGGCATTTCATCTTAGTCCTCTAGGTTGGCAACGCATCTGCAATCCCTCCGGAGTTGCGGGTGTCTATGGGCAGTGGTGATCACTTACCATCAGGTGACCCACTTGCTCGTTTGCCTTCCTATTCATATAAAAAAAAAAAAAAAAAAAAAAAAAAACATGCTCGTCGGTTTCGGGTACTCCTGACCTGACCTTTTTCCAAAACGCGGAGGACCTTTTAGAAAAAGGCCTTAGATGCTGAGAGGTTGCCAGGCTTTTAAATACAGTTCAGGCTTCTGGGTTTGTTAATGTAATCATGAAAGAGTTGAAAGGTAAGTAATGCTATTAAATGATATTGACGGCTAAAACAATTCAGCCGCGAGTCGGGTGAAGTATTGAATATTCATGATATTCTAATATTCTGGGAACATCTGCACCATAAAAACTTAATTGGATTTTTACTGAAGGGTGTTTTGGATTTAAGCGTCGCCTAAAAAGAACTCGAGGTATTTTAAGGTTGCGCTTTGAAGTTTTGGTAGTGACCAAGTTTTTATGGTATGCTTCTTTTATGGGTAGCAGATTTTTTTATCAAAAGTGTTTTAATAACTAGCTGTTGCCCGCGGCTTCGCATAGTTCCTGTATTTTTTCTATATTTTCTCACCGTTTAACTTACCGTGGAATTCCGCATTCTCGAGTTTTAACGAGACGAAAGAACAGCAATTCGTTTTAAAGAAGACTAGGTACTTAAGGTTTGTGAACTGCTAAAATTGTGGATTAAGCAAGTTTTTCCTTAGCCCGTATTACTGTGCCACTGCTGGGGAAAGAATCTCCTTCGTCCACCACTCGCCACCGCCATCTCCACCAAGTGACCTTGTAGTATTTTTTTACTTGCTTTTCTATAAACTTGCAACGTATGTATATGCAAGTATGTTTGTCCGGGTGGAATCTTGCAACTCAATTTTGAAGCAGATATCTTCAACCGATTGAGCTGAAATTTTGCATAATTGTGGAAGTCGGATGACAATACAATAATCTGGCAGTAGATTTCTGGTGGCTCCGCCAGAACCGTCTCCGCAGGAGGGAACTCTTCAACGGTTGGTCCGATTGACTTGAAATTTGGTACACATGTGTAGGACGGATGACAATGCGAGTACTATTAACAAAAATACAGCCAGCAAAAAAAGCTTGTATCGAAAATGAATTTTTTAGGTTAGGCCACATCGATTACCTTTATAGCTTCCATGGACATCCCAAAGAGGAACACGGGAATTTATGGAATATAAAAATGTCTTAATCTTTACATAGTATACAACAAAGTCGTTTTCCGCTGTCTGTCCGTCCCTATGTATGCTTAGATCTTTAAAACTACGCAACGGATTTTGATGCGGTTTTTTTAAATAGATAGAATTATCCTTGAGGAAGGTTTATATGTATAATACATGCACAATATAGTAAAGAAACACTGATTGCACACGTGCGAAGCCGGGGCGAGTCGCAAGTTTGATTATAACTTCTAGAAGCCCTTAGGCCTGCTGGTTAAATCTAATTTAAAACAATCCTTACAATGATGAATGATCTTGTCATCTGCCACTCGCATCCAAATTACCTCGGCTTGCATCCAGCAATTCAACATCAGAACAAACGAAACGGAAACGACTAAATTACAAAATATTTAACTTGTTCCTGTTTTTCATTTGATCTCTCCTGACATATTGTCTGCAAAGCGTAATATAATTTGTCCGAGGAAAGCAGGAAATATCGAGTCGGCTGACATCATAGCACGGAATTAAATTAACTGAATCACAGCCGCTCGTCCATTGGAACAAGGCGAATGAGAAACGATTTGCGTTTTTATGCACTAACCTTATAAAGAAAAGTCTTTGGACTATGATTACACAAACGGGATAACTCAGGATGGTCAACATGTTTCGGACTAGTTCGTAGTCCTTCTTGGAGCTCTCGCCCAGCAGCGAAGCCCAGAAGCACGTCTAGGACGAGAGCGCAAAAGAGTCGCGTCGCGCGCGAGATAGGTTGCTCATCTTTTTCTTACTGTTCATCCCAGAAAGTGATGGGTAGTCTATCTCGCGTGCTAGCCGGGCTGCGCTCTGCTTGCTTGTGTAATTATGTTTGTGTCCGTTGAAAATGATTGGACTGTTTGTTTGTTTGTTTGCTTTGAATAGTGAGCCGATTTGAAAAATTCTTTCAGCATTGGAATCCTACATTGTCTCGGATTAACATAGGCTATTATTATCACCGACGAAGTCACGGGTAGCAGCTAGTCGTGTATAAATAAACTTAATACTCGTTATGACTTTGCATGCCTTCAAGACAATGAAGAGAACAGTGAAATCAATCTGTTTGTTTTACAATCACTTGCTAAAAACATTTCTCCCATGCTGGTCTGGGAGTAAAGAAAAAACATAGATTGCTTGTTGTGTAAAAGCCTATCGAGGGAATGGGCGAAAGTCTTAGGAATCATGTTATAGGCGATGCGACTAGCAACCCATCACTATTTTGATTTCCTTTTCCAGCTATACGCCCTTAATCATGCTAAACGTGGCCTTAAGGTTTTGTTACCTTAGGCTCTGTCTACCCCGTAAGGGATAAAGACGTGATACATGTATGTAAATGTAATAAAACAATATACTTATATTATTTTTTGCCACATTGTCGCATTAGGGATCGCCTGTAAAGATAATTGTAAGTGTGGAAAAAAAATACAGCTAAAGGTACAAAATAAATTCGGTCTCAAAAAAAACCGTTTATTTTGTAAACACGGCCAAGGGTTGTTTTACATGTATTTTTTTTTATTACCAGCTAATATAATCAGTCGGTATAATTTGGTTAAAGGATATTTACAGTTTGACAACAAATATAATGCGCATCGGCAGTATTCGTTTGCGCAGAGAAGCGCAGACCAGTTTCCGATGGTAGCCGAACGTGTAAATAATCTATGGCGGCATTGGCGCACGGCCCGGCCGCCATGTTGGTACGAAATCGATCGACCAATAACAGCGCCAGAGTTTAGCGCGCGTAGAATTCTATTTTATCATTGGTGTATCGTAATTTCCCGCGCTACTAAAATTGGTCTACTGCGCAGGTACATCGTGGAGCATTATTTTTGTTGTCAAACTGTAACTTCCGAATCTTCCGTGTGTGTGTGTGGGGGGGGGGGGGAGGGAAATCTTCTTTGTCACCAAAATAAATGACTGTTGGTGTGTTATCCGCATGAACTAGAAACGTTTAAGTACCCAAGACCAATAACTACGTTAATTCGCGTAACACATTTCAAACAAAGCTATTCTTGCTTCTTCTGCAGCTATGTGTTTTAAATTTTAAGTGTCGCTATAAAGTCGTAATGGATCAGTACCCTTGTTGGAGTAAAGAGGGAAGAGGAGTCGGAATTATTCAATTTCCACAGAAAGCAGGCCAAACCCAATTGGGCCAGCCCTGGGCCAGGTTAATTGGCCGGCCCGCGCGTTCTGTCAACATCGCTAAAATGGCATTTTTTTTGACAGAGCTTAGCTTATTTATTTATCAACAAGGGTGAGTTGCACCAAATTGATTTGCAAATGTACACACAGCAAAGCTATTCGGTAAGCAGGATAGATACGGCGCGAGCGTGCGTAGGTGCTTATCTGATTATATTGCCGTGTGTACATAAAACACGTCTTTATCAAATTTCTAAATCTCACTGAAAATTAGAACACAGAAAAATCCGAAAAGTAAAGCTATGGCCGGGAATCGAACCCGGATCCTCGTCATTCCGTGACGCGTGCACCCCTACACCACCCAGAGGTGGGTAAGCCTGGAATCGAACCCGGATCCTTGTCATTCCGTGACGCGTGCACCCCTACACCACCCAGAGCAGGTGGGTAAGCCTGGAATCGAACCCGGATCCTTCATTCCGTGACGCGTGCACCCCTACACCACCCAGAGCAGGTGGGTAAGCCTGGAATCGAACCCGGATCCTTGTCATTCCGTGACGCGTGCTATACCCCTACACCACCCATAGCAGGTGGGTAGTCGCCGAATTTTTCCACCTGTTACTAGCTGTCACGTGACCTTGTTACTATGCGAATTTTTGTCACTAAGCGTTATCTGTTTAAATGATGTGTCTGTACGACACAATTACAAACTCCCGTGGAACATCTACTGCTCACCAGGGACGAGAGAAGGCGCTGTTTTTCAAATGATAGGTACTATCAAATGAATCAAGATTTTTTTCTTTGATTTTTTATGTTTACTTTTACGGATTTACCGAGCCTGAGAACGGAGAGGAAATTTTTGTGGATGCCTTAGGCACGGGGATGCCTAGGGTTATGTGGGACTCATCCCGAAGGGGTATACCCGAACTAAAAACTCTCCGGCGTTGCCTCAATCCGGGGTGACGGGGACGCAGTGGGATGCCACTAGGGTTTCACCACAAACGCCTCCCCGGTGGCCCCGGCTTCCGCCAGGACCGCGCCAAAAAGGGGAGGGCCCACGGGTAGACAGAGTCTAGAGTAACAAGACCTAAAGGCCATATGTAGCGTGTTGGGGGCATACGCCTACATACATGTAGGTGGAACGGGGAATCAAAATAGTGACGCATCGCCTATAACATGATTCCTGAAATTGACGACGGGTTTTTGCCATCTGCGCGGGTTGCAAAGCAGTTTATTTATTTATTTATTTCCACATTTACAATTATCTTTACAGGCGATGCCTAATGCGACAATGTGACAAAAAAATAATTTAACTAATTTAACTAGCGTAACTCATTTTAAACAAGGCTATTCTTGTGAATTTCAGTTGGTACATTCTATGTGTTTTCTTTGCTCACAGACCAGCATGGAAGGGAAGTGTAATACTCATTTTCAACACAGTTGCTCGTAAATCGAGTCTTATTGCACCGCATTTAAACTCATAATACAGCTTATTACGCACAAGTGCCGTAATAATATTACCGCACGAGTGCGGTAATATAAACTTTTTTTTAATCTCAGCAAACGGTTCAGTATCAATAGGAACAAGGAATATTTTCGTGAATATTAAACTATTTTTGTTTAAAGATGATAAATAAACATTTAATTTCGACAAATTATTCATTTTTATCTAAAAAGGGACCATAATTTGCATATTTAAGACATTGATTAATTATTTTATTATAATTTCAATATTAGGCTGTTTAGCAGTCTGTTGTCAGTGTCTGCGTCACGCGCGTGCTAAGTGCACAGCGCGCATGCGCGAGTGCTGCGTGCGGATTGGCGCGGAGAAATAATATCTGCCGCCATTTTTCACTGATATTGTTGATTCAGACTTTGTTATTTCATTACTTTAAAAATTACTAGTTCAAGTAATAAAGAAATTTAGTGTCCGTCGCTGGAAATACTAAAATATTATGTTCGGACAATGTTCGGACAGTTATATCAGTAAGAAATCCAAGGTGTTAATTACCAAATGATAAAGTAAAGTTTTAAAGCAGCTCCAGCTAAGCAATGTCTGGTAACAAAGGTAAACTAAAGTTCTTAAAGTCCTTTTATTAACTAAATTTTATTTATTTTTCCTCGCAAATGTGTTGAAAAATGTCGTATGCGACGCGTGTGCTTTGGTAATTAAACATCTCGGCTCTCTTACCCGCGCTCGCTGGTGCTCGCGCGTACAATACGCCTCGTGTGTAATTACCAACATAGCACACTTGTATCATAATGTACTATTAAATTATTATTATTATTAGCCTGGATATGTTTCCCACTGCTGGGAAAAAGCCACCCCCATTTTCTCCACTCGCCCCGATCTTGAGATTTGTCCGGCTAGTTCTCAAGGAATAAGAAAAAATGTGAAAAAACTAGACTTGACAGAAGCAAACACAAGAATAGATAAAAGAAGTGGAAAGGGCAATGACCTAAAACTAATCTCAATAACTTGTAACAAGCAGCAAGGTTAATACCTACACGTGAATACATATCTTAAATACCTACGATAGGTAAACTAATACAATGTCAGAATAATACGCTACATAATGATACTTACCTACAAACAAAAATAGATAACATCTAAGCGGAACTATTAAGTGAATACCCGCATAGGTGATTAAATATTAGGCATAAATATAATACGTATAAATAGCACGTCGATAACTAAAGTTTTACCCACAAATCTATCGTAATTAGGATTTACTGTCAATGACAATTATTTTATTGATTTATATCTTATCAAAGCAATGAAAAGAAAAAGTAGGTACCTACTATGTTGTAGAGGCTAGAAAGTAAGCAATCAATGGACAAGTTAGTCAACCTATGAACATTTGAAACACAAGATAATTCCAGAAGCATTGTTAACCTAGATGGCTAAGATGCAAAATCGTGTTCCACTAATTTCACAAGCTGTTAAACTCAGCGCAAGCACTGCTGCTTAGCGGCAAGATTAGCGAGTATCCGGACCTTGCAGGAAGTCCTGACACCAAGTGTCAATCTACTTCTACTTAAACTTAAGAGGCTCTAGTCAGTGGAGCAATTTCCATGTGGTCTTTTCCAGGGCCTTTTCTTTGACACCCAATCTACGTACATACATAGATCACATCTTTATCCCTTACGGGGTAGACAGAGCCTAAGGTAACAAGACCTAAAGGCCACGTTTAGCATGATTGTTGATGTGGGCGTATAGGTGGAAAGGGGAATCGAAATAGTGACGGGTTGCTAGCCGCTTAGCATGATTCCTAGATTTTTACCCATTCCCTCGATGGCCTTTACCATCTAATAATAAATAATAATAATAATATCTTGGGACAATTGACACCAATTGACCTAGCCCCAAACTAAGCAAAGCTTGTAATATGGGCACTAGACAACGGATAAACATACTTATATAGATAAATACATACTTAAATACATATTAAACATCCAAGACTCGAGAACAAACATTCGTATTTTTCATACAAATATCTGCCCCGACCAGGGATCGAACCCGGGACCTCAAGCTTCATGGGCAGGTTCTCTAACCACTGGGCCATCCGGTCGTCAAAAATCTGTGCGGGAATTGAAGCAGTTGATACATTGTGTTGTTTCTTTGCTCCCAGACCAGCATGGAAGTGTATCTACCTACAGTTTCCAATTTCTTCATAAGTATAGTAGAAACTTGGCAACCCAATGATAATATATCCAGTAAACATAACGCCGATGATTACGTTGGAATATAATGTATTATAAACTTGTTTATGTGCAAGCAGCAAGTTTGAACATGGCCCTACTTGTAATCTCGCATCTTATGAAATTCAATGAGCATTTCCCCAAAACACATAAACACTCAGCAGTCGAAGGCTCCCCTGCCCCCAATCACATTGCTGCTTCATTTAAAAAGCGGTATTCGCAGTCCGATACAAACGCCGTAATGTACTACGAGTTTCTCGATAGTGTCGAGGGGAGCTGGTGATATTGTTAGTGCGTTAGGTAAAGTAGTAAATATGTAAATTTCTCTAGGATTTCGGGTTTTAGTACTCGCATGATACCATACGAGCGTAATACGAAATCGATGGTTATAAAATTAGACATGACTTTGTAAATTTTTCGATACAGTATACATACGTACAGTTGCCATCAGATATATCGTAGCGGGCGAGATAATAAAATATTTCGGAGCAATATTAAAGTTCAATAAATTCTTTACACGATAAAGTTAAAAACAAAGAAACAGACTCCTATTTTCAATAGATATCAAACGGTGAACAATCTGACAAACTGCGTCCTCTAGAGACACAAGTGATAAAAAAGCAGTCAAGTGCGAATCGATTTCAAACACATACCTAGGTATAGGTTCTTTACATACAAAAAATAATATTACCTTGTTTATTAACTTTAGCCTTCATAGCTGCAAGTAGCCTATACGGTGTCGTATAGACAGGTTTTGTATTCTGTTTAACGCTGATGTGCTGTCTCATGGTGTCTGCCTGACCTATCGCCGTCCAAGTAAAAAACGTCCGCGTATTTCGCGCATTAGATTCTATGAGATTTCGATCAATGTAAGGTGATTTAATTTTAATGATGACTGTGGGTGAATTTCTGAACGGGACGTTTTTTGGTAATTTTCGTGGCGCGTTTTTTTTTTCTTTTATTTTATATTTTGATAATAGATTATGGCAGAGATTGGAATGATGAACAAAACGCAAAAAGAGGCACTCTTCTGTGTTGAATAGTTTAGCTAAAATTCGATGGCGAAAAAATTCATGCCACACAAATTACATTGTTGCCACGCAAATTACATTTTTAATTTTTTACTATCAATTTGATAAATAAAACTAAACTTTTTGATTTTCCGATTTATTCATTAAAACAGAAAATGACACTTTCTAAACAAATCAGTCTTAAGGTTGTTAATAAAAAAAAAATTAAAAATCACACTGCGTTTCTACAGACTAATTGTATTATTTTCTGTCTTTGCCTGTAGTTCCTGACGTTGATTCTATTTCTTTCCCTCAATATACGCTTAGTATTCTGGGACTACCCACACATCGGAAGAATTTTTCTCTCTCTTTTCATTTGATGATATTTCTCTCTTTTTTCTCTTTTATATTTTTCATAATTTTCTGCATCGTTTTTAATTTTCTGTCTCCTTTTTCTTTCCGCCAATTTCTTTTTCTCGAGTCTATACTCTTTTTTTTGACGCATTTTGAAATACCTTAAACAGAAAAGGTATAAATCAGAAACTAAAAGCAAGTTGTAATTAAACTAAACGTCAATTACAAAATTAAACAGTATCATAGATACGTAAGTTGTTCAAAAATAATAAATTAAAAAATACAACGTAAAATAGTAGAAAGTATTGTAATTGTATTTACGTTGTTTTTTTAAAGATAGCAAGTGTTATTAACCATCATAAAATGCTCATTTTATTGAAATAAGACATAAAATGTAATTTGTGTGGCGCGTTTGTAATTTGCGTGGGCAAAAGTGACACACAAATTACGCCACACAAATTACGGCAAAAGTGTATTTATTTTTTTCTGTCGAAAGTATAAGCTTTAGGTAAATGACAATAGGACTGTTCATTCTCGATGTTCTAAACTATAAAACACTTAAATAGACATATCGATAAAGTAGTTGAACATGAAATATTTACTAGCCACACAAATTACCTTATAGGCTGACCAAAAGTATCGTGACACAAACTTACCTATTTTTAAAAATCACAGCGCAGACTACGCGTCCGCTTTGCTCGGTAATCGAACGCGAACTAGCATGTCTTCGACGTAATAACTTAAAAATGGCGTTACATAGCTCAACCAATCAGTAACCAGCAGGTATTTGCGAGTCATCGAAAGACGCTCTCGCGCGGGACAAACACATTCCTATCCCTGTATTTTTAAATTACGAGATTTTTGCATTGTTTTTTGTTTTATAATATAGACCAGGAAGAGCTCTTTAAAATGCTTTTTACAGAAATAAATTACGACAATTATAGACGAAGTTGTATTCATTTTTCTGAGCTAAACTTGGCGTGTGACATACCTCACAGCTATGCTAATCGTGGATTTTCGAACTTTCAATATTTTTTTTCGGGGATTGGTAGCTCATCATCACTTATTCAAGGCTTTGCCTCGTCATAAATGATTGCAAAGAATACGATCATATTTTTTTTTGGTACATATATGTCATAGTTTTTTTTTTGGTAGCGTGGGACAGTCAGAAAACTCGGTTTTGAAATTCACCCCTGTAATTTCTTTACTCTATCCGCACTAATTCAATTTTTCGAAGTTACAAATTTTACAGTCATTGAAATCTTCCAATTGTGGTTCAAATAAAGGCAATTTAATGTCGTGCTCACTTGTATTTCATATCCGTGCCGGTATTCGACCTTGTTTCACTTTAACTATACTTCCCGCTAAAAGGATCGAAGGTCACGCACCGCGTCTGTCTCGCTATCCATCTATCAATCGACATGGCAGGGTCGCCATGTAGAATGGCTTGGAGCGCAAATGAAAGACGAGTTCACTGATCAGCGGTATTAAAACTGAAGCCTTAAACTAATGACACATGCAAGTGTCTTATATCTAGGTAGAATATATAGAAGTATACGTAACGCTACACACCTCTGAGATGTTACTTCTTATCAAACACAATAATTCTATCAAAATTCCTTACCGAGAGGTTTTGACTCCCGCGGATTTCACACGAAAATACGCTTTCAAAATTGTATCTTTTGATGGCATGAGCTAATAGACTGACCGGTTAAATAGAGAGGTGAAGGCGCACTACCCGCCCGCAACTCTCTCGGTCCCCTTTGTCGTACTACCCCGCACCCCAGTGCCGCGCGGGCGAGGACTCATTTAAGCAGTCGGTCTATCTATAGTAGCAGCAACGTCAATGAACAAAAATATTTGCCTTGCTACTCCGCTACAGCCCGGCTTGCACGAGAGCGCGCTGAAGTCGCGTCGTGCGCGAGATAGTCTACCCGTCTTTCTAGAATGAACAGTAAGAAAAAGACGAGCGATCTTTTTCGCGCGCGACGTGAATATTATGCGCTCTGCGAAATCAAACGTGCTGAAATCACATTAATATTATAAAGGCGAAAGTTTGTGTGTGTGTTTGTGTGGATGTTTGTTACTTCTTCACGCGCAAACGGCTGGGCGGATTTTGATAAAATTTGAAACAGAGATAGCTGGTACCCTAGATTAACACATAGGCTACTTTTTATCCCGAAAAATGGCATAGTTCTCGCGGAATAGTGATAAACATGTCAAAGGTCGTAGCTGCCCAGTCGCATCGTAAATAATTATTGCGGAATATTGCTATCAACATCAGTTCCTCAATCTAATTCTCCGCGGATCAAGTCGCGGGCGGAAGCTAGTGATAATGTAAGTTTTTTTATGAATAAAGCAAGGAACCCTAAAATATGGTTATCATTTAGAATGATATCGCACGTTCTTCGCATATAAATATATGGGCGAAAAGATACCAGATGCAGTTGTATCAAAGACGCCATAGAGGTAACGTGTTTTGGAATATAATATACATACATACCATCACGCCTCTTTAACACAGTTGTAGGCAGAGACTACATTGTTCCACTTGCCATGATCCTTACATACCTCTTTCGCTTCATCCACATTCATCAATCTCACTAACCTAACGAATGATGAGATATTTCGGAATAATCCTGAGAGAACTTGTATTTATGGGATTGTAACGGAACTTCGCCTCCGCCTCAGTTACCGCGGAAGTTCCGCAAGAATACGCACCTCCGCCTCCGCCTCCGTTACCGCGGAAGTTCCGCAAGAATGTGCACCTCCGCCTCCGCCTCCGAAATTTTTCTTGCGGAGTTGTAACAGAGTTTTATATTCATACATTAGTATGCATAACTTTCGTGTCACAATGGAAAAAGTTAGCGAATTTTAACTACCCTACTAACGCAACTTGAACGGTGTGTAACTTTTTGGTCCTCAACCATTTTTCAAGCCGAAAGAACGTTGTATAGCTTAAGTAACTTATAATTGTTGACAACTAAATTAAAGTTTTGTGGATACGTCGCCTAATATCAGATGCCATCTGACCTTTCATTGTTTACATTCGGCGACCAGATAAGTGTGGGCTGTTATTATTTATCGTTAACAAAAAATCACTGTGTTTCAACAAACGCTCAATATGGCTGTAGGTCGTATGCGTACATGTCAATGCAGCTTCTAACCTTTTCAATCCCAAACCCAGCATAGTAGCATTAGTAGCTATTCAGAATTGTGTACTAAACTTGCGTAGACTAGACTCACCGTTATAGCTTGAAGATGTTAGTTAAGGTGGCTATGGACGGGCCACATCACTCTTATAATTATTATAACCGTTGGGGAAGAGAGGTTCTCGAGTGGCGACCACTACCCGGAACACGCAGCGTTGGCCTCCCACTAGGTGGATCGACATCGCAAGAGTTGCGGGCTATAAGATTCAGGTGGCCAGTAGTTGTTTTTTGTTCAACAGTGGACGTCACTCGATAATGATGAAGATGACCATGGAATGGTGATCACTTTCACGCTATGCTCTGACAAAATATTCGTTGTTGATAAAGGAATTGAGTACATAGGAACACTAAAAATATAATCCATTAATTTTAAAAGGTCGGGGTTAATTGATATGCAACTCTTATACTTTGCTCAAGTGAAGACCTTTTTTTTAGTAAAATGATCCTGTTTCTGCTGACCGCTTTGTTGGCCGCTGTGATGGTCTGGCTGGCCATCAAGCATCGCCAGCACAGCCAATACTGGGCCGAGCGAGGGATCCCACACAGCCCACCACATCTTCTGGTCGGCAGTTTCTCCTTCTTGTTCAAACAGAATGTGGTAAGTCAATTTTGCCCCGAATGTGGGTCACTACATACACACAAACATAAGTAAATGTAGACGTGTGCTATACTCATGACCGCGGCTGCTATATCGTGGCCGAAACGCCCAGGTTATCAACCATTAAATAATTTAAGGAATGTTCCAAGAGCAGTTGTAGTTAATGAGCTGAATCGCCATTGATGCCTCTTATTTCCACAGGGTATTTGGATGCGGGACCTTCATCAGCGCTACACAGCCCCTCTGGTTGGCATCTGGGTGTTCAGGAAACCGGTGCTGGTGGTTGGTGACCCTAAGATCGCGCGCCGTATCCTCGTCCAGGATAGCGACTTGTTCCGCAACAGATACCTCAGCTCTGGGAAGTCTGACCCTATCGGATCTCAGAACATTTTCACCGTCAACGTAAGATTTTTTAAATATACGACAAGGAGGGAAATTAAAAAGCGGATCACCTGACGGTTAGTGACCATTACTGCCCATGGACATTCCCAACTCTAGAGAATTGCGGATGCGTTGCCACTGTTGCCAGCTTAAGATAGAATACCTTTTGTGGCAGTAACTTCACCAGCTGTCTTACTATCCGCGCCGTGACACAGCAACTCAAGCACTGTTGCTTGGCAGCAGGATTAGCGAGTAAGGTGGTGGTAGCGATCCGAACGGACCTTGCGCAAGGTCTTACTACCCGACAAAAAGTTACCGTTTTATTCGAACACAGAAAATCTTCAACTACACGCATTGGAGGAGAGTCAATGAAGAACTCATCCGCTTGTAACTATACTTGGGTTTGGTATTATCTTGAATATACTATCAACTCAACGTGTATCCTTAAAATTTGCACAAAGCGTTTGTCTGTTATTATTCGGACGCTGTGTTTCCTGAACGCTACATCCTGACCGTTCAAATCGAATATGAATGGATTTCTACTAAGCAAGCTTTGCAAACCAAACCACAACTTAGTTACTCGTCAGATGTGATTGTAATAGCTCAATATCTTCAGAAACCTGGATGAGCTTCTTCTACGCAAGCGTATTATGTCTTAGCCCACAATTAAGTTACCCATTTCCTCAGACGTAATCGTTATTATTTTCAAAAACTCGAGGCCATAATAGTCTAACTGGTGGGCAATAGCGAGCTTCTTCTTCATCAGATTCTGTTTCTGTCGTCTGCGTTTAACAGAAAGGAAAGGTGACTCAGATTGTGCTTTAATAAAGCATCTGGCTGAGACGTGAAGTATTGCAGTATTGCAGGCGTTTTACTAAATAATATGAGAACAGTGGACGCATGTTTAAAGAAGAATCGTTAATTTTATTCATTTTCAGAGGCATTAATCCATTTCTTCTCAGGACCCGACATGGACAAACGTTAGGCGTCGCTTGACATACATTTTCACTGCAGCCAAATTGAAAAACTTGCAAGGATTCGCCACAGGAAAAGCAAGGGATGTCGTCAAGCGTATCACACAATTCAACTCTGAAAAGAAGTCTGTCGAGCTTAGGGTATGTAAAAAAGACCTAGTTATACATCATGGTATTTCATTTGGATACACAAATGCATTGTAACCAATAATAATATGGACCAATACGTTATAATCCACACGGTCTCTTCGAATTATTCCGGATTATTCCATCAGGAGGTTGAATCTGGGAGTAATTCTTTCATGCTAGCCAGAAAGTTAAGAAAAAACATACAATGTAGCAGTTGCTTCTCTTCTCGCAGATGATACAAGCCAATCTAGCGAATGGGTGAAAACCTGAAAAATCATGTCATAGGCGATGCGGCTAGTAACCCATCACTATTCCAAACAAATTCAATTATGCTAAACGTGGTCTTTAGGTCTTGTTACCTTAGACTCAGTCTACCTCGTAAGAGATAAAGACGTGATTTATGTACGTGTGTAATATTAAATAGGTAATTACCCTTTTCCAGACGCTTTTCTCCGATTTCACTACTGACATATTCGGCACATTTGCGTTCGGAGTCGAGACCGATGCTGTTCTGACCGGGGACAGTGTGCTCCGCGCCGTCACTCGCACCTTCCAAGAGTTCAGCATGTACCGTGGTCTCTGTTGGCTTAGTATCTTCTTCTGGCCTGGACTCGTTGATATCTTCAGGTACTGTATCTATTTTAATTATATAGCAAACAACCGTGGTTATTACCGCCATGATTTCATTAACTGCTTTTTTGGCTCTTCAGCCAACTGTAATAGGACTGTATCTTTAGAATCATGATAAGTACACACTTAAAATTTTCCTATTTCTTTGTAAGTTATCTGTTAAGATGCTTCTTCGTTTTCTTCTTCGCTTTACTCTTGTCAGTGGCCATGATTTATCGCTTGAGTCGCTGAGGTGCTAAAATGATTTCTTTTACTGTTTCTATTCTGATCTTCAATTTTATTAATTTGATATTTTTTCTGTCAGGTTCTCATTATTTCCAAAGAAAACAACAAATTTCTTTATCAAGACAGTTAACAACATCATTGAGTATAGAATTAAGAATAAAATCGAGAAGCCAGATCTTCTTGACGCTCTAATAAAGATGAAAAAAGATGGATTGGAAGAAGGAGAAGGTGAGTTTTCAAAAGCACTGTTTAGCTTCAGCATAACAAGACACGGCCCTCCTTCTAGCGATCGGCACCAAATCATTTTCCTTAAAATTTCCAACCCACTGGGCTTCCGTGGTTACGTTGCCACTACCAAATCCAACTATTACCAAATAATGGTTTGCATCCTCAATTTTTCATAGGATACGTAGCTGGTGACGTTTCCATTCAGTCCCAGTTGGTTTGAAACCTCAGACTTGAATACTCGATCTTGAACTTCACAGTACGGTCTGCCGCTGTCATTTCACACCACCGTTCAGACAACTCATTGATGGTATTAATTTCAGAATTCGACGAAAATCTCCTGGCAGCTCAGGCCACCATCATGTTGCAGGGTGCGTTCGATACCACGGCTGGTGCTCTAACGTTCATCACCTATGAACTTGCACATCAGCCTGATGTTCAGGTAATAAAAGACTTGTTATGCATCCCCGTTATTGTGAAAAATGTTATAAATGGGTAGTTTCATGATAGATCCTGATAATAGAGACACTTTATGCGATCAAAAGAGTAGGAATCAATATCAAACGCGTGAGCGTTCGCAATCGCATTTCCAAATCTTTCTGGCCTCATGTAACACTATGCAGACATTTGTCAGAGAGAAATTGTCAGTATGATTGTGATGCCGGGTGCGTTAGACGGTAGGGCCTCTGAAGTCTATATTATTATGTACCTTGCGAGTGTTTAAAATGTGGCAAAGAAAATTATACACAATTTTATTGCAAAGCAGTTCGTATGGTCTGTGTGAAAATTTTAATCTGCACTTAGATTTGGTGAGAACCACAGCTCAAGCTCATCAAGGAGGTCTATCCTCAGCAGTGGAATGTATACAGGCTGAAAATGATGGTGGTAATGTAATGATAAATGGTTTTTAACTCGTCTGTTATTTTTCTTTACAGGAGAAGCTTTACAGAGAACTGGCTGAAGCGAAGGCAGAAAACGAGCAAGATTTGAGTTTCAATGATTTAGAGCAACTAACTTACCTTAATTGTGTTATTAAAGGTAAATCCCCACATTTATTTCGGATCGTTTTATATCACAGGAAAATTTACATTATTCCATTCCATATTGTGCTGATCTGGAAGCAAAGAAAAAACATTAAATGTACTAGTTACATCTATTCTCTTTCCGCGCAAATGGTAAAAGACCATCAAGGGATTAGATGAAAATCTTAGGAATCATTTCATAGGCAATCGATGCGTATATTAACTTATCACTATTTTGATTCCCTTTTTTATTTATACGTCCACAATCATGCTAGACGTATCTTTTAGGTTTTGTTACTTTAAACTCTTTCTAACCCGTGTCTTCCGAAGATCCAGTCTAGCTTCTGTAATTTAGTCAGACAAAACGCGAACGCATTCGTAATCCTCGTCTACAAATTTACATATACCAATTCACAGAAGGCGTGAGGAAGTATCCTCCCATGGGTTGGCTGGACCGTGTCGCTGGTGCCGATTATAAGATTGATGACAAGCTCACCGTCTCCCGCGGCACCCCTGTCTACGTGAACGCTATCGGGATGCATTACGACCCTCAGTACTTTCCTGATCCCCACAGCTTCGATCCTGACAGGTTCTTACCTGAAAATGAGAGTAGCATAGTTCCATTCTCATACCTGCCTTTTGGAGATGGACCGAGAACTTGTATTGGTAAGTCTATTGGCATTACAGATAAGATGTAGATAAGAATAATAACAGCATGACAATATTCGATTGAAACAACATCAACATCTAAATCATGTTAATAGAACCAACAATTTGAAGATTAATTTATAGTGTTGAAAAAATAAAACATGCCAGGAAAGAATCGAATTCAAGAGGTTTTTACAAGTTTTTATTTAACTTGCAGTGTATGTATGTATGTGTGGATGGAATCTTGCAACTCAATTTTGAAGCAAATATCTTTAACCGATTGAGCTGAAATTTTGCATTATGTGTGTGAATCGGATGACAATACAATAATCTGGTGGTGAAATCCTGGTGGACCGGTAAGGTCGGTCTCCGCAGGAGGAAACTGACTTAGCAATTGGCAACTTGGCACATGGTGGGTACCACCCGCAGTTACTGTACTGAACCGAACTGGCCGAAAGGCTGAATCGGGAGTTTGGAGGTTGAAAGGAGAAACCTTTGCTCAGGCAGTGGGGCACAAATTATCCTTATCCTTACTAATATAATAAATGTGAAAGTAACTCTGTCTGTCTGTCGGGATAATTCCTACGGGATAAGGAAAAAACGGGAATTACGCTGAATTAATTGACGCTATCTCAGTAACTATAATAACTAGACTTCAAACTTGATACAAAAGTAGGTGATTACAAAACTAAGAAACTAATTTCAGGATGTTTGGAAATTCCCACGTGATAACGAAAAAAACGGGATTTATATATTCAGTTCTTACGGGAACGGGAAAAACGGGAAGCGGGGGAAAGTTGAAATTTGTCACGTAGGTTTATTCGGGCCTGTAGGGGAACACTAAGAAAGAATTTTCCGAAACGCCCACAGGGACGAGAAAAAACGGGATTTTAAGTTTCGAGACGAAACAGCGGAAGAAAGAGACAACATTTATAACGTGTGTTTCTTTAAAGACTTTAAGTGTACTCCGAAAGCACTCCCCAAAATTTCCACGGGAACGGGAAAAAACTTATTTTTTCGTTTTACACCTTAGCGCGTACGAAGTCGCGGGCAAAAGCTATTTAGGGTATATTTTAGGACAGCCCTATAGGTTAGGTTAGGTTTGTTTTATAAAAATCCTGCAATAATTACAGTTTCAGAAAAATTAAGGCAGCAGGGCAATGCGGGGGCTTGCTTGCATGCTTGCGTGCTTACTTGCATGCATGCTTGCTTGCACGCTTGCTTGCATGCTTGCTTGCCTGCTTGCTTGCCTGCTTGCATGCCTGCTTGCATGCCTGCTTGCATACTTACATGCTTGTAGGTTTGCATGCCTGTTTGCATACTTACATGCTTGCATGCATGCTTGAAAGCTTGCAGGTTTGGTTGCTCGCTTGCTTGATTGCTAGCTTCTTTGAAATGCTCATGGTTCACGCGTGCGAAGCCGCGGGCAAAAGCTAGAATTGAATAGGCTCCGAAAATACTAGACTGATTTAAAAAATGTTTTCACCGTTGGAAAGCTACATTATTCCCGGGTAAAATAGGTTATATTTTATTTTTGAAAACATTAGGGATTCTTAAAAAAACTGCAATTATCTATACTAATATTATAAAGAGGAAAGATTTAATTGTTATTATTAACTTGCTTGCTTGCTTGCACGCTTGCTTGGCATGCTTACTTGCATGCTCACTGCGTGCTTGCTAGCACGCTTGCATGTCATGCTTTCATGCCTTCTCGCTGAGTGCTTGCTTGCACGCTTGCTTGCATGCTTGCTTGCATGCTTGCTTGCCTGCTTTCATGCCTGCTTGCATGCCTGCTTGCATGCCTGCTTGCATACTTACATGCTTGCATGCTTGCTTGAAAGCTTGCAGGTTCGCTTGCTTGCTTGCATGCCTGCTTGCATACTTACATGCTTGCATGCTTACTTGCGTGCCTGCTTGCATTCCTGCTTGCATATTTACATGCTTGCATGCTTGCTTGAAAGCTTGCAGTTTCGCTTGCTTGCTTGCTTGATTGCTTGCTTCTTTGAAATGCTCATGGTTCACGCGTGCGAAGCCGCGGGCAAAAGCCAGTAGGCTAACAAAAAATAAAATAAAGACGTGGTGTATATTGTATTGTACTTATATTTTATTTTTTGCTTGTATCATGTATATTAGACTTACTACTGTCTAAATTATGCTCCCAATGATTTCAAAACAACTGGCACAGGCTTTCGTAAGCCTAAAAGGGTGTTCCAGCCACTA
This sequence comes from Pandemis corylana, assembly GCA_949127965.1. Lineage (NCBI taxonomy): Eukaryota > Metazoa > Arthropoda > Insecta > Lepidoptera > Tortricidae > Pandemis > Pandemis corylana. The sequence continues at coordinate 692,222 of OX421866.1, read as the reverse complement.
AAATTGTTGTGCTAAAACATTATGATAATAAATCATTTTTCATTTTCATTTTTCATTTTTCAAAATAACTTTTCAGGTATGCGTTTCGCACATTTGGTCATGCGGACGGCACTCTCCGAAGTTGTTCTAAACTTCACGATAAGATCGAAACCTGGTTACCCAAAACCTGCAGACATCCAGTTTGAGAACAAAGGACTCTTTCTCATGCCAGGGACGCCACTTTGCGTGGACTTTGTTCCTAGAAACTGAACAATTGTAGCATTCAAGCATTAAAAAACTCAAGAACGAGCCATGTATGCCTGGCTGAAAATCAGTGCCGCAGGTGTCTTACATCTGACCGTTTCACTTTTGCGAAGACACATTCAACACTGATGATCTATTCTTCATGTCTGTGTTTTTTGTTTCCTTTCTGTAAAATTGTGTGTATGCTCATGTATTGCCCCAACGGACCATCGCTGACTGTAAGGCCAGCAAATGCTGACAAACTATTTATCCGTAGTTTTTTTTAATTATTCTTTATTTTGTTTTTTGTTGTGTCATTAATAAACTTTTTCTTTCATTCTTTCTATTTGTGTGTCTTACAAAAAGGAATAAATGTCTTCTTTTCTTTCTTTCTTTCTTTCTTTCTATGTGAGATGAAAATAATAATAATAAGGAAATGACACGAGACATTCTTTGTCAGCAAGGCCAGCACCAATGCGCGCGAGAGCTGTGTCGCACGCGAGATTGCCGTCCTTTTTTTTCTATTCGTGTTAGAAAGAGATGGATAGTCTATCTCTTCTTATCTCAAAAGTCAGTCATCAAAGTAACTAAACTAAGTATTTTTATATTGAAGTTATTTTGATCAAAGTTAGAAATAACTCCTATAAAAAATCAATAATATTTGTAAAGGAGCTAGGCAGGGAGCTGGGTCGCAGACTGAGATATAGGGGGTGCGATCCCCGCTTTGCCTCGTGACTGGTTCAAAGGGCTTCCATTGCAGTTCAAAGAGGCAACGCGGCCAGCAGCTGCTGCAGCATAATGGGAACCTTTGAGCCAGGCACGAAATAGGGGGCATTTTTTAGGTAAGTTTTTAATAATTTTTACATACTTTAATTTAAATCAACATTCCTAGTTTTAGTATTCTTTATTGTTATTTAGTTTTTAATTGTTTGGTTATTAATAAAGAATAATTAATATTTGTAATGCTTTTTATGTCATAACATTAAGGCTATAATTTATTGTATATAGTTTAAAAGTGTAAACTTTCGTATTAAACGATATTTCTGTACATATTTATCGTATTTTGAATTTAGTCTTTATTGTTTGTATATTTATTTTTATCTTAAGTTAGGTTTTTACAATATTCATATAATATAAATAATGTAAAAGTAATAAAACAATATTATTACAAAATATAAAAACATTTTTTTATTTATTGAAATGGGAAACAAACAGCATCAAATTTACACGTATAGTTAAATGAATATAGTAAATACATAAGCCAAAACAGTTCCCACTTATAATTTATACATCTATTTGCTCGAAAAGTAACACGTGCCAAATAAATTCTAATTTTTTTTTTTTTTTTTCATGTTGAAAGTCTAAATTTTAACTATAAATTAGAATATAAAAAATATAAAACAGTACAATTTAGGAAAACAAAAAGACAAAAAGACAATAATATTGGAACAGTACCTATCGGATTACAAGCACCTGAGCTCAACCAAAAACATCCACATATACACCGGTTTACTCATCTTTTTTTTATTTTTTTTTATTACGAACTGACCAGTGATTGACCTCTATCTCACTTGGTGGAAGGTGCAGATGAGGTCAATGGTGTATTTCACTGGTTCAGTAATCCATTATGAAAACCTAACCTAGGGTGCCGCTGGCAGCGAGGCGAGGCCTAAGCTACCGGTGGTCAAGGCGACAGAGAGAGGAACCTCCTGATTATCCGAGCCGTGTGCAGGAGTACCGCCTTCTGTATCTGGCCCTTCACCCAACCACCTAGCGAGAGCCTTTTAAGGTGATGGTCACGGTTCTTCGCTATTAGACCGTTCGCCGCAACGACTATCGGGACAGTAAGTAAGTAAGTAAATAAAAACAAATAAACATTATCATAAATACCTACGATGGGTAAACTAATGCAATGTCAGATTAATACGCTACATAATGATACTTACCTACAAACAAAAAATAGATAACATCTAAGCGGAACTATCAAGTGAATACCCGCATAGGTGATTAAATATTAGGCATGTAATACGTATAAATAGCATGTCGATAACTAAAGTTTTACTCACAAATCCATCATAATTAGGATTTACTGTCAATGATAATTATTTTATTGTTTTATATCTTATCAAAGCAATGTAAAGAAAAAGTAGGTACCTACTATGTTGTAGAGGCTAGAAAGTAAGCGTTCAATGGACAAGTTAGTCAACCTATGAACATTTGAAACACAAGATAATTCCAGAAGCATTGTTAACCTAGACGGCTAAGATGCAAAATCATGTTCCACTAATTTCACAAGCTGTTAAACTCAGTGCAAGCACTGCTGCTTAGCGGCAAGATTAGCGAGTATCCGGACCTTGCAGGAAGTCCTGACACCAAGTGTCAATCTACTTCCACTTGAACTTAAGAGGCTCTAGTCAGTGGAGCAATTTCCATGTGGTCTTTTCCAGGGCCTTTTCTTTGACACCCAAACTACGTACATACATAGAGCACATCTTTATCCCTTACGGGGTTGACAGAGTCTAAGGTAACAAGACCTAAAGGCCACGTTTAGCATGATTATGGATGTGGGCGTATAGGTGGAAAGGGGAATCGAAAAAGTGACGGTGTGTGGATGTTTGTTACTTTATCACGCGCAAACGGCTGGGTGGATTTTAATTAAATTTGAAACAGAGATAAATGGTACCCTAGATTAACACATAGGCTATCAACATCAGTTCCTCAATCTAATTCTCCGCGGACGAAGTCGCGGGCGAAAGCTATTGATAATGTAAGTTTTTTATCTATAGAACAAGGAATCCTAAAATATGGTTATCATTTAGAATGATATCGCACATTCTTCGCATATAAATATATGGGCGAAAAGATACCAGATGCAGTTGTATCAAAGACGCCATAGAGGTAACGTTTTTTGGAATATATCCGTGCATGGCGGGAAGAACTTGATAACTCCAAAATGGCAATTTTACAGGGCAGCGATTTTAAAGTTTGTCATTTCCTCCAAAATCCGTTTTTATCTCGAACTCATCTCTATAGCTTGATTTATGGATAATTTTATGTAATTTTTCAAATTATGTTACGTATTCTCGTAAATTCTGCTTATTTTGTAAGATATTAGACTTATCAACATACTACCCAGAGACTTATCAACTTATTACCCATACATTAGTGCTCAAACCAGTGAAAACATTATTTAATTTAATTCCTAAAAATCAGTTTTTCAGTGTAATTAAAATGTCTAAATTGATTTAAGAGTAATTTTAGATGGTTTTTCAAATATGGTTATGTTTATCTTTCTTTCTATCTTATTATTCATAATAATTGACTTATCAACATGTTCACCGATGACTTATCAACTTATTCAAAATAGAATTGGTATAGTGTAAGTATAAATTGACATATCAAGTTACGTTCGTTTTATCAGTAGTTGAATATAAGTAGATAAAACGATATATTTATTTGCTAACGTATAATTGTGTGTTAGTCGTCGCTTCGATACCTTGTTTTGTCAATTTACGTACGCTAGATCGGTTTTTGAGCATAAGTTGATGTATGTATGTATGTATGTATAACTCTTTATTGTACATAAAACACAAGAAAAAGATGAATACAGGATAACACACATGCACAAAGGTGAACTGATGCTGAGGCGGAGGTGATGTTAGGATATATTACGATATTATATTTTTTTTGTGACTCATCGCGTATATATCTCGTTTCGTTAAATAAAATACGCAGCATATGGATATATTCAAATACTCACGAGGCAATATATCTAAAAGTATCATAGATATCGAGTTGTCAATTTTTTTCCTACAAAACCAATGCTGTAGAAAGCCATTGCGACGGTAAAAAAAAAAACGTGTAAGTTGAGTTATCAAGTTCTTCCCGCCATGCACGGATATATACATTCATACCATCACGCCTCTTTACCACAGTTGTAGGCAGAGACTACATTGTTCCACTTGCCAATGATCCTTACATAGGTACCTCTTTCGCTTCATCCACATTCATCAATTTCACTAACCTAACGAATGATGAGATATTTCGGAATAATCCTGAGAGAACTTGTATTTATGGGATTGTAACGGAATGTCGCCTCCGCCTCCGTTACCGCGGAAGTTCCGCAAGAATACGCACCTCCGCCTCCGCCTCCGTTACCGCGTAAGTTCCGCAAGAATGCGCACCTCCGCCTCCGCCTCCGAAATTTTTCTTGCGGAGTTGTAACAGTTTTATATTCATACATTAGTATGCATAACTTTCGTGTCACAATGGAAAAAGTTAGCGAATTTTAACTACCTTACTAACGCAACTTGAACGGTGTAAGGTGGCTTTTGCCTTACAGTACAAGGTCGGGGTTGTCTAACTATGGTGCCTGAGGGGAGCGACGTGATGCTTGCGCATTGAGTAAGACAATCTATTTTGAACACAGAATCCTTTAATCAAGTGGTAGGTAGGCAGCACAGGACATAAACTGACTCGACACTGAATGAGCGTGGCGGACGTAGGTAGAAGGGTCCGTGGCGGACCGTGGCGGGCGACTAGGCACGCGGTAAGACAGGCGGACCACTAAGCAGGCAGGCGACAGGCGGGGCAGGTGGCGCACTCCGCGGTCCGACGACTAGGGGCTCGCTTCAGCTCGGGGCTCCTCTGGGGGCTCGTCCGGGATGACGGACGTGTCAGTGCGGCCGGCGGTCGACCGCTCGTTGATCTCGCGCCGGGCAGAATGGCCGAGCCTCGGTTGCGCGTCTCGCACCTTCTCTCTTTTCCCTTACTACTCTCTCACTCGGGTGGCGTCTCTCTCTCACTCGCTCGCACCTTTAGCGATGCCGGTGTCCCATCTCACTCTCAGGCGCGTGCGGCGGTGATGCCTCTTTGCCGGTGTAGATGGCGCTGCTATGTAGACCGGGCGATGATGTGCTGAGTAGTCCCGCGGCGCAGACCTAGATGGCGCTACCAGTATACTGCTACAACGGTGTGTAACTTTTTGGTCCTCAACCATTTTTCAAGCCGAAAAAACGTTGTATAGCGTAAGTAACTTATAATTGTTGACAAGTAAATTAAAGTTTTGTGGATACGTCGCCTAATATCAGATGCCATCTGACCTTCCATTGTTTACATGCAGCGACCAGATAAGTGTGGGCTGTTATTATTTATCGTTAACAAAAAATCACTGTGTTTCAACAAACGCTAAATATGGCTGTAGGTCGTATGCGTACGCAGTCAATGTAGCTTCTAACCTTCTCAATCCCAAACCCAGCATAGTAGCATTAGTAGGTATTCAGAATTGTGTACTAAACTTGCGTAGACTAGACTCACCGTTATAGCTTGAAGATGTTAGTTAAGGTGGCAATGGACGGGCCACATCACTCTTATAATCATTATAACCGTTGGGGAAGAGAGGTTCTCGGGTGGCGACCACTACCCGGAACACGCAGCGTTGGCCTCCCACTAGGTCGATCGACATCGCGAGAGTTGCGGGCTATAAGATTCAGGTGGCCGGTGGTTGTTCTTTGTTCAACAGTGGACGTCACTCGATAATGATGAAGATGACCATAGAATGGTGATCACTTTCACGCTATGCTCTGACAAAATATTCGTTGTTGTTAAAGGAATTGACAACATAGGAACACTAGAAGTATACCCATTAATTTTAAAAGGCCGGGGTTAATTGAAATGCAACTCTTATACTTTGCTCAAGTGAAGACCTTGTTTTTAGTAAAATGATCCTGTTTCTGCTGACCGCTTTGCTGGCCGCTGTGCTGGTCTGGCTGGCCATCAAGCATCGCCAGCTCAACCAATACTGGGCCGAGCGAGGGGTCCCACACAGCCCACCACATCTTCTGGTCGGCAGTTTCTCCTTCTTGTTCAAACAGAATGTGGTAAGTCAAATTTGCCCCGAATGTGGGTCACTACATACATACAAACATAAGTAAATGTAGACGTGTGCTATACTTTATGTAAAGTTTCAAGAGTAGTTGTAGTTAACGAACTGAATCGCAATTGACGCCTCTTATTTCCACAGGGTATTTGGATGCGGGACCTTCATCAGCGCTACACAGCCCCTCTGGTCGGCATCTGGGTGTTCAGGAAACCAGTGCTGGTGGTTGGTGACCCTAAGATCGCGCGCCGTATCCTCGTCCAGGATAACGACTTTTTCCGCAACAGATACCTCAGCTCTGGGAAGTCTGACCCTATCGGATCTCAGAACATTTTCACCGTCAACGTAAGACTTTTTAAATATACGACAAGGAGGGCAAATCAAAAAGCGGATCACCTGATGGTTAGTGATCATTACTGCCCATGGACATTCACAACTCTAGAGAATTGCGGATGCGTTGCCACTGTTGCCAGCTTAAGGTAGAATACCTTTTGTGGCAGTAACTTTGCCAGCTGTCTTACTATCCGCGCCGTGACACAGCAACTCAAGCACTGTTGCTTGGCAGCAGGATTAGCGAGTAAGGTGGTGGTAGCGATCCGAACGGACCTTGCGCAAGGTCTTACTACCTGACGAAAAGTTACCGTTTTATTCGAACACAGAAAATCTTCAACTAAACGTATCGGACGAGAGTCAATAAAGAACTCATCCGTTTGTAACTATACTTGGTTTGGTATTATCTTGAATAATCTATCAACTCAACATGTATCCTTAAAATTTGTACAAAGCGTTTGTTCGTTAACATTCGGGCGCTGTGTTTCCTGAACGCTACATCCTGACTGTTCAAATCGAATATGAATGGATTTCTACTAAGCAAGCTTTGCAAACCAAACCACAACTTAGTTACTCGTCAGATGTGATTGTAATAGCTCAATATCTTCAGAAACCTGGATGAGCTTCTTCTACGCAAGCGTATTATGTCTTAGCCCACAATTAAGTTACCCATTTCCTCAGACGGAATCGTTATTATTTTCAAAAACTCGAGGCCATAATAGTCTAACTGGTGGGCAATAGCGAGCTTCTTCTTCATCAGATTCTGTTTCTGTCGTCTGCGTTTAACAGTATTCAGTATTTATTCAATTGCAACATTTTTTACAAAGTTTTGTACATAATGATGCCCTGTTAGGACGTAGCAACTTAAAATTAATTAATAATTATAGCTAACACATGGAAAGGTAAGGTGACTGAGATTGTACTTTAATAAAGCATCTGGCTGAGACGTGAAGTATTGCAGTATTGCAGGCGTTTTACTAAATAATATGAAAACAGTGGACGCATGTTTAAAGAAGAATCGTTAATTTTATTCATTTTCAGAGGCATTAATCCATTTTTTCTCAGGACCCGACATGGACAAACGTTAGGCGTCGCTTGACATACATTTTCACTGCAGCCAAATTGAAAAACTTGCAAGGATTCGCCACAGGAAAAGCAAGGGATGTCGTCAAGCGTATCACACAATTCAACTCTGAAAAGAAGTCTGTCGAGCTTAGGGTATGTAAAAAAGACCTAGTTATACATCATGGTATTTCATTTGGATACACAAATGCATTCTAACCAATAATAATATGGACCAGTACGTTATAATCAACACGGTCTCTTAGAATTATTCCGGATTATTCCATGAGGAGGTTGAATTAGTGGGTCTGAATACCTCTGTAAATATATTCACGGATGTTTTCTTGTCGTTGACAAAATAAAGGTAGCCATATATTGGTCGATGTTGGGAATGTACGGCGTAAAAGGGCGAGTCAATTTTGAATCGAAAATTACAATAAAAGAAAAACTGCAACAAGAGTATTTCATCAAACTACCTGCAGAAATATTCTGGATCAATTCTAAGATGCCTTGAAGTGAAGTTTTTTTGGCCTTTTTTCTATATTCTCTCTTCATTTACTGTAGGTTTCTTCCATGCTGGTCTGGGAGTAATTCTTTCATGCTAGCCAGAAAGTTAAGAAAAAACATAGAATGTAGCAGTTGCTTATCTTCCCGCGCAGATGATACAAGCCAATCGAGGGAATGGGCGAAAACCTGAAAAATCATGTTATAGGCGATGCGGCTAGTAACCCATCACTATTCCAAACAAATTCAATTATGCTAAACGTGGTCTTTAGGTCTTGTTACCTTAGACTCAGTCTACCTAGTAAGAGATAAAGACGTGATTTATGTAAGTGTGTAATATTAAATAGGTAATTACCCTTTTCCAGACGCTTCACAGTGCGATGAAACCCCGATCTAGGTGGACAAAAAGGGTCACGCTATTTCATTATCTGTGGTGGCTATAGCGATAGCCAACATCCTAGAAGGAATGATTCCAGTAATAGTTTTGTCCTACTACCCTCATAAAATTAATAAATAATGTCGAAGCGAACCGAAACACTGTCATCGATAGTGAAATCGTGCGTTTTACTGCTCTTCGCTTATCAATATTTTATAATAACTATCAATCAGATCGTGCTACTTCTAGTCATGGATCGTGAAGTAAATGGTAAGGACTACATTTTAAAATATTAATTGTTAAAAACGGATATTCCTTTGCCAATAAAAATCAACTTTAACGTAAAAAGTTCCAATTTTTTTGCATGAGTTTCGTGTTTCATAGACAAGGAAAAGGATGCCCCCCCTTGCCCCCGGGCTGGATTTTTTTTTAATGATAGAGTTTTTAATGTTCTTTCGTTTGATGCATGTTAGAAACTGCGATCTGATGCAAGTCTTTGACTTTTTTTTAGAAATCGAACTATCCGTACCTAGGAGGGAGTTTTATGAAGAATGGTTAAAACACGCTAAAAAGGATAAAAATAACCGTCTTTTCGATTATTTTTCAATTAAATTTGATTTCAGCAGAGTCACGCCAGATTCACTAAGAAATATAGCTCGTATTTCTGGGAAATTCTGGGAAATTATTAGGAAAGTGGGTTGCTTGCGGGAGAAAACAAGAAGTATTCGAAGCACTACCATTAGGTGTTGGATGGCTAACTAGTGAACAGCTTAAGTTTACAATTCAATATTATATACAACCTTCTACGTCTTCATTTGGATGTGATCCTCCCCAGACTTCTGGACCTGGTCGGCCAAGAATCGATTTTAATGATGCTTCATTTAAAACCAAAAAAAGACGCGTAGAACACTTAGTGCAATCTTGTAATCACAAAGAATTAGGAATTGCTGCCGAGGTATCTACGAGGTTATCTGGTCATCGTGACGCAGCAAATATAATAAAAATAATATGAATATTAAATGTGTGTCAAAAACTACATTTATACTGCCTAAAACAATTACCAATATAAATTGGCCTTCACGCGTGTAGTAATTCTTAGTACCAATAGGTCAGCTTATACTGGTTTTTAATTTTAATGTGATTTTGTAATTTCTTTCATTTCATTTCTATTTTGACATCATAATATGACCTACTAGAGTCGGTTTTGAGGCTTAAATAATATTGTCCACATAGATAAAATATTGTCCACCTAGATCGGGGTTTCATCGCACTGTGCGCTTTTCGCCGATTTCACTACTGACATATTCGGCACATTTGCGTTCGGAGTCGAGACCGACGCTGTTCTGACCGGGGACAGTGTGCTCCGCGCCGTCACTCGCACCTTCCAAGAGTTCAGCATGTACCGTGGTCTCTGTTGGCTTAGTATCTTCTTCTGGCCTGGCCTCGTTGATATCTTCAGGTACCGTATCTATTTTATTTATATAGCAAACAACCGTGGTTATTACCGCCATGATTTCATTAACTGCTTTGTTGGCTCTTCAGCCAACTGTAATAGCACTCATCTTTAGAATCATGATAAGTACACACTTAAAATTTTCCTCTTTCTTTGTAAGTTGTCTGTTAAGATGCTTCTTTGTTTTCTTCTTCGCTTTACTCTTATCAGAGTGGCCATGATTTATCGCTTAAGTCGCTGAGGTGCTAAAATGATTTCTTTTACTGTTTCTATTCTTATCTTCAATTTTATTATTATGATATTTTTTCTGTCAGGTTTTCATTATTTCCAAAGAAAACAACAGATTTCTTTATCAAGACAGTTAACAACATAATTGAGTACAGAATTAAGAATAAAGTCGAGAAGCCAGATCTTCTTGACGCTCTAATAAAGATGAAAAAAGATGGATTGGAAGAAGGAGAAGGTGAGTTTTCAAAAGCACTGTTTAGCTTCAGCATAACAAAACACGGCCCTCCTTCTTGCGACCGGCACCAAGTCATTTTCCTTAAAATTTCCAACCCACTAGGCTTCCGTGGTTACGTTGCCGCTACCGAATCCAACTATGTATTACCAAATAATGGTTTGCATCCTCAATTTTTCATAGGATACGTAGCTGGTGAGGTTTCCATTCAGTCCCGGTTGGTTTGAAACCTCAGACTTGAATACTCGACCTTGAACTTCACAGTACGGTCTGCCGCTGTCATTTCGCACCACACCGTTCAAACAACCCATTGATGGTATTAATTTCAGAATTCGATGAAAATCTCCTGGCAGCTCAGGCCACCATCATGTTGCAGGGTGGGTTCGATACCACGGCTAGTGCTCTAACGTTCATCACAAATGAACTTGCACATCATCCTGATGTTCAGGTAATTAAAGACTTGTTATGCATCCCCGTTATTGTGAAAAATGTTATAAATGGGTAGTTTCATGATATATCCTGATAATAGAGACACTTTATGCGATCAAAAGAGTAGGAAACAATATCAAACGCGTGAGCGTTCGCAATCTCATTTCCATATCTTTCTGGCCTCATGTAACACAATGCAGACATTTGTCAGAGAGAAATTGTCAGTATGATTGCGATGCCGGGTGCGTTAGACGGTAGGGCCTCTGAAGTCTATATTATTATGTATCTTGCGAGTGTTTAAAATGTGGCAAAGAAAATTATACACAATTTTATTGCAAAGCAGTTCGTATGGTCTGTGTGAAATTTTTAATCTGCACTTAGATTTGGTGAGAACCACAGCTCAAGCTCATCAAGAAGGTCTATGCTCAGCAGTGGAATGTATACAGGCTGAAAATGATGGTGGTAATGTAATGATAAATAGTTTTTAACTTGTCTGTTATTTTTCTTTATAGGAGAAGCTTTATAGAGAACTGGCTGAAGCGAAAGCAGAAAACGAGCAAGATTTGAGTTTCAATGATTTAGAGAAACTAACTTACCTTAATTGTGTTATTAAAGGTAAATCCCCACATTTATTTTGAATCGTTTCATATCACAGGAAAATTTACATTATTCCATTCCATATTGTGCTGATCTGGAAGCAAAGAAAAAACATTAAATGTACTAGTTACATCTTTTTTCACGCAAATGGTAAAAGCCTATCAAGCGATTAGGTGAAAATCTATCTTATCACTATTTTGATTCCCTTTTTTATTTATACGTCCACAATCATGCTAGACGTATCTTTTAGGTTTTGTTAATTTAAACTCTTTCTAACCCGTGTGTTCCGAAGATCCAGTCTAGCTTCTGTAATTTAGCCAGACAAAACGCGAACGCATTCGTAATGTTTGTTGTTACGAATAGCTTTCAATGGTTCAAGAACCGTAATAATCGTAATATTCTGACCATCCTCGTCTCTAATTTACATATTCCAATTCACAGAAGGCGTGAGGAAGTATCCTCCCATGGGTTGGCTGGACCGTGTCGCTGCTGCCGATTATAAGATTGATGACAAGCTCACCGTCTCCCGCGGCACCCCTGTCTACGTGAACGCTATCGGGATGCATTACGACCCTCAGTACTTTCCTGATCCCCACAGCTTCGATCCTAACAGGTTCTTACCTGAAAATGAGAGTAGCATAGTTCCATTCTCATACCTGCCTTTTGGAGATGGACCGAGAATTTGTATTGGTAAGTCTATTGGCATCACTACATAGTATAAAACAAAGTCGCTTTCTCTGTCCCTATGTCCCTATATCCCTATGTCCCTATGTATGCTTATATCTTCAAAACTACACAACGGATTTTAATGTGTGTGTGTGTGTGTGTATGTGGATTTTAATGCGGTTTTTTTTAATAGATAGAGTGATTCACGAGGAAGGTTTTTATGTTTTATTCTCCGCAGACGAAGTCGCGGGCAAAAGCTAGTTATAGATAAGATGTAGATAAGAATATTAGCAGCATGACAATATTCGATTGAAACAACATCAACATCTAAATCATGTTATAATGGAACCAACAATTTGAAGATTATTTTATAGTGTTGAAAAATAAAACAGGCCAGGAAAGAATCGAATTTAAGAGGATTTTACAAGCTTTTTTTTAACTTGCAATGTGTGTATGTTTGTGCGATGGAATCTTGCAACTCAATTTTGAAGCAAATATCTTTAACCGATTGAGCTGAAATTTTGCATTATGTGTGTGAATCGGATGACAATACAATAATCTGGTAGTGAAATCCTGGTAGACCGGTCAGGTCTATCTCCGCAAGAGTAGCAATTGGCAACTTGGCACATGGTGGGTACCACCCGCAGTTACTGTACTGATCCGAACTGGCCGAAAGGCTGAATGGGGAGTTTGGAGGTTGAAAGGAGAAACCTTTGCTCAGGCAGTGGGGCAGAAATTATAGGCTAATAAAAAATTTGCGACCTGTATCTTTTGCTTGTATCATGTATATTAGACTTACTCCTGTCTACATTATGCTCCCAATGATTTCAAAATAACTTTCCAGGTATGCGTTTCGCACATTTGGTCATGCGGACGGCACTCTCCGAAATCGTTCTAAACCTCGCGATAAGACCGAAACCTGGTTACCCAAAACCTGCAGACATCCAGTTTGAGAACAAAGGACTCTTACTCGTGCCAGGGATACCACTTTGCGTGGACTTTGTTCCTAGAAACTGAACAATTGTAGCATTCAAGCATTAAAAAACTCAAGAACGAGCCATGTATGCCTGACTGAAAATCAGTGCGCAGGTGTTTAACACCTGACCGTTTCACTTTTGCGAAGACACATTCAACACTGATGAGCTATTTTTGATGTCTGTGTTTTTTGTTTCCTTTCTGTAAAATTGTGTGTATGCTCATGTATTGCCCCAACGGACCATCGCTGACTGTAAGGCCAGCAAATGCTGAGTTGGGACCATTTTGTGACAAACTATTTATCCGTAGTTTTTTTTAATTATTCTTTATTTCGTTGTTTGTTGTTTGTCATAAATAAACTTTTTCTTTCTTTCTTTCTATTTGTGTGTCTTGCAAAAAGAAATAAATGTCTTCTTTTCTTTCTTTCTTTCTATGTGAGATGAAAGTAATAATAATAAGGAAATGACACGAGACATTCCTTGTCAGCAAGGCCAGCACCAATGCGCGCGAGAGCTGTGTCGCACGCGAAACTGCCGTCTTTTTCTTTCTATTAGTGTTAGAAAGATATGGGTAGTCTATCTCTTCTTATCTCAAAAGTCAGTCATCAAAGTAACTAAACTAAATTTTTATATTGAAGTCGGATTATTTTGATCAATGTCAGAAATAACTCCTATAAAAAATCAATAATATTTGTAAAGGAGCTAGTCAGGGAGCTGTGCCGCAGAGTGAGATATAGGGGGTGCGATCCCCGCTCTGGTTCGTGGCTGGTTCAAAGGGTTTCCATTGCAGTTCGAAGAGGCAACGCGGCCAGCATAATGGGAACCTTTGAACCAGGCACGAAATAGGAGGCATTTTTTAGGTTAGTTTTCAATAATTTTTAACATACTTTAATTTAAATCAACTTTTCTAGTTTTAGTATTCTTTATTGTTATTTAGTTTTTAATTGTTTGGTTATTTATTAAAGAATAATTAATATTTGTAATACTTTTTATGTCATAACATTAAGGCTATAATTGTATATAGTTTAAAAGTGTCAACTTTCGTATTAAACGATATTTCTGTACATATTTATCGTATTTTGAATTTCACCTTTATTGTTTCTATATATTTTTATCTTAAGTTTGGTTTTAACAATATTCATATAATATAAATAATATAAAAGTAATAAAACAATATTAATACAAAATATGAAAGCATTATGAAAACCTAACCTAGGGTGCCGCTGGCTGCGAGGCGAGGCCTAAGCTACCGGTGGCCAGGGCGACAGAGAGAGGAACCTCCTGACTATCCGAGCCGTGTCCAGGAGTACCGCCTTCTGTGTCTGGCCCTTGACCCAACCACCTAGCGAGAGCCTTTTAAGGTGATGGTCAAAGTTCTTCGCTATTAGACCGTTCGCCGAAACGACTATCGGGACAGTAAGTAAGTAATTAAGTAAGTAAATGCTTTATTGTACAAATATAAACAGTCGCTACTCCTATAAATTTGTACCACACAAGTTGCATTCTCGTTATGCGTAATAAGCTGATTTGACGGCAGGTTCATAATTGCATTGTGAGTTCTCAAGAAATCAAGTCGATGCCATTCGGGTGACATTGCATGTCGTGAAAAATATTATTATGAAACTTATGCATAAATGACATTGAGCTACCGTTTTCTTGTTATACATTTTTTTCACATTTAATTTTTTTTTTTACATTTTGTCCATTTATAATAATAATAATAATAATGCAATGTTTCAATTCTATAATGCGATTCCAGCAAACCCTCGAACTCGGCTCCCTACCACCTCTTTTAACAACCGGTATCACCTTCCTGCTCTATAAGTCCGGTAGTACCATGGAAGCGAAAAATTACAGACCCATTACGTGTTTACCCACACTGTACCAACTCCTTACATCCATTTCGAGAGCAAAAATTAACGCGCACATCGTTGCAAACAACATTTTGGCCCCCGCTCAAAAATGGATCAATCAAAAACGTAAATTATTTAAGTATATTGTATGTATGTATAACTCTTTATCGTACATAAAACACAAGAAAAAGATGATTACAGGACAACACAAATACACAAAGGCGAAATTATCTCTAAAAGGGATTTCTTCCAGTTAACGTTTGAACGATTGACAGGACATAAGTGTGTGTGTGTGTGTGCGTGTGTAACAAAAACTTATGGTGACTTAGAAACATGAAAACCTTTATTTAGTATTATTAAAGTTTCTCATGATTATGTATGACCATGTAAAAGGTAATCAGTGTTTTAACGACCCGCAAAGCATGCCTCGGAGAAAGGTGAAACGCATGCCCGGATTATTTTACAAAGTTTTGAGTAACTTGCAATGTATGTATGTATATATTTGTTCAGGCAGAATCCCGCGACTCAAGTTTGAAGCATATAAATATCTTCATCCGATTGAGCTGAAATTTTCCATTCCTGTGGCAATCAGATATGACAATTACAGTAATTTGGTACTAGAATTCTGGTTGCCTGGTCATTGCGTCTCTGTAGGAGGTAACTGTTCAACGGAGTTCCGCAAAGAAACCCAATTTGACACAGAAATACAGTCCATCAAATCTAAACCGTTTGACGTTTCATATTTGGGTGAGGACCAAAAAGTTACACACCGATAAAGTTGCGATAGTAAGGTATTTAAAATTAGCAAACTTTTTCCATTGTGACACGAAACAACACGAACTTTCGTGTCACAATGAAAAAAGTTAGCGAACTTTAATTACGTTTCAAACGCAACTTTAACGGTGTGTAACTTTTTGGTCCTCAACCATTTTTCAAGCCGAAAGAATGTCGTATAGCGTAACTGATAATTGTTTACCACTTAGAAAGAAAGAAAGAAAGAAAGAAGACATTTATTCCTCTTTGCAAGACACGCAAATATAAAAGAATATACCTACACAATTTTAGAGAAAACAAACAAAAAAAAAATCACAGACATGGAAAATAGATCATCAGCGTTGTGTGTGTCTTCGCAAAAGTGAAACGGTCGCTGGCTCAGCATTACGCTGAGGTGTTAGACACCTGCACTGCAGCACTGATTTTTAGCCAGAACCGTCTATGACTCACGAAACGATACACAGATAGATAGAACCCGGCTTATATGTAACTAAAAAAATACATAATCTAATTAAATAGCTTACAATAAACAAAAAATAAAAAGGAGGGAAAATTAAATTGTTCAAAAAACAATAGGATGGCTGACTTAATTAAAGTCTTGTGGATACGTCGCTAATAACAGTTGTCATCTGACCTTCCATTGTTTACATACGGCGACCTGATAATTGTCGGTAGTTAGTATTTATCGTTCACAAAAAATCACTGTATTTCTATTCCATTCTATTCTCCCTTAATGGCGGCCGTAGGGCTTGGGCCAATGTCAGTTTAAATGATAGGTGTGCGGTTGATTCTGTCCACGTCAACGAGTGAGCAGCAGCAAGGAAATAATTTTGCAACTAAACCCCTTTTCGGCTGAGTGCTGATGTGGAGTCACCCTATGACAAACACAAAATTAGCATGAGTACACAAATGGTGGATACAGGTTAAATTAAAGCTTATATTATTAGAGTTAATAAAATCACACGATATGTTCATAAAAGGAGTAAAGACATAACGAAGAAGAGATTTAAAGTTAACCCGTCAAGCGTCCAAGCGACTACAGTAGTCCCTTACTTTTTCAGGCGGGAGGCTTAAAGACAGAGCGAGAAGCATATATAGCGAGTTGTCGCTAGCTCTTCCAAGGGAGGAAGACCTGGCCAGTGGCGTGAATGCACAAAGCAGCCCCTAGGACATTTCCCGCCCGAACAAGTTAGGGTCTACTGTAGTCACTTGGACGCTTGACGGGTTAATAGGACGGGGAATGAAGGGAGATCACTGTATTTCAACAAACGCTAAATATGGCTGTAGGTCGTACGCGTGCACGTAAATGCTGCTTCAAACTGTTATGAATATGTCACATCACTAGTAAGGAGGTCACATCACTAGTCAATAAGTTAGCGGGCTGTCAAGATG
Source organism: Pandemis corylana (assembly GCA_949127965.1). Classification (NCBI taxonomy): domain Eukaryota; kingdom Metazoa; phylum Arthropoda; class Insecta; order Lepidoptera; family Tortricidae; genus Pandemis; species Pandemis corylana. The sequence continues at coordinate 675,252 of OX421866.1, read as the reverse complement.
ACGCTAGAGCCAAGGTGTAGTCTTGTGATTATAATGTAATCCTTAACGGAACTGAAAACCCTTAATTAAAGTCCAGTATTATTATTGATCAGAGAAGAGTGGCGGCGTGTTCTGAAGTGATGACCACGACCACTCTGTCAAGAGTGATACCGACAAAGAAGAAGATTATTATTGATATAATGCACTGACCAACACATGGTGTTAGCAATTGGGTTCGTGATATACGTGTCGTATAGTCATTGTGAAATTCTCACGTGAAAAGTCGGCGTGATGTCTGATGATAATCAAAAGCCCAAGAAAATTTCGGGAATGTCCAGTCCGCAGCCCATGGTGATGAATGGTAACTTGGCTCACCAATGGACAAAATGGGTGCAGTCATTTAAAATTTATTTACGTGCATCTGGCATGGATGAAGAGAGTGATAGCATAAAGGTAGCTTTATTTCTACATGTCATTGGTGAAAAGGGCGTGAATGTATTCAATACGTTTGGAAAAGACGAGGATAAAGTCAAATATAACGAGCTCATAATTATGGTTATTTCAAAATCACTTCACCCCAAAAGCTAACCTAACTTATGAATGTGTAGGGTTCTTTCATCCCAATCCACAATCCCTAATCGTATCGACCTTTATTATTATTAACTTATACGTATACATAACAATATCGATAACAACAACACAAACATTTTATCGACTGGTCGATATATCGATACATCGATATAAGCGATCGATACTTCCTACGCCTATTATGCTAATGCACCGTTGGACTCGGGCGGCCGATGCAGCGCCGGCGCATCGCGTGGAGGTCAAACCAGTCATATCCTAACAATTGTCGCGGAACGTATGCCCTGCGATTGGCCTACGCAAATTGCAGCCTATTGCCTTGCTATTTAAATTCTGTTTTCTACGCTTCCTCGTGCTTGTGCTATTTAACTATTCTATTAACTATAATCTTCCTCACTGTTCCTGTGCTTGTGCTTTCTATTCTTTTGTGCCCACTGACTTTCCTTGTGTATGGATTTAGTGCCTACTGGACAAATAACTGTAAGTGAACTTTTGTGTTGAAATTACTGAGCCGGTAGAGCCACCTGTATAATATCACTGAGTTCCTGTGTTATACACATACCATACCTAAAAATTTTATAATTTTTTCACATACAAACAAGGTGAAAATAAAAGTTTAAACGACTTTGCTTGCACACTAAAATTAAAGTCACAAAACTGAGCTAGGACAGCTGCAGGAGCGGCTAGTCAAAATAAAGTTTTTATGTAACATGCATCAAAAATACAACTACGAGTATATCAGAGAAAATAGGAAGAGTGGAAGAGTCATAAGACCACGAAGACGGTTAGATTGATAAAAGTTAATATTTTGTTTATTAAACAAACATTTAGGCAATGACTGTGAAGGGCTGGTTAAGTTAGTTTAGTCTGTCTAGAACATTATATAGATAGAGACTCAATTCAACAAATTGCCTTATTTTTAGTTAATTTAACCAGTCTTTAATGTCAAAAGTTATTGTTTAAAATTTAGTCAATTTGTGCAAACTGTTTCAAGCTGAAATAAAATTATAATAACTTAACTTTTTTTAATAAGAAGGATGTTATGAGTATGTCACATCACTAATAAGGAGGTCACATCACTAGTCGATAAGTTAGCGGGCTGTCAAGATGACGCTAGAGCCAAGGTGTATGAGTGTTGTGATTATAATGAAATCTTTAACGGAACTAATAAACCCTTAATTAAAGTCCAGTATTATTACTGATATAATGCACTGACCAACACATAGACCTTTTCAATACCAAACCCAGCATAATAGCATTAGTAGCTGGTCAGAATTGTGTACTAAACTTGCGTGGACTAGACTCACCGTTATAGCATGAAGATGTTAGTTAAGGTGGCAATGGGCGAGCCACATCGCTCCTATATCATTACAACCATTGGAAGAAAGGTTCTCGAGTGGCGACCACTACCCGGACGACGCAGTGTTGGCCTCCCACTAGGTGGACCGACATCGCGAGAATTGCGGGCTAACATGTGCAGGTGAACGGTGGTCGTTCACTGTGGCGTTCTAAGGAGGCCTTTGTTCAACAGTGGATGTCACCAGATAATGATGAAGATGACCATGGCATGGTGATCACTTTCACGCTATGCTCTGACAAAATATTCATTCTTGTTGAAGGAATTTACTACATAGAAATACCATTAGGTCGGGGATAATGGATGTGCAAGTCATACTTTACGTATTTTGGCTCAAGTGAAGATCTTGTTTTTAGTAAAATGATCCTGCTTCTGCTGACCGCTTTGCTGGCCGCTGTGCTGGTCTGGCTGGGCATCAAGCATCGCCAGCGCAACCAATACTGGGCCAAGCGAGGGATCCCACACAGCCCACCACATCTTCTGGTCGGCAGTTTCTCCTTCTTGTTCAAACAGAATGTGGTAAGACAAATTTGCCCCGAATGTGGGTCACAACATACATACAAACAAAAGTAAATGTAGACGTGTGCTATACTTTATGTAAAGTTTCAAGAGTAGTTGTAGTTAACGAACTGAATCGCAATTGACGCCTCTTATTTCCACAGGGTATTTGGATGCGGGACCTTCATCTGCGCTACACGGCCCCTCTGGTCGGCATCTGGGTGTTCTGGAAACCGGTGCTGGTGGTCGGTGACCCTAAGATCGCGCGCCATATCCTCGTCAAAGACAACGACTTGTTCCGCAACAGATACGCCAGCTCTGGGAAGTCTGACCCTGTCGGAGCTCAGAACCTTTTTACTGCCAACGTAAGATTTTTTTTAATATACGACAAGGAGGGCAAACGAACTAGTGGATCACCTAATGGTAAGTCTCCATCTCTTTCTATCGTCTTCGTTAAATAGAATGGAAAGGTGAGTGCGATTGTGATATCAAGTGCTTTAATAAAGCTTCTGACTGAGACGTAAAGTATTGCAGTATTGCAGGTGTTTTACCAAATATGAAAACAGTGGACGCATGTTTAGAGAAGAATCGTTAATTTTATTCATTTTCAGAGGCATTAATCCATTTTTTCTCAGGACCCAACATGGTCAAACGTGAGACGTCGCTTGACATATATTTTTACTGCAACCAAATTGAAAAACTTGCAAGGATTCGCCACAGGAAAAGCAAGGGATGTCGTCAAGCGTATCACACAATTAAACTCTGAAAAGAAGTCTGTCGAACTTAGGGTATGTGTAAAAGACCTACATCATGGTATTACGTTTGGATAAACAAATTCATGATCATCATCACTACATAGTATAAAACAAAGTCGCTTTCTCTGTCCCTATGTCCCTATGTATCTTTATGCGGGTGGTAGGGCCTTGTGCAAGGTCCGTCCGGATCGCTACCACCATCTTACTCGCTAATCCTGCCGCTAAGTAGCAGTGCTTGCACTGCTGTGTTCCGGTGTGGAGAGTAAGACAGCCGGGGAAATTACGGGCACAAGAGGCATTGCATCTTAGTCCTCTAGGTTGGCAACGCATCTGCAATCCCTCCGGGGTTGCGGGTGTCTATGGGCAGTGGTGATCACTTACCATCAGGTGACCCACTTGCTCGTTTGCCTTCCTATTCATATAAAAAAAAAAAATATATATCTTCAAAACTACACAACGGATTTTGATGCGGGTTTTTTTAGTAGATAGAGTGATTCAAGAGGAAGGTTTTTATGTATAATTCTATGAAGACGAAGTCGCGGGAAGAAGCTAGTAACCAATAATATGGACCAGTACATTATAATCCACAAGGTCTCTTAAAATTATTCCGGATTTTCCCATCAGGAAGTCAAATTAGTGGATCTGAATACCGCTGTAAATATATTCATATAATCATGTTTGGAATGGACGGCGTAAAAGAGCGAGTCAATTTTGAATCAAAAATTACGTAACTCGTAAGTGATAAGGGCGTGATTTATTTATATATATTGTATGTAATATTAAATAGGTAATTACCCTTTTCCAGAGTATTTTCTCTGATTTCACTACTGACATATTCGGCACGTTTGCGTTCGGAGTCGAGACCGATGCTGTTCTGACCGGGGACAGTGTGCTCCGCGCCGTCACTCGCACCTTCCAAAAGTTCGACATGTACCGTGGTCTCTGTTGGCTTAGTATCTTCTTCTGGCCTGGCCTCGTTGATATCTTCAGGTACTGTATCTATTTTATTTATTTAGCAAACAACCTTGGTTATTTCCGCCATGATTTCATTAATTGGGGGGACTGCTTTTCTTGGCTCTTCAGGCAATTGTAATAGTGCTGTATCTTTAGAATCATGATAAGTACACACTTAAAAAATTTCTCTTTTTTTGTAACATACTTATCTGTTAAGATGCTTCTTCGTTTTCTTCTTCGCTTTGCTCTTGTCAGAGTGGCCATTATTTATCGCTTAAGTCGCTGAGGTGCTAAAAATGATTTATTTTACTGTTTTCTATTCTGAACTTCAGTTTTATCATTTTGATATTTTGTCAGGTTCTCATTATTTCCAAAGAAAACAACAAATTTCTTTATCAAGACAGTTAACGACATCATTGAGTACAGAATCAAGAATAAAATCGAGAAGTCGGATCTTCTTGACGCTCTATTAAAGATGAAAAAAGATGGATTGGAAGAAGGAAAAGGTGAGTTTTCAAAAGCGCTGTTGAGCTTCAGCATACCAAGGCACGGCCGTCCTTTCAGCGACCAGGACCAAGTCATTTTCCTTAAAAGCTCCAACCCACTGGGCTTCCGTGGTCATATTGCCGCTACCAAATCCAACTATCACCAAGTAATGGTTTGAAACCTCAGACTTGAATACTCGATCTTGAACTTCACAGTACGGTCTGCCGCCGCTGTCCTTTCGCATCGCACCGGTCAGACAACTCATTGATGGTATCGATTTCAGAATTCAGTGAAGATCTCCTGGCCGCTCAGGCCACTGTCATGCTGCAGGCTTCTGTCGAAACCACAGGTGGTGCTCTAACGTTCATCATCTTAGAACTTGCACATCGTCTTGATTTTCAGGTGATTAAAGACTTGTTATGCATCCCAGTCATTGTGAAAATTGTTTATAAATGGGTAGTTTTCATGATAGATCCTGATAATACAGACACTTTATGCGATCAAAAGAGTAGGAAACAATATCAAGCTCGTGAGCGTTCGCAATCGCATTTCCATATCCTTCTGGCCTCATGTTACTACACTATGAATACATTTTGATACAAAGAAATTAACAGTATGATTGTGATGCCGAGTGCGTTAGACGGTAGGGCCTCTGAAGTCTATATTATTATGTACCTTGCGAGTATTTAAAATGTGGGAAAAAAAATTATGCTTAATTTTATTGCAAAGCAGTTGGTATGGTCTGTGTGAAATTCTTGATCTACACTTAGATTTGGTGAGAACCACAGCTCAAGCTCATCAAGGAGGTCTATGCTCAGCAGTGGAATGTATACCGGCTGAAAATGATGGTGGTAATGTAATGATCAATAGTTTTTAACTCGTCTGTTATTTTTCTTTACAGGAGAAGCTTTACAGAGAACTGGCTGAAGCGAAGGCAGAAAACGAGCAAGATTTGAGTTTTATTGATTTAAAGAAGCTACCTTACCTTGATTGTGTTATTAAAGGTAAATCCCCACGTTTTATACCACAGGAAAATTTACATTATTCTATTTCATATCATGCTGATCTCGAAGCAAAGAAAAAACATTAAATGTACTAGTTACATCTCTTTCCGCGCATATGGTAAAAGCCCATCAAGAGAATAGATGAAAATCTTAGGAATCATTTTATAGGCAATCGATGTGGCTATTTACTTATTTTGATTCCCCTTTCTATTTATGCGCCCCCAATCATGCTAGACGTATCTTTAAGGTTTTGTTACTGTAACCTCTTTCTAACCCGCGTGTACATTATTTCCGAAGATCCAGTCTAGCTTCTGTAATTTAGTCAGACAAAACGCGAACGCATTCGTAATGTTTGTTGTTACGAAAAGCTTTCAATGTTTCAAGAACCGTAATAATCTTATTATTTTGACCATCCTCGTCTACAATTTACATATTCCAATTCACAGAAGGCGTGAGGAAGTATCCTATCATGGGTTGGCTGGACCGTGTCGCTGGTGCCGATTATAAGATTGATGACAAGCTCACCGTCTCCCGTGGCACCCCTGTCTACGTGAACGCTATCGGGATGCATTACGACCCTCAGTACTTTCCTGATCCCCACAGCTTCGATCCTGACAGGTTCTTACCTGAAAATGAGAGTAGCATAGTTCCATTCTCATACCTGCCTTTTGGAGATGGACCGAGAACTTGTATTGGTAAGTCTATAGGCATTACAGATAAGATGTAGATACGAATAATAGCAGCATGACAATATTTGACTGAAACAACGTCAACATCTAAATCATATTAATGGAACCAACAATTTGAAGATTATTTTATGGTGTTGAAAAAATAAAACAGGCCAGGAAAGATTCGAATTTAAGAGGATTTTACAAGCTTTTATTTAACTTGCAGTGTGTGTATGTATGTGCGGATGGAATCTTGCAACTCAATTTTGTGGAAGTGAAATTCTGGTGGGCCGGTCGGGTCTGTCTGAGGGAACTGACTTAGCAATTGGCAACTTGGCACATGGTGGGTACCACCCGCAGTTACTGCACTGAACCGAACTGGCCGAAAGGCTGAATCGGGAGTGTGGAGGTTAAAAGGGGAAGCCTTTGCTCAGGCAGTGGAGCACAAATTATAGGCAAATATTAAATTTGAGACCTGTATCTACCGCTTGTATCACGTATATCTGGGGGCACGGTAGTGCCCCCGCCAAGTCGAGCAAAAAAAGCGGCACGGCCGTACCATCGTCTCTCGAAGCAGTTCAGGTCATTTTCGACCCCCCCTTTAACTTCGTTGTGGATAAAACTAGAAGCCTGAATTTTCTGTAACCAAGCAGGCATTGTATAAACACTGTATATTTGAAATTTCATTCAAATTGAACGAGTAGTTTAAGAATTATAACTAGTCAAAGTTTCTTAATTTTGTCACTCACTCACTCACTGACTTAACGATCATCAAAATGTTAAGGTACTTCTAGTAGACATAGAAACTTCAAATTTAGAATACAATTAGTGTTTAGTGTATAAATCAATAAAAAACTAAAATATTTTGCAATTTCGGTCCAGTTTTCTAGATACACCAACTGCATAAATAACTTTGTAATCCCATATAAACGTATAGGAAATATATAGGATTACAAAGTTCAGCGAATGAATCAGTGTACCTGTTTGTTGTATAATAAAACCTTTTATTTAACTTGCAATGCATGTATGTATGTATGGGTGTATGTATAAGTGTGTGTATGTATATATTATGTAAGTATGTTTGTCCGGGTGGAATCTTGCGACTCAATTTGGAGCAGATATCTTCAACCGATTGAGCTGAAATTTTGCATACTTGTGTAAGACAAATGACAATACAATAATCTTATAGTAGAGTTCTGATGATCCAGCCAGGGTCGTCTCCACAGGAGGTAACTCTTCAACGGTTGGTCCGATTGACTTGAAATTTGGTACATATATGTAAGACGGATGACAATGCGAGTAAAGTTAGCAAAAAGTACAGTCAGCAAAAAAAGCTAGTATTAAAAACGATTTTTTTGATAGAAACTTATATAATGGAATAATAGGAGTAGATAGGTACCGGAAAGGAAAAAATAGGACTATCTACAAAAAGAAATGAGATCCCATCAAAAACAAAACTTGTAAAAAAATCAAGTCTCACAACTCAGTTCTTCTACCGTAAAAAGTTGTGAGATCCATGTAATACCAAGTCGGTTAATTTATTCAGTCCCTACTAAAGAGACCTCCTGTCTTAAGTTATTACGTAATTAGCTAACCTAACAACATATAATGCCCATATCAAAATTAAAAATAGTTTATGTTATAAATAAATCAATTGACTTGGCATTCGCATTAAACCATCAATTTAATATAATATGTATAAATCACAATTTTTCTCACAAGTAATACAGATTATACTAAATTGATGGGTTAATGCGAATGCCAAGTCAATTGATTTATTTATAACATAAACGATTTTTAATTTTGATATGGGCATTATATGTTGTTAGGTTAGCAAATTACGTAATAACTTAAGACAGGAAGTTTCTTTAGTAGGGACTGAATAAATTAACCGACTTGGTATTACATGGATCTCACAACTTTTTACGGTAGAAGAACTGAGTTGCGAGACTTGGTTTTTTTACAAGTTTTGTTTTTGATGGGATTAGACTTACTACTGTCTCGTACTAATGCTCCCAATGATTTCAAAATAACTTTTTAGGTAAGCAGTTCGCACATTTGGTCATGCGGACTGCTCTCTCCGAAATCTTTCTAAACTTCGCGATAAGATCGAAGCCTGGTTACCCAAAACCTGCAGACGTCGAGTTTGAGACCAAAGGAACTTTTCTCTTGCCAGGGATACCACTTAGCGTGGACTTTGTTTCTAGGAACTGAACAGGATTTGGCATTCAAGCATAAAAAAACCTAAGAACGAGCCATGTATGCCCGGCTGATAATCAGTGCTGTTGGTGTCTAACACCTCAGCGTAATGCTGAGCCAGTGACCGTTTCACTTTTGCGAAGACACATTCAACACTGATGATCTATTCTTCATGTCTGTGTTTCGTGTTTCTTTATGTAATGTATTGCTAGCCATCGCGTTTGCATGTATCAGAATAGTTAGTTTTAATAAATATGTAGACAATCACTAAACGTTCCAGGGTTACGTAGGATGCGAACACAACGAAGGGTATTTAATTTAGTTACTAGACGATTCACATTATATTATCAATTTATCACGTATCATATCACGACTAGTATAGTTCAGGTTCACGACATATATATTTTACTGTTGCCCGCGGGAACTATGGTGTTTTCTAGGATAAAAACTATCCCATGTCCATCCCTGGGACTGAAACTAACTGTATACCAAATTTCAACTAATTATGTATGTATATTTAATGTAACCGCGGCAGTAAAACCTGTCAGCACGACAATATTACTTAATTAGATGCTTAAGTTGTTGTGAACTAAGCTGCATAAGTTATTGTAGTTTTTTAACAATCCCACGGGAACTCTTTAATTTCCTAGGATTAAAGGTATTTAAAATATTGGCCAGGGATATAAGGTACCAACACGCAAAATTACATAGGTAAATGAACACATCCATACATATAATAGACAGACAAAAATTATAAAATCTACTTTTATGTGTTTTATTACCTTTCCCTAACTCCTTTGTAGAGACACGAACTTTCTACTGATTTATTATTTTGAAGGTAGTTGTTTGGGAAAATATATGAATGTAGGTATATTATGTTTATTTATACGTTTTCGAATCAGTACGACGTTGGTTTGCATGTGTAACAGTTTGTTGTGCTTATTAAACTTTGATAATGATCCCGTAGGGCGTAGAGGGATCGAAAAGCGTCTGTGTTTGTGTGGTGTAAGGGATAATTAAGTTTGTGGAATTTATATATGTGTTTGATAGGCAGTAGTTGAGGGAGCGTTGCATGAAAAACATAATATATTTCACACAGGCTTGGTTGTCTTACACGCGAGTAGCGGAGTAGCAAGGTAAATATTTTTTGTTCATTGAAACGGACCTCCGCAAAGTAACGCCTGATTCAACGAAATGATTTATTATTATCTATAGATAGATGTATAGATAAAGAAGAAGATCAGTAGGCGTTTTGTATTTAGCCCCGTTAATAAGTAAGCGTGTGAGCTGTTTTGAGCTTATATTTAGTTCATATTTTAGTATATACAGGTACATATTTACGTATATTATATAGTTATCTTTAGAGAGAGAGGGTGGTATCTTTATAGCTGGATATAATGATTATTAATAATAGTTGTATCACAAACGGGCATTTGATTTAGAACGAAACGAGGCTATAGCCTCCAAACCAATTAACAAAGTCACGCATGCATAGATATTGCTAATTATCGTTTAATCTAAGACTTTGTGGAATAAATCATTCATTATCTTAGTTTGTTTGTGCTTCTATGCTGGTCTGGGAGTAAAGAAAAAAACATAGAATGTACCAGTTGCTTCGCCTCCCGCGCAGATGGTAAAAGCCCATAGAGGGAATGGGCATAGGAATCAAATAGGCGATGCGGCTAGCTACCCATCACTATTTTAATTCCCCTTTACACCTATACGCCCACAATCATGCTAAGCGTGGCCTTTGGATCTTGTCACCTTAGGCTCTGTCTACCCCGTAGGTAAGGGAGAAAGACGTGATTTATGTATGTATGTATGTTATCTTTGTTCATACTGTTTGTGTTTTTTATTAAATAACATAGAATGTACTAGTTACTTCTTTGCCCGCGCATACATACACAGGTAGGCAGATACTACTTTGTTCCACTTGCTACGATCCTGACTTATTTCGCTTCATCCACATTCGTCAATCTCTTCATACATGCTCGTCGGTTTCGGGTATTCCTGACCGGACCTTTTTTCAAAACGTCACCTATTTGGTCTCGGAACATCCATCTAGGCCTTCCCCTCCCGCAACCATTCACACTCCCCATATAGATCTGTTTAGTTAGTGTACTTTCATCCATCCGCTCTACTTGACCAAACCAACTAAGCATACTTTTGCAAACTGCCCGCGCAGCTGCTAAAAAAGCCCTTCGAGGGAAACCACCGCAATAAACTGGCTGTGGAATGAAAAAACTGCATCGAAATTGGTTCAGTGCTACGATGTCACAGACCCACAAACATCGACGTCAAACTAGTGACATCCCTCTTTTTGTGTTGGAGGTTAAAAATGACACGCGCCATTCTAAAGTATTGACACACTTTAGGGGCCATTCATTAATCACGTAAGGCTCCGAAAGGGGGGAGGGGTTCGGCAGAAATCACGAAATATCACAAAAGGGGCGGGGGTGTAGTAAGATATCACGTGTATTTATTTATTCGTCAAACGCGCGACTTTTGCTATTAACCACTAAGCGACTTGCTACCAACTTGCTACCTTTCTGTCTAGACATTTATGTCATGTTCCTTAATTTTCTAGAATAAAATTAGATAATAATTTTTAGAATATTATTTTTAAAAACAGGTATAAAAAAAAATAATATTCTAAAAATTTGAAAATTCTTTGTAGGTACTAAAATACACGTGATTTTGGATGGGGAAGGGGGGTAGTCTCTTTTATTGTCGTACAGTAAGATGTCGTACAATTAAACTTCGCACATAGATAATGTCGTACATATTTGTTTTGTCGAATAGTGATACGTCGCACAATAATACTTCGCATAATTGCACTGTCGTTAAATACGAACAACGTACGTGCACAAAGGCGTATTTATCCCTAAAAGGGATTTCTTCCAGTTAACCTTTGAACGATTGACAGGACATAAGTGTGTGTGTGTGTGCGTGTGTAACAAAAACTTATGGTGACTTAGAAACATGAAAACCTTTATTTTAAAGTTTTATTTTAAATTTAAAGTTTCTCATGATTATGTATGACCATGTAAAAGGTAATTATCATATATTTATTGTGATGCATCCTGAGGGTGGTGAGATGGTCAACATTATTCATAACATTATTTCACATATCAAGTATTAAATTTTTTGTTAAATCTTTACAATTTAAAGGAACATCATCTGGTTGCAGTTAAAATATTTACCCAGAAATCCTTAAGAAATTTAAAAGAAACTTAAAACTATCACAGACGAAACTCATAAACATCTCTAAGGGCGTAAAGTGAGCCATAAATATAAACTGAGATAAAGGAACCTGTCTTATGGTCATTGACCATTCGAAGACAAATACAACTCCAATATTTTTTTGCAAGCTTTCTTAGAATTGAAATAAGTGATTACTTCCAGATGCGACCTAGTCCGCGTGAGCGTGAGAAAGGGGCGGTGTGTTGAGGAGGACGATCTAAATTTCGAATGGACCAATCGCAGTGACACTCCTTTTTCAATAACCAATATCTATGCAGATTTACTGGCGGGAATCAATTTGACAATTTCAGTGACCAATCCGATGTCAAGGAGGGCGTGGACGATGGACGATCTGCGTGGGAGTAGATCGGCAGGACGGAGGGACTTTCTAGCTCTGGACGCCTAACGTGCAGGACAGAAATCGAGGAAATCTTCCTGGAATACAAGTCGACAATAGAATCTGTGTCTCTTTGTCTGAATTTAACTAAAAATTAGAGTTAAACAGTAAACTCAAATTAGGAGTAATAGTGTTTGTGGCAGTACAAGGAATCTGGTAAAGTACCAATTTTGTTGTAAAACTAACTATTCAGGCAAGAGGAAATTTTCCCGGGTTAATTCATCTCTATTTCCATATATTAAAATATAGTTGTTAATATGGACCCAGAAGGAGCGCTTGAGACCCTAGTCTACCTCTCGCAGAGAGGAAAGCTTGGTGGTTGGACGTGGGCCGAGTTAATAATAATTGGGTTAATGGGGTTATTAATGTTCATGTGGGTTATAGCGGTATTATGTTGGGAACGTTATTCTGAGGGAGAAGACGTGAGGGATGATCCCAATCCGCCTGTACACGAGGATGAGCGGGAAATCTGATTTACTTAAAGAGGGAGTTCTGATCCTTGCCTGGATAATAAAACCTTTTCCTTGAACGTCTTAAATTTGTGAGTAAAACTGTGCATAAACTAGAAGTGTTCTAGTTTTGAGATAGTAACCTATGAAATTATAGAACCTCAGTTTTGTTATAGTGTTTCCAAACCTTTAAGTGTTCACTATTAAAGAAAATCTGTGTAATGTCCAGTGTAATTAATTATAACGTAAATCTGGTGTAATCAAGTAGTGAAAGTGGGGTCACATTCATATCTCTATAAAGGTAAGATCTGTGTCAATTAAAGGCAGTTTAATTTACCCATGTAAAACTGTGTGAGGTTCGAATCCAAACCAGTGGCTACTCTATGTAAATTTAGCAAGACCTCACACGAGCGAAGGAGTATCTCTGTGAAATTCCGCTCGAATTAATAAAGATAAATCACTACACAGAGCTGAGGCATTGTTGTACACTTGACAGAGCATTCATTATATATATCATACCCAAATGTAATTGGCCTCATCACCTTGTCAAACCTTGTAGTCACAGAAGTTTTACTCACAACTCACTTTATTATGAGGGACCAACTCTCCCGAAATTAATTGACCTATTGTGTAAAATTCCTAAGTATATTAATAAGAAGTGATTCTATTGGTGTAATATAACGTGTGCATGTGTGTTTAGTGTGTAGAATGCCTATAGGGTTTTTCGTTCGGATTTCCCGTTTTCCCTATACTTAGTATGGCAGTTAGGAATGGAAAATCCGGTTGTCATTGAATATCATACTATCAATGACAATCTAATTAATCTAACAGATTCTTTTGACGCTCAAATGTGCTCTAAAACCTTATTTGAATAAAATAAACTATTGATTATTAAACTTTATGTTTTCATGTTACCATAAATAAACCTCTATACCCTCAGAGATATTTAATAATGGAGATTTTCCCTATCTGAGTATTCTCGAGATTGTATTAGCATATTGGATCTTGCGACATAACGTAGAGACACTGTTTTCATACAAACTAATCTCCAATATTGAAGATTTCCACCGATACACTCAAACATGATTTCCTAATCATTCATCTATTAAAATGGCCTCGTTCAATTTAGTATTGTTTCTCTTGAACTATATTTATTGGGACAGTCTAATTAACTAGTTTTGTCTTAACTGAGAAAGGCTATGGTCACTAAAGTAATCCTAGTTATGATTATTAAATTTAGCTTCTTCCAAGCATTATTAGAATTGAGTACCTTAGCGGTTGTGTTGAAGTGACTAAACAATTAATTAACTTATCTATAAATCTAATTGGATCTCAATTAAAGTTACCTTATTACAATTACATGAGAGTCTAGTAGAGTTGGATGATTTACTAAGACCAGATTGAAACAGAGGCGGAGGCCTAACGTCAATACCTAACTAGGTATAGACCACATTTGTACTAACTCTAAAGACAGTGAATCTATGAGTTTTCATTAACCTTGGGAGGTTAAGCTCGCAGAATTGGAAGCATCAAAGTTACAAGAGGTTCCAGCTTTCAGCCCGGTTTGAGAAAGTATTGCCATATAAACGAGTACATGATTCGGTGGCGACTGGCAGCAACCCTGGGCACCCAATACACGCCATGTCTTACAGATTGACCTCCGACCTGGTTTGGCCAAACCATATCACATTATATTATTGAATAATCATAAATCCATGGTAACAAAGGGGGGGCCCGTCTGGCCGCACTAAAAAGTACCCGTCCTTGGATGGTGGAAACATTAAACGCTTCGCAGCGAAAGGAGGTCAACTGTCCCCCAATAATCTGAGATGCCAGAACCGGTTACCGGTGTAGGGAGTCCCTGTGTCAGAGTGAGGTTGGCCAGAATCGTTCGGGCGTACCCGTGCTGATATTTTACTGTCCATTACGCCAACCGAGCACTTACCTTTTGGCCGTCTTAAATAATAATTTACAGTTGATGTTCTCGATAACTTATATGAATGAAGCCAGTCTCACTAACACTAATCCTAGTTTGTTCGATGTGCCAAAGCTATAGGTAAGCGGGTGGAATGGTTGACAGTATGGGTATTAGACCACTCAATCACAATGTACCGTGTAAAGTCTCGAAACTCAATAACAAAGCTGCCTTCTTGATACTGAGATGTGTTCCGACTCTATGAACTATCCTGAATAACTTTAAATACATTCAATACATTCAATAACTTAAATATATAGACGATCACAGCCGTACCACCACAGAACTTGATGCCGAGTGCCCAGGATCCAAGTACGTACTCGAAATAACGATACGATTGGATTAATAATTAATTAAATTAAAAAAAAAAAAAAAACACAACGTAGGAACCATGGTTGAGTGTATAGGGAAAATTTCAGGAAAATGCGAAAGGAGTGGACACACACGAGTATAAATTATGTATCTTTTATTGTCTAACACATTTATCCTAGATTGAGGGGGAGCGGAGAACATCTTGCTTATAAATGTGAACTTTACAGGGATTCCAGGAGAAAGTTGTGTTGGAGCGGGTGCTCAACTATTACTCCTTGCTTATTTTACTGTTTGATTTTAAACCATTTGTTTGTATTTTACTGTGCATTTTGAACCAATTTGTTTATTTTCTTGTGCTCACATTGAATCCCATAAAATATCCCTACAGTCTCAAAGCGATTGGTCTATAAACTCGTATTTTTGTGCATTCAATAACAACAGAACGAAAGTTTGCGTTAATATCATAAAACCAAAGCATTCAACTAAGCTTAAATAGGCTATTGTAGCGTGACGTACCGGGTAAGCTTAAGGATGTTGACAGGTAGAGGAAAGCGTGCCACAAGACAGACTAGGTCGGTTGTAAACAATAATAACGCGGGAGAGACGGAAGAGCGGATGGAAACCGTAGGTAACGCGACTTTAGAGTTGATTTTGCAAAAGATGAACGAATTTGATAAAAAGTTACAACAATTGAGTTCGAACGCTAACGATAACAACGGACGGAACGTAAGTGAGGCAGGCCCTTCGCACGCGACGAACGAAGGTGAGAATAGGAGCGGCATTGAGAACGTTAGGCAGGATTCAGTAGGTCGCGAATCTACTAGCATTAACACGATGTCTTCGGAGACGCGGAATTTGTATGTAGTGCAACCTTCGGTTAGCAAACCGAGTTTTGACGGGAAACCGTTAAATAACCCAATTGCATTTTTAAAGCGGTTAAAAAAGTATATTAGGGCGGTAAATGGACAGGATCGCGAGGTAGATATAGCCTTAGGATGTATTACGGGACATGCGCGCAAGGTTATGGAGTTGTATTCGAAAGGATGGACTACATTTGCCGACTTTGAAACGGATTTCAGACGTAATTATTGGACCGAGCAGATTCAGGAATCTGTCAGGTATAGACTCATTAACGCGATGTATTCAGGTGACTCGGGAGTATCTATGTCCGAGCATTTCGCAGAGCAGGTTGAGTCGATGCAGTCGTTAACGATTTCCTTTAACGAGAGAGATTTGGTGAATTCTATCATGAGGCATTATTCGTTAGATGTGCAACGATTGTGGTTTACTAGGATTGAGGAGCCCACTGTGATGAGTGGGGCGAATTTCCTCAGGAGCATGGAACAGAATGTCGTTGTGAGGCGGGGAGGAACCGCTGTGGGCGTTGTTGACGGCGGTTTTCGGAAGGAGCGTTTCAACAGGGCGCCGATAACTCGTCCAATTACAGCTATGATCTCGGCAGGCAGGTGGCATAACAGGAGAGGTTCAGCTAGAGGTCGAGGTTATTATCAGGGTCGTACTGGTTATAGGTCGAATTTCAACAGGACCGCGCCGTCAGCAAGTGGGCGAGAGGAAGTCAGCAACCGACCCGCTATCGCGTTTGTGAAGGAGGGCGAAAATTCAGCTTTGTCGCAGGCAGTGGGGGAGGGCCAGTCAAAAAACTAGCGTTCCCTACACAGTCGAAGCCTGATTGTTTATTGTTGTGTAGCGCAGGGAACGAGGAGGCTTCGAGACATAGAGTGGAAAGCGTAGGCTATAGGATTTTGACTAGGAGTGGTTGGAGACCAGGGCAGAGACTAGGAGTCAACGGAGTAGGGTTGAAGCGGCCATTGGAAGGAAGCACGAGCGAAGCCAGCGTCGATTACTTGTCTGTAGCTAGTAGTGTAGGAATCTTATTAGAAAATCAGTTCAGTAACATAGTCGAGTGCGACGAGAAGGGTTCAGCGTGTGAATTTTGCAAGAGAAGGGGCAGAGAGGTGTACACTATATTTCACGAACTTGATGAGGTTGTCGATATAGGCGAGGATTATTCGTTACCTAGGCTACCTGAAGTATGTGTGTGGTTGTACGGGAAAAGTATGAATGCACTCATCGACACCGGAAGCCAGATCAGCGGGATAACAAGGGAGTTGTATGATGCTATTCGGAGAGAAAATGTCGAGTTGTCAGAGGTCGCAATTCCAGCTATACAGGTACAGGGAGCATTCGGATCGCGAAGTGAGAGTGCGAATCGGTTGGTGCTAATAGAGTTCAGATTGGGAAGTACTTTTGTAGAGGCGCCTGTACTAGTCATGCGACGATTACCTAGGTCATTGAAACTAGGGTACGACTGGTTAGAACGAGTGAAGGGAGTCATTAATTGCGGTAGAGAACGGACATTGACGATCGAACATTTAGGGGTCAAAGCTAATATTAGGTTACATTCGGATTGTGAAGTCGAACGGTTAGGGGGAGAGTCCAACGCTGCCATTATCAATTCAGTACTAAGACAAAATGCGCAAGCGGAGGAGAGTTATGAAATAACGGACCGTAACAGTAGCGATAGAAAGTATTGTTTAGATGAGTCAGGCTTAAATAACGAACAAAGGGCACTATTGCTACCTGTACTAGACAAACACCGTAAAGTGTTCACGGATGATTTGGGACTGACTGACAAATACGAACATGTCATAAAGCTAGTTGACGAGACACCTTTTGTTAAACATAGTTATCCGGTACCTTTCATGTATAGGGAGCAAGTTAAGGAGAAGTTAAAAGAATTGGAAGGATTAGGTGTTATCCGACAGGAGGCGACTCCGTATTGTAGTCCGCTTACGTTTACTAAGAAAAAGGACGGGTCAATAAGACTCTTATTAGATGCGCGTGAACTCAATAAGAAAATGGTGGGGGACGCGGGCGCACCACCGCTTACATCCGAGATTTTACAATCCTTTCATAGGGTAAATTACATCAGTCTAATCGATTTGAATAATGCGTATTTTCAAATACCCTTACACCCAGAATCGAGGAAATATACGGGTTTTTCTTTCATGGGAAAAACTTATACTTATCATGTTTTGCCTCAAGGTCTAAAGACATCCGTGGCCGGGTTTTCAAGAGCAATGGACTCTATATTAGAAGGAGTTAGGGAGTTTCACTATAATAAGAATCATAAATTAGTGAGGTTCAATATAGGAGATCTAGTAAAACTAAAGACTTTCGGGAAGTCTGATGCTGACAAGAAGTTGATAAAGAAATTCATGCGATTATATGAGGGACCTTTCGTAATAGGGGCGATCCCCTATGATAACGTATACACCTTGATTGACCAACGTACGGATGTAGTTAAGGGAAATTATAACGCCATTCACCTGTTCCGCTATTACGAAGACCGTTAACAAAGACAGGGGTTAAATTTTTTTTTACTTGAGAAAATAAAAGGTAGTGAATGTTAGCGCCACGAAAAAAAAAAGGTCGGGAACAAAGAAGCGGAGTAGAATAGAACTTTATTACCACTCGGGATGCACAATAGATAGGCGTGAGAAATGTAACTTTAGCGTGGGAATTGTAATGTAAAAGGGTTTGAGGAAATGTTAAGCTTGGTTGAATGAGGGGGGGAAATATATTTTGAAAGCAAGCTAGTACTAGATGTTCCAAAATCTATTTGGGGGAGTGTGAGATGGTCAACATTATTCATAACATTATTTCACATATCAAGTATTAAATTTTTTGTTAAATCTTTACAATTTAAAGGAACATCATCTGGTTGCAGTTAAAATATTTACCCAGAAATCCTTAAGAAATTTAAAAGAAACTTAAAACTATCACAGACGAAACTCATAAACATCTCTAAGGGCGTAAAGTGAGCCATAAATATAAACTGAGATAAAGGAACCTGTCTTATGGTCATTGACCATTCGAAGACAAATACAACTCCAATATTTTTTTGCAAGCTTTCTTAGAATTGAAATAAGTGATTACTTCCAGATGCGACCTAGTCCGCGTGAGCGTGAGAAAGGGGCGGTGTGTTGAGGAGGACGATCTAAATTTCGAATGGACCAATCGCAGTGACACTCCTTTTTCAATAACCAATATCTATGCAGATTTACTGGCGGGAATCAATTTGACAATTTCAGTGACCAATCCGATGTCAAGGAGGGCGTGGACGATGGACGATCTGCGTGGGAGTAGATCGGCAGGACGGAGGGACTTTCTAGCTCTGGACGCCTAACGTGCAGGACAGAAATCGAGGAAATCTTCCTGGAATACAAGTCGACAATAGAATCTGTGTCTCTTTGTCTGAATTTAACTAAAAATTAGAGTTAAACAGTAAACTCAAATTAGGAGTAATAGTGTTTGTGGCAGTACAAGGAATCTGGTAAAGTACCAATTTTGTTGTAAAACTAACTATTCAGGCAAGAGGAAATTTTCCCGGGTTAATTCATCTCTATTTCCATATATTAAAATATAGTTGTTAATATGGACCCAGAAGGAGCGCTTGAGACCCTAGTCTACCTCTCGCAGAGAGGAAAGCTTGGTGGTTGGACGTGGGCCGAGTTAATAATAATTGGGTTAATGGGGTTATTAATGTTCATGTGGGTTATAGCGGTATTATGTTGGGAACGTTATTCTGAGGGAGAAGACGTGAGGGATGATCCCAATCCGCCTGTACACGAGGATGAGCGGGAAATCTGATTTACTTAAAGAGGGAGTTCTGATCCTTGCCTGGATAATAAAACCTTTTCCTTGAACGTCTTAAATTTGTGAGTAAAACTGTGCATAAACTAGAAGTGTTCTAGTTTTGAGATAGTAACCTATGAAATTATAGAACCTCAGTTTTGTTATAGTGTTTCCAAACCTTTAAGTGTTCACTATTAAAGAAAATCTGTGTAATGTCCAGTGTAATTAATTATAACGTAAATCTGGTGTAATCAAGTAGTGAAAGTGGGGTCACATTCATATCTCTATAAAGGTAAGATCTGTGTCAATTAAAGGCAGTTTAATTTACCCATGTAAAACTGTGTGAGGTTCGAATCCAAACCAGTGGCTACTCTATGTAAATTTAGCAAGACCTCACACGAGCGAAGGAGTATCTCTGTGAAATTCCGCTCGAATTAATAAAGATAAATCACTACACAGAGCTGAGGCATTGTTGTACACTTGACAGAGCATTCATTATATATATCATACCCAAATGTAATTGGCCTCATCACCTTGTCAAACCTTGTAGTCACAGAAGTTTTACTCACAACTCACTTTATTATGAGGGACCAACTCTCCCGAAATTAATTGACCTATTGTGTAAAATTCCTAAGTATATTAATAAGAAGTGATTCTATTGGTGTAATATAACGTGTGCATGTGTGTTTAGTGTGTAGAATGCCTATAGGGTTTTTCGTTCGGATTTCCCGTTTTCCCTATACTTAGTATGGCAGTTAGGAATGGAAAATCCGGTTGTCATTGAATATCATACTATCAATGACAATCTAATTAATCTAACAGATTCTTTTGACGCTCAAATGTGCTCTAAAACCTTATTTGAATAAAATAAACTATTGATTATTAAACTTTATGTTTTCATGTTACCATAAATAAACCTCTATACCCTCAGAGATATTTAATAATGGAGATTTTCCCTATCTGAGTATTCTCGAGATTGTATTAGCATATTGGATCTTGCGACATAACGTAGAGACACTGTTTTCATACAAACTAATCTCCAATATTGAAGATTTCCACCGATACACTCAAACATGATTTCCTAATCATTCATCTATTAAAATGGCCTCGTTCAATTTAGTATTGTTTCTCTTGAACTATATTTATTGGGACAGTCTAATTAACTAGTTTTGTCTTAACTGAGAAAGGCTATGGTCACTAAAGTAATCCTAGTTATGATTATTAAATTTAGCTTCTTCCAAGCATTATTAGAATTGAGTACCTTAGCGGTTGTGTTGAAGTGACTAAACAATTAATTAACTTATCTATAAATCTAATTGGATCTCAATTAAAGTTACCTTATTACAATTACATGAGAGTCTAGTAGAGTTGGATGATTTACTAAGACCAGATTGAAACAGAGGCGGAGGCCTAACGTCAATACCTAACTAGGTATAGACCACATTTGTACTAACTCTAAAGACAGTGAATCTATGAGTTTTCATTAACCTTGGGAGGTTAAGCTCGCAGAATTGGAAGCATCAAAGTTACAAGAGGTTCCAGCTTTCAGCCCGGTTTGAGAAAGTATTGCCATATAAACGAGTACATGATTCGGTGGCGACTGGCAGCAACCCTGGGCACCCAATACACGCCATGTCTTACAGATTGACCTCCGACCTGGTTTGGCCAAACCATATCACATTATATTATTGAATAATCATAAATCCATGGTAACAAAGGGGGGGCCCGTCTGGCCGCACTAAAAAGTACCCGTCCTTGGATGGTGGAAACATTAAACGCTTCGCAGCGAAAGGAGGTCATCTGTCCCCCAATAATCTGAGATGCCAGAACCGGTTACCGGTGTAGGGAGTCCCTGTGTCAGAGTGAGGTTGGCCAGAATCGTTCGGGCGTACCCGTGCTGATATTTTACTGTCCATTACGCCAACCGAGCACTTACCTTTTGGCCGTCTTAAATAATAATTTACAGTTGATGTTCTCGATAACTTATATGAATGAAGCCAGTCTCACTAACACTAATCCTAGTTTGTTCGATGTGCCAAAGCTATAGGTAAGCGGGTGGAATGGTTGACAGTATGGGTATTAGACCACTCAATCACAATGTACCGTGTAAAGTCTCGAAACTCAATAACAAAGCTGCCTTCTTGATACTGAGATGTGTTCCGACTCTATGAACTATCCTGAATAACTTTAAATACATTCAATACATTCAATAACTTAAATATATAGACGATCACAGCCGTACCACCACAGTGGATTGAATAAACCAGTCTTAAAGCAATGCTTGTGTTTGATGTACCTAACATTTGATGTTCCTCTGGTACCTAACATGACATGGCGCAGCAGTTAGCTTATTGAAAATGAGTATTTAAAAATAATAAAGTTATAAAATCAAATAATAAGTTAAAAGGGTAGAAGAAGTGGAAAAATAAATAAATATATAGCTAAATAAAATGGAATCAATTTTACAACCGCCGCAGCCATTTGCTTTCGAAAATAACTTGATTAGTGTCACCTCGGGGAATCTATGCAAAGAATGGATGAAGTGGAAGAAAAGTTTTACTATGCGGCGTGTGAACTACAGAAAAAAGATGCAGCGGTGCAGATTAATATTTTACTGCATGTCATTGGAGAACAGGGTCGCGACGTGTACGACCAATTCACGGGATCATTAAACACCTACGAAAAAGTTTTGGAGAAATTTGATGCTTTCTTTCTACCAAAAAAGAATTTGACGATTGAGTGGCATAAGTTCTTCAAGTGTGATCAAAGTGAATCCGAATCTGTGGAGCAGTACGTGTTCGAGTTAAATAAAATGGCTGCTAAATGCGAGTTTAAAGATTTACGCGACGATCTGGTCCGCGATAGATTAATTTGTGGAATTCGAGATGGATCTTTGCGAGAACGGTTATTGCGGGAAGAAAATTTAACATTAACTAAAGCTGTGGGTATATGTAACTTGGCGGAGTTATCTCGCGCGCAGGCCGTAACTATAAAAACTGAAAATGTCGATCACCACGTGCACGAACTAAAAAAGAACCCTCAATCTGAAGACGATTCCGAAAAAACGAATGTAAATAAGTATGTACTGTATGTATGTATTTGGAATAATACCTACTTGTTGAATATGACCAGAAAGCCGTCCAGGACGCGCTGACTGAACGTCGGGTTCAACAACTTGCGGTTCTTCTTCCAAGTAGGTACCTACTGCAAAAATATTCTGACATTAACGATTTCTCAAGGTTGATGATAATACATAGAACCAACAACGTAATAGAGTGAAAATGCTATATAATACATATTATTATGAAAGAAAATGAAGCCAAGCCGAAAATGGCGATTATTATACGAATGATAATAGAGTTGATCAAGCAGCTATTAATATCGTTATGGATAGTTAATGTTTAGCAGTTGTGTGGCATAGTGAATAAAACCCGATTATTTTTTTATAAAAACCAAATAGTAAATATATGATTAAATTTATAATTACCTACTTAAATTACTTTGTTCCATGTAGAAGATAAAGGAAAAATTATAGTTATTAAGTACGTAAATAAGTTGTATTAAGTACGCAGGAGTTATGACCCCCCTAGGACTTATCGGCGAAGGTCATCGCGGACGCGTGGAGCGCGTGAACAGTGGCCACGGTCAGGTACGTCGAGGATGCAAGCGGAGCGAACCATGGAACAACGTGACCACCGTCCAGGGGATGAGATCAGCTGGTCACATAAGCGCACTTATCGTGGTTGCAGGCAGTGTGGTGGTGCTCACAAGAGGTTTAACTGCCCAGCATATGGTCAGCAATGCTTACGTTGCAAAAAACTGAATCATTATTCAAGAATGTGTGGGGTATTCGAAGTATGCGAGGACTCCTCCGATCAGGTAAATAAAGACATTAATTCTGACTGGTCGGTTCCTTTACAAATACGTGGAGCAAAAATTGTTTTTAAGTTGGATACCGGTGCTGTCGTTAATATTATACCACTTAATAAATTGAGAGAATTAAAGGTTACAAAATCAGAGTTAACCAGAACTTCCATCAAGTTGCATGGCTACTCGGGCAACGAGTTAAAATTAGTAGGTAAATGTTTTTTAAAGCTGAAATATAAAAGTAATTTTTATATTTTGAATTTTTTAATAGTAGATACGAACTCAACTCCCATACTCGGCCGTAGTTCTTGTCAACAGTTAAATTTAATTAAGAGAGTATTTTCGGTGACGACGAAAAACGATATACTAGATGAATATCCAGATGTTTTTGTGGGAACGGGTTGCCTACCGGGTAAATACAAAATCGAGTTAAAAGACAATGTTACTCCGGTAGTTCATGCACCTAGGAAATTACCAGAGGCCTTGAAAGATAAAATTAAAAATAAATTAACAGAAATGCAAGCTGAGGGTATCATTGCGAAGGTAGAAGGGCCGACGGACTGGGTCAACAGCATGACCGTAGTAAAGAAGCCCAACGGTGATTTGAGAATTTGCCTTGATCCTCAGGATTTAAATAAGGCTATACGTCGCGAACATTTTAAATTACCTACATTGGAAGAGATTACTGCAAAATTATCGAAAGCAAAATTTTTTAGCACTTTAGATGCAAAGCACGGTTTTTGGCAAGTTGCGTTACATGAATCTAGCACAGATTTGTGTACCTTTAACACAGCATTTGGAAGATTATATTTTTGAGAATGCCTTATGGTATTTCATCGGCATCTGAGGTATTTCATAGAAAGCTATATGAGTACTTCGAAGACATTAATGGTGTAATACTTTTTGTAGACGACTTATTAATATATGCAGACTCTAAAGAAGCTCATGATCAGCGGCTCAGAGCTGTACTTGATAGGTGCAAAGAAATAAATATTAAATTAAATCGGCAAAAGTGTAAGATAGGTTTGACTGAAATAAAATATCTAGGCCACACAATAACTCGCACAGGTATAAAACCTGATAATAGTCACATTATGGCAATAAGAAATCTTCCCACACCAGAAAATACAAAAGACGTTGAACGATTCTTAGGATTAGTTACATATCTTGGGAGATTTGTACCAAATTTAGCAGAAAAAACTTTTGTATTACGCGAGTTAATAAAAAAATCTATTGAATGGCATTGGGACCATCATCATCAGGAATGTTTTGAAAACATAAAAAAGTGTCTAATAAATCCCCCTATCTTGCAGTATTACAGCCTAGACAAACCGGTTGTTATTTCTGTTGACGCGAGCAAGCATGGACTGGGCTGTTGTTTACTACAAAACAATCTACCGTCGCGTATGCATCGAAATCATTATCAAAGGCGGAACAGTCGTATGCTCAGATTGAAAAAGAATTATTTGCCTGCGTTTTTGCTTGTGAAAGATTTTATTCTTATATTTATGGTCGTGACGATATCATAATAGAAACAGATCATAAGCCCCTAATAAGCATAATAAATAAGCCATTAGCAAATGCACCCGAGCGACTACAGAGAATGTTATTGCGACTTCAACCATATTCGTCTAAGCTTGTTTATAAACCAGGCAAGTACCTATTCATCGCAGATACACTATCGCGGGCAGTTGCATCGGGCGCGAGCGAGAAGTCCGACCCGCGCGACTATCTCGAGGCGCAAGCGCAGGTGTGTGCAATTACAATAGCTAACCCGCTCACAGATTCACATTTCTTAACAATACAGAAATGCACCAAAGATGACGATGAAATGCAAAAACTAATAAGAATAATAAAACGAGGGTGGCCAACGCATAAAAATGAAATTAGCGACATCTTAAAACCATATTGGGACGTGAGAGATGAGCTCACGCACGCTTATGGGATCATTTGGAAAGGAAATCGAGTCGTAATACCTAACTGATTAAGAGCTGAAATGCTTCGAAAAGTGCATGTAGGACATTTAGGTGTAGAAAAATGCGAATTAAGAGCCCGCGAAATAATGTACTGGCCCAATTTAAATTCACAGTTATTAGACTACTTATCTCGTTGCCAAACTTGTCTGACTTACAGAAAACAAAACAGTAAAGAGCCCCTAATACAACATGAGGTACCGCATCGTGCGTGGTGTAAAGTGGGAGCGGACATTTTTCATTATAATACTAAATCCTTCCTACTGGTAATTGACTATTATAGCAAATTTATAGAAGTATCTCGGTTGCATTCTATGCAATCAAATCATGTTATTACTAAAATGAAAAAGATATTCGCTAGACAAGGTATCCCGGAAGTTGTTATGAGCGACAACGGTCCAGAATTCTCGTCCGGTCTTTTTAAACAATTTGCAAATGACTGGAAGTTTCAGCACGTGACGTCATCACCGGGATACGCACAATCCAACGGGCAAACAGAACGGGCCATACAATCGGTCAAAAACATAATGAAAAAGACAAATTTGGAGGGTACAGATTTTCACTTGGCACTTTTAGAATATGTTAACACGCCAATTTGTGCCGATCTAGGGTCTCCCGCAGAATTACTATACAATAGAAAGCTTAGAAGTATAGTTCCTTGTGCCCCACAATTATTGCTACCAAAAATACATAAAGACACAGTTAATATTTTAAAAAGACGTCAATTTTATCAAAAAGAATACTATGACAGAGGAGCCAAAAATTTATCCCAATTAGAAACAGGACAAAATGTAAAAGTTTGGCACAATGGCACTTGGATGTCGGGCATTATAATAAAAATAGTAGGCATCAGGTCTTTTATAATAAAATTGCTAACAGGCCAAACGTTAAGACGTAATCGAAGGCACATAATTGCGGACTCAAAATTACGCAATAATAAATCAACATGTAGGCTCTCACTGCAGTACGATGACATAACAGCAGATAACGCTCAGCTGATCGGAGCGCCCGCGCCTCCGATCCCGAGTAACCCGCCCCCGCGCTCGCCCAGCACCGGTCCCAACAACCATGCTACCAATAACAACAATAACTATTATCGTACTCGTTTTGGCAGGGAAGTGCGACCTCCTGATCGGTGGGGATACCCGGCGACCTCATACACACATCCAACTAACTGAGTATACCGCTGAGTTAAACGGATAATTTTATATTAATTAAACTAAATAATTTATGAACTAGCTTGCTTTTGAACTTTAATTAAATACCCGTATTATTTAATTGTCAGAAGTAATACTTATTTATGATTATGAAATATCATTAAATTATTGTTATGAAATGAAATGATCTAATTTAATGTAATAAAAATGTTTAATGTTATTTGAGTGTTTAAACATTGTGTAAGGTAATGCTTTTAGAATTTAATTTAATATATTTTTGTTCAAAGTCGCAGATTTTATATCGTTAATACCTAATGCTTGTTTTAATGTTTGTTATTGCATTATCAAATAAAAGCAAGAGTCAAATGTATTGCAATAATTATAAATAAAGTAGGTAATCCACAGATATACAGATCAATTGAATTTTAGCCAGCATGTACTTATTGAAATTTTTATTATATATTTCTATCTCATTTTTAACTTAATGTTTGATAATGGTCTCAATTAACTTATATTGATATTGTAAACATGGTATGATCAAATTGTTGATATAAAAGCATACAATTAATGCGTAGTCGAAATTGTGAAATTTGCTTGTATTTAAACGTTATCTAGGAAATGTTGTGGTAGGTATGTTGCATGTTAGTTTTGTTTCTACTTGTTCAAGCGCAACAGCCTGACAGCAGCAACGACAAACCATGCAACACATATGAGGATTATTGCGTATAAAAATGTCGTAGGCGCTTTGTTCTATTCTAAGTGACTGTCCAAATTGTAAATCACTCTTACCTACACCTCCGCGACTCAAGCACATATTTTATTAAATTCATCCCGAAGTTCCCATTAAACAGTATTTAATTATTTGGGGTTTTTTATTGAACCCCGTTGTGTCCGCGAAGACATAATTTGGTGGCCCATGAGGGGAACTTCAACTAAATCGAGCTAAATACCAAGAAGAAAAACCCGGAATTCGCCATCAACTCTACGCACGACGAGTGAGCCAAAGGGTTGACGAAAGCCGCAAGTTTGACGAAGAGGAGGAGCCGCATCTAAATCTGCAGCACAGAACGGAACCGCATCACCAGTTCGGCTAGTGAAGGAGCAAAACCTCGCACCGCGCGAAGTGGTTCTACGAAAGTCATCCTAACTCTCAAAATCCCTAAATACCACTTCCTAAAACTTACTTAATTGCCAAAACAAGTGACGCAAGCGTAAATTTATAAAATTAATCGAAATATCGCAAATTAATTCTTTTGTTCTATATGTACCCGAAAGTTACAAAAAATAAATTCTAGAACATTTTTTAATAGATAATTTCATCTTTCAGCCTAGTGTTCCATTCAAATTCTTATCACTATTATTTCTAGCATACCTATTATCTGCTTGATTTATAATTTGAATAAAATAAGTAAATAGGTAGGTGCTAAAATACTCGACCACATTTTGAATTACCACCTCTGTAGGTTCGATTAGTAAAATTCCCTAAGCTTGTTAGCAGCTTATTATTTACGCGACATTCACCCGATTGCCGACTATTCCAGGGGCAGTGCGCTCCTGTTGCGTAACAGCGGGCGGGGAGGCGCGCATCAGCTGTGCGCGCGACCGGTTTCTTATCGCCGGGCCGGTGCACCGCTAGTGAGGAGCGTGAGCCATTCTTTGTTATTTATTATTGAAGTGAATCCTATAATATTTTTTTGTTAAGGCTTATAATGCCTATTACATCTGATAAAGCTGGGCCAGCTTCTGGCGATGAAAAGGGAATGTTAAAGGATATACTCGCCTCTCGCAGTTCCATAAAGGGTCAAATTACTAAATTTCGAAATTATTTGTTTAATGTCAGCGCTAAATCCGAATTAACAAACATTGAGTTGGCAGAATTGAGTCTCAAACTATCAAAATTCGAAGGATTGTCCTGCAAATTCGACAATCTACAAAATAGAATTGAAATTTTAAACTCAGATAATATGGACTTGGAAATCGATGAAAGAGAAAGTATTGAGCACGAAATAATTGTGAATATCGCCACAGCTATAACTTTAATAGAAACTCATAGCAGAATCGAAAGCTTACAAAGACGAGAATCGGTGGCTATCGAGGCTCAATCCTTCCTCGAACATCAAGATGTCGGATTCAGGTTACCTCAAATTCAAATCGCGAAATTTGACGGCTCATATTTCCGCTGGCTTGAGTTTCGCGACACCTTTGAAAGCCTTATTCACAATAACAATCGTATTAAAGCCATACATAAGTTCCACTATCTCATTTCGTACTTGGAAGGGGACGCTGCCAGGATCATTTGCAACCTTGAGGTGTCTTCAGACAACTATACAGAGGCCTGGAAGCTACTCAGTGAACGATACGATAACAAACGATTGTTGATAAATCATCATTTGAGCGCGTTATTTAATATACAACCGCTCACTAAAGAAACCGAAAGGTCTTTACGATTTATAGTTGACCATGTCACAAAAAACCTGCGTGCTTTAAGCAGCTTAGGCCAACCCACAGACAAGTGGGACATTCTTATTATATTTATGCTATCGTCCAAATTGGATAGCAATACGTTGCTTAAGTGGGAAGAGTATCGCAACTCGGTCGACGACGTACCGACTTTGAATCAATTTTATAAATTCTTAACTGACCGCGCTGACGTAATTGAGTCTCTGAACCGTAATAAACATGAAAACACTCAGTCAAAATTCACGCCAACCACTTCACGTACCCCAACATTTCCAAATAACAATGGTAACAATAAAAATTTCGGTAAATCATTTAATTCGCCCACCCACTTCACCCACGTCAAATAGATAGAACCCGACTTATCTGTAACAAAAAAAATACATAATGTAATTAAACAGCTTACAATAAACAAAAAATAAAAAGGAGGGAAAATTATTAAAAAAATATTTAAAAACAATAGGATGGCTGACTTAATTAAAGTCTTGTGGATACGATGAAGAGAGTGATAGCATAAAGGCAGCTTTATTTCTACATGTCATTTGTGAAAAGGGCGTGAATGTATTCAATACGTTTGGAAAAGACGAGGATAAAGTCAAATATAACGAGCTCATAATTATGGTTATTTCAAAATCACTTCACCCCAAAAGCTAACCTAACTTATGAATGTGTAGGGTTCTTTCATCCCAATTCACAATCCCTAATCGTATCGACCTTTATTATTATTAACTTAATAATAAACCCACAATACAACAGCTTAACCTAATACGTATACATAACAATATCGATAACAACAACACAAACATTTTATCGACTGGTCGATATATCGATACATCGATATAAGCGATCGATACTTCCTACGCCTATTATTATGCTAATGCACCGTTGGATTCGGGCGGCCGATGCAGCGCCAGCGCATCGCGTGGAGGTCAAACCAGTCATATCCTAACAATTGTCGCGGAACGTATGCCCTGCGATTGGCCTACGCAAATTGCAGCCTATTGCCTTGCTATTTAAATTCTGTTTTCTACGCTTCCTCGTGCTTGTGCTTTCTATTCTTTTGGGCCCACTGACTTTCCTTGTGTATGGATTTAGTGTCTACTGGACAAATAACTGTAAGTGAACTTTTGTGTTGAAATTACTGAGCCGGTAGAGCCATCTGTATTAATATCACTAAGTTCCTGTGTTATACGCATACCATACCTAAAAATTTTATAATTTTTTCACATACAAACAAGATGAAAATAAAACTTTAGACGACTTTGCTTGCATACTAAAATTAAAGTCACAAAACTGAGCTAGGACAGGCTGCAGGAGCGGCTAGTCAAAATATTTTTTATATGTAACATGCATCAAAAATACAACTATATCAGAGAAAATTATTGCTTGAAAATAAGCTGGATCTTGATAAGACCTTAGAGATGGCAAAGGCCATGATTGCTTCCAGACATCATACCGATCAATTATCAGCAGAACAAAGTTCAGTCTTGTATAGTAAGTCAGTCACGCTCAAGGTCAAAATCTAACTCAAAGAACGTCAGTCAATATAGTCAGCGGTCACGACAGAAAGTGTGTACAAGATGTGGTCAGGTGCATCGTTATAAGTGTCCGGCATTTGGTTAAAAGTGCCAAAAACGTGAAAAAAACCGGTCATTTTGCAGTCTGTTGTCGATAAATTCAGTCAAAATCGGTCAGATATGTACAGTCAGGAAGTTGTATGCAGTGGCGTAACTATAGGGTGGCAGGGGTGGCAAGATGCCAGGGGCCTCTAGCTCTACGGGGCCCCGAACTGGTTTGGTTTAGAGCACAGAAGGGACGCTGATGCACTTCTTTATATTGAGGAAGGATCTGACGAATTTGCCGCGGGCCTCAGACTTTGTAGTTACGCCACTGGTGATATGCAACAGATACAGTTAGAACAAGATGAATTGTTTATAGGACAATTAATTTATGCATAAATAATTCGCAAATGAATTGTATTAGTGATGTCAATATTATGTCTCAAAGTGTTTATGATTCACACCTAATACATACTAAAAATTCACTGTCTGAAACTGATGTAAAAATGAAGTCATAGTCTAGAGGTACTGGGTCAACAAAACTTAGAATGTAAATTGCAATTTAATGACCTCTACATAATATATGACAAAACAAATTAATTTTATAATTGCAATGTGAATTCCCCAACTGTATTAGGTAAACTTACATGCACGGAAACTGGGCTACTTAGAAGAGTTTTATGTGTAGACACCTCAAGCATGCAAACTACAGAAGGTGATGTTAGTCAACTGTCTGCTGAAATAAGTCAAAATGAGTCAAATTCAAGTTAAGTAACCTGTTCTAAAGCCACAAAAAGTCAGTCACAGTCATTTCCATTACAGTCAAGTCAGTCACAAAATGTAAACTTACGTAATATTCGATTTTAACTAACAAAATATGGACCAAACGCAGTTGTCTGAAATAAACGATTTTTATTTTTTATTTATTTATTTATAAATAAACTTGTTGAATGTAATAATTCTCTTTTTGCCGGTCTTGGTTGGCTTCCTGGTGATTGTCACATAAATACAAATCCTGAGGTACAGCCAAAAGTCGATGCTCCGAGGTAGGTACCATTTGCATTACATCATACATTACATACTTCAAGAAGAACCCGAGAAGATGGAAAAAATGGATGTCATTGCCAAGGTAACAGAGTCTTCTGCATTAGTGAGTTCTTTAATCTTAATAGAAAAAAAATGGCCAATTAAGGGTATGTCTAGACCCTCGTAATTTAAATCAGGCAATTAATAGGTCTCACTACCCTATTCCATCAGTAGACATGGTCCGCGCCAAGGTGGCTGGTGCAAGATTTTTTTCCGCCTTGGATGCAAGTAGGATTTTGGATGTGCAAATTGAGTGAGAAGAGTTCTTATCTCACAACTTTTAATACACCGTTTGGCCGATACCGCTTTAAACGTCTTCCATATGGAATCAATTACTGTGCTCCTGAGTATTTTCACAGAATTATGACGGAAATGTTTGGTGACATACCAGGGGTGGCAGTATACATCGATGATATTTTAGTAAGCGGTCAAACACTACAAGAGCATAATGAGCGTCTTAAAAAGCGCAAAAGAAAATTTAAAAAAAATGAAGGATTACTATGACAGAAAGACTAAATCATTACCAGAATTACAAGAAGGAGATAAGGTCTATTTAAAGAAAATACTAGATACTCAATGGATAACAGGCACATTAAGGTCCAAATGTGATCAGCCTAGGTCTTATACTGTTGAAAGATCAGATGGATTTATAGGAAGAAGAAATAGACAGCATATTTTGAAGCCTCTGCAGTCACATCAAAAGGTGTTTCAAGACATGTTACAAAGAAGTCCAAATATCAAGACATCTCCTAATTCTCATACAGTACCAGCTATTGAAGAGCTTACAACTAGGTGTGGAAGAGTCATAAGACCACGAAGACGGTTAGATTTATAAAAGTAAATATTTTGTTTATTAAGCAAACATTTAGGCAATGACTGTGAAGGGCTGATTAAGTTAGTTTAGTCTATCTAGAACATTATATAGATAGAGACTCAATTCAACAAACTGCCTTATTTTTAGTTAATTTAACCAGTCTTTAGTGTCAAAAGTTATTGTTTAGAATTTAGTCAATTTGTGCAAACTGTTTCAAGCTGAAATAAAATTATAATAACTTAACTTTTTTAATAAGGAGGATGTTATGAGTATGTCACATCACTAGTAAGAAGGTCACATCACTAGTCGATAAGTTGGCGGGCTATCAAGATGACGCTAGAGCCAAGGTGTATCAGTGTTGTGATTATAATGTAATCTTTAACGGAACTAATAAACCCTTAATTAAAGTCCAGTATTATTGCTGATATAATGCACTGACCAACACATAGACCTTTTCAATGCCAAACCCAGCATAATAGCATTAGTAGCTGGTCAGAATTGTGTACTAAACTTGCGTGGACTAGACTCACCGTTATAGCATGAAGATGTTAGTTAAGGTGGCAATGGGCGAGCCACATCGCTCCCATATCATTATAACCATTGGAAGAAAGGTTCTTGAGTGGCGACCACTACCCGGACGACGCAGTGCTGGCCTCCCACTAGGTGGACCGACATCGCGAGAGTTGCGGGCTAACATAATTATGCAGGTGAACGGTGGTCGTTCACTGTGGCGTTCTAAGGAGGCCTTTGTTCAACAGTGGATGTCACCAGATATTGATGAAGATGACCATGGCATTGTGATCACTTTCACGCTATGCTCTGACAAAATATTCATTCTTGTTGAAGGAATTTACTACATAGAAATACCAGAAATATATCCATTACATTAGGTCGGGGATAATGGATGTGCAAGTCATACTTTACGTATTTTGGCTCAAGTGAAGATCTTGTTTTTAGTAAAATGATCCTGCTTCTGCTGAGCGCTTTGCTGGCCGCTGTGCTGGTTTGGCTGGTCATCAAGCATCGCCAGCACAACCAATACTGGGCCAAGCGAGGGATCCCACACAGCCCACCACATCTTCTGGTCGGCAGTTTCTCCTTCTTGTTCAAACAGAATGTGGTAAGTCAAATTTGCCCCGAATGTGGGTCACAACATACATACAAAAATAAGTAAATGTAGACGTGTGCTATACTTTATGTAAAGTTTCAAGAGTAGTTGTAGTTAACGAACTGAATCGCAGTTGACGCCTCTTATTTCCACAGGGTATTTGGATGCGGGACCTTCATCTGCGCTACACGGCCCCTCTGGTCGGCATCTGGGTGTTCTGTAAACCGGTGCTGGTGGTCGGTGACCCTAAGATCGCGCGCCATATCCTCATCAAAGACAACGACTTGTTCCGCAACAGATACGCCAGCTCTGGGAAGTCTGACCCTGTCGGATCTCAGAACCTTTTTACTGCCAACGTAAGATTTTTTTAAATATACGACAAGGAGGGCAAACGAACTAGTGGATCACCTAATGGTAAGTCTCCATCTCTTTCTATCGTCTTCGTTTAACAAAATGGAAAGGTGAGTGCGATTGTGATATCAAGTGCTTTAATAAAGCTTCTGACTGAGACGTAAAGTATTGCAGTATTGCAGGTGTTTTACCAAATATGAAAACAGTGGACGCATGTTTAGAGAAGAATCGTTAATTTTATTCATTTTCAGAGGCATTAATCCATTTTTTCTCAGGACCCAACATGGTCAAACGTGAGACGTCGCTTGACATACATTTTTACTTCAGCCAAATTGAAAAACTTGCAAGGATTCGCCACAGGAAAAGCAAGGGATGTCGTCAAGCGTATAACACAATTAAACTCTGAAAAGAAGTCTGTCGAACTCAGGGTATGTGTAAAAGACCTAGTTATACATCATGTTAATACATTTGGATAATTGGATAAACAAATTCATGATCACTACATTGTATAAAACAAAGTCGCTTTCGCTGTTCCTATGGCCCTATGTATCCTTATATCTTCAAAACTACACAACGGATTTTGATGCGGTTTTTTTTAATAGATAGAGTGATTCAAGCGAAAGGTTTTTATGCATAATTCTATGAAGACAAAGTCGCGGGCAGAAGCTAGTAACCAATAATATGGACCAGTACATTATAATCCACAAGGTCTCTTAGAATTATTCCGGATTTTTCCATCAGGAGGTCAAATTAGTGGGTCTGAATACCGCTGTAAATATATTCATATAATCATGTTTGGAATGGACGGCGTAAAAGAGCGAGTCAATTTTGAATCAAAAATTACGATAAAAGAAAAACTGTAACAAGAGTTTTTAATTTTGGCCTTTTTTCTGTATTCTCTCTACATTTACTGTAGATTTTTTTACCATGCTGGATTAAGCGTAATTCTTTCATGCTCATCTGGGAGTAAACAAAAAACATAGAATATACCAGTTGCTTCTCTTCCCGCGCAGATGGTAAAAGCCCATCGAGGGAATGGGCGAAAGTTTTAGGAATCATGTTATAGGCGATGCGGCTAGCATCTCATCACTATTCCTCTTTCCACTTATATGCCCACAATTACGCTTACGTTGTCTTTAGGTCTTGTTACCTTAGGCTCGGTCTACCTCGTAAGTGATAAGGGCGTGATTTATTTATATACTAGCTTTTGCCCGCGGCTTCGCACGCGTGAACCATGAGCATTTCAAAGAACCTAGCAATTAAGCAAGCGAGCAACCAAACCTGCAAGCTTTCAAGCATACATGCAAGTATGCAAGCAGGCATGCAAGCCTTCAAGCATGTAAGTATGCAAGCAGGCATGCAAGCAGGCATGCAAGCAGGCGTGCAAGCAGGCGTGCAAGCAGGCATGCAAGCAGGCATGCAAGCAGGCATGCAAGCAGGCATGCAAGCAGCCATGCAAGCAGGCATGCAAGCAGGCATGCAAGCAGGCATGCAAGCAGGCAAGCAAGCATGCAAGCAAGCGTGCAAGCAAGCATGCATGCAAGTAAGCACCCATGCAAGCAAGCATGCAAGCATGCATGCAAGCAAGTAAGCACCCATGCAAGCAAGCATGCAAGCATGCATGAAAGCATGCATGAAAGCAAGTATGCAATCAAGCATGCAAAGCAAGGACTCAAGCAAGCATGCAAGCCAGCCCCGGCATTGCCCCGATGCCTTAATTTTTCTGAACCTGTAAATATTGCAGGATTTTTATAAAACAAACCTAACCTAACCTATAGGGCTGTCCTAAAATACATCCTAAATAGCTTTTGCCCGCGACATCGTACGCGCTAAGATGTAAAATGAAAAAATAAGTTTTTTCCCGTTCCCGTGGAAATTTTGGGGAGTGCTTTCGGAGTACACTTAAAGCCTTTAAAGAAACACACGTTATAAATGTTAAGTCTCTTTCTTCCGCTGTTTCGTCTGGAAACGTAAAATCCGGTTTTTTCCCGTCCCTGTGGGCGTTTCGGAAAATCCTTTCTTAGTGTTCCCCTACACTCCCGAATAAACCTACGTGACAAATTTCAACTTTCCCCCGCTTTTCGTTTTTCCCGTTTCCGTAAGAATTTCGCCAAATAAAGCATTTCCCGAATATCTTACGGGAACGAAGAAGAAGAATTTTGGGAAATTATCTCATAATGCTCCGCTACACTCCCCAAGGAACCCACTTGCCAAATTTCAGCTTTCTACGACCAGTAAAACGTAAAATCCTGTTTTTTTCCCGTTCCCGTGGGAATTTTGGAAAGTACTCTCTTAATGCTCCTCTACACTCCCGAAGCAACCTACATGCCGAATTTCAGCTTTCTGCAACCAGAAAACGAAAAGTCCCGTTTTTCCCGTTCCCGTGGGAATTTCGGGAAATCCTTTTGTAGCGCTCCCCTACACTCCCCAAGGGAAATTGAAGGCTAAATTTCAATTTTATACGACCAGTAAAACGAAAAATCGATCCCGTAGAATTGAATACATAAATC
The DNA here is from genome assembly GCA_949127965.1 of Pandemis corylana. Lineage (NCBI taxonomy): Eukaryota > Metazoa > Arthropoda > Insecta > Lepidoptera > Tortricidae > Pandemis > Pandemis corylana. The sequence goes on along the minus strand of OX421866.1, from coordinate 638,850 downwards.
CCGTTTTTATCCCGTGGGAATTTCCAAAAAGCATTAGAACTTTATTTTACTATTATAATAACCTACTTCTATGCCAAATTTGAAGAGTCTAGTAATTATAGTTCATAGGATTTCGTTAAACTGAATATATAAATCCTGTTTTTTTCCTTATCCCGTGGGAATTACCGTAAATCCTGAAATCAGTTTCTTAGTTTTGTAATCACCTACTTTTGTATCAAATTTGAAGAGTCTACTTATTATAGTTACTGTGATAGCGTCACTCGGAATCGAATATATAATTCCCGTTTTTTCCTTATCCCGTGGGAATTTCCAAAAACCCTTTCTTAGCGGATGCCTACGTCATAAGATCCACCTGCATGCCAAATTTCAGCCCGATCCGTGTAGTGGTTTGGGCTGTGCGTTGATAGATCACTATGTCAGTCAGTCAGTCAGTCACCTTTGAATTATATATATATAGATATAGATATTGTATGTAATATTAAATAGGTAATTATCCTTTTCCAGAGTATTTTCTCTGATTTCACTACTGACATATTCGGCACGTTTGCGTTCGGAGTCGAGAGCGATGCTGTTCTGACCGGGGACAGTGTGCTCCGCGCCTTCACTCGCACCTTCCAAAAGTTCGACATGTACCGTGGTCTCTGTTGGCTTAGTATCTTCTTCTGGCCTGGCCTCGTTGATATCTTCAGGTACTGTATCTATTTTATTTATTTAGCAAACAACCTTGGTTATTTCCGCGATGATTTCATTAATTGGGGGACTGCTTTTTTTGGCTCTTCAGGCAACTGTAATAGTGCTGTATCTTTAGAATCATGATAAGTACACACTTAAAAAAATTCTCTTTTTTTGTAACATATTTATCTGTTAAGATGCTTCTTCGTTTTCTTCTTCGCTTTACTCTTGTCAGAGTGGCCATTATTTATCGCTTAAGTCGCTGAGGTGCTAAAAATGATTTATTTTACTGTTTTCTATTCTGAACTTCAGTTTTATCATTTTGATATTTTGTCAGGTTCTCATTATTTCCAAAGAAAACAACAAATTTCTTTATCAAGACAGTTAACGACATCATTGAGTACAGAATCAAGAATAAAATCGAGAAGTCGGATCTTCTTGACGCTCTATTAAAGATGAAAAAAGATGGATCGGAAGAAGGAAAAGGTGAGTTTTCAAAAGCGCTGTTGAGCTTCAGCATACCAAGGCACGGCCGTCCTTTCAGCGACCAGGACCAAGTCATTTTCCTTAAAAGCTCCAACTTACTGCGCTTCCGTGGTCATATTACCGCTACCAAATCCAACTATCACCAAGTAATGGTTTGAAACCTCAGACTTGAATACTCGATCTTGAACTTCACAGTACGGTCTGCCGCCGCTGTCCTTTCGCATCGCACCGGTCAGACAACTCATTGATGGTATCGATTTCAGAATTCAGTGAAGATCTCCTGGCCGCTCAGGCCACTGTCATGCTGCAGGCTTCGGTCGAAACCACGGGTGGTGCTCTAACGTTCATCATCTTAGAACTTGCACATCGTCTTGATTTTCAGGTGATTAAAGACTTATTATGCATCCCAGTTATTGTGAAAAATGTTTATAAATGGGTAGTTACAGACAATACAGACACTTTATGCGATCAAAAGAGTAGGAAACAATATCAAACTCGTGAGCGTTCGCAATCGCATTTCCATATCCTTCTGGCCTCATGTTACTACACTATGCATACATTTTTTTAGAAAGAAATTAACAGTATGATTATGATGCCGAGTGCGTTAGACGGTAGGGCCTCTGAAATCTAAATGTACCTTGCAAGTATTTAAAGTATGGCAAAGAAAATTGTACACAATTCTATTGCAAAGCAGTTGGTATGGTCTGTGTGAAATTCTTAATCTACACTTAGATTTGGTGAGAACCACAGCTCAAGCTCATCAAGGAGGTCTATGCTCAGCAGTGGAATGTATACAGGCTGAAAATGATGGTGGTAATGTAATGATAAATAGTTTTTAACTCGTCTGTTCTTTTTCTTTACAGGAGAAGCTTTACAGAGAACTGGCCGAAGCGAAGGCAGAAAACGAGCAAGATTTGAGTTTCAATGATTTCAAGAAGCTACCTTACCTTAATTGTGTTATTAAAGGTACATTTATTTCGGATCGTTTATATCACAGGAAAATTTACATTATTCTGTTTCATATCATGCTGATCTCGAAGCAAAGAAAAAACATTAAATGTACTAGTTTTATCTCTTTCCGCGCTTATGGTAAAAGCCCATCAAGAGAATAGATGGAAATCTTAGGAATCATTTTGTAGGCAATCGATGTGGCTATTTAATTATCACTATTTTGATTCCCCTTTCTATTTATACGCCCACAATCATGCTAGACGTATCTTTAAGGTTTTGTTACTTTAAGCTCTTTCTAACCCGCGTGTACATTATTTCCGAAGATCCAGTCTAGCTTCTGTAAATTAGTCAGACAAAACGCGAACGCATTCGTATTGTTTGTTGTTACGAAAAGCTTTCAGTGTTTTAAGAACCGTAACAATCTTAATATTTTGACCATCCTCGTCTACAATTTACATATTCCAATTCACAGAAGGCTTGAGGAAGTATCCTATCATGGGTTGGCTGGACCGTGTCGCTGCTGCCGATTATAAGATTGATGACAAGCTCACCGTATCCCGCGGCACCCCTGTCTACGTGAACGCTATCGGGATGCATTACGACCCTCAGTACTTTCCTGATCCCCACAGCTTCGATCCTGACAGGTTCTTACCTGAAAATGAGAGTAGCATAGTTCCATTCTCATACCTGCCTTTTGGAGATGGACCGAGAACTTGTATTGGTAAGTCTATAGGCATTACAGATTGAAACAACATCAAAATCTTAATCATTATTAATGGAACTAATAATTTGAAGATTATTTTAATAGTGTTGAAAAAATAAAACAGGCCAGGAAGGAATCGAATTTAAGAGGATTTTACAAGCTTTTATTTAACTTGCAGTATGTGTATGTATGTGCGGATGCAATCTTGCAACTCAATTTTGAAGCAAATATCTTTAACCGATTGAGCTGAAATTTTGCATTATGTGTGTGAATCGCATGACAATACAATAATCTGGAAGTGAAATTCTGGTGGGATGGTCAGGTCTGTCTGAGGGAACTGACTTGGCAATTGCCAACTTGGCACATGGTGGGTACCACCCGCAGTTACTGCACTGAACCGAACTGGCCGAAAGGCTGAATCGGGAGTGTGGAGGTTAAAAGGGGAAGCCTTTGCTCAGGCAGTGGAGCACAAATTATAGGCAAATATTAAATTTGAGACCTGTATCTTCCGCTTGTATCACGTATATCTGGGGGCACGGTAGTGCCCCCGCCAAGTCGAGCAAAAAAAGCGGCACGGCCGTACCATCTTCTCTCGAAGCAGTTCAGGTCATTTTCGACCCCCCCTTTAACTTCGTTGTGGATAAAACTAGAAGCCTGAATTTTCTGTAACCAAGCAGGCATTGTATAAACACTGTATAATTGAAATTTCATTCAAATTGAACGAGTAGTTTAAGAATTATAACTAGTCAAAGTTTCTTAATTTTGTCACTCACTCACTCACTGACTTAACGATCATCAAAATGTTAAGGTACTTCTAGCAGACATAGAAAGTTCAAATTTAGAATACAATTAGTGTTTAGTGTATAAATCAATAAAAAACTAAAATATTTTGCAATTTCGGTCCAGTTTTCTAGATACACCAACTGCATAAATAACTTTGTAATCCCATATAAACGTATAGGAAATATATAGGATTATAAAGTTACATTGCAGCGAATGAATCAGTGTACCTGTATTATGTATAATACAACCTTTTATTTAACTTGCAATGTATGTATGTATGTATGGGTGTATGTATAAGTGTAAGTATGTATATAATTATGTAAGTATGTTTGTCCGGGTGGAATCTTGCGACTCAATTTGGAGCAGATATCTTCAACCGATTGAGCTGAAATTTTGCATACTTGTGTAAGACAAATGACAATACAATAATCTTACAGTAGAGTTCTGATGATCCAGCCAGGGTCGTCTCCGCAGGAGGGAACTCTTCAACGGTTGGTCCGATTGACTTGAAATTTGGTACATATAATGTAAGACGGATGACAATGCGAGTACAGTTAGCAAAAAGTACAGTCAGCAAAAAAAGCTAGTATTAAAAACGATTTTTTTGATAGAAACTTATATAATGGAATAATAGGAGTAGATAGGTACCGGAAAGGAAAAAAGTAGGACTATCTACAAAAAGAAATGAGATCCCATCAAAAACAAAACTTGTAAAAAAATCAAGTCTCGCAACTCAGTTCTTCTACCGTAAAAAGTTGTGAGATCCATGTAATACCAAGTCGGTTAATTTATTCAGTCCCTACTAAAGAAACCTCCTGTCTTAAGTTATTACGTAATTTGCTAACCTAACAACATATAATGCCCATATCAAAATTAAAAATCGTTTATGTTATAAATAAATCAATTGACTTGGCATTCGCATTAAACCATCAATTTAATATAATATGTATAAATCACAATTTTTCTCACAAGTAATACAGATTATACTATATTGATGGGTTAATGCGAATGCCAAATCAATTGATTTATTTATAACATAAACGATTTTTAATTTTGATATGGGCATTATATGTTGTTAGGTTAGCAAATTACGTAATAACTTAAGACAGGAGGTTTCTTTAGTAGGGACTGAATAAATTAACCGACTTGGTATTACATGGATCTCACAACTTTTTACGGTAGAAGAACTGAGTTGCGAGACTTGGTTTTTTTACAAGTTTTGTTTTTGATGGGATTAGATTTACTACTGTCTCGTACTAATGCTCCCAATGATTTCAAAATAACTTTTTAGGTAAGCAGTTCGCACATTTGGTCATGCGGACTGCTCTCTCCGAAATCTTTCTAAACTTCGCGATAAGATCGAAGCCTGGTTACCCAAAACCTGCAGACGTCGAGTTTGAGACCAAAGGAACTGTTCTCTTGCCAGGGATACCACTTAGCGTGGACTTTGTTTCTAGGAACTGAACAGGATTTGGCATTCAAGCATAAAAAAACCTAAGAACGAGCCATGTATGCCCGGCTGATAATCAGTGCTGTTGGTGTCTAACACCTCAGCGTAATGCTGAGCCAGCGACCGTTTCACTTTTGCGAAGACACATTCAACACTGATGATCTATTCTTCATGTCTGTGTTTCGTGTTTCTTTTCTGTAAAATTGTGTGTATGTTCATGTATTGCCCTAACGGTAGATCAACGCTGGCTGTAAGGCCACCAAAGTTGGGACCATATTGTGACAAACTATTTATCTGTAGATTTTTTTTAATTGTTCTATATTTTGTTTTTTGTTGTTTGTCATAAATAAACTTTTTCATTCTTTCTATTCGTGTGTCTTGCAAGAAGGAGTAAATGTCTTCTTTCTTTCTTTCTATGTAGATCAGTGAGATGAAAACAATAATGAGGAAATGACACGAGACATTCCTTGTCAGCAAGGCCAGCACAAATGCTCGCGAGCGCTGTGTCGCACGTGAGTTAGACTACCTACTCGTATTTTCCTTTCTGTTCGCGCTAGAAAGAGATGGGTAGTCTATCTCTTCTTACCTCACAATTCAGTCATTAAATTTACTTAACTAAATATTTTATATTGAAGTCGGATTATTTTTATCAAAGTTAGAAATAACTCCGGTAAAAAAGCAATAATATTTATATTTATAATACTTTTTTTTGTCATAACATTAAGTAAATAATTGTGAATAGTTTAACCCCCTTATTCATAAACGCTCTATAGGCCTCTGCTAACTTAGCAATCGTTTGACCTTATCTATGAAAGGTAAATGTCAAAGTGACAATAAGGACAAACGATTGGCTAAGTTAGCAGAAGCCTATAGAGCGTTTATGAATAAGGGGGTAAAAGTTTAAAACTTCGTATTAAATTATATTAATAATGATATTAAATGATGATATAAATGCGAGGAAGTCTGAGCCCAGGAGTTCAAGTTTTCAAATCACATCACACAAAATTACCATTCGAAAGGGTTGAGGAACCGCGCTTAGTTTGAAATAGAAATAGGGAATATTTCTATTTCTTTTCATGGCTCTCATTAAAAGCTCATTTTTGATTGTCATGTGATAAACAGTAAAAACATTCTGCTAATAACTATAAAAATACCCGAGATATATGCTATCAAATGTCTCGATCTCTTTCTAGAAAAAGGGAATTTAATATAGAGTTTATAATGGGCGTTTTGACAAATGACGTCACACATCATGTCACCGCGGATCTCTCTTTCTAATCACTGACTGATTAGTTGTTTAAAACTCTTACATTTTCTGTATTTTTTGACCGAGATTACTTTTGTTTTCACTTTTTGTCATCTCTTTTACAATATTATTATATTTTATTTTTTTTATGTTTATTCCCTATTAGCAGTATAGAACAAAATAAAATTAGAGCTCTAACGTGTTTTCCTGTTACGCTATTAGACTTCGACTTACCTTACCGTAATATTATTACTACGCCCGTTATGACGAGCTTCAAAATTCATTAAATATGTTTGCCTTGCTTCCATATTTGCTCAAAAATAATCACCTAACTATACTTTATAAAGAAAGAAATAAATAAATAAAGAAGACATTTATTCCGTTTTGCAAGACACACAAATATAAGAGAATATACACACATTTATAGAAAATAAACAAGAAAAATAAACAGTCATGAAAAATAGATCATCAGCGTTGTGTGTGTCTTCGCAAAAGTGAAACGGTCGCTGGCTCAGCATAACGATGAGGTGTTAGACACCTGCAGCACTGATTTTCAGCCAGAACCGTCTATGTATACTTTATGCTTCATTAACTCGACATTCAATATCTCAGTAGTGATAACCTTATCATTGTTTCCTATAGTTAGCGCAAGCTAAGATTCTTTATGTAATGTATTGCTAGCCATCGCGTTTGCATGTATCAGAATAGTTAGTTTTAATAAATATGTAGACAATCACTAAACGTTCCAGGGTTACGTAGGATGCGAACACAACGAAGGGTATTTAATTTAGTTACTAGACGATTCACATTATATTATCAATTTATCACGTATCATATCACGACTAGTATAGTTTAGGTTCACGACATATATATTTAACTGTTGCCCGCGGGAACTATGGTGTTTTCTAGGATAAAAACTATGCCATGTCCATCCCTGGGACTGAAACTAACTGTATACCAAATTTCAACTAATTACGTATGTATATTTAATGTAACCGCGGCAGTAAAACCTGTCAGCACGCCAATTTTACTTAATTAGATGCTTAAGTTGTTGTGAACTAAGCTGCATAAGTTATTGTAGTTTTTTAACAATCCCACGGGAACTCTTTAATTTCCTAGGATTAAAGGTATTTAAAATATTGACCAGGGATATAAGGTACCAACACGCGAAATTACATAGGTAAATGAACACATCCATACATAATAGACAGACAAAAATTATAAAATCTACTTTTTGTGTTTTATTACCTTTCCCTAACTCCTTTATAGAGACACGAACTTTCTACTGATTTATTATTTTGAAGGTAGTTGTTTGGGAAAATATATGAATGCAGGTATATTATGTTTATTTATACGTTTTCGAATCAGTACGACGTTGGTTTGCATGTGTAACAGTTGTGCTCATTAAACTTTGATAATGATCCCGTAGAGGGATCGAAAAGCGTCAGTGTTTGTGTGGTGTAAGAGATAATTAAGTTTGTGGGATTTATATGTGTTTGATAGGCAGTAGTTGAGGGAGCGTTGCATGAAAAACATAATATATTTCACACAGGCTTGGTCGTCTTGCACGCGAGTAGCGGAGTAGCAAGGTAAATATTTTTTGTTTATTGAAACGGACCTCCGCAAAGTAACGCCTGATTCAACAAAATGATTTTTTATTATGTATAGATAGATGTATAGATAAAGAAGAAGATCAGTAGTAAACTTTATTGGTAAATACAACATAATTAAAATATAAACTTAGGCTACCTTAAAATAACTTAGAAAAATAAAACTTATGTTAAAAATTAAAATAAATTTGGACCCTTAGGTAGGGTCCCCATCACGCAGGCAGCATTCCCGCGTTGTATCGCAATTGCGAGTCTTTGTGCGAGAAAGCTGCCCGCGCGAGGGTCGTCTGTTGCCTCCCTCAGGCGTTTGCTGAGGTCTTTGTAGAGCCCACGTGCGCCCTTGCCCCACGGACCAAGTGTCTCGACGCCAAATGCGACAAACTCGTATTGGGCGCCGAGACACTGGTATTTTGTCATCTTTACCCGCTCCCGGGTGTCGGCCGCCGCGCCGGCATGCCTGCACGTCATTGGAAGGTAGGACGCGGCCATGGTGTCGGCGCAGGTAGCGTCCCACACCAGCGCACGTCCGTACCTCCATGGAATCAATGATATCCCATCAGGGCGCTTGCCATCGCTCCGTGCGATCTGGGGCTCCAGAGCAGCAGGAACGTTGGCACTGACGAGCGCCCTTCTACTTCTGAGGATGTCATTCAAAGCGGCATGACGGGAGAGGCGGCCGGCACCCGAGGAGCAGGCGAGCCCGTGGTAGCCGAGGCGATTTACGGGGGCCCCACAAGAGGCACAATTGTGGTCCACGCAAACCTCAGCACCCAGTCGGAGACCGACGGCTATGCGGAGGGTAATTGGGTCTATGTGGGTGCCGGTATTTGGTGAGGGATAGGCATGGAGCCAGTGGCCTGATTCTAATCTGGAGACCGCCAAAAGTCTGGCGCGGTCTCCACCTGTCGCGGTGTCAATGAGTGAGATCAGTAGTTGTATTTAGCCTCGTTAATATTGTAAGCGTGTGAGCTGTTTTGAGCTTATATTTAGTTCATATTTTAGTATATACAGGTACATATTTACGTATATATATAGTTATCTTTAGAGAGAGAGGGTGCTATCGTTACAGCTGGATATGATGATTATTAATAATAGTTGTATCACAAACGGGCATTTGATTTAGAACGAAACGAGGCTATGGCCTCCAAACCAATTAACAAAGTCACGCATGCATAGATAATGCTAATTATCGTTTAATGTTAGACTTTGTGGAATAAATCATTCATTATCTTAGTTTGTTTGTGCTTCCGGTTAGTTTGTTTGTCTGGGAGTAAAGAAAAAACATAGAATGTACCAGTTGCTTCACTTGCTCACCACGTACCACCAATGGGGGGGGGGGTGTTAAAAATGCTGGAAAAACATCACATGCTTAATGTACGGCCCCCTACTTTTTGACATAGTACCAAACAATTCCAAATCAAACGAACTACCAACGTTCAAACAGCGCGCCGTAAAATACAGCTGAAAACATTTCGGAAAATATAAAATTCGCTCACACGGCCCTTGGGTGCGGTCGGCCTGGTCGGGTGTCGGGCGGTCGGGCGGTTGTGTCGCACCGACTCACAATTTGCAGGGACGTGCTGGTGCGACACGCGGCGTGTACAATGTAAGTAACTGTCTAAAATTGGGAACATTTTGAGGTACGTATATAAAGTTTGAAATGCGGTCAAAATTCATCAATACATAGTATAAAACAAAGCCGCTTTCCGCTGTCTTTGCCTGTCCCTATGTATGCTTAGATCTTTAAAAGTACGCAACGGATTGTGATGCGGTTTTTTTAATAGATATAGTGATTTAAGAGGAAGGTTTATATGTATAATTCTACGCAGACGAAGTCGCGGGCAGAAGCTAGTGCCTTGATAAAGAGGCTCCTTAGTGTCAGTTGCGCTGCATTAGAGTTAATAAATACGTACATACCGTCACGCCTCTTTCCCACAGGGGTATAGACAGTTAATAAATAACGAAAACTTTTTCCATAACCGGAGCTTATGGCGTTTATTTGGCAGAAAACCTGACATATTTTATGTCAAAAAAACGAAAAAATAATTCCATCGAAGGGATCAGCGAAAGTCTCAAGAATCATGTTATAGGCGATGCGGCTATCAACATCAACCCATCACTATTTTGATTCTCCTTTCCACCTATACACCCACAATCATGCTAAGCGTGGTCTTTGTACTCTAGGCTCTGTTTACCCGTATGGTTAATGTTATTGGTAAGGTGCAACACGCTTTTTAGCTTCATATTTTTATTGTGTTGAATATTTTTTTAATCTGGATTATTTTGGTCAATAATGCTAAAGATAACGGGGCGTGTAAATATCTAAGTAAATGTAAAAATCGAAGCACACATAGAGACAGACAGCGGGAAGCGACTTTTGTACTATGCAGTGATTTTGTCATTGCTACGGAGTTAATAATCTACTATTACTGCCGTGCTCTCTTACGCCGGCATCTACTCACCTCAAAGCGAGTTTGTGGTCGTCAATTTTCGCAGTCTGCGTCAAAGGAAGGAAACAGAATTACTGGCGTGCCCCCAGAGGCGGGCGCGTCTAGACACGCCTAAATATTGTCGTGGATCCAATCAGGGGGTTATTCTATGCAGGTGACGGTTATACTTCCATGCTGGTCTGGGAGCAAAGGAAAAACGTGGAATGTACCAGTTGCTTCTCTAGTGGAGGCAAAATACGAGAAATTTCACTTAAGTCAGGAAATAATTCTAAGAACTGATAAAAACAATTGTTTTTGATTTGTATGGGTTAGAAATGGAACCTAATACAGCACTTGATATATTCACCCCCCCGGAAAGGGGTGGAATTGGTAGAAAATGGTTTAATAGTAATAACTAAGAAGAAAAAATAGGTGTAGTCTGTGCAATTTGCCATACGTTTTATTACACCTTAATCTATATTTGCACCCGTTATTTAGCTCAATTCAAGCTACGGAACATACAAAAAAAAAATCATATAGCTAAAAATATACTTTTTGGCATTGCGGCCCCGGGGAAAATACAGAACGCGGTGCAAATTGAGGAAATGATGAGAAAATATATCAAAACACAATACCAAATTTGCACCAGGGTGCGACACCCGGAAAGTAGTTTTCTATGTTTTACTGTCTTTGTACTTCGGGGGAAATTTTGAAATTAATAAAAATCGTCACAATCGTCTTAACTTGGTTTGATTTACATTCGCACCCCATAAAAAATTGAGATTTCTACGCGGAACATGCGGTTCTGTAATTTTCTAAAGAATTACCATAGAGCAATAAATCCACAGACATGACAAGCGCGCGATTAATAAAGGCAAGCGAATGCAGCGCGTTGACGTACCGTTGACGCACGTTTCTTGATGCCAGCACGTAATAGACTTTATTAAATAATACATTTATTTATTTTATTTATTTAATTATTTATTATTACATTGTAATGTAAATTAATGTAGTAACGCATGCATCTAAGTGTACTTGTAGGTAATTTTGTATTTATCAACATAAGTGGTGTATATTTAGTTTTGGGAAATATAGGATGACCCGGCCACCCTGTACATGTCTTAAACCATAATAATAATTATACTTATGAATGTCTATAGTTTTGATTTAACCCTACTAGTTTGGCTCGTAGGTACCTCAAAAACCGTGCCGGATTGTTTAAGCAAATGGGTATTTTCTATGCTTAAGTATTGTAGCTACTTATTAATTTTATACGGTTTATTTCTTTACTCCTAATTAAATAAGTCTAGACGAAAAATAAAGAAGAATTGATTTTTTGAGAATTTAATTAATTGACAATGATTAAATAAATGATTTAGTATGTAGTCACCATCAATTATATCGGAGCGGACAAGGTGATCACTAATATTATATGAGTTATATGAGATCCCCATTTGCGCTTTTTCTAGTATGCAGCTTCTCAAACGTCAAAATCGAGCTAGAAACAGACGACTTTTTAGTGAATCATTTTGCAATTTGTCCAACTTATTATGCCTAATACCCGCTACGGACTCGTGGTCCCACAGTTATAAAAATGACGAATTACACTCCACCATAAGGTCGAGGGGACTCCGTTTCCGCGGGGCTTCTATTTCTATTCGGTTTGCCCTTCGGGCATTTCAAGTTACCTAACGAACCTAACCTAATTTTACTAATTCTAGTGATGATTTTTATAACAGTGGGACCACGAGTAATACGATCTCATGCAAACTGTTCATCACTTTTTACTAAATATTATTTTTCCCAATGAAAAAACTTTAATAGTTACGGAGGAATTCTCTTTCAAGGTACATCCTTCATCAGCTTCACTTTACCATACATACAGGGTGTTAGGTAATGAGTGGATAATCCTTGAACTATGGATAGAGGGCACTGAGGACGTTATAATAAAGCTATAATAGGTTTAGTAAAAGTGGAACGATTTCCGAGATATTCGAACTTTTAGGTTTTTTTGAAAATGAACAGCCTTGTTCAATGTTTTGATCATAGCACCATTTTAAGCTAACTTTTTAATTTTTTAATTTTTGCTCAATATTCTTGAGTACTTGTGTTATCAGATAGGCATTACTATTTTTGTAAGACTACGTAGGGTTTTTTTAGAACTTAATTTTTGCGTTTTCAATCCTACATTGATCGAATTTTCAACTCTCATGGTGAAAAAAAAAACACTACCGCCTAGTTGCCAATAAGCTTAGAAACATGCCAATTTATTGACAATTTAAAAATAGTAATTACATTTTGAATTCAAATTCAAAACGCCAAAATAATAAAAAATACACGCTCACCCACATGGTAATGTGGAAAATGTACCTATACATTTTATGAGTACCTATGACGTGTTTAGCAAGCGTATTACAGTAATCAAATCGCAATCCCTGAATTACTTATTGAATCTGATGACCATCTGTGGTCCTCATAATCAGTTCCAATTCATCAAATAGTGCTTTCCGAAGGCAAATGCATAAGTTACATTAAAATATACCTAAATCGCTATCGCGATGCTTATAAGATTTGAAGAGTTCCTTCAGTTTCTCCAAGATCTCGTCATCAGATCCTGATTTGATGTTAATGGGACCAAAGTGGAAGTATTCCCTTTCCAACAAAAAATATTTTCCAAATCGGTCCACAACACAACTGACGGAGTTCTTAAGTAATATCATAAAAAAAAATAAAAAAAACCATTCGAATTGAGAAACTCCTCCTTTTTTTGAAGTCGGTTAAAAATAGCTATATTGAGTACTTCAGAAAACTTAAGATACCCAATTAACATGGTTTCATTACACTCACTTCCCTCCGAAGTAAATTTTAATCTACTTCGATTTAATTTCTAAATGTCAGTGAAAATTAGAACACATAGAAAAATCCGAAAAGTAAAGTCTCCGAATTTTTCTACCTGTTACTAACTGTCACGTGACCTTTTTGTTACTATGAGATTTTTTGTCGCTAAGCGTCATCTGTTTGAACAATACTTAATTTGGTACTATCGTGGTAATCTGATGATGTGGTCATCTAAAAAGAAAAAGAAAATTGCAACCACTGCTAGAAACAAATATTATTTATTTATGCACCGACGAAATACGTACTGAGCGCGAGCGCTGCGCTACCTTCTCCCGCCCGGCCGTCCCGCGCCCCGCTCCTACCGCCCGCTACCGCTAGCGTTCGCTGCGATTCCTTGCGTTTAGATAGAACTATGTTTACCAAACTTCCAGTTAAAAATTTCTTTTTTTTATTGAGTGCGAATGTAGTATCTTTTAAGTATGTGTTATTTATAAATTTTCACGACTATCTTAATTTCCCCCGAAGTACAATCTACAAAAGAGTGAAAAAAATATGTTCCATACTTTGCACCGGGGTGCAAAGTTACCTGGGTGTTTATAATACTTTGAAAAGCTTAATGTAAGTTTGCACCAACCGTCTGAATTATCCTCGAGCCGCAATCAGAAAAAAATATTTTACCAAGATTCTATACATCGTACACCTTTTTAATTAAAATACATTATGTACCAAAGGGGACCCTTCACGCGGCTAAACTTGCGCCTAATACCTTTTATCATACTCCAAAATAACGGCACTTGAAGTTTAAACCTAATATTTTAAAGTGTTCCGTGCATGATAGAAACGGTGCAAACCGAGGGAAACCATCTAGTCGTGCCCTCTAACGATTCCACAAAAAAACACGACTACACGAATTACTTCCATACTTTTCCTTAATTCGACTATACTACTCGTTCCGCGCATATGGTAAAAGCCCATCGAGGGCCATTATGTTATAGGCGATGCGTGTAGCAACCCATCTGATTTTGATTCCCCTTACCAACTATGCGCCTACAATCATGCTTAACGTGGCCTTTAGGTCTTTTTACCTTGTAGTAGTAGTGTGGGGGTCTTGTTACCTCGTAGTAAGTGGGAACTGAGGTATAGAATGATCTGAAACAAAGCCAAAGACAGCACCTTTTGTGAAATATATCCTTCGATAGACGAATAGTGACTGTTACTAAGGCCGTGGTTTAACTGTCCCTTGTGCAGTATTAGGTCTAACAACCAATTTCAGAGCCACAAACCTTGAGGAAGCCGGCTTCGACCAACGCTGTGTAGAGTCCGTGTGTAGAGTCTTTTAGCCACTGCCGCCGCTTAGTAAAAACACACCCGCGAAGACTATCCGTGATGTTATATACACTAATTACACTTTTACACCAAACATTACACACATTAATTAATATTTACAATAGTTTAAACATAAATCCGCATAAACAGACCGACCGTGGACCAACAATTTAGAAACAAGTGACAGCCGCCTTTTTGTTCTTTTTATTCGGTGGCGCGGTGCGTGGCGACGGACTAGCGTCAGCCAGCCACCAACAGCCAAAAAGCACAGTATATATATAAGCTACAGCAGTAAGGAAACTACGAACAAATCGGTGGAAACGAAACACGCACACAGGCGCGCGCTTTACACGGCCCCTAAGCGGACCTCGTCCACTTCGCTCAGGCTCAGGTCCGCTTAGGGGCCGTGTAAAGCGCGCGCCTGTGTGCGTGTTTCGTTTCAACCGATTTGTTCGTAGTTTCCTTACTGCTTTAGCTTATTTATATACTGTGCAAAAAGGTTGAAACCCTAAAATTGATTATTTTTCAAAATACTTGCACACCTTTATTATCAATATATGCAGTAATTTGTTGTAGACAGACAAACGTCACTCTTACGCCACTCTTCTTTATAGCGATAACCTAAACCCAATTGAACGAAGGTGATTGACGTTGTTTCAAAGAAACACGTCTGTCTGTCTCTCTGTCTATCCCTATGTGTTTCCTCTTATGCAGAAGTTATGGAATTTTCTTTAGATGAAATCTCAGGAATTTGTAAAATAGGTTTGACCTTGCAAAGATTGTTAAAATTTTCAATTTTGTTACAATATGTTCTAAACGACGGTAAGATGCAGTGTTAGTTGTAACGTATCAGGCCGAAGCGCCTAAACGAAAGTTAACTCTGTAGTACGAAGGTAGACTAGAGCAGGCGAATTTTGTAGGCGTGAGCCGGAACAGTATGCTAAGATCTTTAAAACTACGCAACAGATTTTGATGCGGTTTTTTACATACATAGCGATTCAAGAGGAAGGTTTATATGTACCTAGAATTCTATGCAGACGAAGTCGCGGGAAGATGCTAGTCTATACAAATATAAATGAATCGTTGAAATGTATGTACGCGCATAACTTCCAAACGACTGCACCGAATGGGATAATTTAATTTTTAGTCGTATTTGTTACTGTTTAGTTAATGACGTTCACACCACTATGATCCCAAGAAATGAAATTACAACTTTTAACTGAACTAATATAATGCTACTAATTTACATAGTAAAAGTACACGTAGGAAGTATAAATGTAGTTGATCGCCTTCGGTCATGCCTATGAATTAAGAAAAATCTCAACCGCGCGATGCAGGATGGGGCCTGAACTTGAGAGTGACATCTATCGTAAAACATCCGAACTAAAATTACATACACTAGCACTATCTGTTGAGAGATTTTGAGTAACTTAAAGTAACAAGAAACTAATATAATTTATAAATGCGCGACACGCTCAAACAAATGACAAGCATAGTATTAAATTAAATATTGAAAAAAAAAATTGCAGCGGGGGCCACGGGCAAGAGACCCAGCTCTGAAATTTCACAGAAAACAGCGCCGTGCCACCCAAACGGAGGACTGGTTATGCAAATTAAATAATAAATCATCTCGATACATGTGTGGGGTCCAATGGCCTTCCACGTCGGCAACACAAGAACGTTAATTTTATCTGTAGAGCTCTCAGGAAATTCACTTTTTCGGGCAACCGGCGTTCGCGATTTTTCATCAGACTGCACGATTGCTCTGAAAAGCAGCGCTTTCGTTCAGGAATTGAGAGGTGCGAAGTTATGAATCTTTAAAGTTGTTCACACACACAAATCACGTCTTCATCCCTTACGGGGTAGACAGAACCTAAGGTTTCAGGTACCTACAGGCCACGTTTAGCAAGATTGTGGGCGTACCTATAGGTTGAAAATGGAATCAAAACAGTGACGGGTTGCTAGCCTCATCGCCTATAACATGATTCCTATTATAATCGCCCGTTTCCTCGATGGGCTTTTACCATCTGCGCGGGTAGAGAAGCAACTGGTACATTCTATGTTGTATGTAAAGTTGTTCAACTTTAAGTTAAAGCTTCAATGGTATACTTAGAGAACAGAACATTTTATTGATTGACACAGATGCGACACTTGGAAACGCAGTTTTCACAAGTAGATATAATAATTGACGTAGATGGTATAGGTACATAATTTGTTTTGTGTAAATTTACACTCATACTGGCTGAAAATCAGTGCTGCAGGTGCGTAATGCTGAGCCAGCGACCGTTTCACTTTTGCGAAGACACACAACGCTGATGATCTATTTTTCATGTCTGTGTTTTTTTTGTTAATTCTCTTCTATAAAATTGTGTATGCTCTTATATTTGTGCGTCTTGCACAGTGAATAAATGTCTTCTTTCTTTCTTTTTAGGGTTCCGTACCTCAAAAGGAAAAAACGGAACCCTTATAGGATCACTTTGTTGTCCGTCTGTCCGTCCGTCCGTCTGTCAAGACCCTTTTTCTCAGGAACGCGTGGAGGTATGAAGCTGAAATTTATATCAATTACTCAGGTCTACTGTCCCTTGAAGCTGTGAAAAAATCAAACTTCTAAGCCAACGCAATCAAAAGATACAGCCGTTTATGCCGCAAATTTTCGACACTTGCAAGGGAATCAAAACCTACAGGGTGCTTCCCGTGAACTCAGAATCTTGAAATTTGGTACGAAGCAACGTCTTATAGCATAGATAAAGGAAAAATTACGAAAACCATAAATTTTTAGTTACATCACATAATATATATTTTTTTAATAATTTTAACCTTACTACCCATTTCCTCATAAACGCGTAAAGGTATTAAATTGAAATTCATACCAAATACTCAGGTCTATAATACCTTTAAGCTGTGAAAAAATCAAAATTCTAAGCCAACGCAATCAAAAGATACAGCCGTTTATGCCGCAAATTTCCGCAAATTTTCAACTCTCAAGGGAATCAAAACCTACAAGGTAGTTCCCGTGAACGCAGAATCTTGAAATTTGGTATGAAGATAGGTCTTATAGCACAGATTAAAGAATAATTGCGAAAACCGTAAATGTGTATGTATGTCTGTATATAGCAGTGACCAATATATAGTAACCCCACACTGCGTACATTTTGCTTTGGAGCAGGGCTCTGCTTACACTGGTTTTAGATATTTATAGATAATGATACGGAACCCTCGGTGCGCGAGTCCGACTCGCACTTGACCGGTTTTTTTCTTATATATCGCGTCTTTATCCCTTTTTGTAAATTTAGTGGAAATATACCAAATTGTTTGAGGGCTCGCGAAAAGTGAAGCTAGAGAAAAATTTGAATTCTACACGGACGAAGTTACAGTACCAGCGGGTAACAGTTAGTCTTTTTAACAAATACAAAAACCTACACAGTGACCAACCATTTCTAGCCAATTTTGATTACCCAATAACTTGAAATATAATTGACAGCAAAGCAATTTCACGACACAATTTATTGTACATAGAAGTGAAGTCGAACTTGTTATTTAAATAGATTCTAGACCGAGTCTAAATGCCGATCTAGTATTCAGAAAGCGTTTCCATAGATACCATCTTAAGTAGATCATAAATCAAATCAGACTCGACGCGGAATCGCGGAGTTGTACATCAAGAGTTGTGCCCCTAAGGAAGCCTAAGATTACCTAAGTGCTTCTGTAAGTGGTTTAACTGAGTTTCAAAAGTAGATATTTGCGATACTTTGTAACATTTTCGCGGCAATTACAAATTAGGATACAACTGACTTGAACAGATCGCGTTGTGACTTAACTTCGGACGCTTCTGACTCATTTCAGTAGGCTAGTTTAGGTAGTCACAGTTGTAGGAAATATGTCTTATCTACAAAGCATGCAAAGAAGTAGCTCATAGCACAACTAACGAAATAAATTTTAATTTTTTTTTTTGCCTGTCTGTTTGTGTAACCAGAACAATATTTTATCCCTCTCCTCCTCTCCTAGTTATTTTTACCCTCGGCGTGCAAGTCCGACTCGCACTTGGCTGGTTACTTTTATAGATGCTCACCAAGAGCATAATAAGAAAGAAGGTTATTTCTATTGTATTACTAAAGGTAGCGCTTGCTGCTTTTATAGAGCATAATAATGTAGACATTAGTAGCACTTTCAACATGAAACTACCGTGAGACTCACGCGTAATTACACATAGACTTTTTATTATTCGTTTATGTGTAATTATTAGTAGCACTGATTATTTATTTGTAACTATAGTATGTATAAGAGCGTCTAATATTTCTATAATGAAACTTGTAGTAGTATAATAGTGGCTACTGTAACCCTTGTACAGTTGCTGCAAACATACGCAATTTACTCCATTTTCTAGTTGAGTAGCGTATAAAAGTTACAATGGAAACTACTATGTAGCGGGAAGTGGCAGAATAGCTTCCGTAATTCTTTTTTTTAAGGTGTAAACGTTAATGAGCTCTACTGTGAACTATTGTGAACGTTTGGGTGGTATTTGGTTCAGCTTCTGGCACTTTTAGCAACTTCTAAAGCTAAAGAGCTTTACGGACGCGGTTATGCAACTTTGAACTAGTTTTTGAACCCTTATGCCGCTGTTTTACAGCCAAAAGCTACTAAATAGGCTGCTATTTACACTAGTCTGCTAGTTGGACAGCTATCTGGAACACAATTGCTAGAGCAATCGCAAAAAACGCTAAGTCCACAAGATGGCTGCCGGTAACAAAGACTGCAATCAGGGCTTTATTTAACGGTCCGCGTTCAGTCGATTATCTAAAGCCGTTCACAGTTAGCAGATGCAGTTAAGTAACCGTATCGGTAACTAGCATCTGTAACTGTAGAAAGAAGGCTATTAAGAGGTGACTTTTTACAGCGTTCTTGCGGGATCTACGTTCCGTTTCTAAAAGTAATCTCATTCTGAAAGTCTTGTGCCCAGCAGTGGGATTACAAGGTATCGTACAATCACTACCCAACTCTTACTCTTACTCTTACTCTTATTTTTATTGGTTGTCTGGAAGAGATCGCTATTAAGCGATAAGACCGCCTATTGTCTACTTTATTCTTTGTTTCTGTATTGTTTTGTACTGATTTGTGGTGTTCAATAAAGAGTATTTGTATTGTATTGTATTGTATTGCACTTTGGATTATTTCAGTTGGTGCTTTAACTGGATTCTTCTATATGTTTTTCAGGATTTTTTTAAGCAATCCTTAAAGGGAGGGCAAGAGAATATGATAGAAAGTCTTAACAGTGTTCAGACAAACTAATCGCGCAAAAGTTAACTGGAAGAAATCCATTTGTGTTGTCCTGTATTCATCTTTTTCATGTGTATGTACAACTAGCTGTTGCCTGCGATTCCGTTTGCGCAGGATTGCTAACCCGCGGGAACTATGCAACTTTCCGGGATAAAAAGTATCCTTTGTCTTTTCCCGAGACTCAAACTTACTGTATACCAAATTTCAACTAAATCGGTTCAGCGGTTTAAGCGTAAAAAGGTAACAGACAGACAATTCTAGAATTAACGAAATAGGGGCCTGCTGAGACGTTCCAGATTAATTTTAAAATAGACTGGTGATTACATACATAGTTACATAAATCACGTCTTTATGCCTTACGGGGTAGACAGAGCCTGGTGATAATGATTGGTTGGATTCCCCGTCTCTATGCACACGCCGCAAACTAATTTTGAAACGGGGTCATTGAAACATCTCCTTGGAGACTTGTGTAAAAATTGGCCAAGTTCCTCCCCAAGCATGTCACGGGAGGGCGACCTCCAGAAACACGCGATTCCTAATATCCGTGGCCAATGAAATGAAACCTTTGCGAAGCCCCGACCTCATAACGGTTACTTGCGCTATAAAATAAGAAATATTCCCTCTTTATTTTAATTTAAAAACTGGAGGCCTGGTAATCTCTGGGGTGTTCAGTGAAATTGATTTTCTGCCGTCCGCGAGATACATTTACAGTTATTAAGCGAAGGTACTGCCCGTATCGATTTATATTTCAGTTTGTTACAATACTGGGTGAGCTTCCATGCTGGCCTGGGAGTAAAAAACCATAGTTTTTTTTTTTTTTTTTTTTATGAATAGGAAGGCAAACGAGCAAGTGGGTCACCTGATAGTAAGTGATCACCACTGCCCATAGACACCCGCAACCCCGGAGGGATTGCAGATGCGTTGCCAACCTAGAGGACTAAGATGAAATGCCTCTTGTCCCCGTAATTTCCCCGGCTGTCTTACTCTCCGCACCGGAACAACACAGCAGTGCAAGCACTGCTACTTAGCGGCAGGATTAGCGAGTAAGATGGTGGTAGCGATCCGGACGGACCTTGCACAAGGCCCTACCACCCGCTATGAATGCGCATAGAATGCGTGTAAAAGGGCATCGATGGACAAAACTCTTAGGAATCATGTATAGAATCATCACATGTTATACTACTTCCATGTTGGTCTGGTAGCAAAGAAAAAACATAGAATGACCAGTTGCTTCTCTTCCCGCGCAGATGGTAAAGCCCATTGAGGGATAGGGCGAAAATCATAACAATCATGTTATAGGCGACGAGGCTAGCAACCCATCACTATTTTGATTCCCTTTTCCACCTACACGCCCACAATCATGCTAAACGAGGCCTGTAGGTCTTGTTATCTTAGGCTCTGTCTACCCCGTAAGGGATAAAGACGTGATTTGTGTGTGTATCATATTATAGGCAATGCGGCTAGCGACCCATCACTATGTTGATTCCCCTTTCCACCTATACGCCCATAATCATGCTAAACTCACGTTTAGCATGATTATGGGGCCTTTAGGTCTTAACTTTAGGATCTTAAAAAAAAAATACACGTGATTTATGTATACTGACTGAAATTAAAGTATTGAATCAAAAAATTACTGTTACCTAAGTTCTAACAATTATATCTACCCACAATTAGCTTTGTTTACTTACTTTCGTTTCCGTCAGTAAGATTAGGTACCGAAAAATATTAGACATATTTGTTCTCGTCAATCAAACAAAAAAAACCGGTTGCCTGTAAAGTCGGTATACGGGCGAAAGTTTTACGTGACAACGACTTTGAGTGGTAAAATAATTTTAATGTGAATATTCATTCGTATAGTAGGAAGAAGCGCAAGACATGAACCGGTGTGTATGCCTATCTCTCTCACTCTCTCTCTCTCGCTCTGTCTCTCTCGCTCTTAGGCGGGCTAAATGTGCTCGAGTGGAAGGGACGCGTGCCTTTCACTTTTTATGTCTGTCTCTCTCGCTCTTAGGCGGGCTAACCATGCCTCTCACTCGCTCTCATAGTGAGCGCATAACGTGAGCGGAGCGTAACGCAGTTTCTTGAAGTGTCACCCGGCAAACCAATTTATAAGACGTTGTCACGTCAAAATCTAGTGTAGTAAGAAGAGAAAGTAGCTAGTGTAGTAAGGTGCTTACTTTTGAAATTAATAATTGACTAACGAATGTTTATAATTAACAAAAGCAAGACTGTGAAATCTGAAAGTTCTCTCAACGCAGCTTAACCAAGTTTAAAGCTAAATAGTAAATGTGAAATGCAGGTTTGGTTTGGGTATAGTTCTTACAGGACCGCACCAACCGAAATGTAGGGACACAAGTTTCATCCAAAACATGCTTGTGTAACTAAAAATTATACGAAACACAGCAAAAGGCTGTTTTATCCGCCAACCCACTAATATTTACTATAATATAATACTAATAGCGGCTACAGACCCACGCGAGAAGTCTCGCCGAGAAGTCTTGCCGAGAAATTACGCGAGAACCGAGAAGGCATCTATACTCATGCGACCTCATAGAAACCCCGAGAAACCCTTTGAAGCGGGCAAAAATACCGACACCGATCGGAGAACAGGCGAGCGCGAGAACGACACGGCGAGAAAGCGATCACATGCACGCTTCTCGGGTGTTCTCGGGGGTTCTCGGCGTGAGTTTGGAGGCGCTATTAAAGCGTACCTTTTTAAAAATAATTATTGCATTTTTGCTCGCCAGAAGCCATTTATGAGGCTATGAATTTCCTCCTCATAAACGACAAGGAACTAAGATAAATCGTCGGGAGGTTCCAGCGCGAGACTATACATGGACCGACAACTTTTGAACAAATAACGAAATTTTCTTGTTCTAGCGCGGGAGGCACACTAACTTACTTTAAATAAGTTTTTTCTCGGACTGTACATTTTGCTAACTTTTCTAACGTTTTCCAAATTTCAAGTCAAATCTACCGCTAATCCACTAGTCTAATCGAAGTCGAAAAATACTTTACAAAATTACAAGAACAGTGTAATTTAAATAAATTCTTGTAATGATAATTAGCATGGGACTATTTGCTCCAACGGCAATGGATAAACACACTTAAGTATTAAAATACATATTTAAATTGGCACAGGCACTTACTAATGGTAAAGTGTAGCCACACGCACGCGCAAACACACACACACACACACACACACACACATACACATACACACACATACACACACTTTCTAACTATTTTTCTCTTTTTATTTTGTATTATTCTTGTATTTTGAGTACTTCACTTGGCACTCGCGCATCACTGACTGCATTTCACTGACCGCATAAACGTCATCTCAACCTTGATTTATGATGTTCAAACTTCATTTACACACACATCTTGCAAATATAGTCCATTTCAAATTATCAATTTGAATTACGTTCGTAATTACCTTAAAATACGTTGTAAGACTTTCCAAGTGCTACGTCACAGGACTTTTACTCCGGTTCAGAGTTGAGTACAAAAACTGAAATTACTTCAGGTACTGAGACGTTTTTATTACAAATAGTTATTGTTAAAATTGTGGCTAGAATCAAATTATCTGTAACTTAAAAAATGTTTTAAGATATTTGTTAAAATTTTTGGTGCAATTTGGTCATCAATCGGAAAAAATCACTTAGAAGCGTAAGACTACCTTGGTTGCAATAAACTATCGATTGATTGATCGATTGTCTAACCGATCAAAATAATTTCTTACTCAATGTACTGCTCTGTGGTCAATAAAGAGATTTTGCATTGTATTAAAAATTAAAAATTATCTCTCTTTTTCGCCACCAGCTCCCAGTCTACAGCCACTCAGGAAGAACTTTAAGTACCCTGCAAAGTTCCCGGGAATTTACATTTTCAATGGGAAATTACGTCGTCCGATGCCCCGGGCGGGAGTAAACGGCACTTATGCAAAACCCTGGCTCCGGCCGCTCACGACGTGATTGACTTTAAGCGGCGAAAATGGAGTTGTTATAATGTTCTAAAATCAACCAGTGGCTTATAATTTGTAACAAAGTTAAAAATGTTTAGACAAGCTCAGATTTTTTTCGAAATTTTCCGGCTCGAAGGACCATGTTGACCGTCGATGTAAAATAATACAACGGTTTCAGGATGAATGACAAATTTATTAAAATTAACAGCCCTTTTATAGATTCCTGGGGAACATACCGTTACCGCGATGTAGGAATGCGACGAGCCGATACAACGGCATCTTACGGCCGATAGACACACTAAATAAACAATATTTCAGAACTGTACATTGTTCATTAAAGTTTTTGGTTCTAAATTTAGACCCGGCGTTGCCGCGGCTCGCTTTGAACACCGGTCTATGTATGGAAACAATACAATACAAATACTCTTTATTGAACACCAAATCAGTACAAAACAATACAGAAACAAAAAACAAGGTTGACAATAGGCTGTCTTACCGCTTAATAGCGATCTGTACCAGACAACCAATGAAAGAAAGAAATAAGTCTGAGACAGCTTAAGTAGGTGGCGGAAACATACTAACATAAATAAATCGGTACTAACATAAATATAATACATAGCTAAGTAAATAAAATAAAAAAATATACATACATATCCATACATATATACTCCTTTCATCCACTCAAAGGTTGACTGGAAGAGATCCCTTAAATGGATAAGTCCGCCTTTGTGCATGTATCTCAGTGTTTGTCAATTGTATTTGTCTTGTTTATTTTGCACAATAAAGAGTTTACACACATACATACATACACACATATACAAGTCACTTAAGTTTTTCACCTTTAATCATTAAAATACGTGAAGAAATTTCTTTTTGTCTGAAACAACCGATCACCGTCCCGGAGGCGCGTGAGTGCGTAATTTCATAAGCTCTGAGAAATACCTGCAATTCCAATTTCATTTGTATCTCGCGTATTCCTTGAGATTATTTAGGGTTCTGTGCTCAGAGTGGCAACGATACCAGATGAACAGCTTAATTTCGTAAACAAGTAACAACAACACAAATCGTCGGAGATAGTGCTGTACCGCGTAATTAGTACTAGTAAATACTGCGTATCTGAACAACACCACAACACCCATAGTGCAGTACCACGTAACTAGTACTAGTAAATACTGCGTATCTAAACAACACCACAACACCCATAGTGCAATACAGCGTAACTAGTACTAGTAAATACTGCGTATCTAAACAACACCACAACACCCATAGTGCAATACAGCGTAACTAGTAATAGTAAATACTGCGTATCTAAACAACACCACATCACCCATAGTGCAATACCGCGTAACTAGTACTAGTAAATACTGCGTATCTAAACAACACCACAACACCCATAGTGCAATACAGCGTAACTAGTAATAGTAAATACTGCGTATCTAAACAACACCACATCACCCATAGTGCAATACCGCGTAACTAGTACTAGTAAATACTGCGTATCTAAACAACACCACACCACCCATAGTGCAATACCGCGTAACTAGTACTAGTAAATACCACGTAACTAGTACTAGTAAATACTGCGTATCTAAACAACACCTCAACACCCATAGTGCAAAACCACGTAACTAGCACTAGTAAATACTGCGTATCTAAACAACATCCATAGTGCAAAACCACGTAACTAGCACTAGTAAATACTGCGTATCTAAACAACATCCATAGTGCAAAACCACGTAACTAGCACTAGTAACTACTGCGTATCTAAACAACATTCATAGTGCAAAACCACGTAACAAGCACTAGTAAATACTGCGTATCTAAACAACATCCATAGTGCAAAACCACGTAACTAGCACTAGTAACTACTGCGTATCTAAACAACATTCATAGTGCAAAACCACGTAACAAGCACTAGTAAATACTGCGTATCTAAACAACATCCATAGTGCAAAACCACGTAACTAGCACTAGTAACTACTGCGTATCTAAACAACATTCATAGTGCAAAACCACGTAACAAGCACTAGTAAATACTGCGTATCTAAACAACATCCATAGTGCAAAACCACGTAACTAGCACTAGTAACTACTGCGTATCTAAACAACATTCATAGTGCAAAACCACGTAACAAGCACTAGTAAATACTGCGTATCTAAACAACATCCATAGTGCAAAACCACGTAACTAGCACTAGTAACTACTGCGTATCTAAACAACATTCATAGTGCAAAACCACGTAACAAGCACTAGTAAATACTGCGTATCTAAACAACATCCATAGTGCAAAACCACGTAACTAGCACTAGTAACTACTGCGTATCTAAACAACATCCATAGTGCAAAACCACGTAACAAGCACTGATAAATAAAATTATAAGCAATGATACGCGGTTTTTAACCAATGCCAGTTACGCGGATTTTCTCTATGGGTGTTGTGCAGATACGCATTATTTACCAGTGCTAGTTAGGCGGTATTGCACTATCCCGACGAAATGCAGCGCTTAGCCAAAAGCTTGGTTACGGGGTAGACAGAGCCTATGGTAACAATACCTAAAGGCCACGGTTAGCATAACTGTGGGCATGTAAGTGGAAAAGGGAATAATAATAGTGATGGGTTGCTAACCGCACCTCCTATAACATGATTCCTATTATTTTTCCATTCCCTCGATGGAACTGGTACATTCTATGTTTTTTCTTTGATCCCAGACCAGCACGAAATTACAAGAATTCCACTACTTACAATTACTTACTTAAAATTTAGACATTTAGGTGTATTTTACGTTTCGATCGGTTCTTTTACTTTTTCTGTGTGTCAACTCTTGCTTCATACTTATGTCCTGTCAATCGTTCAAAGGCTAACTGGAAGAGATCCCTTTTAGGGATAAGTTCGCCTTTGTGCATGTGTGTTCTCCTGTATTCATCTTTTTCTTGTGTTTTATGTACAACTAGCTTTTGCCCGCGGCTTCGCACGCGTGAACCATGAGCATTTCAAAGAAGCTAGCAATTAAGCAAGCGAGCAACCAAACCTGCAAGCTTTCAAGCATGCATGCAAGTATGCAAGCAGGCATGCAAGCCTTCAAGCATGTAAGTATGCAAGCAGGCATGCAAGCAGGCATGCAAACAGGCATGCAAGCATGTAAGTATGCAAGCAGCCATGCAAGCAGGCATGCAAGCAGGCAAGCAAGCATGCATGCAAGTAAGCACCCATGCAAGCAAGCATGCAAGCATGCATGCAAGCAGGCATGCAAGCAGGCAAGCAAGCATGCAAGCAAGTGTGCAAGCAAGCATGCAAGCAAGTGTGCAAGCAAGCATGCATGCAAGTAAGCACCCATGCAAGCAAGCATGCAAGCATGCATGCAAGCAAGCGTGCAAGCAAGCATGTATGCAAGTAAGCACCCATGCAAGCAAGCATGCAAAGCAAGGACTCAAGCAAGCATGCAAGCCAGCCCCCGCATTGCCCCGCTGCCTTAATTTTTCTGAAACTGTAAATATTGCAGGATTTTTATAAAACAAACCTAACCTAACCTATAGGGCTGTCCTAAAATACATCCTAAATAGCTTTTGCCCGCGACTTCGTACGCGCTAAGTTGTAAAATGAAAAAATAAGTTTTTTCCCGTTCCCGTGGAAATTTTGGGGAGTTTTTTCGGAGTACACTTAAAGCCTTTAAAGAAACACACGTTATAAATGTTAAGTCTCTTTCTTTCGCTGTTTCGTCTGGAAACGTAAAATCCGGTTTTTTCCCGTCCCTGTGGGCGTTTCGGAAAATACTTTCTTAGTGTTCCCCTACACTCCCGAATAAACCTACATGACAAATTTCAACTTTCCCCCGCTTTTCGTTTTTCCCGTTTCCGTAAGAATTTCGCCAAATAAAGCATTTCCCGAAATTCTTACGGGAACGAAGAAGAAGAATTTTGGGAAATTATCTAATAATGCTCCCCTACACTCCCCAAGGAACCCACTTGCCAAATTTCAGCTTTCTACGACCAGTAAAACGTAAAATCCTGTTTTTTTTCCCGTTCCCATGGGAATTTTGGAAAGTAGGTACTCTCTTAATGCTCCTCTACACTCCCGAAGCAACATACATGCCGAATTTCAGCTATCTGCAACCAGAAAACGAAAAGTCCCGGTTTTCCCGTTCCCGTAGGAATTTCGGGAAATCCTTTTGTAGCGCTCCCCTACACTCCCCAAGGGAAATTGAAGGCCAAATTTCAATTTTATACGACCAGTAAAACGAAAAATCGATCCCGTAGAACTGAATACATAAATCCCGTTTTTATCCCGTGGGAATTTCCAAAAAGCATTAAAACATTATTTTACTATTATAATCACCTACTTCTATGCCAAATTTTAAGAGTCTAGTAATTATAGTTCATAAGGATTTCGTTAAACTGAATATATAAATCCTGTTTTTTTCCTTATCCCGTGGGAATTTCCAAAAATCCTGAAATAAGTTTCTTAGTTTTGTAATCACCTACTTTTGTATCAAATTTGAAGTCTACTTTTTATAGTTACTGAGATAGCGTCACTCGGAATCGAATATATAATTCCCGTTTTTTCCTTATCCCGTGGGAATTTCCAAAAATCCTTTCTTAGCGGATGCCTACGTCATAAGATCTACCTGCATGCCAAATTTCAGCCCGATCCGTCCAGTGGTTTGGGCTGTGCGTTGATAGATCACTATGTCAGTCAGTCAGTCAGTCACCTTTGAATTATATATATATAGATAGGATTTCGTTTAACTGAATATTTAAATCCCGTTTTTTTCCTTATCCCGTGGGAATTTCCAAATATGCTGAAATTAGTTTCTTCGTTTTGTAATCACCTACTTTTGTATCAAATTTGAAGAGTCTAGTTATTATAGTTACTGAAATAGCGTCACTCGGAGTCGAATATATAATTCCCGTTTTTTCCTTATCCCGTGGGAATTTCCAAAAATCCTTCCTTAGTGGATGCCTACATTGTATAAGGTATCTATGTGCAAAATTTCAAGTCTCTAAGTCCAGTGGTTTGGGCTGTGCGTTGATATATAGTTAAGTCAGTCAGTCAGTCAGTCAGTCAGTCAGTCAGTCAGGACTTTGAATTTTATATGTATAGATAATAAAGAGTTATACATACATACATACTTACAAAAACATATTCCCCACAGATCATTACACCGCAACGTCCAAACCGAGCGTCTTTTCTTTCAAAATTCCCGTATCTTTTGTGGCAAGTTGGAACGTATTCGAACACGAGTTGACCGCATTGTCCGCGTGATAGATGGCGCTAGTGATTGATGTCTTGTCATCGTTTTTGCTCCACCAAACTTATACCGCTGCCATGGCCGTGTTTTAATTGTGTACGAGTTTTTATGTTTCCACGGCGTGTGTCGTGTGTAAAAGTTTTCGTTAGGGGTTTTTGAAATCATGTCGGTGAACCATGTTTTCATCTTCCATGCTGGTCTGGGAGCAAAGAAAAAACATAGAATGTACCAGTTGCTTCTCTACCCGCGCAGGTGGTAAAAGACCATGATGAGAATGGGCGAAACTTATAGAAATCTTGCTATAGGCGATGAGGCTAGCAACCCATCACTATTTTTGATTCCATTTTCCAACTATACGCCCTCAATCTTGCTAATTGTGGCCTGTAGGTACCTCTGTTACCTTAGGCTCTGTCTACCCCGTAAGGGATAAAGACGTGATTTGTGTATGTGCATGTTTGTGTTTGTATGATGGTCTGTTAGTAAAGAAAAAACAGAATGTATAGGTGAAAAACATAAGTAAATGACCTGTTGTATGTAGTAGTGTACAGAACTGATATGGGTCTTCTTCTTCTTCTTCTTCTTCTTTTTTAATATCGGCGACATTCGCCAAAGTCAAAGTAATAAATACAGTATTCAAAAATCTTGTGACAAAAATGTAGGCAACGTTGTACGGTAGAACACGGTCAAAAGACCCTCCCCCTGTCGGGCTCTAAGCCAACGGATAACGATATTCCTGTTTTTTTTTTTTTTATGAATAGGAAGGAAAACGAGCAAGTGGGTCACCTGATGGTAAGTGATCACCACGGCCCATAGACACCCGCAACCCCGGAGGGATTGCAGATGCGTTGCCTAAGAGGACTAAGATGCAATGCCTCTTGTGCCCGTAATTTCCCCGGCTGTCTTACTCTCCACACCGGAACACAGCAGTGCAAGCACTGCTACTTAGCGGCAGGATTAGCGAGTAAGATGGTGGAATCTGCCAGGAAATCATTAACCGATGCCCAGGGTGCACCGGACCAAGCTCTTCCCCCCGGACGGGTCCAAAACGAACCGCAGCTCTTGACCACACGCGGAGGTGACCCGAATGGCACCCTATTAAGTCATTGTCTATTCGCACACATTACTCACAAATAAAACAGGTAATTTATTTAAGTACTAGCTGTTGCCCGCAACTTCGTCTGCATAGAATTCGTTTATCGCTATCCCGCAGGAATTACGCAATTTTACGGGATAAAAAGTAGCCTATGTGCTATTCCAGACCATAATCTATCTATGTTCCAAATTTCATCAAGATCTATCCAGCCGTTTTGGCGTGAAAGAGTAACAAACATTCAAACATACTCACAAACTTTCACATTTATAATATTAGTAGGAAGTAGGATTTCACCTATACCAGTTGCTTCTCTTACTGCGCAGATGGCAAAAGCCTATAGATGGCGAAAATTTTAGGAACCATGGTATAGGGCTGTAGGCGATGCGGCTCGCAACCCATCACTATTTTGATTTCCCTTCCCAGCTATACGCCCTTAATCATGCTAAACGTGGCCTTTAGGTTTCGTTACCTAAGGCTCTGTCTATCCCGTAAGGGATAATAGGGCATTTTCAAAAAAACATGTACCCTTGACTATTTTTTCCAAAATGTCATCATTTTGGGTTTTTCTGAATCAGCGTTATTAGCACTATTTATTTTTGTAAAGAAAAAAAGTGTCCATTGGTTTTTTTGTCAGTTTTGTAACACTATTTTCATACGATTTGTATGGGGCGTTATAAAACTGACACGGAAAAGTTGTATGGGAAATTAAGGTAATCTTGTTGGAAAAAGGGTACACGTTTTTTTGAAAATGCCCAAAAACGTGGTATATATATGTATTAATAAACACCAGAGTCTTGCAATGAATTTATTCCAGATAAACACCGATATATTAATAATTATTATTTTAAGACTACGAGACACACACACACGCTAGGGAGGCTCAAGGAACAATGCCCAAAAATGTTTACGTTAAACCCCATAGGGACGTGACCAATGCGGTCCAAAGCTAGTGATGTCACTTAATCGTTTGAGGTTCATTTCGTCGAAATTTTAGTTTACCCTTTTACCAATACTCCTACAACTCAAAAGGACTTAGTGTCAAAATACCTAATTTCCAGAATGCCTAAAATTTTTCTTCATTACACAATATACCCAATATGACTGAATTTTAAAATGTCTAATTCTCATGAGACTCAAAATTCACAACACCTTTATCGCAGTATACCGTATATTCAAAACAACCAAGTGTCAGAATACCAAAATTTCTATTGATGATTAAAATCTATTTATTATCTTCTTTAGTGCTGGCTATCTAGGGGCACTTTTTCACATATCAGGTCCAAAAAGAGCTCATGATTCTTGGTACAAAAAAATTAGGCATTTTGAACCTGTGACATTTTGACATTCTGGAGTTTTCAGTTTAAGTTATTTAGAAATTTTGTCGTATCTATGATTCGGTATTTTAAGGAAATGTACATTTCGGACATGAGACGTTTTAGGTCGATGTCATTGTGACATTTGTGTATCTTAGGAATGAGGCAGTTTAATTTTTAGGTATTATGAGCCCTTGGTAATTTGAAATTTAGCGAAATTAATGAATAAGGTATTATGAAAATTAGGTGCGATAAGCCTAAAACACTTAATCGATGAATTGATGAATTCCGCCTAACAGTATGTATGTGTCAAAAGCGAATAAATGTCTTCTTCCTTCCAAGCAACGCTAGTTGAACCGCACGACAATAACTTACGCAATGCTAGCGGCATCCCAAAAAAACAATATACCCCTAACTGACCGGTGATAAAGCGTGCAATAATAAAAACGAATATTATACGACGGGTGAAAGAGACATTCGGATGCAGGTCACGACACAGGGCAGCAAATGTTTATGCCTATACCAGGACCAACTCAACTTTGCTGTCGGAAAACTTGGGAAACCCCGCGGTTTCTATACCCTTTAGTGGACGGTGGCGCCCCTGGCGACGGCAAAACGAGTTTGCGGTGTAATAGTCGGATGTTTATACGTTGTAAAGGCGGATAAAAGGAAATGGCGGGGGTTACATGACCTGGAAGATGCGTTGTACATATAGATCGATTATCTGAGGCGAAACCGTTGGAGCGTTTAGGATATACATGGCGGCATCGTACACGTGATCAAAAAGCAGTGTTTCAGATTGGGTGACTCTTCAAATGGAGTTGTTTGATCAGAATTATACTCTTTTGACGACCGGATAGCCTAGTGGAGACCCTGACTACGAAGCTAGAGGTCCTGGGTTCGAATCCCGGTAGGGGCAAACAGTTGTATGATGAATACGAATGTTTGTGCCCGAGTCATGGATGTTGTATCTATTCTATTTAAGTATGTATTTATTTACATTATACTATAAGTAAAAAGCCGTGGTAGCCTAGTGGTTTGACCTGTGGCCTCTCAAGCAGAGTGTCGTGGGTTCAAATCCCGGGCGCGCACCTCTGAGTTTTTCGGAATTTATGTGCGAAATTTACATTTGAAATTTGCCATGAGCTTTTCGGTGAAGGAAAACATCGTGAGGAAACCTTGCACACATCTGCGAAGAAATTCAATGGTGTATTTTAAGTTCCCAATCCGCACTGGGCGCGCGTGGGAACTATAGCCCAAACTCTCCAATACACGGAGGAGGCCTATGCCATGAGGCACTCCGAATTACGCGACAATTTAATAATAAAAAGAAACAACAACAACAACAACAAAAATGAAATTGTAGCGAATTCGGAATAAAAATGGCTATATAAATATAAATAAACATAGATAAGTATGTTTATCCGTGGCCTGGTACCCATAGTACAAGCTTTGCTTAGTATGGGGCTGGGTCAATTGGTGTAATTTGTCCCAAGATATTTATTTATTCAGACTATTTTATTGTTATGACACTTTAGTAACAATGGCAATTCAAGTCAGTTATTGCCAATTATTTGTTTTGTTGTTTCCTGTTAGGTTGTGCAAAAAATTATTCAACTATGATCAATGCGTGATTCAGAAAACTAAATCTAAATTTCTAAAGTACACTGAAAATTAGAACACATAGAAAAATCCGAAAAGTAAAGCTATGGCCGGGAATCGAACCCGAGTCCTCGTCATTCCGTGACGCGTGCTATACCCCTACACCAACCATAGCAGGAGGGTAAGCCTTCGAATTTTTCTATCTGTTACTAACTGTCAAACTAAATCTAAACACCTACAAACTTATATATAAGGATCCCACATTAATGCAATAAGTCAAGACACTTCTGATCACGTCTTCGATGTCAACCTGTATAAAAATGTTAAGGATGTATTTATTAATGAGGCTTGAGGGTCCGGGTTCGATTTCCGGTCGTAGCTTAACTTTTCGGATTTTTCGGTGTCGTTTAGAAATTTAATTTCTAACGGCAAAACTGTAAAAGTAAACAAAAAATCAAGAAGCAAAAATTCCTGATTCATTTGATAGTACTTATCATTTGAAAAACAGCGCGTTCTCTCGTCCCTGGCGAGCAGTAGATATTCCACTGGAGTTTGTTATTGTGTCGTACAGACACATCCTTCAAACAGATGACGCTTGGCAACAAAAATTCGCATAGTAACAAGGTCACGTGACAGTTAGTAACAGATAAAAAATTCGAAGGCTTACCCACCTGCTATGGGTAGTGTAGGGGTAGCACGCGTCACGGAATGACGAGCATCCGGGTTCGATTCCCGGCCATAGCTTTACTTTTCGGATTTTTCTGTGTTCTAATTTCAGCGTCGTTTAGAAATGAAATAGGAATAAAAAGTGGCATTTAAAAAAAATGCTTAATTTACGCGTCGACTGTATAAGATAAAGGTCAAGGTTGATGTCAGCATCGTTGTCAATGTGTCTTTATTCTAGCACGAAACACTGACATTAGTACGGTATAAATACGTCCTTATTCCAGCCAAAGTGTCTTTATTAGCACAAAATAAAATAAAACAGCAATAAAAGGCGGTGATTGGAAGAAACTGCCTGTTTGTGGGCAAAGTTCGGCGTTGGATCCCCCTTTAATGAATTCGAATAGGTACAGTTCAGTCGAAGATATCGAGCTTCCCAAAGGTCTTTTCAAACCCCAGGAAAAAAGGGTATATAATTTTACGATGACTGGATAGCCTAGTGATTATTTTACCTGGCTATGATGGTCGAGGTTCCCGGTTCGATCCCCGTTCGGGGCAGTTTTTTTATGAAACATCATGGCATCCATTACTAGTTTTAACATAGATATACATTTTTCTTACAATGTCTTCTTTGTTTTTGCTGTGAAGTTAGTAAATGCTTTATTGTACAAATAAAAAAAACAGAGAGAAATCACAAAAAAGACCTTAAATATTATGCACAAAGGCAAACTTATCCCTATAAGGGATCTCTACCAGTTAACCTTTGAGTAAATGAGAGGAACAGTAACCGAGAGACCGACAAAGACTGAGTTTAAAATATCCATGTAGTGAAAGCCACAATAGAGCGTACATCTCAAAATACAACAAACAATTCATAAATAAACTACTAAATATATCGTTAAGCACATGCATACATACACACTACATACAATATGAGTACACACATACAATATTTAAGGAGATGGTGTGAGCCATATCTTCCTCAAGCGCTCCCTGAACGACGCCACGGAGGCAGATTGCCTGATGGAGGTCGGTAGCCGATTCCACAGCCTAGCAGAGCGAACTGTGAAGGATTTGGAGTAAATTTTTGAAGAAGAAAAAGGACAGGCAAAAGGAGATTAGTATTAGACCGTAGCCGATGCTGGCTACCGGCAGCCAAGTAGCTAAATCGCTCGAAAAGATACATAGCAGCAGAAGGATTGAAAAGAATGTTGAATGTTATTAGATATTTTCCCAAACATTAGATTACACCAAATAATTGTTTACTCAAGTTTAATTTATTTTCTATTTCTCATAGGTATGTTAAGAATTCAAAACTGATCCTTCGTTATGGTAAATGAGAAGGGTACCTCCCATTAGTTCTATGGAACTGTGACGTCATAGAACTGTTAACATTTTTCTTTCCCAGCAGTTCCATGGTAGAACTATTGAACCAAAAAACGTGCTATTTGTTCTATAGAACTAAAAGCACCTCAAGTTTCCCATCAGTCCTATGGAACTGTGACGTCATAGAACTGTTAACATATTTTTTTTTCCCAACAGTTCCATGGTAGAACTACTGAGACAAAAAATGTGCTATTTGTTCTATAGAACTAGAAGCACCTCAAGTTTCCCATCAGTCCTATGGAACTGTGACGTCATAGAACTGTTAACATTTTTTTTTTCCCAACAGTTCTATGGTAGAACTACTGGGACAAAAAATGTGCTATTTGTTCTATAGAACTAGAAGCACCTCTAGTTTCCCATCAGTCCCATAGAACTATGACGTTATAGAACTGTTGCGATATTTTTTTTCCCAGCAGTACCATAGTAGAACTGTCGAAACCAAAAATATTTTGTTAGTTCCATAGAATAGTTGCTCTTGACCTAAATTACAATTTAAAATAAAAACTGTAAGATCAATAAATATTTTGTATTTAATTGTTCTCTAATCACTTTAAATTGAGTTCTAAAGAGATCATTTGAGTTTACAGTTTTTATTTTAAATTGTAATTTAGGTCAAGAGCAATTATTCTATGGAACTAACAAAATATTTTTGGTTTCAACAGTTCTACTATGGTACTGCTGGGAAAAAAAATATCGCAACAGTTCTATGACGTCATAGTTCTATGGGACTGATGGGAAACTAGAGGTGCTTCTAGTTCTATAGAACAAATAGCACATTTTTTGTCCCAGTAGTTCTACCATGGAACTGTTGGGAAAAAAAAAATGTTAACAGTTCTATGACGTCACAGTTCCATAGGACTGATGGGAAACTTGAGGTGCTTCTAGTTCTATAGAACAAATAGCACATTTTTTGTCTCAGTAGTTCTACCATGGAACTGTTGGGAAAAAAAATATGTTAACAGTTCTATGACGTCACAGTTCCATAGGACTGATGGGAAACTTGAGGTGCTTTTAGTTCTATAGAACAAAT
Organism: Pandemis corylana; assembly: GCA_949127965.1. Lineage (NCBI taxonomy): Eukaryota > Metazoa > Arthropoda > Insecta > Lepidoptera > Tortricidae > Pandemis > Pandemis corylana. Next base: position 602,781 of record OX421866.1, on the reverse strand, counting down.
AGCACGTTTTTTGGTTCAATAGTTCTACCATGGAACTGCTGGGAAAGAAAAATGTTAACAGTTCTATGACGTCACAGTTCCATAGAACTAATGGGAGGTACCCAATGAGAACAGGCTTTATTAAAGAGAACTGTCACAGTGACGTTAACAGCTGACAGATGTCAACGGCACTTTTTGGCGCGAAGCGCTCTAGAAGAGACGCGGAGAGTGTATTGTCTTTCAGGACTGAGATACTAGTTCTTCCCGCGGAGGGTCGTACTGAACTAGCTCAATGTACTCTGTGTTGTTGACCAAGTGAATAAACCGATGTGCGCTACTAACCCGACTTTCATTGGATGTAAGAGAGGATTTTAACAGGTACTCTGAAAGTAGGTCATTGAGTATCTGGATAGCGGGTTGGAAGTGACTCATCGCGACCCTTGGGTTGAAAGTAATTTGAAAACAAAAATCTCAACCCTTCATCGCTAATCCAAATGAGGTACATAGCAATAGAAATACGTATACAGCCATGTAATCTATGTTTTGTATAATCATCTATACAAATAGTTCCTTTTTAATTGTAGAAGGCTAAATTTTTGAAAATAACATTCATGCCTCAAGCGTATATAGCGAGAATCAGGAATTATTACGTTAGGTAAAAACGTTAGGGAAAAAACATAAAATGTACCAGTTGCTTCTCTACCCGCGCAGATGGTAAAAGCCCATCGAGGGAATGGGCGAAAATAATAGTAATCGTGTTATAGGCGATGAGGCTAGCAACCCATCACTGTTTTGATTCCATTTTCCACCTATACGCCCACAATCTTGCTAAATGTGGCCTGTAGGTACCTGTTACCATTGGCTCTGTGTACCCCGTAAGGGATAAAGACGTGATTTGTACATGTGCATGCATGTAATTTTTTTAAACTTGAAATGTAAGTTGACAATTAATTGATAGTGACCTCCGTGTCTGCAAGCTTAAAAGAAACTAGCTGGCAGCCGAACACAACACGAATATACGGGAGACACTACGAACATAGCCGAATACCACTACACTCTCGCATTCGGCAAGTCTCGTGTTGTATAATATATCCTTCGACAGACAAATAGTGACTGTTACCAAAGCCGTGGTTTAACTGTCCCTTGTGCAGTATTAGGTCTAACAATCAATTTCAGAACCACAAACCTTGAGGAAGCCGGCTTCGACCAACGCTGTGTAGAGTCCGTGTGTAGAGTCTTTTAGCCACTGCCGCCGCTTAGTAAATACACACCCGCGAAGACTATCCGTGGTGTTATATACACTAATTACACTTTTACACCAAATATTACAAACATTAATCATTATTTACAATAGTTTAAACATAAATCGGCATTAACAGACCGACCGTGCCCCAACAAATATGAAGACAAGTGACAGCCGCCTTATTGTTCTTTTTATAATGTGCCGCGGCGCGTGGCAACGGACTAGCGCCAGCCAGCCACCCAACAGCCAAAAAGGTTGAAACCCTAAATATTGATTATTATTCAAAATACTTGCACACGTGTAGTTTTGTCAAGAATGTGGAGCCCGCTTCAGTTTGGCACAGTCTCGGCAAAATCGTCTCGTGTAGTTTTGCCGAGAATGTGGAGCAGGCTTTACGCGTAGGTAAGTCTATAACTAAAAACTAATTTATGTTACGATATCTAACATCGCGGGTATTTGTGGTTTCCTCGGAGGATTGCCTTTTAAATAGTTCACCGTTATTAAGGCCCGCCATTGTGGGTAGTATCGCATTAAAAGTTAGATTACAGAGGGCAGCGGCATCTATTGGGCGGCGAGTGAAACACGGTTTGCCCTGACACTTATTGACGTGATAAAGTCGTATAAATCGATGAACGCCGGCTGCACTCACGAAAAAGCATGACTCGTTGCGTTACGTTCCGCGTGACGTCAGTGTGCAAGCGAGAGCGCGGAACAAGCGATAGAGAGTCACGGACTTCTCGCGTGACGTTAGAGCTAATAGTTCGAATAAGTTTCTTTATGACGTTATCACGTATTACTATCTTTTTGCAGACAATCGGGTCTTCTTGAAAGGCAACTAATCTCTGCAACTAATTTAATAGCAACTGAAAAATATTAGAGTCCTAACTTTCCTTATCAGCGAAAACAGAAAAAAGAAACAAGACATTTATTCCTTTTTGCAAAACACACAAATATAAGAGAATATACACAATTTTATTAAAAAAAAACAAGAAAAAAAAACAGACATTAAAAATAGATCATCAGCGTTCTGTGTTCTTAACTGATGAGCACCAAATTTTTTTTATTCATAAAATCGGGTGGCAAAAGAACATAATGGCATATCTCCAAAGTGGGTAACACCAGACAATTTCCAGATGGGTTGCCAGCCTAAATGGATAAGATGGAATATCCCCTGTGTTAGTAATATCATAGGCTCTTAGTCTCCTCGCTGGAGCACAGCAGGCAATACACAAATCACGTCTTTATCCCTTACGGGGTAGACAGAGCCTAAGGTGACAAGACCTACAGGCCACGTTTAGCAAGATTGTGGGGCTAGGTATAGATGGAAAATGGAATCAAAATAGTAATGGCTTGCTAGCCGCATCGCCTATAAGACATGATTCCTATGATTTTCGCCCATTCCCTCGATGGGCTTTTACCAGATGGTAAAATGGGCTTTTACCAGATGGTAGGCAGATGCCTGGGAAGAGAAGCAACTGGTACAAAAAAAATCTAAATGTCAGTGAAAATTAGAATACGTAGAAAAAATCCGAAAAATAAAAACAACTGGCAACTGGTACATTCTATGTTTTTTCTTTGCTCCCAGACCAGCATGGAAGTACAGCAGCAGTTATACCTAATCAAAATTAAAAAATATCTGTTACCTACATGTATTTTTGAGGATCCCGTACCTCTAAAGGTAAAAAGGGAGAGCCTTATTTTTAATAATTATCAGCGTTTTAGAAAGACCGTTAAACTATGTAAATACGATCATAATGTTATTATAAATTGAATACTCGGAAAAAAACTCGCTCTGACGTAGTCGAGCAAAAACATACTATTTCGAACTTTAACACGAAAAAGCAAGCTTTAACCTTTGTAATACAATATGTTCTTTATATCAAGGAAACAAGATATTGCTTTCAGAACTACGAGTACGACTTCAAAGAGATAGAAATTCTCAAGACCGAGTGCTTATTAAAAAAATATCTTTAAATTCAGGAAATCGTTAAACTGCGTTCTTTGTCACAGATATTCTTTGTCCGTTTAAATTCAAAATGGCTGACTTCAGCTTAAGTCTAGATAATGGATAGGTATCCATCGAACGTATAAAAGAGGGTATTATGACCTATAATATTGGGGACGAAATGAAAGAATGAAATAAGTCATGAAACCCTAATCTCTATAAAGGACTTTTCACAACCAACGTCGAAGTACTTATCACTGACAAACAACAAGCCGTTCACTCATTACGATAAGGTCCCATTTGGTTGACCGTACATTCATAAGTACACACACATTACAAATCACGTCTTTATCCCTTACGGGGTAGACAGAGCCGAAGGTAACACCTAAAGGCCACGTTTAGCATGATTGTAGGCGCATAGGTGGAAAAGGGGACAAAATAGTGATGGGTTGCTAGCCACATCACCTATAACATGATTTCTAAGATTTTCGCCCAATCCCTCGATGGGCTTTTACCATCTGCGCGGGAAGAGAAGCAACTTGGTACATTGTTTTTTCTTTACTCCCAGACCAACATGGAAGTGTTTTACATAGATTAAATGATAGAAAAGCTGTCGTTTTAAGTTTAACATATATTTTGAGTGTATATCTGTGGATTTGTAGCTTTCAAACCAGTGGACCGATTCCGACATATTTACAAAAAATATATAAATTACTAACTAAATTTACACCTAGCCTGTACAAATAAAAAGGATGACAGCGTTTCTTCGTTGAATAGCTAAGTTTTATTCACGTAAGTTAGTTACGTAAGTTGCTTACGCGAGTAAAACTTACAAATGGGTGGCGTAAGCTAAATGATTATGGGCACGTCCTAAACACGTAATGTTGGCGAAAAAAGGGTTGTCCTAAAACTCAGGCAATACTATACGTCGTAATGAAGTGAGGCGACAGATGGCGCTGCTAATCTAACTTTTAATGGTTACTCGCAGTCCCGGAGGGCCAGACCCTTCGCGAACTTCGCGTCAGATAGAAAAAAAGCGTCACATTTCAAGTGCAAAGCGTAGGTTTATGGGTTTTGTTGTTTCAAATTAATTTTAATTAAGAAATACTTGCAATCATACCTACTAAGTAATCAAGTGATAAAATTAAATTTAAAATAAAAAAACCCAAGAATAGTATAGAAGGGAATACCTATTTATTTATTTTACAAAATAATTGTTACATAATATAACAAAGTTACGAAAAAAAAGAATACAAAAAAGGAATGAATTGAGTAATCTTACGTAAATAAAAAAACTATTTTATGCCAAAAATGCCTGACATCGTTTTGACTGCTGGAACGATTTTTACCAAACATGGCTAAGAACCATGCAAGGACAGGAAGCCAATGTCCAAAGAAACAACCGAATCGAAATCGGTTCATCCGCTTGAAAGCTTCGATGCCACAGACCACACACGTCATGAAAATAGACAATTGCACTTTTATTTACTCAAACTAACCCTGTAAAAGTGTACTGTATTAATTTTGAGACGCAGTGTATGAAACAGCACTCTGCAAAATAAATCATTTAGTCAAACTGTACATTCACCAATTAATTGTTTGCTCAAATCAAAGTTTCCTCAAAATGTAAGTAAGTAAATAAAATGCTTTATTGTACAAATATAAACAAACAGAATACAATTCACAAAAAAATAAAAATAACGTTAATAAATGCACAAAGACGAACTTATCCCTATAAGGGGTCTCTACCAGTTAACCTTTGAGTAGATGAGAGAAGAAAATCTGTTCGAACTTAGACAAATTTTAGATGCATACATATATACAAGAATCACGTCATTATTCCTTACGGGGTAGACAAAGCCTGAGGTAACAAGACCCAAAGGCCGCGCTTAGCTGTCAGCGTACAAGTGGAAAGGGGAATCAAAGTAGTGATGGGTGCTAGCCGCATCGCCTATATTTCCTAAGGTTTTCGCCCATTCCTTCGATGGGCTACACCAGCACGGGAAGATGCAACTGATACATTTTCTGTTGTTTCTGGATTATTCTAAACCTTGTAGTAATAGAATCAGGAACAGTGTGATAAGGGAACGTGCTGGTGTGAAAGAGGATATAGTGACTAGAATAGAAAAAAGTATGCTAAGTTGGTTTGGGCATGTAGAGCGGATGGATGAAAGTAGACTAACTAAACGGATCTACATGGGGAGTGTGAATGGTTACGTTGGGAGGGGAAGGCGTTTTGGAAAAAGGTCAGGTCAGGAGTACCCGAAACCGACGAGCATGTATGAAGAGATTGATGACTGTGGATGAAGCGAAAGAAATATGTCAGGATCGTAGCAAGTGGAATAAAGTAGTCTCTGTCTACCCCTGTGGGAAAGAGGCGTAACGGTATGTATGTATGTATTGTAGTACGCAACGCGTGTAGCTCGGAGGCTCTTTCATCAATTTAGTTTCCTTTGTCCGCCTCCTCGAAACAAGTTTTACCGACGCACAGCTATTCGGGACCTCCCTTATTTTTTATGTATAGAAATATTTTCGGAGGGTATTCCGACTTAACCGTACGAGCCCTACCTTTGTTGAATACTTTATCTAAGATTTTATTATGATTGTGAACCGATCACAAACTCTAAGGAAATATTGGATGTTTTCCTCTTTGAATGTGTGATAAAGGTTTGGTTTTCTTCGTAATAATGGTTTGACCTGTTTACAAATGTGGAGCTTACTGCACACTTGACACTGGAAAATTGATAAAAACAAACGTTTTTGCATATTTTATTGTACAGCGTTACTCCGCTACTCACGCGCAAGATAACCAAGCCTGTGCGAAATATACATTATGTATGAAATTAAACAAATCAGATATTCAAAATCACTCACTTTAATCTTTTTTACTTTAATGTTGTAATGATGTTTAGTAGTTTATTTATGAATTGTTTGTTGTATTTTGAGATGTACGCTCTATTGTGGCTTTCACTATAGGTATGGATATTTTAAACTCACTCTTTGTCGGTCTATCGCTTAATGCTCCTCTCATTGACGACCGGATGGCCTAGTGGTTAGTGACCCTGACTATGAAGCTAGAGGTCCCGGGTTCGAATCCCGGTAGGGGCAGATAGTTGTATAATGAATACGAATGTTTGCGCCCGAGTCATGGATGTTGTATGTATTTAATTATGTATTTATCATCATTATATAAGTATGTTTATCCGTTGCCTGGTACCCATAGTACAAGCTTTGCTTAGTTTGGGGCTGGGTTAATTGGTGTAATTTGTCCCAAGATATATATATATATTCCTTATAGGGATATGTTCGCCTTTGTGGATATATTTAAGGTCTTTTTTTGTGATTTGTCTCTGTTTCTTTATATTTGTACAATAAAGCGTTACCTACTTACTTACTTACTTACTTACTTACTTACTTACTTACTTACTTACTTACTTACTTACTTACTTACTTACTTACTTACTTACTTACTTACTTACTTACTTACTTACTTACTTACTTACTTACTTACTTACTTACTTACTTACTTACTTACTTACTTACTTACTTACTTACTTACTTACTTACTTACTTACTTACTTACTTACTTACTTACTTACTTACTTACTTACTTACTTACTTACTTACTTACTTACTTACTTACTTACTTACTTACTTACTTACTTACTTACTTACTTACTTACTTACTTACTTACTTACTTACTTACTTACTTACTTACTTACTTACTTACTTACTTACTTACTTACTTACTTACTTACTTACTTACTTACTTACTTACTTACTTACTTACTTACTTACTTACTTACTTACTTACTTACTTACTTACTTACTTACTTACTTACTTACTTACTTACTTACTTACTTACTTACTTACTTACTTACTTACTTACTTACTTACTTACTTACTTACTTACTTACTTACTTACTTACTTACTTACTTACTTACTTACTTACTTACTTACTTACTTACTTACTTACTTACTTACTTACTTACTTACTTACTTACTTACTTACTTACTTACTTACTTACTTACTTACTTACTTACTTACTTACTTACTTACTTACTTACTTACTTACTTACTTACTTACTTACTTACTTACTTACTTACTTACTTACTTACTTACTTACTTACTTACTTACCTACTTACTTACTTAATCATTTGTTCACACTTACAGAGTCCTTGACTTAATCTAGGCACGTCTGTTCAATGAAATGGCCGAGTCAACCGTTTTCATTTAATTTTATACCATTCTTTTGACATAGAATGTACCAGTTGCTTCTCTTCCCGCGCAGATGGTAAGAACCCATCGAGGGAATGGGAAAAAATCTTAGGAGTTAGGAGGAGTAGGCGATGCGGCTAACCCATCTCTATTTTGATTCCCCTTTCCACCTTTACGCCCACAATCATGCTAAACGTGGCCTTTAGGACTTGTTACCTTAGGCTCTGCCTACCCCGTAAGGGTTAAAGACGTAATTTATGTATGTATGTATGTCGTTAATAGTTTTATTACAGTTTTATTCTAAAATATCAAATAATAAATCTGAAATCATTACATGTATATCCTTACATAGTATTAAACAAAGTCGCTTTCCGCTGTCTGTCTTTATGTATGCTCAGATCTTGAAAACTACGCAACGGATTCGATTCCAAATTCAAAATGACTAGTGATCCAGGATGTTCAACCTTCTGGCTCCATTTTACTAATGTAAAGACGACATTTCACAGCATTTTTAAGAAAAAAAAATGACCATTTTAAATCCAAACCAGTTAAAGTCAAATGTTTAACAGTCGTCCTTAACAGAGCACACTTACCTCGAGTTGTGTAACAATTAAACAGCTTTACTCGCTCGTTATGACCGAGTACACTTGAGTGCAAATAAACGGTCGGAGAGTAAAATGAATGGGCCCGGCAGTGCACTGTTTGAGCAAACTTAAATGGTCGTTTTGGCAGATAAGTTGTTGGGTTATATAGAACCCCTTTTATTCCGTTTCGCTACAATTCCAGTACATTGTGTAGTCTTTTTTACTATCGCGTAATTCGGCGTGCCTCATGGTATGGCCTCCCCCATTTATTGGAGGGTTTGGGCTATAGTGCGGATTGGGAACTTCACACACACCATTGAATTGCTTCGCAGATTTCCTTCACCGAAAAGCTCATGGCAAATTTCAAATGTAATTTCGCACATAAATTCCGAAAAACTCAGAGGTGACCCAGGATTCGAACTCACGACCCTCTGCTTGAGAGTCTGTTAATTTGACTTAATAGCCTCGTGAAGATTTTTCAGGATTTTTGAGGACCTCACCCGCTGCGTTATATCTGACTGATGGCGATTGTATATCGCGGAGTAGCAAATTAAAGTAATCCGTTTAGTGTTACTTTATCAGGAGTGTTGCGACTTAGTAGTTAATGGCTCCAAAAATTTTAACCAGTGGGTACTACCGGCTATGACGTATGCTTGAGAGACATGGACACTAACTGCTGGGATGATCCAGGAGCTCAAGGTGACGCAGCGCAACATGGAGCGAGCCATGCTTGGCATAACGCTGTACCGAATCTGGTACGAGCTCATTAGACAGCGCACGAAAGTCGTCAACGTAGGGCATAGAGTCGCCAAGCTAAAATGGGCGTGGGCCGACACGTGTGCTGACGACACGACGAACGGTGGAGCATGCGCGTTCTGGAGACCCGGAGAGAAGTGTAGGCAGACCACCTGCCCGATGGTCCGATGACATAAGAGAGACAGCAGGTCCAGTCTGGAAGAGGGAAACAGACGGGTTGGAGAGGCGTATGCCGGTGGGCGTTTACACGCTGAAGAAGAGAAGAAGAGAGTTAGTGGGTACATTCGTATGTCCGACACTGTAGGCTATCTTAAAAGCAACCGAAGGCGTCACTTTGCGTCCTAATTGCATTTCGTAGACTATCTCTCCTCGATTAACAATTCCGTTGCAATTTACTTCGCCGCCACTGTAAACTGACCTTCCTCGCCCTGCGCTCAGCCAAAAAATTACCCAGAAAAAGGGCAAGTTGGGGGGAAAACAAAGGTCAAGCCACGCTGGCTATGTTTGTTGACTTTCTCAAGCTGTCTACATTAATTGAAAGAAATTGCGTTACTGCAGCGTCTAAGAGCTTGTCGGCAGTTTGAGCAGGACGATATTAAACTTGAGTTTTTTAAGGTTAACTATGGAAAGGCTTTTCTGTTTAGTCTTATATTTTTTGCCCTAATATTAAGTTTGCTCTAATACTCAGCGGCAGAAAATTTAGCCCAATTTCTTGCTGAAAGGGCCGGCAACGCACTTGTGATTCCCCACGTTTTGTAGGTGTTCCTGGGCGATAGTGATCACTTTCCATCAGGTGATCCGTCTGCTCATTGAATTTGCCTCTTATATATTATATTTATTGTATATGAGCGACCTTACCTATTTTGTGATAAAAATTAATTAAAATATCGCTGGACAATAATTATAGACACCAATTGATCTAGTTCCAAACTAAACAAAGCTTGTACTATGTGTAACTAGACAACGGATAATTCACCGGCTGCCTTCCTGTACACGCCGGAACACAGCAGCTGCTGCTTGGCGGCAGAATTAGGAAGTAAGTAGAGGCTCCGGACAGACTTTGTAAATGGTCCTACCATACACATAAATAGGTATTTGCTGCAAGCAACTAATAATTCTTAAAGTAAAGAAAAAACATAGAATTTACCAGTTGCTTCACTTCCCGCGCAGGTAAAAGCCCATCGAGGGAATGGGCGAAAGTCCTAAATCCTGTTAAAGGCGATGTGGCTAGCAACCCATCACTATTGATTTCCCTTTCCACCTATAAGCCCTTAATCATGCTAAACGTGTCCTTAAAGTTTTGTTACCTTAGGCGCTATCTACCTCGTAGGGGATAAAGACGTGATATATGTATGTACTAGCTGTTGCCCGCAACTTAGTCTGCATAGAATTCGTGTATCGCTATCCCGCAAGAATTACGCAATTTTCCGGGATAAAAAGTAGCCTATGTGTTATTCCAGACTATAATCTATCGATGTCGATTCAGGGCCGACAACGCACTGGCATCGCGTAAAGCGCTGCGGGTGTCTATGGACAGTGGTGATCATTTAACATCAGGTGACCCACTAGTTCGTCTGTCTGGCCTCTCTAACATAAAAAAAAATGTTTGTCAGCCGTTCTGACGTGAACATCCATCATCCATCCATCCATGCTTACAAACTTTCGCGTTTATAATATTAGTAGAAAGGATGTATGTATAACTAATAATTACGCACAGTTTTAAAATTTTACTGCGTATAAAAAAATGCTGTTTTTTTATGAAAAGAAAATACTTACGGCAAGAGCCATTGGTTTTGTCCAAGTTTCTTTTTAGTTACGTCCCAAGTTTTTAATGAGGATCGCGGAATCGGATTTCACGCCGTTTCATGCCGTTTTATTTTACTGTTCTGATCTATCGTTTTTATCACGAGTAAAAAACAATGTTTTTGCTGTCGGTAACATGATTCTAGAAGCTCTATTATGTACAAAATTTCAAGTCTGCGATTTTTGTGCCGTCCATTTTGGACAGGAAGAAATAAAGAATTAATAGTTGAAGATATGATTGGATGAATTTAGTATGTCATTAAGTCGCGAGGAATAGTTAATTGTCCGTACAAACAAACATAAATCACGTCTATATCCCTTACGGGGTAGACAGAGCCCAAGGTAAGAAGACCTAAAGGCCATGTTTGCATGATTGTGGGCGTATATGTGGAAAGGGGAATCGAAATAGTGGGTTGCTAGCCGCACCGCCTGTAACATGAATTTCGCCTATTCCCTCGATGAGTTTTTGAAGCAACTGGTGTATTCTATGTTTTTTCTTTGCTCCCAGACCAGCATGGAAGAGACTTTAGTTTATTCCTTACTAGCTTCTGCCCGCGACTTCGTCTGCGTAGAATTATACATAAAAACGTTCCTCTTGACTACTAAACTATTACTCTATCTATTACAAAAAACCGCATCAAAATCCGTTGTGTAGTTTTGAAGATATAAGCATACATAGGGACATAGGGACAGAGAAAGCGACTTCGTTTTATACTATGTAGTGATAAAACAAAGCCTTTAAAAACATCTAACGCCTCTATTCCCATAGGCATAGGGTATCACAATGTTTTGAGCTCTGTTCTATCCGATATTATCGGGTGTTTACGTTCGTTAGGCCGCGTCAGTTGTGTCAGTGAATAGACGCCAGACAGCGTATATGTGACGTCACAGCTGAAGTGCGACGTGACAGCTGACGCGGCGTCAGAGCTGTGACGTCACTGAAGCGTGTCTTAGCGAATGATCTATTGACGGTCTGTTAGTTAGCGTTTGATTGGATCTACTATCTCTACATATACTTGTTTATACACCAGTGGCGTGGCGTCCATAGAACTCGATTGCCACCGGCTTGCCTATTTTAGGCAGTTGGGCACTTTTATTGCGCAGAAAAGGAAAATGCTCGATGCCCTTCGGCTTGCCTTCTGATATACCTACTTGACGCCACGCCACTGATACATACATACACAAATCACGCCTTCATCCCTTACGGCGTAGACAGAGCCCAAAATAACAAGACCTAAAGGCCACGCTTAGCATGATGATATATTTGTTTATTAGTTTTTTATTCGGATTACATTTAGTTAGGCGGAAGATTTCAGCCAATAGTTTGGTTAGAATACTCTTCAAAGTACTGGACCGATTGTGACCAAACATAGCTTAAAACCGCCGCAAGAAAACTGGCTTTTTAATGAAATAAACTGCATTCAAATCGGTCCATCAGCTTGAGAGCTACGATGCCAAACACAGAGATATTGGCGTCAATCTTATAAGCAGAACACCCCTATTTTTGCAAGCATGATGATATTTTGTTTATGAGTTTATTATTTGCTTTACATTTAGTTAGGCGTAATATTTATGCTGGTAGTTTGGTTAGAATACTCTTCAAAGTGCTGGACATGGCTAAGAAACACCGCAAGGAAACTGGCTTTCGAATGAAATAAGCCGCATCGAAATCGATCTATCCGCTTGAGAGCTACGAAGACACACACAGAGATATTAAACTCAAACTTATTACACGCCTCTTTTGCGTCAGGGTTTAAGAATAGTCGTAGCCACCAAGCGCGTAGCTCCCGAGCGTAGCGCTCGATTTGTAATTTTTGTTACAGAAGTGTAATTAAAGATAATCTCCTCAATAGCAAAACACTGGCGTCGCAGGATATTATAAAGTTAGCTCCGTACAAGACACTCGCTGTTATTTAGTGCGCCGCCGGCTGCTCGTAACGACGCGGAGCGACACCGCTGCCCCACAGTAACAATATGCTAATTATTTTAATAACACTTACATATATACATAAATCAAGTCTTTATCTTTTACGGGTTAAACGGAGCCTAAGGTACCAAGACCTGAAGTCCACATTTGGCATGATTGTGAGCGTACACGTGGAAAATAGTACGTACTATCAAATGAGTCAAGAATTTCTTGATTTTTTATATATATTTTTACTGTTTTACACAGCAAAATGCGAAAAGTAAAGCTATGGCAGGGAAGCGAATCCGTACCATCTTTGTTATTGAATCGATATACCTAAAATTAACTTTAAATTTCTAAATTTAATAATTTAATCCCTACTAGTATTATAAATGCGAAAAACTCTGTCTGTCACCTTTTCACGCTTAAACCACTGAACTGATTTAGCTGGAATTTGCCATACAGATAAGTGCCAGTCCTTGGAAAGGACATAAGAAATCGCAGGAAAATAACATAGTTTTGCGGGATATACAGGGTGTCACAAAACTCTTTAACGATTATTCACGAACTTGTTCGTTATATTGGTTTGAACACCCCTGCAAAGTATGAGACCCTAATTACAACAAAAAAAAAAATCATTAAGGAAATCCGGTCAAAGTTTTATGGTAGTTAGTTTGAAAGCGCGAGTGAAGTTTTAGTTACAAACAATAACGTTTCGAGTAGCGCTACTCACGTAACTTATGAATGAAAAGGTACACTGAGAGCATAGTCCTGAAATGCATCTTAAGATTGGTTAATTAAAGGGTCAATTAATTAACCACGAGCGTCAAACTTTGCCAGGGTGTTTAGATACACTTACCTGACAATTCTGTAAAAGGAAGTTAAAGGGTTTTGTGACACCCTGTATATAGGGACGGAGTCGCAGGCAATAGTTAGTATATTCATTTATTTATACATTTCTGTGGCAGCCGGACGTCGGAGCGACTCTTCTTAACGACATTTCAGAGTTCGCAGCTGAAATGTTGCCCAATCATATTAAATCCCAAATATTCCGCGCGCCGAATTAAACATTTTAAACTTTCAACTGGGTTTGAGTATTTTAACAAAAAATATACACGATTTAAAAGAAAGAAAGAAGACATTTATTCCTTTTTGCAAGACACACAAATATAAGATAATATACACAGTTTTATAAAAAATAAACAAGGTATAACAAAAAAAAAAAACATAGACATGAAAAATAGATCATCAGCATAATTGAATTGCAATTGGGGCAACCGGAAGTTTGAAATCACAGATTTCTGTAAGCAAAAGTATCATTAGGTTGATTTTAAAATACGTGTAAATTAAAAAAAAAGTGCAGCTCAAATTAATCTTATTAAAATTAAACCTGGTTGAAAATTAACACGCTGGTCTGTGAGCAAAGAAAAAACATAAAATGTACCAGTTTCTTCTTTTCTCGGGCAGATGGTACAAGCCCTTCGAGGGAATGGGCGAAATTCATAGGAAGCATGTTATAGGCGATGCGGCTAGCGACCCATTACCATTTTGATTCCATTTTCCATCTATACCTAGCCCCACAATCTTGCTAAACGTGGCTTGTAAGTCTTGTCACCTTAGGCTCTGTCTACCCCGTAAGAGATTAAGTATTGAAAATTAAATTAGTAGTTTTTTAGCAATACACATTTTTTTTCTTTTTTTACATACATACCGTTACGCCTCTTTCCCATTGGAGTATTCATACATGCTATGCCGCAGGAACTACGCAATTTTCTGGAATAATAAGCAGCCTGTGTCCAGACTATAATCTACCTATGTTCCAAATTTCATCCAGATCTGTTCAGCCGTTCTGGCGTGAAAGAGTAACAAACATCCATACTCACAAACATTCGCATTTACGATTCGGTCTTCGCTTTTTCGCGCTAACTATATGCTCGGGTGCAAACATACCGGGTCACTTTCTATTGACGACCGGGTGGCCCAGTGGTCAGAGAACCTGACTATGAAGCTTGAGGTCCCGGGTTCCCCGGTCGGGGCAGATATTTGTATGAAAAATACGAATGTTTGTTCTCGAGTGTGTGTTTTAAAGCGTTGCATTTTGATAATGATTTCAATACACACTTTACTGACTTTACAATGGGCGTTCTAACGAAACACACTTTACTGACTTTACAATGGGCGTTCTAACGAAACTGCCGGCGAAAACTGCAGATAGAGCCATCGACATCTTTTATTATTCTTTCCTGAAATGATGATTTATTTCAAATCGTCAGCCATCACAACTGAATTGGTACTACTTCTCCACTGACCCCTTTTATCAATATCATCTACGTAGGAATGCCAACAAAATGAAAGAATCTGGTGGACGCACAAAAAAAAGGTCGAAATGGGCGGCGAAATTCGGCAGAGACCTTTTCCTCCGTTGGATGTTTATCTTCCACGTCTATAAGAAATCTTGTACCGAGTATACTAACAAATCGACGCATTGCTCACATCGCGTTCAAGCGCTTTACGTTGATGATTTTGTTTGAGTTCCGGTTTCAGTTGACAGAAGGGAAAGAGCAATGGAAGCTGAAGAGGAGATAGCGTAGTGTGAATTAGGAAATCAGAGTACAGGTAAAGAATACAGCTTAAAGATGAACCCAAAATAAAATAAATCCATTGGCGAAAATAGCCCTTAATTTAGTCTGTCTAAATAAATATATTTAAAACAAGCGAACGTTTTAACTGCGAATGTTTAGGTATTTCACTGAGAGGTCGTTGGAAAAGAAAATGCTGTTAATTCCACGAGTGGTTATTCCAGTTTCCTTCTCATATTGTTTGTTTGACGTGTAGGTATTTACTCGGAGGAGATTATTCTAAGGCGAAGCCTGATTTACGAACGGGGATTTAACGTTTCTATTAATTTTGGTCTCGGCTTTGAATTAATAGAAATTAATTATGTATGTCAACAAACTGTCTTGAATTATTTAAATGAATTATGATAACTACATGATAGAGTTAGGGATTACGTAACTCTAGAAACTGGAAGGATGTTTCACAGCATATACCTACTTCAACTTATCTATAATAACATTATAAAGTGTAATGTTTGTCAGCTTGTGAGGTTGTAGGGCCTAATCTCTAGATCTAAAAAACAGATTTTAAAAATTATTTTACCAATAGAAAGCTATTTTACTTGTGAGTGTCATATATGCTTTATTATATCTATTATAGCCCAAATCCACTGCTGAGTAAAGACCTCTTCATTTTCACGCCACTTTGCCCGGTCCCGTGCCAGTCCCATCCACAGTTTTCCAACTGGATGACAGATGTCATCTGACCAACGGGTTGAAGGTCTGCCCTCTGACCTTCGACCCAGTCTTGGCCACCACTCTGTGACCGCCTTCAACCATCTGTCGTTGTTCCGCCCAATGCCACTTCAGCTGTGTAATTTTATTAATTAGTTATTCTTGAAATGATGATGATGATCCTTCCGACCGATTTCAGCCATGGCGACCACTTTGACTCCTAGTTAGTAAGACGCTCGTGTGCCATGTAGCCAATCTTAGTGATGAAACCTCGCGCACAATGAATGCACGCGAGCACACCGTTGACATAATGGTAGCGAATGGCAACCGGCGTGCGAGTCTTCAATTCATCGCGTGTAGCGTCGAGGTCAACTAAATGCTGCTACTCGAACTCGCTTACTTTATCCTGCACCAACCTGCGCTATTCAGGACGCTGTGCTGCTCGCACGGGAGTTTGTAAATATTGTCGTACAGACACATCATTCAAACAGATGACGCTTGGAGACATAATTCGCATAACAACAAGGTCACGTAACAGCTGGAGCGTCATGAGGATACACGCTTACACCTGCGGTACTTTTACGGTTTTACCGACACTTTAACAGTTAAACCGTAAAAGTAAACATAAAAAATCAAGAAGTAAAAATTCTTTATTTAATTGATAGTACCTATTAATTGAAAAACAGCGCCTTCTCTCGTCCCTGGTGAGTAGTAGTTCCACGGGAGTTTGTAATTGTGTCGTACAGACACATCATTCAAACAGATGACGCTAAGCGAGGTCACGTGACAGCTATTAACAGATAGAAAAATTCGAAGGCTTACTCGCCTATGGATGGTGTAGTGGTATAGCCCGCATCACGGAATGATGAGGATCCGGTCCGATTCCCGTTTGTAAATTTACTAGCTGTTGCCCGCAACTTCGTCTGCATAGAATTCGTTTATCGCTATCCCGCAGAAATTACGCAATCTGTTCTTAGAGGATGCCTACGTCATAGTAGCTTTATGCATGCAAAGTCTCAGCCCGATCGGTTTAAAATTGACAAAGTTTCATACAAACTTTCATCCCCAATTTTAACCCCTTAGGGGTAGAATTGATCAAAATCCTTTCTTAGCGGATGCCTACGTCATAACATTTACCTGTATGCCAAATTTCAGCCCGATCCGTCCAGTGGTTTGGGCTGTGCGTTGATAGATCACTATGTCAGTCAGCCAGTCACCTTTGAGTTATGTATATTTAGACTTTTCGGAGTTTTCTATGTTCTAATTTTCAGTGTCGTAGAAAAGCAAAGTAATAGGTCAAATATTATGTCAGTCTTTGCACGAAGCGGCCTGTTATTTTCGCTCGACAGTGCTGAGGGCCGGAATGAATACAAGAGAGAACTTGTCTGCGGCATGTGCGTCGAATCGTACCTATGCAGAATTAACTAGGGTTTCTCCTGTAAGCACTGCAGAATTCTTGTCTTTGCTTATTCATGTTATTTAGCATTGACGCCTTTTTGATATTTATGATAAAAACTTACTTCCATGCTGGTCTTGGGAGCAAAGAAAAATGAATGCACCAGCTGTTTCGCTTCCCGCGCAAATGGTAAGAGCAAATCGAAAGAACGGGCGAAAATCTTAGGAATCATTTTATAGGCGATGCGGCTACCAACCCATCACTATTTTGATTTCCCACAAGTATGCTGAACATGACCTTTATTAGGTCTTGTTACCTTTAAGCTATGTCTATTAAGGGATAAAGACGTCATTTATGTATTGTATTGTATTTAATTGAAGTAGAATTTAAGTATTTAATGTATTTTATTTTGAAAAAATGACTTTCTGCCAAGTTTATTGCGGCGCATTCTTCTTGCCAGTGATGGTCTTTTCGAATGCGCTGTTAGTTTCAAAAAAGACATTTAAAAGAGCCCTTGACGGGCAATTTGCAAAAATAAATTTTGAATTTTTGAATTATTTTGTAAGTTAGAGCGATACAAACGCTCGACGTACCCGAAATTAGCCGAGAAAACCGATGTACAATCGTTTTGGCTGGGTACTGTAACGTGGAGGATAAATAGTAAAGCTTAATCGACGTTTTTATCTCCATCGTCCTCTAAATCAAAATAGAAATAAGGGTCATTAAGTAAGTTTAATAAATAAAATAATTAACGCTAACCTTTAGCAGCGTGTGCCGAAACTTTTAATTTAATAAAACAATCCCTCCCACACCTGGGATCCAAATTATTACTTAAATCCCTTGGTAATACTATCTGTATTAAAATAAACAATGTTTGGGCCTGAAAGTTTTCTAAATAATGTACGGTGTTTGTGCTGCGATTAATTTTAAAAGATTAACGTTTGTTTATCGAATTAAATAAATGTTTATAAACTTATCTCTAATGATCAAAAAAATATTTACCTTGCTATTCCGCTACTCATTTCATTTCATTTCATTTTATTTCATTACTTACGTACTTACGTATAACTAGCGGAGTAGCAAGGTAAATATTTTTTGTTCATTGAAATGGACCTCCGCAAAGTAATGCCTGATTCATTAAAACTTATCCCTGTCCGCACTAATCACTAACTGGTAGAGATCCCTTATGGGATAAGTTCGCCTTTGTGCATATATTAATGTTATTTTTATTTTTTTGTGAATCGTATCTGTTTCTTTATATTTTTACAATCACAAATTTACTTACTTACTTGTAGTCCGTTCCGTCCGTCTGTTTGTCTGCTAAGGACCTTTTTTCTCAGAATTACTTACGTGAAGGTATCAAAAGGCATTAGAAAAGGTGTTTCTATACAAATTGCATGATATAAAAATCTATGGAGTACTTCCAGATGTCCTAGAAATTAAAAAAAATGGTATTAAGGTAAGGCTCTTACAGCAGAAATAGTAAAACGATTTGTCTGTCTGTCTATATAAATACGCAATATAACTTTACCTCACATTGCCTACATTTTTCTTAGGAGCAAGGACTCAGTTCAGGTTTTAGCTGTCATTTTAGTATGGATCTGACAGCGACCGAATCTAAACTTTGCCTATTCTCAACATGAAACTACCGTGAGACTTAATCATAATTACACATAAACGGATAACTCACCATTCACCAAAGAGCCATTGTATTGTAGTCTAGTGGTTTGACTAACGGCCTCTGAAGCAGATGACCGTGGGTTCAAACTTGAAACTCTCATAAGCGCATACTCTCAAAAATTTCAAAAGTCCGCCTTTGTGCATGCATCTCAGTGTTTGTCAATTGTATTTGTCTTGTTTATTTTGCACAATAAAGAGTTTACATACATACATACATATTTCTGCAGGAAATTATTTTTTTTACCATTTGATTGCCTTTCGAATAAGGACTACGAAATAGTCCGAAACATGTCGAGCATCACTCGACTTTTTATACGTGAGTTATCCGTTTATGTGTAATTCGCCTCTCTCGATGGGCTTTTACCATCTGCGCGGGAAGAGAAGCAACTGGTACATTCTATGTTTTTTCTTTGCTCCTGTTAGCATGGAAGATTTGTATGTATGTATTATTTCGTGCGAAGTACTTAATTTATCATTATCATATTATACTCACACCAAAAAGCATTATTCAATCAGAGTCGGAGCGTTTTCGAGCCAAGTTCGGAACATTCCCCGAACTGTCCAACTTGTGCGGCGATTACCCTATGCATATTCATACACGTGTAATTGCAGACTTTGGGAGATTATTCCATTAGGTATGAGTTACTGACGAGTTTAACATGTATTAAAGTTTGAAGCCGGGGACACGGTTTTTGCCGTGCCGTCTTGTAATTTGATTTTGAAGAGCTTAACTTTTTAATCTGTTGTAAGGTAAAAGCCGTAGGCTATTGCTTACCTAGTAATTTACCTGCCTGTTTTCTATGTTGTTTACTACTTCAATGAACAATAAATTTACCTTGCTACTCCGCTACTCACGTGCAAGATAACCAAGCCTGTGTTAAATATATATGTTTTTCATGCAATCCCTACGGGATCATTATCAAAGTTTAATGAACACACATGCAAGCCAACGTCGTACATGAGTATTATAATATAATTAAGTTTGTGGGATTTACATGTGTTTTATTGGGAGTAGTGGAGGGAAGGATTGCATTACAGGCTTGGTTATCTTGCACGTGAATAGCGGAGTAGCAAGGTAAACATTTTTGTTCATTGAAATGGACCTTCGCAAAGTAACGCCTGATTCAATAAAATAAAAATTTTTGTCTGAGCCTTAGTTTTGTTTATATTTTTGCAGGGGATATTAAGTTGAGAAGAACGAAAAATTTTAGTTTATGCAGAGAAGAGTGTGGTATCTCTATGGAGTGTCAATATCTTTTGTCTATTTCCGTTTCCGTAGCCTCTGACTGCGGCCATTGTCTTGTCTTTGTTTTTTATATCTAAAACTGAAGCTAAAAGTAAGCAATTAAAAACGTAATTAATTAATTTACGGTTTTATTCAGTACACAACAGACGTGCTTTGAAAAATCAAACGAGTAGGCCCAAGCATGCAGGAACTGCCTCAGGCCTTTAAACCTGAAATGCTGTGCTAAATGATAAATAGGCTTAGGGCAGGAGACGTGTATTAGTAAATTACTGTCTAGGCCAGGAAGTAGGCAATTGCTGGCTGAGTATTGGTTTGAACGGACGAGCTTGCGAGTCCGTTTAATAATACGAAGCCAGCAATGCTATTATGGCCGAGGTAAGTATAGTGATTTTCTCAAAAATCGAAAAAGAAAACAACAACAAAAATAAATGAAAATGTAATTGACATAAATTATTAATTATTTTTGCTTTGCCGCCTTTTTCTATCAACGGCATTTGAAGAGAGTATTTTTCTACCCAGAACATCTAAAGCTATTTAAGACACAGATAAACACGTTATCGTACTAGCTTTTTTTTAATTTGGTGTTAAGTCTTATGCCTTTATTTTTTATAATGGTGATTTGCATTTTTAAAAAGTTAATAACTAGACAGTAATGGAATTTGTATGCAACATTACTGGAGAGTTTAGCGCTACAGTAATGTCTTTTTTTTTAATTTTGGACTGACCGGCAACAATTAACTTCCTGTTCTGATATGTAGTTAACAATGACGACTTTACCGGTCATTTTTGGGAAAAGTTTATTTAAAAGTGACGAGGCTCATTTACATTCTCGAATAATATCTAACCGAAAACATTATTCCGAAGAATTTCTATTATACTCTTGTACCTCCATGTCTGAAGAAAAAACATTCGCAATAAGAAATATCAGATGTATTACTACACTATTTCTCTTTGGAACAACAGAAAAGCTTTTTGGTGTCCCGGGGGCCCCGGTCGTAATCTGATCGATCCATTTTACAATGCGTAAATAAATGATCCACGGAGGAAATTGTTAAAAGGCACATTTTTCTGTTGTAAACAGGCTTTCAAGGGTTCTAACCTGAAGGGTGCTAACGGGGATCTGTTAAAAAGGGTTCCGCTGTGCATCAATCCGCCATCTTGAACCTTAACCAGCTGTTTCCCGCGACTTTGATGCGGATTTTATCATACAAAAGCCAGTTTCCTTTTTAAATATTTCATTTATTGAAAACATTCATACATATATCACGTCTTTATCCCTTATGGGGTAGACAGAGCCTGAGGTAACAAAATCTTAAGGCCACGTTTAGCATGATTAAGGGCGTATAGGTGGAAAGGGAAACCAAAATAGTGATGGGTTGCTAGCCTCATCGCCTATAACATGATTCCTATAATTTTCCCCCTTTCCCTCGATGGGCGTTTACCATCTGCGCGGGTAGAGAAGCAACTGATATATTCTATGTTTTTTCTTTGCTCCCGGACCTTGGAAGAAGTCTTCTTCTAAAATTATTTTTACAACGGTGGTTAAATATCACTTCACACTGTATCCTAAATATGTCCATCCTGTTTCATAAAGATCCAACTAACAATAGTACGGTACGACAATAGAGTAATTAGGATAGCGAAGGACAAGTAGTACAATAAGGACAAAGAGCCTGGATACAGGACAAAGAGGCGATTTGTGCGGCGCCCGGTTAGCCTCCGTTTTTAGACTGTGTTACTGCTAAACTGGTAGTTTGTTGAACGGCAATTTTCCTTATTTTTCCCAATTTATTTGTTTTTATTATTATTGTTTTTGTAGCATTTTATTTATTGAGGAACCAGCTTAAGAATCAGGCTTTGCGGCAGAATTGCGACTACCCATAACTATTTCAATTCCCCTTTTCACCATGCCCACAAACATGCTAAACGTGGCCTTTAATTATTGTTACCTTAGGCTCTGTCTACCCCGTAACGGATACAGACGTGATTTATGTATGTACTAGCTGTTGCCCGTAACTTCGTCTACATAGAATTCGTTTATCGCTATCCCGCAGGAATTACGCAATTTTCCGGGATAAAAAGTGGCCTATGTGTTATTCCAGATTATAATCTATCTATGTTTCAAATTTCGTCCAGATTTGTCCAGCCGTTCTGGCGTGAAAGAGTATCAAACATCCATCCAAACTTACAAACTTTCGCGTTTATAATATTAGTAAGATGTATGAGCAAAAATCTAAAAAACGCGAAAGTCTTAAAAATCATGTTATAGGCGATGCGGCTAGCAACCTATCACTATTTTGATTTCCCTTTTCACCTATACGCCCACGATCATGCTAAACGTGGTCTTTAGGTCTTGTTACCTTAGGCTCTGTCTACCCCATAAGGGATAAAGACGTGATATTATTTGTGTGTGTGTATGAAAAGTGACCTGCTATTTTTGCTTTTCAGTATAGTTAAGTATGTAGTGACGATTAACATTTTCAACATGAAACTACCGTGAGACTTAATCATAATTACACATAAACGGATAACTCACGTATAAAAAGTCGAGTGATGCTCGACATGTTTCGGACTATTTCGTAGTCCTTTTTCCTGGAGCGCTCGCCCCGGCGGCAGCGAAACGAAACGAGAAATGAAACCGAGGGTAGTTGTGCGCTGCTGTCAGTTGCGTCGAGCAGCCGCGCGAACAGAGCGCTGGCGCGCAGTGTTCATTTTGCTGCCGCTGGGGCGAGCGCTCCAGGAAGAAGGACTACGAAATAGTCCGAAACATGTCGAGCATCACTCGACTTTTTATACGTGAGTTATCCATTGATGTGTAATTATGATTAACATTTGTTAAATGTAAGTCGACAGAGCCGACTGCGCATAAAATCTCAGTATTTTAAAACAGCTACCAACAAAAATGGCTTAAGGCGTCTCATCCAGTCTCACCGCAAAGCAATCTACATAGACTTTAGCATTTAATGTTCCATCTCGCGAACCATTAGCTTGCAACTGTTATTCACTGTTTCAAACAACTGTAGTCGTCTTGTACTTCCAATGGTAAGAATATTATTTGTTGTAAATTCTTTTCAAATTAGACAAAGAAAAAATGTACTGCGATTACCCGAGTGCTGCCTGTCTTAATACACAGATCTATAGGGGGAGTGTGAATGGTTACGTTGGGAGGGGAAGGCCTAGACGGACGTTCCGAGACCAAATACGAGACGTTTTGGAAAAAGGTCAGGCCAGGAGTACCCGAAACCGACGAGCATTTGTGAAGAGATTTTTAAATATATATTTTTTTTATATGAATAGGAAGGCAAACGAGCAAGTGGGTCACCTGATGGTAAGTGATCACCACTGCCCATAGACACCCGCAACCCCGGAGGGATTGCAGATGCGTTGCCAACCTAGAAGACTAAGATGCAATGCCTCTTGAGATTGATGAATGTGGATAAAGCGAAAGAAGTATGTCAGGATCGTAGTAAGTGGTACAAAGTAGTCTCTGCCTACCCTTGTGGGAAAGAGGCATGTTTTCATCGAGTAGCGTAGTAGCAGTTGTAACGCTACATAGACTTACCCATTTAACTGTCAGGTAATGTTATATTTTACCCGATTTCGGTGCGGCTAGCAGCATGCATTGCTTTTCCCACACCGTATTAACCCGCAGGGTGGGGACGGGCCGAGTTTTGTTTACTGTCATTAATTATTATAATTAACTGCCTTGTCTTTGACAGGGATAATAATTTGTGAAATAATTAGAATTAGGTTTAGGTTTGTCAAAGGGTTTTACCGGTTGGCATTGTTTTGTACGTTAAATCCTATGTTTACTACTAAAGTTTGTGAGTAACAGCAGCCCGGCTAGCATAGACTACCTCTCTTTCTAAAATGAACAGTTAGAAAAAGACTGGCAATCTATTTTGCGCGCAACGCGACTCCTGCGCGCTCTCTTGAAGAGGTATGAAGAACAAATGAACCTCGTCCGTGAAGCACTCGCTACACTCGGACAATCATAACTTTACCCGGTTGCTAGTACACATTATACGGAGTTAGATGCCTTGATTAAGATTATTCCGTTCTCGCGCTGACGTTGACTATAACCATTGAATTCGTTTTATTTCCAAATCATAAACGAAATCGAAATCAGAATGTAAATAAAATACACAGGTCACGCAGGTATATTGTTGAGGCATGCCCGACATGTTTCGAGCCATAAATGGTGCTTTTTCAAAGCGAGCTCGAGGGGATAGCCATCCGTGTCCCACGGTAGTTCGGTTTCAAAGATTACAAAAAAAAATACAATCCAAATCAAAAATGAGAATCAAAATAAATCCAAATGGTTAAAAATTTCATATACAAGAGAAATTAAAACAAATTGAAAACGAATTAAAAACTAAACTAAAACTAATCTTAAAATAAAATAATTAAAAAAGGAGGGGCCCCCGTGGCATCGTTCAACAGATGCTGGAAGCAGTCCCCCTTTGGACAGTGATACTAATACGCTGTCCAAGGAAGCTGCCAGCTCTGCGGTCACCCGTAGCGTCTATTAGCCTCATCGAAATATCTTTGAAGAGGCTAATAGCGCTAGGACCCCACGGACGGGTCTCAACACCGAAGGCACAAAGTTATATTCGGTGCTGAGACCCCTATATTTATTTATCTTACCTGATTCGGTCGCTTCTTTGGAAACAGAATCAATATATCTTTCTCTTTCTCTCTTAAATGGTTGGTACTTGGGAATGAATATCGTATGCTTCTACAGAATGGAATGTTTATGAGTCGTGAAATAACTGCGGACGGATCTAAACTGAGTCCCTTATAAACACAGCGGCTGGACCAGATGAGAACAGATGCTTTAAAGTTTTCAGTTAAAGGAGTTTTCGAAGTTGAAACACTGTTTTCAGAAATTAAATTTCTAAATGTCAGTGAAAATTAGAACACATAGAAAAATCCGAAAAGTAAAGCCATGGCCGGGAATCTAACCCGGATCCTCGTCATTCTGTGACGCGTGCTAAACCCCTACACCACCCATAGCAGGTGGGTAGTCTCCGAATTTTTCTACCTGTTACTAACTGTCACGTGACCTTTTGTTACTATGCGAATTTTTGCTTTCACTTTACACTTTCACTTTACTTTTTTACTTTTTGCTTTGAATTTTTACTGTTTTCAGAGTTTCTTACCACAAAAGACCTAACCTAATCTAAAAATTACATTTTAGATACAAGCTTCGTTGCTGACAGTACTTTTTGTTGACTGTACTTGCATTGTCATCCGTCCTACATAAGTGAACCAAATTTCAAGTCAAGATCAACCGTTGAAGAGTTCCCTCCTGCGGAGACGGTCCTGGCAGGACCACCAGGATCTTACTGCCAAAAATACATACAAGAATAGGAACAAGAATAATGGCAACGAAAAGAAAAGTCATGTGAAAAAGATCCCGTAGGTGACGCGCCAGGAACTTCCACAGCCATAGCGAAAGGAACCGGTTGAGCGGACCACTGTGACAACTTAATCTTCTCTCTGAAGACATGCAAGATGTACCCGAATAACATGCCGATGAAAAGGGGCGGTGACCACACCAAAGCGGTAATGTCATAATATAGCATGTACTCTTCAACGTTCCCCGTAGCTGTCCAGTCTATATTATACATACATACATACATACATCTTATCTTATCTTATCTTATCTTAGTCTAGGGGTCCCTACGGATACACGTCGACCCATTCGTGGATCTTTTGTGTAATTACCCCTCCTTCGCACTATTCCATCGCTTTTACCACCTCATTCATGAATTGGGTGATTGGGCGTAGTGGTAGTGCCCTGAAATCTCCTGGTTCAGGGTATCCGATGCCGAAGAGTTTCATTCTTAGTCTGGCGAGGGCATCACATTCGCACATAATGTGTTCCATTGTTTCAACCTCTTCGCCGCATATACATACATACATACATACATCATACATACATACCATCACGCCTCTTTTCCACAGGGGTAGGCAGACTACTTTGTTCCACTTGCTACGATCCTGACATACTTCTTTCGCTTCATCCACATTCATCAATCTCTTCATACATGCTCGTCGGTTTCGGGTACTCCTTACCTGACCTTTTTCCAACGTTTCCAGCCTATTATTCAACAATTTATTTGTTTTGTCGTCTGTCTGTAATTCTCTGGCTGTGGTACTCGCCGTTACGTCGCCTCGTATTTTATCTCCGAATAGGAAAAGGACTTACATTAGAATGTGATTAATACTTTTTATATCTCTTTTTATTGGCCTCTCACTTGACAATGCCAATTTGGCTGATAAAGACCGTTTGGTTGCAAAAAAGGACGTTTTAAGGCTGTATTTTTGCAATAGATTTTCGAACAAATTTCGCCAAAACGTAAACAAGAAATTTATACACTGATAAGCTAGAATAATGGGTACTTTTTCTCATCAAATAGACCACCACAAAAAAGTACCATACTGAAGTTGTTTTGTTACTACTTTTGCAAATACGTCTATCCTTGTCTTTGGTCTGAGATTGAGACAAAGTTTAGCCTAATCCAGGCACTGACCAGCGCAACATTATTAAACCTGCTCTTGTGAATCTTATCTCATGCACCGACCGTATACAATCGCGTAATTCCACTGTACAGCTTTGTTGGTCGGAGTAATTACAAAGTTACCATGCCAGTTTGCACAGCCGTAGGTCGAAGGAATAAGGATTGAAATTGTGGTTTTGTTGGTTTCGTGGCTGTTGGTTTCGGCTCGGTGCATTTAAGGGCAGTACTGTACACAATTTGCATTGCTAATTCCTTGATTCAATATTATCGGTATGCTGTCGTTAAGCCAGTGAGGTGTTTTTAAATATTTATTAATTTAAGTTGTTCATTAAAATATTTGCAGGCGTGAAATACTGTTTTATTGTTGCATCGATACGTGTTCATTATGTTTTTAAATATCTTTTGTTTACTCTTAAATCGTATGGACAATATAATTCTCTCAGTGAGTTTTTGTTATTAAAATTGCAACGACGTTAAGCGACTCAAATAACTAAAATGACTTTCTCGTCGTGTTAGAAGCAACACCATCTAACTACCTCAAAGAAGTCATATTATGAAGTAGTACATACTGTTAGGCTAGGTTTTGTAGGTCTACGGACTGGCTGGTTTACGAACTGGCTGGTTCATGTTTGTGCTCAAGTTTTATAAATCGAATACTCGTTAAGTGTGCTCCAAGAGCAGCTCGACGTTTTCCAAAATTTCCAAAATGTGGAGCTGTTCTTGGAGCACTACCTAAATCGGACAATGTAGCAAGTACGGATCACGATGCGTCCTAAACGAACTTTAGTTGCTTAAGGCCTAAAAAAAAATATATATCTTAGGACAAATTACACCAATTAACCCAGCCCCAAACTAAGCAAAGCTTCTACTATGGATAAACATACTTATACAATGTAGATAAATACATACAACATCCATAACTCGGGCAGAAACATTCGTAGTCGTCATACAACTGTCTGCCCCTAACCGGGATTCGAATCCGGGACCTCTAGCTTCAAAGTCAGGGTCACTAACCACTAGGCTATCCGGTCGACTTGAAATAGAAATGCAATTACATTAATACTGTGTTTATTCAACTTTGATAAAATTGACCGTTACATACCAGGGAAACGGTTTGGTTCCTGGTTCAAGCAGATCTCTCTGCCCTCAAGTTCTAAAACAAAACCCGAATGAAATAAATCGAACGAGTGTTCGATTTATAAAACTTCAGCACAAATACGAACCAGCCAGTCCATAGACCTACAAAACCTATCCTAACGGTACCTCCTTTCAAAAGCAAAATCAGCATAAAAATAAACTTTTTGGCATAGTTACTTGGTTTTACTTGTAACATGACGTTTTTTGGACTTGAAAGTCGTTTTCCATCGTCTTTCAGTGTTACCTCAAACCACACCACAAACAGTGACGCCCGAATAACAAATACCGCTTCTCCGCGATGGACGGCCGCCCTATCTAGGTGGATTGTTTACGGGCCGTCATCCATCAATCAGCGATGACAGCCGAGGTCGGCATTATCCTGCCTTTATTTATCACTGTGTTCTTGTTTGCTTAGGCAACTTGTCCAAGGTTTTGGATCTCTTAATGCCTTGTGTTGGCAGTTTTGTTTCGTTGCGGACTTCATTCCGCTACGATGTTGTTTTGTTTTGTTAAGGGGTTATTTTGAGAGTTCTTGATTAGAATGAACGAGTTTTTTGGGTTGTGTGTGACTACTTCAAACAAGGGGTTCCCAACTGGATTGTATCTTTGTTAGCTTATAACTTTGTCGTTGGTAAACCGATATTGGCCTGGAATTGTTTTAACCGCCGACGCAAAAAAGGTGTAATAAGTTTGACGTTGATGTGTGTGTGTTTGTGTGTTTTGTATGTGGCATCGTAGCTGTCAAAGGAATAGACCGATTTGGATGCAGTTTTATCATTCAAAAGCCAGTTTTTTTTACGGTTCTTAGCTATTTTGGTTAATATCCAGTGGTTTGAAGAGCAACTATACCATCTGGTGACCTGTTTGCTCGTTTGCCTTACTTGTCGTATAAGACAAGATTCGTAAATATTAAATTTAGAAATTTTAAAAAAGAAACTATTTTGTGCCCAAAATGCCTTACATCAATTTAGAAAAGACCTGGGGCCTAACCATGACCTCTTACTGCGACCCAATTCCGATTCAGTTCCGGTTTTAGCTGTCATTTTTAGTACGGATCTGACAGCGAGCGAACTTAAACTGAATCGGATGAAAACGTCATGCTAAGGCCCCAGATTCTCATCAAACTGCTTGACAGATTTTTACCAAATATGGCTAAAAACCACCGCAAGGAAACTAGCTTTCGAGTGAAATAAACCGCATCCAAATCAGTCAACTTGAGAGCTACGCACAGACACTAACGTCAATTTTATAACATTTTTAGTCGGAGTTAAAAGTATCCTCTACTATTTTAAGGTTATTTGGATCGAAGTTAACTCCAGCGCGAAGCATTTAGTTCTCATTAACATATTCCAACACTCCAGTTTTATGGAAATAGTTGTCCTGGAGTGCCGAACAATTAACTCGTTCTCAAACTTACTACAAATTATTATACTGTAACAAGTTGCAAATTGTAGTTGGTTGACAGTTTTTAAACACGCTCAAATCATATAGAAGTAGTTATCTGTCATGCTGACCCTTCCACACTGGTCTGGGAGCAAAGAAAAAACATAGAATGTACCAGTTGCTTCTCTTCCCGCGCTATGGTAAAAGGCCATCGAGGGAATGGGGGAAAATCTTAACAAACCCGTTACTGGACGCTTGGAGCCCTGAACTCCAAATCGACTTAACTAAAGCGCTTCTTTTCTTTGTTGCAGGGTTTTATATATATATATATAGATTTATATCTACGACAATGCAACTGTACTCCTGGTTGGAGTCAGGAGAGCCCTCCAGGTTCCTGACGGCTGCAGCGGCGCGCATGGTGTTTGCCTGCCCTATTCCGTTGCTTGTTCTGCCCGCAACCCCGGTGAAAGCTTTCCTTAACTTTTCTTTTAACCGCGTTTCTTTTTTTTTAACGGTACGCCTTCGTTACGGTCGGGGCGCCCATACGGCATATTTAGCCTTTTAAAACTCACACACACATACACACGTCTCGTCTTTCGTCAGAGAGCCTAAGGTAACAGGTACCTACAGGCTACATTTAGCAAGATTGTGGGCGTATAGGTGGAAAATGGAATCAAAATAATGTTGGGTTGCTAGCCTCATCGCCTATAACTTGATTCCTATTATATTCGCCCATTCCCTCGATGGGCTTTTACCATCAGCGCGGTTAGCGAAGCAACTGGTACATTCTATGTTTTTTCTTTGCTCCCAGACCAGCATGGAAAAGCAACAAAACTCGCAATAAGCAAAAGCTGCCCGCTCAGCTCTGAATACCCACTGCCCTTATTGTAGTTGTCTTATTGTTACCGTTGACCTAAGCCGTGGCATGTTATAAGGGTTAAGTTCGGGAGAATTAAGTACTCTGTATTTTCCAAAACAACATTAACTTCACTTATCCTTTTTAACTAGTTAGCGCTCTACCCGGACCCTCTTGGTCTGAGTAGAAACGCAACATCACTATTTTGATTCCCTTTTCCACCTATAAGCCCACAATCATGCTAAACGTGGCCTTTAGATCTTTACCTTGGGCTCTGTCCTCGTGAGGGATAAACACGTGATGTATGTTTATAGTTATTATTCGTCGTTTTGTGATACATACACACATACCGTCACGCCTCTTTCCCACAGGGGTAGGCAGAGACTACTTTGTTCCACTTGCTCCAATCCTGACAAATTTCATTCGCTTTATCCACATTCATCAATTTCTTCACACATGCTCGTCGGTGTTGGGTACTCCTGGCCTGTAGGCTTATTGTCTAACTCGCTCGCAATCGCCATCGTGTTCATTTTGACAGTTCTTGTATGGATCTGACAGCTAGCTGATACCGATGCCAACTGTCAGCCCATACATGAACTGTCAAAATGAACACGATGGCGATTGCGAGCGAGTTAGGTAATAAGCCTACTGACCTTTTTCCAAAACTCATCATTTTGTCGTTTTGTGATGACTTTAGAAAATATTGGTCCTTAAGCGTGTAAGCATACTTAGACGTGGATTGTGGGTGATTTCCTATTTTCTTCTCAAAGCCCGAAACATTTAAATACTCCAAACAGGTACTTAACAAGTCCCGCGCCTCCAAAGCCAGCATAAATACATAAAGCTTTAATTCGTGGAAATTTTCAAACAGTCTGGTTTTATTTCCGGTTTGTGGGCGCTATATTATTCATTGCGCCACGTTTTCCTTAGTTGTTTTTGTGTTAAGATGGAAATGTTTATTTAAATAGTAATTTCAAGTGTTTTGGAAAGTACCTAATGTACTAAAGGCCTGTCACTTAGCAAGGTTAGTAAAAATTATCGCACTCAGTACTCAAATTATACAATACTAGCCTTCCGTCTGCAGCTTCGCCCGCGATAAATTAATTTTCCCGTAGGAAAAGGTATTTTCCCGCGGTAAAAAGTAGCCTATGTCACTCAGTGATAACGTAGCTTTCTAACGGCAAAAGAATTTTTGAAATCGGTCCAGTAGTTTCCGAGCCTATTCAATGCAAACAAACAAGCAATCAAATTTTTCCTCTTTATAATCTATACATATAATAAAATCGTTGAGACCAAAAAATCTGTACATTGAAGATTTAAAAAAAAAAACCGATCAGGGCGACTTAAAATCGGTAACTGAACATATTAAAACCATTTTTAAAATTTTTGTTTGTTTGTTTGTTTGTTTGTTTGACTGAGCATCACGTAAAAACTACTGAACGGATATTAATGAAATGTTCACAAATCGATTCCAATTAATTCAGAATAGGATATAGGCTACAGAAATTTTGGAAAATTTTGGAAAAAGGGGGTGAAAAGGGGGGTTAAAGTTTGTATGAAAAAAGAAAATTAGATTGTTCTAGAATCATGAAACTCAGAATAAATGCTTAGTAATAAAAATAAAGAAATACCTGTTTTAGCATTTTTTTTTAATCTTATCCAGAGATGCAAAGAAGAGGGTTTTGTGTTTAAAATTAATTAACTTCATACACCTATACAATAAAAGCCAATGAAGTGTAACCTTTTAAAGTTACTACATAATACTTCCAATTTAATACAGGTAAATATAATTTCTCAGTTTTCTTGAAATTTGATTTTTGAGGTGATTACGCACAAAATAGCGGAACTCAAGAAAATCAGCTTTCCTCGGTATAAGTAGTTGGTAATAGTTACAAACATAATAATACTACGAAGAAAATAGATAGATACAAATGTACATAAGACATATAGCCGGAAAAGCGTGTCAATTGTGAAAAAATATTAATATAATAATTACATGCTGTACAGGCATTTTTTCAACGAAGAGATTTTTGTCAAACCTAAATCAACCTAAATTGGCGTCCTAAATTGTGTTCTTTACCTAACACCTAAAGTTCAATATGCAATACCGTTACTTTTGTTTTTATTTATTGCGCAATTATTCACAACGCGTTCGGTTTTTGAACGCACTCTTATTTGATAGCCTGATATTAATATGAGGGCGGCGTGAAACGCTTGGCTGTATGTTCTTGGTACCTTTGCCTATAAAAAGCAAAATCAAAGGGCGCGTTTACGCCTGCGCTACGAACATGTCAGAATTTTATTGTGAAAAGTTGGTGCTTTTAGTATGAATCTGACAGCGAGCGAACCTAAACTGAATCGCATTAAGACATCATGGCAACTATGGCAAGGCCCCTGTAGGTAATTAATTTGTAGAATGATAATAAGTGTTAATAATCTGTAATTACGTACCTACTTAAACCAAGAAAATAAATTAAAAAAGCTTCTGCTAGAAAAAATTGAGTCGCAAAATATTAATTAAAACGGATTAGTAAATGAATTGTTAGTCGTAAGGTAAAAACAGGTAAACATTTATGTATTATTTGGTTAGAAAAGATTTAATTTTTTAAATTAATCAGGGTACAAATATCGTTAAAGTGAGCGCAGTATTCGCCAATAAGCGTCACAGTTTGGCGAAATTAATAGTGATGTAATTAAAACTGTACTTAGCTTTTTTGAATAAAGAAACTATAAACAAAACTATAAATAAAACTATTTGTAAAATAAAGTATAAATAAATGTGACGAGTCATTAACCAGTTTGCACTTGATTTTTTTTCAAGATTCCGTGTCGCAAATTATTATTTTCATGACGTAATTCTAAAAGTATAGTTTCGTACATACTTTCAGTGGTTCATGTGACGAAGTTAATAGTCATAATAATAATAATTTTGATATCGAGAAAAGCCGTAAGTATCACAAAAACACACGCGGACGAAGTCGCGGGCAACAGCTAGTTTTAGTATAGATACCTACGAGTACATACATTGTTAGGTTAGGTTTTGTAGGTCTACGGACGGGCTGGTTTACGAACTGGCTGGTTGGTGTTTGTGCTCAAGTTTTATAAATCGAATACTCGTTCTGTTTTATTCGGGTTTTGCTTAGAACTTGAGGACAGACGGGCCTGCTTGAACCAGGAACTAAACCGTTTCCCTGGTATATGATAATAGTAACGTTCATCCAAGAGCAGCTCTGCAATACATACCGTCACGTCTCTTTCCTACGCAAAAATCTATACTGTAATAACATCAAAGC
This sequence comes from Pandemis corylana, assembly GCA_949127965.1. Classification (NCBI taxonomy): domain Eukaryota; kingdom Metazoa; phylum Arthropoda; class Insecta; order Lepidoptera; family Tortricidae; genus Pandemis; species Pandemis corylana. The sequence continues at coordinate 569,533 of OX421866.1, read as the reverse complement.
ACAAATTTTACCTACTACCACAGACAAGAAACTACTTACGTAAATCACATGTTTATCCCTTATGGGGTAGACACATCCTAATATAATTGGTTGTAATAATGCTGTTCATTTTCCTACTGCTTCTGAATCCATCTTCGAGTACTTCTGATTATGTATCTATTTTATTGAATCAGGAATATGTGTGTAGATAAAGTAATGTATGCAAATGTACATAATTCTTCCATGCTGGTCTGGGAGCAAAGAAAAACATAGAATGTACCAGTTGCCTCTCTACCCGCGCAGATGGTAAAAGAACATCGAGGGAATGGGCGAAAATCATAGGAATCATGTTATAGGCGATGAGGCTAGCGACCCATCACTATTTAGATTCCATTTTTTACCTATACGCCCTCAACCTTGCTAAATGTGGCCTGTAGATACCTGTTACCTTAGGCTCTGTCTACCCCGTAAGGGATGAGCTCTGTCTACCTTGGACCTTAATTCTCGTGTGGTCTTATTTTGAAACTCGCCAAGGCTCGTTTCAAAAGCCACACTTGTATTTTAAGGACCCTCATTATGTAACGGTTGCATAAAATACCTACTATTATTTCCTTTTTGTCATCTCTTTTACGATATCGTCATATTTTGTTAAGGAATGTGATAAAAAATGCATACGAGTATTCGGTATACCTGGACACCCTATTCTAATCCCGCGCCGGTCGGATGCCATCAATTATTTTAGCTAATCATTAACTACCCTAATAGCCTCCCCGTGGATTTGTTAGTGGCCATAAATTAATTCGTATTGGATGTTTTGGTCCCCAATTGATAACAATTAGTTACGACCGTGACCGAAGAATAATCCATTGTTTTGACTATAATTACACAAACGGATGACTTAGGTACAGTCAACGTCAAAAGTAAGTGATCAAAATCAACGTTTCAAAACATCTTCTAGCAACGTGCCAGATATAACAAGTCATACCAAAGTAATTACACATAAACGGATAACTCACTCGCCCCGGCGGCAGCAACAAACACTGCGCGCCTGCGCTCTGCTCGCGCGGCTACTCGACGCTACTGACAGCGGCGCACAACTACCCTCGTTTTCATCGTAATTTTTATTATTGTCAAAAGTAGGGCAGCACACAACACTGATCATGTTACTTCGTAAATCGAAACACGTCGAGCATTTTGTGCAGTTTTTGTAATTATGATTGAGTCTCACGGTTGTTTCATGTCATTGTTTTGATTATTAAAATTATTAAAGTTTTAAACACAATCCACCCAGGCTGGTCTGGGAGTAAAGAAAAAACAGAATGTATCGGTTGCTTCTAGGCTTTGTTTAAGGCGATGCGGCTAGCAACTCATTACTGTTTTGATTACCCTTGCCACCTATACTCCCACAATCATGCAAAGCGTGGTCTTTAGGTCTTGTTACTCTCAAATCTGGAACCAAAATAGGGATGGGTTGCTAGCCGCATCGCCAATATCATGATTCCTACAATTTACGACGATTCCCTGGATGGCTTTTGCCATCTGCGCGGGAAGAGAAGCAAATGGTACATTAAAAATGACTTTCAGCCAAGTTTCTTGCGGCGCGTTCTTCTTGGCAATGACGGTCTTTCCGAATGCGCTGGTAGTTTTAAAAAAGACATGTAAAAGAGCCATTGGCGGCCTATTTGCAAAATAAACTTTTTGAGTTTTTGAATTATTATGTTTTTTCTTTACACACATCACAATACATGTTCATAACAAATAACACACACAAATCACGCCTTTATCCCTTACGGGGTAGACAGAGCCTAAGGTAACAGGTACCTATAGGCCACATTTAGTAAGATTGTGAGCGTATAGGTGGAAAATGGAATCAAAATAGTGATGGGTTGCTAGCCTCATCGCCTATAACATGATTCCCTCGATGGGCTTTTACCATGCGCGGGTAGAGAAGCAATTGGTAAATTCTATGTTTTTTCTTAACAAGTAACATAATTAATAAAATGTATTAATTAAAAAAAAACATGCTTTAATTAACCGTCGCTCGTTCTGTCTTAATTAACCATAAAAACAACAGAACGCACACATTAAAATCCCTTCATCCGTCGTCGGTTAAAAAGGGAATGCCATGTTTCATAATGAATGCCTTCCTACGTCAGGGATGACAAACAACCCTTAATTGAATTAATAGGATGGTCCCGTGGGATTATCCCTGTTTATAAAGCAGCTACTGATTTAAAAATATAAGCGGGATTTTGGGAATGTTTGCTAACTGCGATGCGTGGGTAGGATTGCGTTTTATTAATAATCTAGGTAAAATTTCTAAACGGCACTGTACACAGAAAAATCGGAAAAGTAAAGCTATGGCCGCGAATCGAACCCGGATCCTCGTCATTCCATGACGCGTGCTATCCCTACACCGCCCATAGCAGGTGGGTAAGCCTTCGAATTTTTCTATCTGTTATTAGCTGTCACGTGACCTTGTTAATATACGATTTTTTTTTAATCTAATCTAATCTAATAATCTAATTTTCTCACCGTTTAAACATTCCGAAGACATCCACAAATATTTCAAAACCAAAATTAGCCAAATTGGTCAAGCCATTCTCAAGTTTTAGTCATTTAAGGCGTATAGGTGGAAAGGGAAATTAAAATAATGATGGGTTGCTAGCCGCATCGCCTATAACATGATTCCTAAGACTTTCACCCATTTCCTCGATGGGCTTTTACCATCTGCGCGGGAAGAGAAGCAACTGGTAAATTCTATGTTTTTTCTTTACTCCCAGACCAGCATGGAAGAAACAAACGAACAGCAATTAATTTTACTATTATTACAAGCTTTCATTTAACTTGCAATGTATGTATGTTTGTCCGGGTTGAATCTTGCGACACTAAAAATTAGAACACATCCGAAAAGATTTATCTAACTTTAAATGATGACTATTCATATTACATAGATATTGGAGATTAATTCCAACCGACCCGTTTAACTCGCAACTCGTTCCAGATCCGGACCCTTGTCGCAATAAGCCATCACCGTGATTCCCACTGAAATCCTTTTGTTATTTAAGGTGGAAAGGTTCTACTAAAACAGCGTGATACATAGGGCAAACATTTAAAATCATCGTTTACAATCGAACGTATAGTCAGCAAAAAAGCCGGGCACAACTTCGGTCTCGTAAATTGTAGGTGTCCAGTACACTGGACTTTTAACGTTGGCTGACAGCAATGCGATCTGGTTTAAAATAGAATGGTTCCGCACTTTCCGCAGGAAGAATTTAAAATTTAAAATATCTTAAATGAGTGCTCGCCCGCGCGGTGCAGGGGCGTGGGATGGGACGATAAAAAGGACCGAGAGAGGTGCGGGCGGCAGGCGCAACACCCGCCCGCACTTCTCCGTCCCCTTTGTCGTCCTACCCCACGCCCCGCACCGCGCGGGCGAGGACTCTTGTCTCAGTCTCTATTGTTGTTGCCCGCGACGTCACCCTGGCTTAATTTGACACTCTAACACATCGTACAGACACATCATTCAAACAGATGACGCTTAGCGACAAAAATTCGCATAGTAACAAGGTCACGTGACAGCTAGTAACAGGTAGAAAAATTCGAAGACTACCCACCTGCTGTGGGTGGTGTAGGGGTATACCACGCTATAGCACGCGTCACGGAATGACGAGGATCCGGGTTCGATTCCCGGCCATAGCTTTACTTTTCGGATTTTTCTATGTGTTCTAATTTGCACTGACATTTAGAAATTTAATTTCTAACGGTAAAACCGTAAAAGTAAACATAAAAAATCAAGAAATAAAAATTCTTCATTAATTTGATAGTACTCTAACAATTTTATTATAGTTATATTCCAACCATTTACAAAAATACCAAAATTGTCCTTGTGAGTCCTTCTATTTATTGGTGAAAACTGCATGGAAATCCCTTCAGTGGTTTTTGAGTTTACCGCGAAAAGGAAGACAGATGCAGCAGAAAACTTTGTTTTATAATTTACTAGCTTCTGCCCGCGACTTCGTCTGCGTAGAATTATACATTATATTATAAACCTTAACTAAGCCGGGGATCGTGCACAATGGCGTGGCTTATGTCCAGCAGTGTACAAGTATAGGCTGACTGATAATGATGATGATGATTATGAAAAACACATTTTACATACGCATACATACCTAAATCACGTATTTATCTTACGTGGTAGACAGAGCCTTTGTTGTAACGGAGAGGAAATCTTTATGGATGCTTAGGGTTATGTGGGACTCCCCCCCGAAGGGGTATACCCAAACTAAAAACTCCGGCGTTGCCTCAATCCGGGTAATGGGGGCGCAGTGGGATGCCACTAGGGTTTCACCACGATGTGGTAGACAGAGCCTAAGCTAACAAGACTCAAAGACCACAGTTTTAGTACAATTGCACATTGTCCCTTTTTCATACATATATACATTAATACACAAATCACGTCTTTATCCCTTACGGGGTAGACAGAGCCTTAGGTAACAGATACCTACAGGCCACATTTAGCAAGATTGTGGGCGTATAGGTGAAAAATGAAATCAAAATAGTGATGGGTTGCTAGCCTCATCGCCTATAACATGATTCCTATGATTTTAGCCCATTCTCTCGTCGTTTTCATTTCACTAAAATGACTTCCTACGGACCCCTAAGTATCGTGGTCCCGCAAAAAAGTGCAAAAAGCGGCGCAGTCGAGAATTTGAGTGACATTTCAGCCAGGCTTGTTCCGGACGTTGAAATCTGCTGGTACAGTCGCCCGCGCACGTTGTACAACGCTCAGCCTCTGTCAAAGGGCTTTTACAATGTTACACACACACGTCACACCTCTTTCCCACAAGAGGCAGAAACTGCTTTGTTCCACTTGCTAAGATCCTGACATACCTCTTTCGCTTCATGCACATTCACCAAACTCTTCATACGTGCTTCGGTTTCAGGTACTTTTGACGCGGCCTTTCTTCAAAGCGTCCCCAGTTTGGGCACGGAACGTCCGTCTAGTCCTTCTCCTCTGTTCCTGTCCCCTTGTTTCGTTTTTTCAATCCACTCTACGTGAGAAGGTTGACAATGTTGAACCAAATTAATGTAGTTAGGTATTACATTGAAGAAAAATTTGAGTCTGTAAGCTATAATATACATAATATATTTACGCTCTGGAGGCTACCTTAGGCTCTGTCTAGCCCGCTATGCATGTTTTTGAATAATAATAGTTTTTTTAGGGTTTCAGCCTTTTTGGCTGTTTGTGGCTGGCTGCCGCTAGTCCGTCGCCACGCGCCGCGGCACCGAATAAAAAGAACAAAATGGCCGCTGTCACTTGTTTTCTAAATTGACGGTGCACGATCAGTCTTTTATGCGGGTTTATGTTTAAACTAAAGTGAATTAATTAATGCGTGTAATGTTTGGTGTAATAGTGTAATTAGTGTATATAACGTCACTGATAGTCTTCACGGGTGTGTCATTTACTAAGCGGCGGCAGTGGCTAAAAGACTCTACACACGGACTCTACACAGCGTTGGTCGAAGCCGGCTTCCTCAAGGTTTGTGGCTCTGAAATTGATTGTTAGACCTAATGCACAAGGGACAGCTAAACCACGGCCTTGGTAACAGTCAGGTTATTTCAAACAGATCCAATAACAAACCCAATCTGCATAACCACACATTAGAGTCAGCACCGCTCGAAATCATCTCAATAACTCTCCTGAACTACAAAATAACGACTCGCTAAGCCCACTTTTTGCTGCCATCAATTCAGGCCCTTATCCGTTAGTGTAAACCACTCCTTCCCTAAGGGCGCGTTTACGGCGCTTGTTGTTCACGTAATGGCGGATTCTTGAGCTTAGCTGTCTTCGTAAACGCACCCTTACTTTGATGAAGGAAAGTGAACCGTGTAGGGGGGAATCAGAGGTGGATTTTGAATGGTTTCCGCGGGTAGATTTATTAGATAGAGATTTTAGAGATATGATAGTTTATTTTAAGGTGTTCGATTTATTTGGAGGTTTATTATATTGGGAATGGTGTTTTTATGTAAAGTGAGAACACACTGTTCCTTCATTCCCGCCATGAAGGGCTACGAACGAATGGCTTACATATTATATTGATATCTGCACTGAATATAATCCATGAATACCTATATAGATCACGTCTTTATCCCTTACGGGGTAGACAGAGCCTAAGGTAACAAAACCTTAACGCCACGTTTAGCATGATTAAGGACGTCAAATCAAAATAGTGATGGGTTGCTAGCCGCATCGCCTATAACATGATTCCTAAGACTTTCGCCCATTCCCTCGATGGGCTTTTACCATCTGCGCGGGAAGAGAAGCAACTGGTAAATTCTATGTTTTTTCTTTGCTCCCAGACCAGCATGGAAGAAAAAAGTTTTTGTTTATGTGCGTATTGGTATATTTGCGTATTTTTATTTATTTAGGATGTATCATAGTGATGGGTATCACTATTATGATTTCCTTTTCCAGCTATACGCCCTTAATCGTGCTAACCGTGGCCTTAAGGTTTTGTTACCTTAGACACTGTCTACCCCGTAAGGGATAAAGACGATATATATGCATGTAACAAAGATACAACACAACTCGAACGAACGTGTGCAAAACGTAATTTTTCACAAAGCGAAGCATTAAAAAAAAGCTCAATATCAAAAAGGTTAAGGAATTACTCTCCCGTAAAAAGCTTAAGTGCATTCCTCACTAGCAAAGCTACGAAAGCCCCTTGAACGCCGCGGAACGAAAGCTCTGGAAGCTTTTATATTCATAATTGAATTACGCCTTTCTTTTTAGCTTTTAAAGGGTTCGGAGATATATTGCAGCTTTTGAGTTTTTTATAAGAGTTTTTGCTTTTCAATTTTTTATTATAAATGTAGCAGACAGAACATGGAATTGAAAAGAGAATAATGATTTCTCGTATGTCGTTTTATTATAAGCTTTTATCTTGCCTCGTTCGTAAGTATATTTGTGTAAAACTTTGACTTGAAGTATTTTTAGTCATGATCGGATATGTTTGTATTTCTGAATATAGACTCAGCACCGAATATAACTTTGTCCCTATCGGTGTTGATACCCTTGGTCCGTGGGGTTCTAGCGCTATTAGCCTCTTCAAAGATATTTCGAAGAGGCTAATAGACGCTACGGGTGACCGCAGAGCTGGCAGCTTCCTTGGACAGCGTATAAGTATCGCTGTCCAAAGGGGAAATGCTGCCAGCGTCTGTGGAACTATGGCACGGGGGCCCCTCCTTAATTATTTTATTTTAAGATTAGTTTTAGTTTAGTTTTTAATTCGTTTTTAATTTTATAGTTTCATTTGTATTCATTCCATTTTGTATCCTATTAATAATAAAAAAATCTGAAGTAATCGGGATTAATTTTGAGAAACTGTGAACACAGAAATAATAATAAGTAATTATGCATGACTAGAGCTATCACTATGGGCCTTATGAACAAGCTCAAAGTAGCCCAACGAGCTATGGAGAGGGCTATGCTGGGAGTCTCTCTGCGAGATCGAATCAGAAATTAAGAGATCCGTAGGAGAACCAAGGTTACCGACATAGCCCAGCGGATTAGCAAGTTAAAATGGCAGTGGGCAGGGCACATAGCACGAAGGACGGATGACGGATGGGGTCGAAAGGTCCTCGAGTGGAGACCACGTACCGGCAAGCGCAGCGTGGGACGTCCACCCACAAGGTGGACCGATGACCTCATTAAGATCGGAGGATCTTCCAACCGGTCTTATTGGAGATCTAAAGGAGAGGCCTATGTCCAGCAGTGGACTTGTAATGGCTGAGATGATGATGATGACTGGAGCAAGTTTTTACATTAAACCTTAGTAGTTAGGAGTTAAACTGGAACATTGCTTGGACTAACCGGGATCACGCTGAACTCGGAACTGCGATCATCTGCAAAATATAAGCATTTAATTACGACTGGTTGAGTTTAATTAAATGTCCGACAGATGGTAGCCACAGCGGCGCTCTTGTAAACAGTAGCCATTTTGAATTTAAATCGACGACCGAATAGCTTAGGAGTTATAGAACCTGTAGACTAGGAGTTAGACAATAACACGCTCGCAATCGCCATCGTGTTTATTTTGACAGTTCATGATATAGGCTTCTTCTTCTTTTTAAATATGGCCCCATCGATCAATGCGATGACTTCGCCAATGTCAAAGTAATAAATACAGTAATCAAAAATCTTGTTTCAAAAAACGTATCCCTCCCCCCCCGTGTCGGGCTGTTAGCCAACGGATAACGATATCCCTCAGAATCTGCCTGGAAATCATTAACCGATACCCCGGGTGCACCGGACCAAGCACTGCTCTTCCCCTCGGACAGATTCTAAAACGAACCGCAGCTCTTGACCACACGCGGAGGTAACCCGACTCGCACCCCTATGTAGAGGCTAACAATTGGCATCGGAATCAGCTAGCTGTCACATTCATACAAGAACTTTCAAAATGTGATGGCGTTTGCGAACGAGTTAGACAATAAGCTTACTGACTATGAAGCTTGCGGTCCTGGGTTGGATCCCCGGTCGCGACATATATTTTGTATGAAAAATATGAATGTTTGCTCTCGTGTCTTGGATGTTTTATATATATTTTTTAAGTGTGTATTTATCTAAATAAATATAGTTATCCGTTGTCTAGTAAGTACCCATATACAAGCTTTATTTAGTTTGGGTTAAGGTCAATTGGTGTCAAGATAATTATTTCAATGTAGACTTCGAACACTTTCCTAAAATAAAATCAACAATGAAATCATTGAGAAAATTTGACATCTTTTGATACGTGTCTAAATAAAATGAGCAATGAAATGCTCTTTTAGTCCAAAAAGTGCCGCTGGAATTTGAACGCATATGTGCGTTTGAGGCAATTGAAGAAGTTTCGGGTTTAACAGCTGGCAGCGAATGCGTTCAGTACTAAATTAACTGGAAGAGATCCCTTTAAGAGATAAGATTGCCTCCGTATATCCGCTTATTGTGTTACTTGTAAAATTACCCTGTTTTTTCAACAATAGAGTATCATCTATCTAATCAGCCCACATTCACCAACTGCTGAGTAAAGGCCTCTTTATCTTCACGCCACTTTGCCCGGTCCCGTGCCAGCCTCATACACAGTTTTCCAGCCGAATGACAGATGTCATCTGACCAACACATAACCTCAGTTGTCTTACTGTTCAAACATGGTCCGCTGCGAGCCGTCTCAAGTGCCGTGGCCTAGGGCCGGGTATCCGATGCTCTAGCACTTGCAATAATACAGGGAAGTCAGCCACCCAAATTGAAGTGATCTCAGAAGTTCCCGCTGTTATTGGAAGGCTGTGCTATTTTACTACAAGACGCAGAAGTTTCTAGTTTTCTTTGAGTTGGGTCTGAATTCGTAGTTTTGGATTTCGTGAACTACTGGAGAATTAGGATCCTTGTACTACAATGTATAACGTAATTGTTAATATTAGCACGGGATATCAACTGTGCTAACAATATACTATTATTTTTGTGGCACGTGTCACTTACTCCATTGTTTCTGTTGGCAATGGGATAAACGTCTCTATAAAGAGTGCAGCCTCCGTTACACAGTTCCTTTTCCTTCCGGAGCTTTGCAATCCAAAGTAGAAAGTGTGTCTGTACATTTAATAAATTCATCAAAAATAGAGTGCTAATGATTAGGGTACAGTAATAAAATACAAAAAAAGATTTAAAAATTTTTGTCTGACTGTATGTATGTGTCTATTAACCTATGTCTGTGTTCGCTAATCTCCAAAACAGTTGGACTGATTTAAATAAAATTTTGTGTGGTGGCACCTTATATCCCTGATCAATATTTTAGATACTTTTAATCCCGGGAAATTAAAGAGTTCCCGTGGGATAGTTAAAAAGCATCTAAGTAAGTAAAATTGGCGTGCTTGCACCTTATATGCCGCGGTTACATTAAACATACATACATAATTAGTTGAAATTTGGTATACAGTTAGTTTCAGTCCCAGGGACGGACATAGGATAGTTTCTATCCCAGAAAACAGCATAGCTCCCGCGGGATAGCGATAAGCGAATTCTCCGCGGACGGAGTCGCGAGCAATAGCTAGTAAGAAATAAGTTATTGAATTCATAGGTAACGAAGATTGCAGATACTTTGCCAACATAAAGGGCTAAGATAGAAGACTTCAAGTGCCAGTAATTTTCCCGGCTGTCTTGAGTCTCCAAGCCGGAACAGAGCCGCTCCAGCGCTGCTGCTTGACGGAAGGATTAGCGAGTAAGACGGTGGTAGACTTTGCACGAGCTATCAAACAAAAGCAATTAAAGAGCATCTTTAAAAACAATTCGAATTCAATTTCATTTAGTTAAACAAAAGATTTTATCTTCCATAATACATAGACCGCCCAATGACAATCCATGTTGCCAGCATCGAAATTTATTTTCCCCGCCCAGAAACAATACGGAAGGCCCCTAAAAATTGGGACAAAAACAATCTGCGTACAAAAACGAGTGAAAAACATAACAAACAAATTAGAAATGTTAAAACAGTGTGACCGTTTGCGCGGGAGGCTTTACAATGAATTTAGAAATACTTAGTACAAATACTATAGTTTAAATACTAGGTTACAGAAAAAAGCGTTACAGGTTTTATTATTCATAACAATCAGTTCCCCAAAGTTTCGCCTTCGATTCATTTTTTTTATTTATTTTTTATATTTACTATCAAACGAACCAAGAATTTACTTCGTTATATTTATTTTTACGATTTTATTCGTAAGAAATGAAATTTCTTAGCGACACTGAAAAATAGAACACACAGAATCGGATTCGGAATTCGGTTTTTTTTTGTGTTTTAATTTACAGTGTTGTTTAGATTTTTTACTACTAGGTTTTTGTGAATTATTATTATTATAAACTAATAGACAAGCAGCTCTTTGCGCGGGTAGTGTATATCTACCACTACACTTGTGTTCTCTGACTTTTTAAATGAATGTCTAGAGTAATTTTATTGTGTATATAAATAAAGCATTTAATTTCTTACTTGAGCCGGAACAGGTATTTTACCGTCCCAAAAATACCTGTTCCAAGTATTTATACTTCCCAGCCCTCTCAAAGCTCAAATTAATATGCCGCTGCCGTAAACAGGGATGGCATTACTCAAATACTTGCGCCGACTGACGCGCAGTTAATCCTAACACATTTTACACTGTTCCCGAATTATTCCCGAATTATTTTTAGGCCATTCCTCGGAATTAAATCGGGCGTGACAGTTTGGGTTTGAAATTTAACGTTTTCTGTCCGACACGCACATACGCGTTTTGGTGGACTTCGTTTAATGTCGCTGTTATTTTAGGGAAAAGTAAAACAGGTACTATCAAATGCTTCTTGATTTTTCATGTTTACTTTTTTTCTTTTTTTTTATATGAATAGGAGGGCAAACGAGCAAGTGGGTCACCTGATGGTAAGTGATCACCACTGCCCATAGACACCCGCAACCCCGGATTGCAGATGCGTTGCCAACCTAGAGGACTAAGATGCAATGCCTCTTGTGCCCGTAATTGCCCCGGCTGTCTTACTCTCCACACCGGAACACAGCAGTGCAAGCACTGCTACTTAGCGGCAGGATTAGCGAGTAAGATGGTGGTAGCGATCCGGACGGACCTTGCACTTTTACCGTTAGAAATTAAATTTCTAAACGACTGAAAATTAGAACACATAGAAAAATCCGAAAAGTAAGGCTATGGCCGGGAATCGAACCCGGGTCCTCGCCATTCCGTGACGCATGCTATACACCTGCATAGGAGGTGGGTAAAGCCTTCGAATTTTCTTTTGTTACTAGCTGTCACGTGACCTTGTTACTATGCGATTTTTTGTCGCCAAGCGTCATCTGTTTAAATGATGTGTCTGTACGACCATTCAAACAGATGACGCATGGCGACAAAAATTCGCATAGTATATGCTCCCAGAGCAGCATGGATAGGAATGCGTATGAAAGTGGTATTAAAATATGAATAACTCCCAAAGTATGTTTATCCGTTGCCTTGTAATATCCGTAATATAGAAGCTTGCTTAGTTTCACTGAAAGATAGAATCAGGAACAGTGTGATAAAGGAACGTGTTGGTGTGAAAGAGGATATAGAGACTAGGATAGAAAAAAGTATGCTTAGTTGGTTTGGGCATGTAGAGCGGATGGATGAAAGTAGACTAACTAAACAGATCTATATGGGGAGTGTGAATGGTTACGTTGGGAGGGGAAGGCCTAGACGGACGTTCCGAGACCAAATAGGAGACGTCTTGGAAAAAAGTCAGGTCAGGAGTACCCGAAACCGACGAGCATGTATGAAGAGATTGATGACTGTGGATGAAGCGAAAGAAGTATGTCAGGATCGTAGCAAGTGGAATAAAGTAGTCTCTGCCTACCCCTGTGGGAAAGAGGCGTGACGGTATGTATGTATGTATGCTTAGTTTGACCGCGGATACGGTTGTATGAATCATTTAGACGCGTTGGCTTAAATAAAGGGGTTTAAATGAATTATGAATCGATCGTTTTCTTAAAATCCTCCGGCAAATATTTCCCTAATTTAAGTATAAATAATCCCTGGCTCCACTCAATGATCGGTTCCCGTTGATCCCGGATTTAATCCTGTAATATTTTCTGTTTTTGAAATCGAATTAAAACAACAGGTCATTTTGAAAGGCAGCGAGCTTTTAAAAAAACTGCTTCGTTTTCAAGGCGGAAAACGGTCGTTGCTAAAAAGAATGCGCCCACCACAAAAAATGCCAGTTAGTATTTTTTCCGTAAAAATAAGTTTTAATTTCTTTATCACTGTTTCAGTCCATCTAGGTAATGGGCGAAAATTATAGGAATCATGTTACTGGCGATGCGGCTAACAACCCCCTATTTCGATTCCCCTTTCCACCTATACGCCCACAGTGTCTTGCTAAACGTGGCCTGTAGGTTTTGGTACCTTAAAATTCAAAAATTGTTTTTGCAAATACGTGTACCGAATGTGTGTAAATAAATGTTTCTCTCTCTCTCTCTCTCTCTATCTCTCTCTCAAATTGGCCGCCAAGGGCTTTTTTACATGTAATTTTTAAACTACCAGACAAACATCATTTCCAAGAAGAATGCGCCGCTAGAAACTTTGTAGAAAGTCATTTTTTCAAAATAAAATACATTAAGTTACTACAATACTTAAATTCTACTTAAATTAAATACATTTATAAATACATTTATAAGGTGCCCGAGCCTCAAATTATACTAGTCTATAGTAAAAATGTAGTCTCTACTAGTCAGGTTACTCTCTACTCTTAGGCTCTGTTTACCCCGTAAGGGATAAAGACGTGATTTGTGTATGTGTGTGTTTGTATCACTGTTTACATCGCAGGTCTTATCGCTGTTCCTTTTAAGCGAAAACACTTAATTTCATTTCAAGATTAACCTTGAGCATCATCACTACATAGTATAAAACAAAGTCGCTTTCTCTGTCCCTATGTCCCTGTGTATGCTTATATCTTCAAAACTACACAATGGATTTTGCTGCTGTTTTTTTTAATAGATAAAGTAATTCATGAGGAATGTTTTTATGTATAATTCTACGCAGACGAAGTCGCGGGCAGAAGCTAGTACATAGTATAAAACAAAGTCGCTTTCTCTGTCCCTATGTCCCTATGTCCCTATGTATACTTATATATTCAAAACTACACAACGGATTTAGATGCGGTTTTTTTTAATAGATAGAGTGATTCAAGAGGAAGGTTTTGGAAAAAGGTCAGGTGAGGAGTACCCGAAACCGACGAGCATGTATGAAGAGATTGATGAGTGTGGATGAAGCGAAAGAACTATGTCAGGATCGTAGCAAGTGGAACAAAGTAGTATCTGCCTACCCCTGTGGGAAAGAGGCGTGACGTTATGTATATCAATATTCTCTCCCTCCTTCATCACCTTCCACAGTGACACGTCTCTCCAAAACAGTTTGGTATTAACTATTGGGAACATGGCTAACTTTAATGCGCCAACTCCAACTATGATACGAACTATAATTATATTAGAGTATGTGATACGCCCGCTTCGGGAAACTCGCTTGAATCCTCTATGGCACTTGTATCAGAGTAACAAACGTTTTGTTTTAAATCACTATTCCACATCCACCATTTTGCTTCCATGCTGGTCTGGCAGTAAAAAAAACATAGAATGTACCAGTTGCTTCTCCTCCCGCGCCACAGTATAAGCCCATCGAGGGAATGGGCATGATGACGATGATGTTGTGGGGACGCCTGGCTGGATCAGGCGGGCTGTCGATCCTCTATGGCGATCATTCAGCCCAGTTCCCCTTGGCTGGAGCCGCCGGTTACTGTCCCAGCAGCGCTCCCACACAGCAACTCTCCCCGAATCTTCGTGTCTTCCTGCCGAACATAAGGACATCTTTTAGTTGGATGTCTCTAAGCTCGTCCTCCTCCAGTTCGTCGCTCCCGAATGCTTCGCGCCGCGTTGCCGCGTACATGACGCACTCCGTGAGGACGTGCTTGCTCGTCTCCTCTTTCCCGCAGTGCGGGCAGGAGGGGTCGCTAGTTATACCTATAATACTTAAGTGCCTGTTTAGAGTATTATGGCCTGTGATGATGCCAGTTAATATTCTTAAGCTACTCTTACCTAGATTCAGGAGATACCTAGTCCTTCTGCGGTTTATACCTTTCAGCATCATCTTCGACTCGGGGAATGGGCATAGGAATCATGTTATAGGCGATGCGGCTAGCAACCATCACTATTTTGATTCCCCTTTCCACCTATACGCCCACAATCATGCTAAACGTAGCCTTTAGGTCATCTTGCCTTAGGCTCTGCCTAACCCGTAAGGGATAAAGACGTGATTTGTGTATGTGTGTGTATGTATGCATGTATTGATTCCATTATACGACGACCGGATAGCCTAGTGGTTCGTGACCCTGACTATGAAGCATGAGGTCCTGGGTTCGAATCCCGGTAGGGGTAGACAATTGTATGATGAATACGAATGTTTGTTCCCGAGTCATAGATGTTGTATGTATATAAGTATATATTTATCTACATTATATAAGTATGTTTATCTGTTGCCTGGTACCCATAGTACAAGCTTTGCTTAATTTGGGGCTGGGTCAATTGGTGTAATTTGTCCCAAGATATTATTTATTTATATTTGCTTTTTTAAAGTAGTGTGGTTTAGTAACAAGTGAGGTTGGGTAAGTAAACTCTATCAAAAGAAATGGGTTAAGAAAAAAAACTACAGCGCGCGGGTACGGTCTGTAATTTGTAATTATGGCGTGTCCCCGCCGGCTGTCATTTCATTTCATTCATTCCATTTTAATTCAAACGAAATTCTATTATAAGAGTGTAAAGGCTTGTTTTTCTTCTTTTCAGTTGATTGTTTTTGTGCACATAGAATTTAGTATTTCAAGAAATAAATATAAAGTTACTGTATTACATACATACATACATACATAAATAGGGTAGACAGAGCCTAAGGTGACAAGACCCAAAGGCCACGCTTAGCATGATTGTGGGCGTATAGGTGGAAAGGGGAATCAAAAAAGTGATGGGTAGCTAGCCGCATCGCCTATATGATTCCTATGCCCATTCTTTCGATGTGCTTTAACCATCTGCGCGGGAGGAGAAGCAACTGGTACATTCTTTTTTTTTTGTTTACTCCCAGACATACATCTGTGTAATACTTAAAAAATAATTATTGGTTACATTTAGCTCAGATATTTACTTAGTACGCACACGTACTTAGTTACAAAAATATGTCCAGATTTGACTTAAATTACAGCAACGCTCTCTAGTTTTTCAAAAACACAGCGCAACACAAAATTAAAGTAGCGCGGTGAGCTTTTATTTCATAGCTGCGAGCTTACAAAAGCACTGGTGTAATTATTAACCTGGTTTATTTGAGCGTTAAATCTGAGCTGGGGAATTACCAGGACGTGCTAAAGCGATTCAATTCCGATTCAGTTTAGGTTCGCTCGCTGTCTGATTCATACTAAAAATAATAATAAATATCTTGGGACAAGTTACACCAATTGACCCAGCCCCAAACTAAGCAGAGCTTGTACTATGGCTACCAGGCAACGGATAAACATACTTATATAATGTAGATAAATACATACTTAAATACATAAAACATCCATGACTTGAATGCAAACATTCGTATTCATCATACAACTGTTTGCCCCTACCTGGATTCGAACCCGGGACCTCTAAGCCAAATGACAGCTAAGGCCGTTGTTTTAAATAATTAAATAAACTGTTTGATTTTCAATTTTGATGCTGGTTGGTTGGTAACTTAAAGTCCATATTAATTGCTTATTCTAAATGTCAATCATAATAATTCGTAAACAGAGTGATGGCTTACTGCGGCAAGGTTCCACAAACCAGAACGCAATCGTCCGTAAACTAAACGTACATTTTCACGTCAACAAATTTGAATTGGCGATTAACATAAAATTTATGTCCAAATAATTCCACATAAACATTCTACTCATTAATTTTTCATCTGGCTATCCGGTGGGCTACGACTTGTAGCTATAAACCAACTGGAGGCGACGTACACAATAATTGATATACACGAAGAAACTGCCACTTTCGAAGGACTGCGCCAGTTTTTAGTAAACGTTACCAACTCAATTAAAATTGGCAAAGATACTAGCGGCACGTTACGGTAAAATACCAAGCTTATACATACATATGTACATACGTATATACATACATAATTTACGTCTTTATTCCTCACGGGACAGAGCTTAAGCTAACAAGCCCTAAAGGCCACGTTTAGCATGATTGTGAGTGTATAGGTGGAAAGGGGAATCAAAATAGTGAAGGGTTGCCTAGACGCATCGCCTATATAACATGATTCCTAAGATTTTAGATAGATAGATAGAAACTGTGATCATCTCAAAATATTATATGGCCCAAAACAATATTGACAAATTAAAAAAGTAAACACAACCTGAAATATGCAATACGGTCCCAAAAGTTATCTAAAATTAACATTAAAATAACTGCCATGCCTATCCGTCATTACCTGCTATGGGGTGGTGTAGAGGTATAGCACGCGGCACGGAACGACGAGGATCCGGGTTCGATTCCCGGTCATAGCTTTACTTTTCGGATTTTTCTGTGTTCTAATTTTCAGTGTCGTTTAGAAGTTTACTTATTCATTTTTATTTTTTTCTTTTAATCTATGAATAATAAGAAATAGCCATATAGAAGTAATTGTAATTACATTCTAGTTCTAAGAAGTTGCTATGCTCAACAGAGCTCATGTTTTGTATCATATGTATGTAATATTCAACATGAAACGCAATCAAATTCGAACTGAATTGAAATATTTGACAACTCCGGTTGGTTTAATGCTCCGAGGGTGACCCGGCCACGCGGCTACCGGACACTAGTAGTCTGCCACCGGAATTATGTCCGTTTTAATTTGAATCCGGTAAATAATTAAAGCTTTCCGATAGGTAATTAAATTGTCAATTTAATTGTGATTACAATTGGATTTAGTGGTTTTGTTGGCTGGTTTGTGGTTGACACGTTGACTTGAAAAAGTGTAAAACGTTTTAAAGAAATCCGTTAAGTATTGTAAAATAATCCGGTCGCTTGCCTTCGGAATCCAAAAGCTTATTGGTTACTTACTTGACATGGGCGACAATCTTAGGAATCATGTTAATAGGCGATGCGGCTAGCAACCCATCACTATTTTGATTCCCCTTTCCACCTATATGCGCCCACAATCATGTTAAACGTGGCCTTTAGGTCGTTACCTTAGGCTCTGTCTACCCCATAAGGGAAAAAGACGTGATTTATGTATGTATGTACTTGACTTAATTTTGTTTTTCTTTTTTCTTCGACATTGAAGACACCTCCAATTAATGTAATTGACGGTGGAGGCTACACCTCCACTGAACTTAAATTATTTTTATTGTTGTTTTGACTAGTAGAGACTTTATACATCTCTACTATAGATTAATATAATTTAAGGCTTGGGGACTTAGACTTAGAATTTAAGTATTCTTACTGTATTTTGTTTGGTAAAATGACTTTCTGCCAAGTTTCTAGCGGCGCATTCTTCTTGGCAATGGTCTTTCCGAATGCGCTGGTAGTTTCAAAAAGACATGTAAAAGAGCCCTTGGCGGCCAATTTGCAAAAATAAAATTTTCATTTTGATTTTCATTTTTCTGTGTATTAGTTATGCTTACCGTTTTCCTATTGGCCCATACGAAGCGGTTTACTTTACCCTTCGTATTCCTACTAATAAACGCGAAAGTTTGTAAGTATGGATGGATCGATGGATGGATGTTGTCTTTATCCTTTACAGGGTAGACAGAGCTCTTAAGGTGACAAGACCTAAAGGCCACGATTACAACGATTGTGGGCGTATGGATGCAAACGAAGACATGATTCCTAAGATTTTCGCCCATTCTGTTTTTTCTTTGCTCCCAGACCAGCATGGAATAAAATATTCTGTGCGAGGCGTTGTAAGCCAATATTTCTTGATAAATGACTTGCACTAATGGTTGGGCTATTAAAATATTTTCATCACGACCTAGAACTTATTCTCAGAAGTTACGGCAACAGTTTATTATTCTCTCGTTAAAAATGAAATATAACAATTTATTAAGTGGCATATTGACAAGCATAATTAGATCACAATTCAAGCGCGCATTATGTTAATAACTTATAAAGCATAATATACTTCAGACAATCAAAGTGGAGGCGAGTGTACCATTTCTTGCAAGGCCGGCAACGCGCTAGCAGTCCCATTGGTGCTGTAGTTGTCCATGGGCGGCGGTGATCACTTACCATCAGGTGCACCCCATGCCCGTTTGTCGGTTTTAATAAAAAAAAAAATAAGTTGAAATAGTACATTTCGATGCTAGTGCGGAAAGTATGTCAATACCTCACGAGTCACGAAGGCGAGTGACAAGATACGGGACGAGTGAAGAATGACACTTCCGCGTTTTTTAATACAGTTGCGAAAAAAAATACATCACAGAAAAAAGTAAGTTCTAACTTTGACAGTGATCATTTTTGACAAATTAAAGGCGTTTCTGTTAGCTTTCATATTTCATAGGGCAATGGATTTTGCTATTCAGCCAACTCAATGACAGATTTTTTTTTTATTTTCTTTTTATAAGAAGAAAATAATTTTTCACTATTATTAGCTTAGTATCATTATGCTTTATTAGTTGTGTATACACACGAATGTGTAAACACAAACACTAACTGGTTGCCTTTAGAACCTTTAAAACCATGCTTGCAGTTGGAAAAACGCCTCCACTTTGACAGGCGTTTTGGCAGCTATTCCCGCGCTATTCCGTTCCATTCTGACACATCAATAAAAACTGTTTAATATAAGAAAAGATGAAGATGCTAGTAATCACTACATAGTATAAAACAAAGTCGCTTTCTCGGTCCTTATGTCCTTATGTATGCTTATATCTTCAAAACTACACAACGGATTTTGATGCGGTTTTTTTTAATAGATAGAGTGATTCAAGAGGAAGGTTTTTATGTAGAATTCTACGCAGACGAAGTCGCGGGAAAAAGCTAGTAAAATATAAAATCTCAATATTTTATAATTTAATATTAATAATAGTTTTTTAGTTTTGTTACGTCTTGCTACAAACTAACATTATAATAACTCTTCGGCAGGTAGTCGTGACGTGAATAGGAACAAATGATTTTTTTAAAAAATAGAAAAGTAAATCGCCCTGTTGCGCCAAAGCGAACTTTTCGCACGCAAAAAAGGCAAAAAAGGCATTTTTTGAGCAACTGTATTGAAAAATATTTTTTGCAGTTGACAGACGAGCGGTTATAATTTTATTATATAAATACTTACTTTAAATTGTAAACTATCATAAACGACATTTTTATATTTTTGAAAATGTTATTTCAAACAAATTATTATCATAGAAAAAGGAGTTTGGCGACTATACCTGGCCTTTGTGGAAGTATTTGAACATAAGAATGTAAAAAAGACGCAAGAAAATCTAAGATTCTAAGAATTCGCAGGAATCTAAAATTAACAACGAAAAAAACACGTTGTCAGAAGCGTCGTTCTTAGCGAATATAAACATCAATAATTCAAATAGTTTACAAGGTTTTTATCGGCACGCCTGAATTATTTATAACGTAGTTTTCATCGAAGTTTCATGCTAATCTGGCCGTAGCTCATGAATATTTTTGTTATTCCTAGTTCAGATGTTACAAACTTAAAGTTACTGCCAGGACAAGTTGGATTCTAAATGATCTAAAAGACAAGTTTTTGTCAAAAATTTCGTTTGTAATGCAAGATCAGTGCTGCAGGTGTCTAACACCTCAGCGTAATGCTGAGCCAGCGACCGTTTCACTTTTGCGAAGACACACAACGCCGATGATCTATTTTTCGTGTCTATGTTTTTTTTTTTTTGTTATACCTTGTTTATTTTCTATAAAACTGTGTATATTATCTTATATTTGTGTGTCTTGCAAAAAGGAATAAATGCCTTCTTTCTTTCTTTCTTTCTTTCAAGATTTTTTTTCTGACTTGCATTGTCATCCGTTTACATTATGTGAACCAAATTTCAAGTCAATCGGACCAACCGTTGAAGAGTTCCCTCCTGCGGAGACGGTCCTGGCTGGGTCACCTGAACTCCACTACCAGACTAACTTCACTGTACTTTTTTTTTTTTTTTTTTTTATATGAATAGGAAGGCAAACGAGCAAGTGGGTCACCTGATGGTAAGTGATCACCACTGCCCATAGACACCCGCAAACCCCGGAGGGATTGCAGATGCGTTGCCAACCTAGAGGACTAAGAGGCGCCTCTTGTGCACGTAATTTCCCCGGCTGTCTTACTCTCCACACCGGAACACAGCAGTGCAAGCACTGCTACTTAGCGGCAGGATTAGCGAGTAAGATGGTGGTAGCGCTCCGGACGGACCTTGCACAAGGTCCTACCACCCGCAAACACTTGCACTCAAAATGTCTATCTACTTAACAAATTCATAGCCAATCTGACTGCTAGAAAACAAAATTTCCCTTGCAAGATATGACCCGAACAAACACATTTTAAATTAAATTAAAGCTTGTAAAACTGCAGCCAAGTTGTTTCTATTAACTGCGTTGTAGACTAGGACCAACGTATGTTTATTCATATCATCAAAGGCCACTAATTGGGTATACAAACAAAGCACCAAAAAGCGCATAGGGAGAGCAATGAATGCTCTTTTTGTCAGAAATTGGCCGAGCACAGTCTCCTGTGCACAAGTAAGCGCAGTATTTACTTTCCAGGTTTATCTGTATAAGGATAATATGCTTTTAATTACATCTATGTAACAAACTATTAATTAAATACAGATTTTGTAGCTCAATGTTTCAATCCAATGCCAACCAAGCAAATCAACTATCACCCATATATTATTAGGCAAAGTTTCCTTAATTTTTATAGGTACTAGCATTTTGATATTAGGTGTAAATAATGCTCCTACAAAAATTGATTTTTTTGCTGACTTGCATTCTCATCCGTCTTACATTATGTGTACCAAATTTCAAGTCAATTGGACCAACCGTTGAAGAGTTCCCTCCTGCGGAGACGCTCCTGGCTGGACCACCAGAATTCTACTACCAGATTATTGTATTGTCTGACTTACACTGTTTCCACTTTTAGCTTAACTGCCTTTTTGGTAGGCAGAATAACGACCCCAATTGCGGTCGCCGCGTTAGCCACTGCAACTGATTTTCACGAATTTCAAGTTACACTTTAATTAAATCAGTAACGGACTGAATGCGGTTGGTGTAGCGGGAATACGGCTTTGATTTTATCGAACTTTTGCAAACAGGGTTTTTTGTTATTTCATTTCTCATATTGGAAAAACGCGATTTATTGATTAACTATAATTTGTTTTATACATATTTTGGCGATTCCGTCAAGGGAACGGGCGAAAATCTTGGGAATCATGTTATACGCGATACGGCTAGCAACCCATCACAATTTTGCTTCCCCTTTTCACCTATACGCCCAAAATCAAGCTAAACGTGGCCTTTAGATCTTGTTACCTTAGGCTCTGTCAACCCCGTAATAGGGATGTTTATGTATGTATATCTGTGGTTTTTTTTCATGTCTGACGTTTTTTTCTATAAAATTGTGCATATTCTCTTATATTTGTGTGTCTTGCAAAAAGGAATAAATGTCTTCTTTCTTTCTTTCTATGTATGTATGTGTGTATGTACACGCAAAAATACCAATACGCATATCAAGGGAATGGGCAAAAATCTTTGGTATCATGTTATTAGGCAATGCGGCTAGCAACCCATTACTATCACTTTTACGCCCACAATCACATGCTAAACGTGGCCTTTAGATCTTGTCACCTTAGGCTCTGTCTAGTTGGATAAAGAAGTGATTTATATTATGTATGTATTGACTAGTAGATACTTTATATACATCTCTAGTATAGATTAATGTAATTTAAGCTTTTATAAATGTATTTCATTTAAGTAGAATTTAATTATTACATACACATACACAAATCACGTCTTTATCTCTTACGGGGTAGACAGAGCCTAAGGTAACAGGTACCTACAGGCCACATTTAGCAAGATTGGGGCGTATTGGTGGAAAATGGAATCAAAATAGTGATGGGTTGCTAGCCTCATCGCCTATTTCATGTTTCCTATGATTTTCGCCTGTTCCATCGATGGGCTTTTACCATCTGCGCGGGTAGAGAAGCAGCTGGTACATTCTATGTTTTTTCTTTGCTCCCAGACCAGCATGGAAGAAATTGGATTGAATTATTGTAGTAGCTTAATGTACTTTTTTTTGAAAAAAATACTTTCTGTCTAGTTTCTTGCGGCGCATTCTTCTGGGCAATGATAGTCTTTCCGAATGTGCTGGTAGTTTCAAAAGACATGTAAAAGAGCCCCTGGCGGTCAATTTGCAACGATAAATTTTGACTTTTTGAATATGTACGTATTTAATTAGGTTATTTGGTTACTTTCAACAAAAAAGCTCTGCATAGTAGCTTGTTAGGATAAAAATAGATTTGCTGCATTAAACCAAAAGACACAAAGTGGAGAGGACTACCCCGAAGTAGACACACGTACGCGTAATTCCAGTATTTCGTCTAACGCTTACGGATAAAAGAATACATTTATTTTCTGTTTGTATACGTTTTTAGCGTCATATCGACGCTTGAAAGGCAAAATGTCATAAGCGACAAAATGGTAATTTTACAGGAGAGCCAAAACCTCGACGCAGAAAAATCTGCTGATTTCAATGATAATTATATATAACTCGTTATCAAAAAAAATGTCGCTTATCCCATTTCGCCTTGCAAATCATAAAACACAAGAAAAAAACAAAAAAAAAAACTAAATTGAATATGTTGTACCTAGTTAGTTTGCAGCAAATGGTAATTTTTTTGCTGTATTTATTATCGACAAGAAGAGCAATTTTGAACAAAAACTGAATACTGAGCAATAGCAGAGCTGGCATTAAACAATAAAAACCATGATGCCTCAGAACTAAAAATGGATATTTTATTCGACAGTTTAAATTTTCATGTGAGGTCTTTTTGGAGGTCTAGCGCGGCGCTAAGCTGTATGTCGGACTCACGGAGATTGTTGGACTGTCGAGAACTATCGGAGTCGGACTGTCGGGAATTGTCGGACTTGTTGGAATTGTGGGACGATCGGGAACTGTCGGACTGTCGGGAATTTCCGGACTGTCGGGGACTGTTTGTCTTTCGGGAATTATCGGACTGTCGGGAATTGTTGGACCATCGGAAACTGTGGGACGATTATTATGTACCACATAGTGAGCAGCTAACCAGGTGTTTTGAAATAATTACGCAACGTAAAATTACAAAAAGGTAACGTACCCGCCGCCATTCTCTGGCACCACACCGCGCGTTTGGTTAAACAATAATCTTGCTCTGTGATTTCACTGACTTCAAAATAAGAGCAGAATGGTTTCAACAACGGCTCATTAGGCGTTTTTTCCCTGTTCCGGCGCAGTATTTAATTACCTTGCCGTTCTTTGTAAAAACAAGAGGTTTTTAGCCTTTACGCGGCTGGATTAAAAGTTGAAAAAGCGGGTCATTTTAACCCGTTTCTTTAACTTTGTTTGACAAAGTTTGACATCTGTAATTGTTCTTGCCTTTTGTTTTTCGTTTCTTTTGAAAGAAATGAATGCTTGATGTTTAACGTCACAATCATACCGAAGACGGAGAATTAAAGAAAAATCCACGAACGCAGTACATGATAGAAATTAGAATGACATGCCTCCCTCTCGTTTATCGTTGTCGCAGGAAAAATGCAATAATTTCACGGGATAAAAATAAGCCTATGTGCTATTCCCAAATTATGATCCCTAGACCATGTTCCATCCAGATACGTTCGGCCGTTTTGGCGAGAAAGAGTCACAAACAACCTTACAAACTTCCTCAATTATAATACTAAATAGCATAACGTATTCTGTATCTCATACCAATAAACAACACGCACACTTTTGCATGCCGCCAACCTACCAAATTATTATTATGAGCCTATTGTGCCCCACTGCTGAGCAAAAGCCTCCCTCAACGCTTCCACTGCCCTCGGTCTGCTGCGGTACGTGTCCAGTCCCTTAAGGTGTCCAACTCGTCCCGCCATCGCCGTCCAGGTCTGCCGGGCCGCCGCTTTGAGTTAGTGGTTGTCCTGGCCCATAACTCATCCGGCATACGGCAAACATGACCAGCCAGTCCCATTTCAGCTTTGTCGTCTTTTTACCAACTTCTGTGACTTGAGTCATGGAGCGTAGGTCAGTGTTCCGGATTCGATCCACTAGTTTTACACCTAGCATGCTGGGTTCCATAGCTCGCTGGCAAACCCCGATTTTGGACTTGAGAGCCTCTGTCGAAGACCAAGAGCATCGTAAGAGAATTGGAAGTACGCACTTGTCCATTAGCTTTTTCTATGAAATTGGAAAGTTGGCTTTCATCAGGTGTTTTATGGACCAATATCCAGGCTTTGTGTCCGTCTTTCGACTTCTTTTTGCTGTCGTGCCTGGAAGGAAACTAATAGTCCAAGCCCACCAAAATACCGATGTAGTCTTTGCTGCAAACTAAAATGGATGTCAAGAACTAAAGCGGTTTTAAAAATACAGTCGCGCAAAAAATTTGTATGTGAAATGAATTTTATTAACAAAAACCTATTTATGGATACAATTTGCGTTCCATTTTGTTTTTTTTTTTAATATTAATGACGATGGCATGCATTGTTCGGGCTTCGGTGAGCGCTCGTCGTTCCCAATTAAGCATTCGTTAAAACTACCGAATTTATTCATTAAAAGTGTTAACGGCTTCAAATTACGCGAACAGCGTTTTTTGCCGCGTCAACCTTTAAAAAAATACATATACACAAATCACGTCTATATCCCTTACGGGGTAGACAAAGCCTGGGGTAACAAGACCTAAAGGCCACGTTTAGCATGATTAATATGATTAGCGTATAGGTGGAAAAAGGAACCAAAATAGTGGTGGGTTGCTAGCCGCATCGCCTATAACATGATTCCTAAGAATTTCGCCCATTTAAAAAAAATGTGGCAAACAAGCATGTTGGTTGCTTTACGGAAAGCGAACACCACCTGTAGACAACCGCTACATACCAGTTTAGAAGGCTAAGGTAAAATACTCATTTGCCAGTATTTTTATTGGCTGTATTTTTGTTGTTTTTAAAGGAATAAATGCCTTCTTTCTTTCTTTCTTTCTGTCTTGTCTTAAGGAGCGAAAACACCGCTGCGTATACGCAGTGACGTGTATGCGTCACGTTTTCTCACCGTTTCTAAACTATAACAAAAAATCTAACTCAGTTACCTATCAAATTAACTCCAAAAATAGACCGTAAATTCAGTTTCAATTTTAAAATGGTCGACTATATCTATTTAAGCGAATATTTTTATTATTTCTGAAGCTATTTCTATTTCAAATGCCATTCATATCATGTAATTGTTGAATCAAATATTTTATGCTCGGTCTTTGTATGTTTTTCAATGAGACCCGTATATTCTGTTAACATTTAATTTTAATACTGGGTATAACATTAATAAGACTTACTTGGAATGTGTTTATTTAGAAACATTTTCTATTGAAATATGCGGATTAAAAGAAATAACATAAACGGTTTTGCAATTAGTGACATTGAAATTTATAAATCCTTACTAATATCCTTATAAATGAGATAATAACTGTTTGTCTGTCTATTACCTTTATACGCCTGAACCGCTGGACCAATGTAGCTGACCTTTGGTATACAGACAATTTCAGTTCCAGGGAAGGTCATAGGTTAGAACGGAGAATCTATCCAGTAAAGCTAAAAAAACATATTTCTCTGGGAGCAAATAAACAACATAGAATGTACCAGTTGCTCGGGAACAGTCCCGATGGTACAGTTTGACAACAAATATAATGCGCATCGGCAGTATTCGTTTGCGCAGAGAAGCGCAGACCAGTTTCCGATGGTAGCCGAACGTGTAAATAATCTATATTGAACTTTATTTGCAAGCGCAACTGGCAGAGTATTGCTTGCTTTGCATTCTTAGCTCTGTCCAGCTTACACGATTTTGTCATTGTTGGTACGAAATCGATCGACCAATAACAGCGCCAGAGTTTCCCGCGCTACTAAAATTGATATATTGCGCAGGTACATCGTGGAGCATTATTTTTGTTGTCAAACTGTAAAAGATGGTAAAAGCCCATCGAGGGATTGGGCGAAAATCTTAAAGATCTTATATAGGCGATGTGGGTAGCAACCCATCACTGTTTTGATTCCCCTTTCCATCCATACGCCCACAATCATGCTAAACGTGGTCTTTAGGTCTTGTTACCTTAGGCTCTGTCTGCTTAGACGTGATTTATGCATGAGTATGTATGTAAAGCTAAAAAACGAATTCATCTAAAAACATGTGTAAATCTCAGAACGATTCAAAAGTATTCCATGAAAACCTCATCAACCGCTCGCACCGTTTTTTTTAAACCCGCAGCATTTTCTACATATTTTTTGCAAATATTATTCAGCAATAAACATACTTCATGCTATGAAATAACAATCTACACCGTTCGCCAAAAAACCAGTTGTTTGATCACCATGTCTCCCTTTGTTCGAGCGACAAGGACGGGCCGGTACGTGAAAAAAAGACAACTGCTGTTTTAGAACGTAATTGCACTTTTTCAGCTGACTGGTGACAATTGGTGCAAACGGGTATTCGAATACTGTCGGCCTTTTGTTCGCAATTTTTGTTACGTGGAATAGTTTTCGTTGTTTTAACCGATTTGTATTGTCGGTAGATTGGTCATACAAATATATTGTCAGTTTTCAGGATTTTAGGATTCAGCAAGTGGAAAAAGTCGTTTCAGCCTACATACATACATACATACATACACAAAATCACGTCTTTATCCCTTACGGGGTAGACAGAGCCTAAAGTCACAGGTACCTACAGGCCACATTTAGCAAGATTGTGGGCGTATAGGTGGAAAATGGAATCAAAATAGTGATGGGATAGCCGCATCGCCTATAACATGATTCCTATGATTTTCGCCCATTTCGATGGGCTTTTACCATCTGCGCGGGTAGAAACGCAACTGGTACATTCTATGTTTCTTCTTTGCTCCCAGACAGCATGCAGCATTGTATGGTTGTATGGGACATGTATTATTGACTTTCATTAAAACAATGTTAGTAATGTAAATATATTTAAATTGACAGCTTTCTCTCATTCGTTCTCGTATCATCGCATTATTTTAACACCTCAGGAATAAGCAAATACCATATAGCATTTACGACTGGAGTAGGCACCGTGCGCTTTTCACTCTATCAAAGTCTACCAACTTGGTCATGAGAAACGTCACGTGTCACATTTGAGCGACAATAAAATAATTTCCTATTATGTTTTTGTATCATTGTATCTTCTAATGGTCATATCATTCGTCGTCTCATATTGTTTCCTGTTGAATTATTCTACTTGTCAATGGTACAAAAATTAATTATTAAATAATGTGGGTAAATCAAAGTTAACCAGAACTGTCACTATTCTATTTGTAAAAAGACGGTATCTTCTCTCGCTATATGTAAGGAAAGAAAATGGACGTGTCATTGCTTCCTAGTACAAAATAAATTAAATAAAAAGAAAGTTATTGATCGTACAACGTTTATTTCTCATTTAAATAGACCCTAACCTCCTATATTTCCAACCCCCGACGCAAGAAGAGAGGTGTTATAAGTTTAACGTCGATGTCTGTGTACTTTGTGGCATTGTAGCACTCAAACTGATAAACAGATTTCGATGCGATTTTTTGCATTCGGAAGCTAGTTTTTCTTGCGGTGGGTTTCAGCCATGTTTGCCAAAAATCGGTCCAACAGTTAGTAGAGTATATAAGCTCTTTTTCAAAATGATGTAAGACATTTTTTTTTTTCATTTTCATTGTTAAAGTCCCTCTAATGCTTCCCGTAGAGGGATCGAAACGCGTGTTTTGTGTGGTGTAGGGGATGGTTAAGTTTCTGGGATTTATGTATGTTTTATGTAGCAGTAGAGTTGGGAGGGTTGCATGTAAAAACATAATGTTTCGCACAGACTTGGCTATCTTGCACGTAGCGGAGTAGCAAGGTAAATGTTGTTTGTCCATTAAAATGGACTTCCGCAAAGTAATGTCTTTCAATAAAATCTTGAAATATTAACCCAAAATATTTGTTTATTATTGTACAGGTAAAAAAAAGCGACTCCTGTCGTAAGTGATTTACGGCAAACACAAATAAAAATCCATCGGCCAGTTAAATCGTGTTTTTATTTAATCTCCTCCGCGCCTGACAAAACATTAAAACGAAACAAAATGGCCGCCCTGGTCCGATTTACATTTGACTTGATACGATATTGGACCGGGCGATTGACGGCCCGGGGTTCATTCGGGGAATTAAAAAGTTTATTTGTCCTCGGTCGCTTTTTTATGGGTGACTTTTTTAAATAAAAAAAGCCGTGACAGCCTAATCGTTTGACCTATGGCCTCTCAAGCATTGTCGTAGCGTAGGGTTGCCATACGTCCTGGTACGCCGGGACATGTCCCGGTTTGAAGCATGGTGTCCCGGCGTCCCGGCCGATAAGCAAATTGTCCCGGTTTAAAAATCATAGTTATTTAATAGAGGGCTGGACTTGGTCAACAGTAATATTTTGGGTTTATTAAAAAAAATACATTGTGATAATTTTATGTTTGTTGATTACATAGTGTGCTAATTAAAAAAAATGTTGACAGATAGGTGCTTACTTTAGTTAATGTTGATTTCGTGAAAATATTTTTTTTTATCAATATTTTGTAAAATTATCAGAACTATTGAATTGGCATTGAATGGCTGTGTTAAAAGTTGTTCTGTGTTTAGACAAGGACTAAACCTTTAAAGTTACCTATTGTTGTAATAAAAGTTCCGTTTTTTCTACCTTTACTAGTTTTTCTTGAAATGTCCCGGTCTGAGTCCTCACACTTATGGCAGCCCTATCGTAGCGTCAAATCCACGCCTCTGAGTTTCTGGGGTGCGAGTCGGGTTACCTCCGCGTGTGGTCAAGAGCTGCGGTTCGTTTTTGGATCCGTCCGAGGGGAAGAGCAGTGCTTGGTCCGATGCACCCGGGGCATCGGTTAATGATTTCCTGGCAGATTCTGAGGGATATCGTTATCCGTTGGCTAAGAGCCCGATAGGGAGGGGTCTTTTGACCGTGTTCTACCGTACGTTGCCGACATTTTTGTCACAAGATTTTTGAATACTGTGCTTATTACTTTGACATTGGCGAAATCATCGCATCGATCGATGGGGCCATATTATTTATTTATTCATTCATTGCCAAGTCATGTACATACATATGAAGATGTTAACATTGTTCTAAGTCAGTCCATGACGCCCTGCCCGCACACAATTAATAATAATTAATACCTAAATCTAGGATTGTAATGTGATGTCAAAACATGCCATGAAATTAATTAAGTACATTAAACTATACATTGATATTATTAAATTAATTAATGTTATTCTATTCTAGTTAATTCTTCGTTAATAAAATGAGATGATTCCAATAAAATAGTATGTCAATTAAATCTAAGAATCATTACAATTGTACAAAATGTCAAATATATTCAAGATATATATTAATAGGTAGCTTAAATGACGTTTCTAATTTTTTTTTTCATTTAAATTACCTACTTCACAGTTTCATCATTTAGGAACTCGTTAACAGAATAATATTAAAAAAACCGGTCAAGTGCGAGTCGGACTCGCGCACCGAGGGTTCCGTATCATTATCTATAAATATCTAAAACCAGTGTAAGCAGAGCCCTGTTCCAAAGCAAAATGTACGCAGTGTGGGGTTACTTTATATTGGTCACTGCTATATACAGACATACATACACATTTACGGTTTTCGCAATTATTCTTTAATCTGTGCTATAAGACCTACCTTCATACCAAATTTCAAGATTCTGCGTTCACGGGAACTACCTTGTAGGTTTTGATTCCCTTGAGAGTTGAAAATTTGCGGAAATTTGCGGCATAAACGGCTGTATCTTTTGATTGCGTTGGCTTAGAAGTTTGATTTTTTCACAGCTTCAAGGGACAGTAGACCTGAGTAATTGATATAAATTTCAGCTTCATACCTCCACGCGTTACTGAGAAAAAGGGTCTTGACAGACGGACGGACGGACAGACGGACAACAAAGTGATCCTATAAGGGTTCCGTTTTTTCCTTTTGAGGTACGGAACCCTAAAAAGAAGAGTTTTGGAAGCAATGAGCCGTTCTTTTCAGATATATAAATTACAAGATACTGGGTCTAAATTAAACTACACTAAAAGGGGAAAAAAGGGATAAAAGTGCGATATTGTAAATTTCGGTGCGGCTGAAAGATTCGGCTGTTTTTTGGCCGAAACCGAACCTATGGCCGAAACTGAAACGGAGACCGAAACTTCACTCGGCCACTAAATAATTCTGAGAGATTCGTCGATGAGTTAAAACACTGTGGAAACTGAAAACCATTGCAATTAAAAAAAAGAGGGGAATAATTATACGGACTTATTGCGTTCACTGGCATGCACAGGCGTCGCGTCGGCATCGGAGAGCTGCCAAGCGCGAAACTTTGTCCGTTACTGGCGGCGTACAGTGCACTCTGCATTAATTTCACAACAAAAATCACGTCTACGTACCTTACGTGGTAGACAGAGCCTAAGGTAACAAGATTTAAAGGCCACGTTAAGCATGATTGTGGGCGTAGGTGGAAAGGGGAATCAAAATAGTGATGGGTCAAACCGCATCGCCTTTAACATGATTCCTAAGACTTTCGCCCATTTCCTAGATGGGCTTTTACCATCTGCGCGGGAAGAGAAGCAACTGGTAAATTCTAATGTACTATTAAATTGCAATGTAATAGAATGACATCATCCTCATTTCACCAGTAACCTAATCTGTAAAACCTGTAAAAACCCACATAAGCAATGACTCGGCCAATTCACGTGAGTGCTGAAGGACTTTTAGGGTTCCCTATCCATAGAAATCCTATACTATTAAAGGTATATTGTCTTTTATCCTGTCTATTACAAAACCTTTATGAACTGCGAGGAGGCATTTTACACCTCATTTGAGCATTTTGCACCTGTATATGGGGATATCATGGACATGGGCTATCATGAGACATGGGGAACTATGGTATATGGAGATATCATGAACATGGGCCATCACAAAACATATGGCATTATGGTATATGGGGATATCATGGACATGAGCTATCATGAGACATGGGGAATTATGGTATATGGAGACATCATGGACATGAATCATCATAAAACATGGGGCATTATGGTATATGGGGATATCATGGACATGAGCTATCATGAGATATGGGAAACTATGGTATTTGGGGGCAATAAATACATTTTCATTTTTCATTTAATTTCATTTTATCATAGACATGGGCCACCATGAAACATGGGGCATCATGGCATGGTATATGGGGACATCTTGGACATGGGCCAACATTAAACATAGACGTCATTGGACATCACGGCCAACAGTGATACACTGTCAGTTTTTCCAGACTACAAGGCTGTCTACTTGTTTGATCTTAATCATGTAAGTTTTTGTGCAAAAACCTTACTTTTTGAGTCCGATTCGCGATTGGCCGCTTTTTTCACGAGAAATTTCCATTCGTAATGAACTGAGGGTTGACTAAGGGATGCTTTAATGTAAAGGGGAGTGGAGGGTTCGGTCTGCTGCATCGGGAGTTTAAAAGTAGGTATGTGGATGTGGTGTTAAGAGAAAATACAATAATGATTGTAAGAAGTTGATAAGGCCGTGGTCGCCTAGTGGTTTGACCTGTGCCTCTCAAGTAGAGGGCCGTGGGTTCGAAGGGTTCAATTTAGGGATCTTTAAAAAGCGAGCCTTCCTGTTCCTCAAAGGGCCGGCAACGCACTTGTGATTCCTCAGGTCTTGCAGGTGTCCCTGGGCGATGGTGATTGCTTTCCATCAGGTGACCCGTCTGCTCGTTTGCCCCCTCTCATATAAAAAAAAAAAGGCCGGGCTTGCACCTCTGAGTTTCTTAGAGTGAAAATTTACGATGAGCTTGGAAACCTGCACACATCTGCGAATCAAGTCAATGGTGTGTGTGAAGTTTCTAGTCCGCACTGGGCCCGCCTGGGAATTATAGTCCAAGCCCTCTCGTTCTG
Source organism: Pandemis corylana (assembly GCA_949127965.1). Taxonomy (NCBI): domain Eukaryota; kingdom Metazoa; phylum Arthropoda; class Insecta; order Lepidoptera; family Tortricidae; genus Pandemis; species Pandemis corylana. The sequence goes on along the minus strand of OX421866.1, from coordinate 536,831 downwards.
AGAGGAGGCCTGTGCCCAGTAGTGTGACTTATCTGAGTGGAAGTATCTGATTTTCGGAATTACCCGAATACACCTTATATTAAAATGAAATATAATAAAAAAAATAAGTTTTAGGTTAGGTTAGCTTCCATACTGGTCTGGGAGTAAAGCAAAAACTTATGTACCAGTTGCTTCTCTTCCCGCGCAGATAGTAAAAGCCCATCGAGGGAATTGACGAACATTTTAGAAATCATGCTATATTATATGCGGCTAGCAACCCATCACTATTTTGATTTATTTTGATTCCACTTATACGCCCAGAATCATGCTAAACGTGGCCTTAATGTTTCGCTATCTTAGGCTCTGTCTACTTATGTATATATGGATGTATGTATGTTAGCAACGAGGTAAAAGCGAGTACAGCAGTGTACCCAACCGTAACACGACAAGTTCTGTTACGAGCGGCGTCCGATGATCGCGCCAATTGCCTACTTACCTAACTGCCTAAATAGGCGGCAATAACGCGTTCATGTTCGTTACGCTAGATGGCGTAGCTTGTCTAACTATGCCATCTATAGATAGTGTTGTACGCCGCTCAACTTTGCCAAAGTTGCTAGCAACTTTCAAAGAGATTGTAGAAAATGTGATAGATATTAGTAGACTAACGCCGAGGCCTGGAAAGTAGCCAGTTGCTGGATGAGTAACTTTAAAAAACACGAATCGCAGGTGAGTGTTTTTTAAGGTTACGAATCCAGCAATTGCTCCTCCAGCCGAGGCAGATATAATGTTTTCCTTAAACATTGAGAGGTAATGAAAATAAATTTTGCACTAAACTTACTCGCAACTTAGGTGGTTTCCACGTGCCTTTTTCATAAGTTTTTTTTGTCATCTGTCACCGTAAGCTATTTGAGACATTGATAAAAACGTTAGACTCGAACAAAACGCGCACTCCTCGGCCATCGACTTGAAAGAAAGAAAGAAAGAAAGAAAGAAGACATTTATTCCTTTTTGCAAGACACACAAATATAAGATAATATACACAGTTTTATAAAAAAAAAACAAGGTATAACAAAAAAAAAAAAACATAGACATGAAAAATAGATCATCAGCGTTGTGTGTCTTCGCAAAACTTGGTTGTATGACATTGTTGTTCATTATTACATAGTCTATTTGACTTTTTAAAAAGTGACATGAAAAACAATCCAGCAATCCAATTTATGGTCAGAAAATCGCGCCCGCAACAAGGCCCTTCGTGTTCTGTTACTTAGAATACAATGACGACATAAGCCAAAATTTTAAACTAGAACATTTTCTTTGTTTGTGTGCGCTAAAGCGTAAAAGGGCCATAGCTCAGTCAAGATTGCTCTTAGGAGCAAAACACTGGTAGGTATTCTGTCACAACCCAGTTCCGAAAATCGCTAAATAGCAACCGGCTTGCACTGCTGTGTTCCGGTGTGGAGAGTAAGACAGCCGGGGAAATTACGGGCACAAGAGGCATTTCATCTTAGTCCTCTAGGTTGGCAACGCATCTGCAATCCCTCCGGGGTTGCGGGTGTCTATGGGCAGTGGTGATCACTTACCATCAGGTGAACCTCTTGCTCGTTTGCCTTCCTATCCATATAAAAAAAAATGTATGGAAAACCTACTGAAAAATTCGCTAAATTAAAAGCAGTCCTAAAGTCACTAGAACTAGCGACAAAGTTGCTAAAGCGCGTTGCAACTTGCCCCGCCCTCGCTCAATCTTCGAACTTGCTCTTTAAACAAAAGAACGACCCGGAGTCATCTATAATATTGCAATCTGCATTGCAAACTACCGTCCTTTATTAAAATCTCCCCGTTAATCCGACGCAGTCGCAAATTCACTTGAACTAGCCCTGTTCACAGCTTCTTTATAATTCGACAAAGGGTGCTATCCTGATTCCTGACATCGCTCGACAAACTATCGACTAGCCTTTTTGGATTGTTCTGTTCTTATTTTCAGTGTCGTTTAGAAGTTTAATATCTAACGGTACAAAATCAAGAAGTACCTAAAAATTTTTGATTTATTTGATAGTACTCATCATTTGAAAAATTTAATAGCGCCTTCTCTCGTCCCTGGTGAGCAGTAGACGTTCCTCGGGAGTTTGTAATTGTGTCGTACAGACACATCATTCAAACAGATGACGCTTAGCGACAAAAAATCCCATAGTAACAAGGTCACGTGATAGATAGTAACAGGTAGAAAAATTTTAAGCCTTACCCACCTGCTATGAGTGGTGTAGGGGTATAGCACGCGTCACGGAATGACGAGGATCCGGGTTCGATTCCCGGCCATAGCTTTACTTTTCGGATTTTTCTATGTGTTCTAATTTTCAGTGTCGTTTAGAAATTTAAGTTCTAACGGTAAAACCGTAAAAGTAAACATAAAAATCAAAAAGTAAAAATTCTTGATTCATTTCATAAAACTTATATCTCGATTATTTTTATAGTTATTAGAAGAAAAAACGTATTGTTTATTACATAAATAAGCTTTCAATGAAAGCCATGAAAAATCATAAATATTCTCTAGTACAAATATACAGAAACAGATATATACATACATACACATACACAAGTCACGTCCTTATCCCTTACGGGGTAAACAGAGCCAAAAGTAACAGGTACCTACAGGCCACATTTAGCAAGATTGTGGGCGTATAGGTGGAAAATGGAATCAAAATAGTGATGGGTTGCCTCATGGCCTATAACATGATTCCTATTATTTTCGCATGTTTCTTTTTACAATTTTTTCCTATTTTTTTAAATTATTTTCCTAAGTTTCTTGATTTTTGTTAAAGAAACAGATACAATTCGCAAGAAAAATAAAAATAACTCCAGTTAATCTTTGAGTAGATGAGAGGAGCATTAAACGAGGGACCGACAAAGTGTGTGTGTGAGGCTGTGGCATTGTTGGCAGAATTGTTTTTTTTACAAGCGACTCAATTGACGCGTGGGGTTTTTAATTTTTTTTATTGAATGTTATCGCTCGCTTTGACAATAGTCCCGGGCAATTCGACATCTTTTGTTTTTCTTGCCGGGCACCGTCGGGCGCGAGCCGGGCGCCGGATCCGCTCAGACCGGTTCAACTTGCAGTTCAAACTTCCGCGCACTACGTCTTAACGTGAAACAAGAGAACAAGACTAATCGAAGAAATTGACACAATTTATTGGCTAAGTAATGTTTTTTGAAGACGTTATATATTTTTTTCCGGCAGTCTTAATAATCGAGGAACTGCTCTTTTATTTTTATTTCCTATTTTTAAGTAGAAATATTTTTTAAAGTGGTCGATATGACATTTGTGAGTAGTGGCTGAATAAGCTTCGTTCCTAGAACTAGCTAAAAATTAAAAAAAACTGCCATGCGGTAATTCTTAGCCATGTCTGATACAAATCGGTCCTGCAGTTTGAAAAATATGAGCTCTAATTGCACATAAACGGATAACTCACGTATAAAAAGTCGAGTGATGCTCGACATGTTCAAACATGGACATGTGAAAACGAGGGTAGTTGTGCGCCGCTGTCAGTTGCGTCAAGCAGCCGCGCGAACAGAGCGCTGGCGCGCAGTGTTCGTTTCGCTGCCGCCGGGGCGAGCGCTCCAGGAAAAAGGACTACGAAATAGTCCGAAACATGTCGAGCATCACTCGAATTTTTATACGTAAGTCATCAGTTTATGTGTAATTATGATTAAGTCTCACGGTAGTTTCATGTTGAAAATGTGAGCTCTCATCCAAAGCTCTCTTCCAAAATGATATAATTGATAATTTTTTTTAGCTTATGATTACTCGAATAATGCGAAAGGGTTCTTTTTAATATAAATTTAATGTTATGCTAGTATCATTTGAACCTGATTATCATGCAGGAATAATATTACAAAAATAATTATCATAATGTGTACCTGCCGGAAAGGTTCCGGGAAGGATCCCTAATCAAACAATAACCAGCGCCCCACGGACATGGTATTGGAAGCCAGCTGTCTCACACTACGTACGACTGGAGCTGACTTTAGAGACTGGGTCGTGAACCGCTTAATTGGGCCCACCCAGACTAAATGCTGCCATTATTTCGAATAACTGCATTTCATCTTAGTCCTCTAGGTTGGCAACGCATCTGCAATCCCTCCGGGGTTGCGGGTGTCTATGGGCAGTGGTGATCACTTACCATCAGGTGACCCACTTGCTCGTTTGCCTTCCTATTCATATAAAAAAAAAAAAACTGATTATTATCTTACGGAGTAGGCAAAGCTTAAGGTAACAAAACCTTAAGGCCGCGATTAGCATGATTGTGGGACTAAATTAACAAAGAAACTAACTTAGTCACCGGAAAATATTTATTTCGTATTCTTTACATCTTGAAATCGTACCGCAGACTGCTTGTAACTCTCATACGTCAGTTCATTGTTCAAATCGGATATCCACTCTCTCTCTCTCTCTCTTATAATATCATCCGTCTCATTCACACCCTCTTACGTTCCATTCCACATGATTGTGGGCGTTATAGGCGGAAACAGGAATCAAAATAGTGACGGGTTGCTAGCCGCATCGCCAATAACATGATTCCTAAGCCTTTAACCATCCGCGCGGGAAAAGGAGCAACTGGAAATTTCTTTCTTTGCTCCCAGACCACCATGGAAGAACGCACCATTTACTTGGGAAATGTTTCTTCGGCGCGACACTAGCGCCACCAACGGGCAGTTAGCGCGGTAAGGCCGCATCATTAGTCACCAAGAAAGGATAGCCCCGAAAGCATACGAAATATTTGCTCGCGTGTCTTTTGTTATCCCTCGTGAAATTCCCTTTTCCGATCTGGAAAGTGTTGTGTGTACCTATGGACCTATATGTTTTGGATTAATGAACTGGAGATTCTGTGTGGTGTATTTAGCCGACAAGCCCTGATCTTCTATCCTGTCCTGCTCTTGGACGTGGCGGCGGGAGGATTGAAGCGGTGAGTCGTGAGACCCAGTTTATATCCTGCACCATCTATACAACTCCATGATCACTGGTAAACCTAAACCAAAATGTATATACTTAATATCGGACTTCACTCCATAGAAAATATTATAGTTTTGTTCTTCTTCTTCTTCTTTTCTAATATGGCCCCATCGAACCATGCGATGATTTCGCCAATGTCAAGGTAATAAATACAGTATTCAAAAATCTTGTGACAAAAATGTCGGCAACGTTGTACATACGGTAGAACATGGTCATAAGACCCCCCCCCCCCTGTCGGGCTCTTAGCCAACGGATAATGATATCCCTCGGAGACCGCCAGGAAATCATTAACCGGTGCCCAGGGTGCACCGGAACAAGCACTGCACTTCCCCTCGGACGGATCCAAAAACGAACCGCAGCTCTTGATCACACGCGGAGGTAACCCGACTCGCACCCCAAGTTCTGTTCTTAAACCGTGATCATTTTAAAACAGTTAATGTCATGTTAACTCAAAGCGGCCCAGCAGACCTACACGGCGATGGCGGGAGTTGGACTTCTTCTTAGGGGACTGGACACGTACCGCAGCAGACCGAGAGCAGTGGAAGCGTTGGGGGGAGGCCTTTGCTCAGCAGTGGGACACAATAGGCTCATAATAATAATAAGTTATAATCACGGACAGGACTATTGTTGCCAATAAACCTGATATCGTGCTGATAGATCGATCGAGGCGCCAGGCAGTACTCGTAGAAATCACGATCCCCCAAGACGTGAACCTCGTGAAGGCCGAGAAGCACAAAGTCAGCAAGTACCTTGACTTGGCTCGCGAGGTTACCGCCATGTGGCCTGTTGATTCGACGATCACTGTCCTGATATTCGTTTCGGCGAACGGTCTAATAGCGAAGAGCCTTGACCATCACCTTGAAAGTTGGGTCAAGGGCCAGATACAGAAGGCGGTACTCCTGGACACGGCTCGGATAGTCAGGAGGTTCCTCTCTCTGTCGCCCTGACCACCGGTAGCTTAAGCCGGCGGCACCCTAGGTTAGGTTTTTATAATGTTTTGTATTAATATTGTTTTATTACCTTTTATATAAATTTTGTAAAAACCTCACTGAAGACAAAAAGAAATATACTGAATATAAATAATAATAATGTCATGTGCCTTTTTGATGTGTAACGGCGCTTTGCCGACTCCAGTCGTAAACGCTCCATGCGTTCAATCCACACCTTCGTCAGACCTCCCCCCGGGAGCCAGAAGTCCTGGCTTTAATTCAACTTTTAATGGATGCTGGTAGACCCAGGGGAAGTTCAACCCTATTGTTTGGATGTTATGAACTCTGAAATATTGTCGGTTTTTGAAGAGCACTGCAAACCAACTGATGCTAAAGGTTCCGTTTTTTTTTTGAGGCACGGAAAGTAACACGGTATGATGTGATTACTATTGTGTTATGTATGTTAAAAACATATTTAAACGAGCAATTGGGGTGCGAGTCGGGCTGCCTCCGCGTGTGGTCAAGAGCTGCGGTTCGTTTTCGGATCCGTCCGAGAGGAAGAGCAGTGCTTGGTCCGGTGCACCCTGGGCATCGGTTAATGATTTCCTGGCAGATTCGGACGGCAACGTTATCCGTCGGCTAAGAGCCCGAGGGGGGGCGGGGGGATTTTGACCGTGTTCGGCGTACAACGTTGCCGACATTTTTGTCACAAGATTTTTGAATACTGTATTTATTACTTTGACATTGGCGAAATCATGGAATCGATCGATGGGGCCATATCAAAAAAGAAAAAGACGAAGAAACGAGCAATTCTTGCCACAAAAAAAGCCGTGGCTGTCCAATGGTTTGACCTGTAGCCTCTCAAGCAGAGGGTCGTAGGTTCGAGTCCGGGCTCGCACCTCTGAGTTTTTCGGAACATATGTGCGATATTACTATTGAAATTTGCCATGACCTTTTTGGTGATGGAAAACATCGTGAAGAAATCTCTGAAACGGCTCCATTGATTTTTATGAAATTTATGCACGCGGATTCGGGAGCGATAAATCGATCTAGGTAGTTTTTTAAAAAACGTCTCAACTCGGTCATCCAGGTTGTTATTTCATATTAAAAGTAACGCCTGATCCAATATGACTGAACTCAGTCGTCATTTTCAATATGTCAGAAAGAGCTATCTTGTAAATAACCACCTTGTGCTACCCTTAACCCTAAAGACCTAACCCCCACAATGCCCTCTAATTACGCCAAAAACCTCCAACAATACAATTTCTCAGGCGCATACTTTCTGAAATGATGGGCCTAAAGCATAGAGCACACAACCGAATAGAGAGGACACGCTATGTTATTTATATGACTAAAAAAATATCTTAGGAATCATACTATATGCGATGCGGTTAGCAACCCATCGATTTTTGAGTCCCCATTCCACCTATACACAATCATGCTAAACGTGGCCTTTAGGTCTTGTTACTTTAGGCTCTGTCTACCCTGTAAGGGATATAGACGTGATTTGTATGTATGTATGTATGTAAATTCTTTATTGCACATAAAAATAAAAAATAAATACAGAAGTACACAGAAAATAGTACAAAGGCGATCTTATCCCTAAGAAGGGATCTCTTCCAGCTAACCTGATACAGAAAGGAATAGTTTATAAAGAAAGGCAAGCAGTCATTATTATGCGCAAACAATAGTATTAGTACTTAATAAATTAACAATTTGTGTATACATATAATATATGTCACATGGCATAAAATTAAGCCAAGCCGAAATTGGCGATCGCTGCAACCTGATTGGCCAGCCGAAGGTCAAAAAGGTCACTAAAGTTGTGTAAGCAGCTATTATAGATGATCAAACGAACTTCTCAAGCGAAGTTCGATCATTATTATATGAGTCGTTTCATTCGAAGATATAACATATAACCAGGTAGTCCTTTAAACCTACAGGCGACTTGCACAGTGTTAAGAGACAATCAATTGACTATTTAACGAACTTTTAGTTCACTCGTTCGTTCAATCTACCCTTCCAGTCAATCCTCCATTCCTTAGACCTCATTCTTTTGAGAGGTGCAAAACTTTTTGGGGATTAATTTGGGTGGGAGGGTGCTTATATCTTCGAATGAAACGACTCATATAATAATGATCGAACTTCGCTTGAGAAGTTCGTTTGATCATCTATTATATTTCGTCGTTTCATTCTTCAGATATAACATATAACCAGGTAGACGTTCAGAGCTTTAAAAGTTTTGCTTCAGCTTCTGCTTCATAATCAAATAAAACAGAAATATTACAAAACATCAAGTGTTTATAATTTTTCTTTCCTGGCACAAAGTGGTTTAGGTAAATAACACCGCCACGTCTATACCACTTCCCGACAGCACATTCTTAATCCATCTACTGATGGTTTGGGAAGTAGCAGCTCTGTGTGGCAATTTATATGTCAGTAAAAGGTTTCCTATGCTATCAGCTCTCTTATTTTTTGTCACAAAAATATAGTCTCTGAGAGTTGTAGCAGGACAGATGGTAACGTTTTCTCTAAAGAGTGGTAGGAAGAGAACCGGTTGTTCTCGTTCAGCAGCAGACTTTTTGGTGACATCTGTGATACCGATTTTGATGCCATTATTTGTGGTGATAATATTCTCGATTTTAATCAACGCTAACGTTTGAACCCTATTTGCTGTACATACAGCCAGTAACGTAACTACTTTCTTTGTTATATTAGGCTTGTATTGGGGTACCAATGAGAGATGTGGTTCAGAAAGACCTTATATTTTTGGGGCATTCGGTTTCTTTTTATACGCTCCTTTTAGGAGGAGTTTTACGCAGACGTCTAAACCAATGCTATTGCCTAATAACAAGTTGAGTGTGCAATATTCACAATTTTGATTAAATTGTTTGCTAAAAAGGTCAACTTTACTGCGTTAGGGGGATCAAATCAAAACACTGATATCATTTAAGGTGCGAAATTGCCACCAGGGCTTATAATTATGTTACGTTATAAGCTCTATAATGGGGGGAACCACGGTTGTGATGGCCAGTACGGAAATACTGGAATTCCTTTTGCTTGGTCATCTATAATCTTTCGGAGGCGTTTTTAAAATTAACGCGAAAAGCGGGAAAGCGTCAAAAAGTATTGAACGCCAGCTGGTTGTAAACGCGTCTACAGTCAAGGCGTCCGGATCTAGTTTCCAGGATATGAAGTTCGAGCATTTTGCATTGGAACGAGAAGCGAATAAGTCTATCTCAGGTTTTCCAAAACGCTGTAAAATAGTTTCAAACGCTTTGTCTGACAATTCATTTACTTTCGTATTTACATAAGACGCGTAACTCGATATGTTTCGCTTCTCGCACCACTGCCGAATGAGACGAGATAACTCGTTTAAATGAGGAAACTGGATAACGCCCATGCGGTTCACATAACTTATGGCGGTTGTATTATCAACACGCAACAAAATTGCACCACTTGTCATATTTCTAGTAAAACTCTTCAAGCCCAGGTGTACAGCTAGTAATTCTAAATAATTAATATGAGACTCCCTTTCGGACGATTTCCACGTACCGTTAACCTTATTCTTGCCGCAAGCGGCGCCCCAGCCGGGCCTAGATGCGTCCGTATAAGCGGGAGGTCTCATCAAGTTATTTGATGTAAGAATACTAAGAATATTGTTTAACCACCATTTCAAGTCTTCGAGAATAACATGTGAAGGTTTGATTTTGGTGTGATAGTTATCGTTTTTTTTTTTTTTTTTTTGACAGTTCAAGATATTTTTGTCTATCTAAAATCTTCGTATAAACCCAATCATAATTGACGTCGGGACAAGCCGACACTAAAACACCGATAAGCTGTGCGAATTCTCTAATGGTACACCTAGGGAGACTTAAGAATTTGCGAACCAGCTGTGCTATTTTGTCTGGTTTATCTTCCGGTAAGGGAACAGTAACGGTTAGCATTTCAGTTTCGAAATCAGGGGCTAAAAATTTACTAGTCTGTTTCGGATGTAATGAACTTTTGTTGTAATTAGTTACAAACCCAACACATTGCAATAGCTTTAGTGTTGTGTTTATTGTAATTGTTTTTTAAATTTCATAAGTTGTTCTTGACATGAAATGACATAAAATAATGATAAAAATGACATGTAATAACTATAATTATTACGAATAAATGAGTATGAGTATGAGTATGAGTAGGTATATTATCAAGGCATTCCTGAAAGCTATCTGCTATGCATAAAATATCATCTAATGTCCACGGGATCTTAAGTTAGCTATCACAAATTCTTTCATAATTTTGGTAAATACTCTAGGGGCTACGGAAACACCGTACGGTAAAGCTGTAACCTCATAGGTAAGATCACCGTATTGAAACCGTAAGAATTTTCGGTCATTTTTTTTTTTTTTTTTTTTTGGGACAAGGAGATAGGCTTCTTTTAGGTCTATTGTGGCTAAATAGCCGTTTAGAGGAATACGTTGAAATTATACGTTAAATTTATTAAGACCTTTTAAATTAAGGATAAAACGTTTACTCCCGTTAGGTTCTGGTGCGAGAAAAAATTTAGAAATAAATTGATCTTTGATCTGAGTACACTGATATGACTCCTAGATCGAATAGTTTTTGTATCTCTAATTCTGTGTCGTCTTCTTTGCTCTGTGAGAAGGTGTTTTTTGGTACAGTTATTTGTTTTAATTTCGCGTTGAAAGAAACCGAGTAGCCATATCTGATCCAATATAGGATTAAATCGTTTGAGGTTATTTTAAGCCAACAATCATAAAAATGGAAGTGTCGACCGGCATGTACCTGTGCTACTGTGCTTGCTGTACGCGTGGTTTGGGCGGCTGCGCCGTCCTGGCCGGCTGTGGAGCTGCCTGCGGTCGCCGGGCGGCTGGTGGCGGCCTGCGGGTTCCCCCGCGCGGCCCCTGTGCTTTGTGTACCAAGGAGGTGCTGGCCAGTTTCCCGTGTTTAGGCGCTCGCTTGTACGTAGACTGAGAAGTCCTTGCTTTTCTATAGTCTTCGTGGCCTTAACTTTCTCGGACAGGTTAGTCCCGAATAATGTTTCGTTACGTCCGACCTCTTGAATTATATGTAAGGACGTTTTGTCCAAACTTGTTGTAACGAGTTTTATGCGATTCTGAGTGGATACAGCATGAAGGTCACACAATATGCGTCAGCCGTTGCTGAGATGTTTCAGAGCTTGGATTTTATCGGCATCGAAGCCTTTTAGTAAAACATCCATAGCTCTATTGACAGCGGTAACCGAGCCCAGCTGTTGCTGCATAACCGCTAAATTTTTGTCTCTGTTCCGGACCATGTCGGGGACAGCAGTCGGAATTTCCGCGTTTATTCTTGGGGCTTGCAACAAGCGACAATTATCGGGAATGAGATATTCCTTCTGGATTCTCTTTGCCGTTAACGTACCCTTTTTTTTTTTTTTTTTTTTTTTGTGGGTAGTTCGAAAAATAAAAAGTTAACGATTTTCTATTCAAAATTCCCGTATGAAAAGCTATGCATCATCGTTGGAGACCCGCAGTCAAACCCGATGTGCTATAATCATGTTACTGACTCGCAGTCAGTACCGTGTGAGCTTGTATACGTATGTAAAGCTTAATATCATCATTGGGTACTCGCAGTCAACCCCGATGTGTTTTAATCATAACTACTGGCTCGCAGTCAGTCCCCATGTTAACGTGTATTTCTTTTGGAGAAAGCACGTATGTACAGCTTTAGATGCATCGTTGGAGACTCGCAGTCAACCCCGATGTATTTTAATCATAGGATACTGACTCGCAGTCAGTCTCCGTGTGAACGTGTATTTCTACTGGAGAAACACGTATGTAAAAGTAACATCATCGTTGGGGACTCGCAGTCAACCCCGATGTGTTTTAATCATAGGATACTGACTCGCAGTCAGTCTCCATATTGTGAACGTGTATTTCTACTGAAGTAACACGTATGTAAAAGTTACATCATCGTTGGAGACTCGCAGTCAACCCCGATGTGTTATAATCATAGGATACTGACTCGCAGTCAGTCTCCATGTAAACGTGTATTTCTACTGGAGTAACACGTATGTAAAAGTTACACCATCGTTGGAGACTCGCAGTCAACCCCGATGTGTTATAATTATAGGATACTGACTCGCAGTCAGTCTCCATGTAAACGTGTATTTCTACTGGAGTAACACGTATGTAAAAGTTACACCATCGTTGGAGACTCGCAGTCAACCCCGATGTGTTATAATCATAGGATACTGACTCGCAGTCAGTACCCATGTAAACGTGTATTTCTACTGGAGTAACACGTATGTAAAAGTTACATCATCGTTGGAGACTCGCAGTCAACCCCGATGTGTTATAATCATAGGATACTGACTCGCAGTCAGTCTCCATGTAAACGTGTATTTCTACTGGAGTAACACGTATGTAAAAGTTACACCATCGTTGGAGACTCGCAGTCAACCCCGATGTGTTATAATCATAGGATACTGACTCGCAGTCAGTACCCATGTAAACGTGTATTTCTACTGGAGTAATACGTATGTAAAAGTTACATCATCGTTGGAGACTCGCAGTCAACCCCGATGTGTTATAATCATAGTCACTGACTCGCAGTCAGTACCCATGTAAACGTGTATTTCTACTGGAGTAACACGTATGTAAAAGTTACATCATCGTTGGAGACTCGCAGTCAACCCCGATGTGTTATAATCATAGTCACTGACTCGCAGTCAGTACCCATGTAAACGTGTATTTCTACTGGAGTAACACGTATGTAAAAGTTACATCATCGTTGGAGACTCGCAGTCAACCCCGATGTGTTATAATCATAGTCACTGACTCGCAGTCAGTTCCTATGTAAGCTCGTTAAATAAAACACTTCCAAATACAAAAAATATGTATAAAATGGCTGAACTTACCCTCATTTTCAGATAATGATGAGTAAATAATTCTCGACCAACGCTGTTGATCGTGTTGATGGTAATACTTAATATTTTCTTCGTTTCTGCGTTTCGACATGCTAATTGCCGTGTCGTAAGCAGGAACTACTTGAGGGCGCGTGCGCTCGTCGCCGTGCACGAAAAAAGAATGAGGTCTAAGGAATGGAGGATTGACTGGAAGGGTAGATTGAACGAACGAGTGAACTAAAAGTTCGTTAAATAGTCAATTGATTGTCTCTTAACACTGTGCAAGTCGCCTGTAGGTTTAAAGGACTACCTGGTTATATGTTATATCTGAAGAATGAAACGACGAAATATAATGCTCAATATGGATAGTTAATGTTTAGTCGTTGCGTGGCATAGTGAGTGAAACTCGATTTCATATACATACATACATAAATCACGTCTTTATCCCTCACGGTGTAGACAGCTTAAGGTAACAAGACCTAAAGGCCATGTTTAACATGAAACTCGATTAAAGTTCGCAAGGAACCAGAAAGTAAATAATGTATCAAAATTATAATAATGTATTAAGATTAGGTTAACTGGAAGAGATCCCTTTTAGGGATAAGTTCGCCTTTGTGCATGTGTGTTATCCTGTATTCATCTTTTTGTTGTGTTTTAAGTACAATAAAGAGTTATACATACATAATTACTTAAATGACCTTTTTCCGTGTAGAAGGTAAAATAAAATCAATCGCAAAAAATAAGTGTGAGTATGAGTATGGTATATGACGAAAAAGTCAGATGCGTTGCCATAATTTTAAAGCTTTTTTAACACTAAATGGTTGTTTCCTCTATAGCCTAAAGCAAATATCTGCGGGGTAGGACGTTTCCGAACCGACAAATGCCAAAGGGACAAAGGCCCACAAAGAGATTCGTATGACCAAATAAAGGATATACTTTTTTAAGTAGGCCGCGAGTATTTTTACTTGTGACTGTTTGAAGTACTTAGAGGTGGAGCAGTTTTGCGAGTATGAGACTTGTATTAAAATTAACTAGCTGTTGCCCGGGGCTTCGCCCCCGCTGCAATTTTTTTTGCAACTGTCCGAACAGTAATAAACACAATTAAAAATGAATTATCCAATTCGGTGCAGTCGTTTGGAAGTTATGCGCGTACACACATTTCAGCGATTCATTTTTATTTATATAGACGATTTAATGCGACTTTAACTTCATTCCAAATATTTACAAGTAAAGTGAATCAGGTTGTCAAACGTTAGATGCGAAATAAAAGGATTCCTAGAAATCGAGACATTTGTCAATTCCACTTTTTTTTCTCATCCGTGACTTAGATACCTAACTGCTGTTGCCAAAACTCATGCCATTTCCATTTCGTTTTCGATCCATATTAGAACCTCCTGTATTTGTATATCAAACTTTGAAGCATTAAATACTTTTTTGAAATAAACAAACATGGCAAATCAATTTTGACATAATAGAGCCCAATCAAAAGTTGACGCAAGTCATTCATTGTAAACAAAGAAATCGTAAAATATTTTTTGTATTTTGTATAAATTATCTTAATACGTAAGTGTTGCGGATAAAATATGGTCGACTCAAAACAGATATTTTCTCATGCTGAACATCTTACAACATGTTTCAGTCCAATACGTGTTATTTTTATTGTGTCATCTCACGTCAAAACACATGACACGGGTCACATTATACTGGCTGGTCGGGTAGCGCACAGTAGTTCATTAAAATTCATTTTTTAGTGGTTTTTCGTAAAAAAAATCTAAAAACGAAGAGGAGTGTGCAACTCTCCAGCATGAGACGAATCTAATGACATATAATTTATCAAAATCGGACCATAACTGTAGATCTGATGGCTTGTACAAAGATCGGCCTCGCGTATTATATATATAGATTGTCATATTTATTTGATGATTAAATGCGGAGCAGAGCAGAAATGAAAGCTTTAAGAAGTATGGAAGGGGTGACACTAATAAAATAACCGATGGGATAGTAAGTAAGTAAATGCTTTATTGTACGAATATAAAAAAACAGAGACAAATCACAAAAAAAGATAAGGACATCTTTGAGTTCGACATCTTAGCTCGTCCTCCTCCAGTTCGTCACTCCCGAATGCTTCACTCGGTGAGGACATAGGGTCTTACTTCCACCACTTGCAGAGTAATGACAGTTTAAAAAGCACACTCCGTTCAGGATAAGAGTAGACAAAAGGAAAGATTGGTTCTTTACAGTGCAATATGTGTCCATTTATTGCTGTGTTTGAGTATCCCACCTCAATCCAAAATATACCACTCAAAAGTTAACTGGAGCAAAAGTTAGCCTTTATACATGTGTATCTTATTATTTACTCATTGTGTTTTTTTTTAATTCACATACTTTCACCGATCGTTTTGGAGACTTTAATATTATAATTTTTATAATGTCAAAAATTCAAAATTTATTTTTGCAAATTGGCCGTCAAGTGCTCTTTTACATGTCTTTTTTTAAACTACCAGCGCATTTACGGATCGACAAAAAAACTTATTATGTAAAACCTATTTGCGCATTGAAAAAAAGTCAAAAATTCAAAAGTATTTATTTGCCAGAAGACAGTTCAGAAAGGTCTTACACTGTGGTTTTTTGACAGTATATTAAGCCTGCATGCAGGCGAGCAAATATTTTATTGAGAGGCGATTAATTAATTTATTATTATTAAACACCTAGAGACAGAGGTAAATAACAGTTTGTAAAATATGACGGGTGTCATTACTGCCAATGTACAATTCGCTTTTGTATTCAATCATGTTGTGAAAAAATCGAAATAGTCGCCGCTCGGCTATCTGTCGCTTTTATTGTTTTCTGTAAAAGGTTAACAGCCCCTTATTATACAGTCTAATGTTATCCTGTGTGGAGTATAGCAAAAAAATGTCTGTGCACTAGCGTTCTTTACGCTCGTACGAAGTTTCCAACTTTCGTAGCAAAAACAGTCCATAACACAACTCCCATGCCATTACTGAAGTTGCAAGTATTTACGAGTAGAAATACCAGTAGCTGAGGTAAAAATACTTTAATAAGAGTAAAACATAGCTTCATCAAAGGAAAAACAGTCCCGAGGAACTTTTGTAAGTTGCGGGCGAACTATTCGTATTAAGTTTGAGTTGGATGTTGAAAATACTTAGTAAGTAACCTGTTACATTCACGTTGTGTTTTTCTCAAGAGCGAATAGTACTTTATGCGTCTGACACATAAGTAGATCCTTAACACACACTATAGTGCATTGGGGTAAATTCGGAAATGGGGAATTTCGAAACTCGTGGATATCCACTAAACGGGGAACAATTACATAATCTAGCAACGCTTACCTAGAAGCTCCAATGTCTTTGGCTTCTAGATAAGCGTTGCCAGATTATGGAATTGTTTCCCGTTTAGTGGATATCCACGATTTTCGAAATTTCCCCCAATTTCGAATTTACCCCAATGCACCTTGTGGCTTTACGAAACGAGCCACGGCGAGTTTCGTAATAAGATCGCACTAAAATTACAATGCAAAAATACTCTTTATTGAACACCACAAATCGATACAAAACAATACAGAAACAAAAAACAAAGTATACAATAGGAGGTCTTATCCCTTAATAGCGATCTCACCAAACAACCAATAAGATAGAGAAATAGGTTGTAGCCAGTTTAAGTAGGTGGCGGAAACAAATAGACAGGACAAACGCAGGGATAAAAAATACAACTATGTATACTTACATACTTATAATACATAGCTTAATAAACAAAATGAAATAATACTCCAGTGTTGCTCAATGCTCCAGTGTTGTGGATATTCATCGGCAGTGGTAACTTATGAACCAGTTACCGCCTTGCTCGTTTGCCTTCATTTTTGTATAGTAAATAACCTTTAATTTTCACACAATTTGAGGGAGTAAAAATACCAGGTATTCGCGCCCCTTTGCATAAAATACCAAGTATTTTCATTGAAATAATTGCGGCCAAGAATGTGATTAATCCGAAGAAAGGATCGGGAATTGAAAGGCAGGATAAGTGGGTATGGATTGTCGTTTAACCTCCTTTGTGGTAGAATTATTTTTAAATACAAGTAGGATTATTACGAGGTATTAACGAGATGGCGCTGTTTCGTCTTATACGCAAAATAAACCTTTGTTGATACGCGTATTGGATACATTTGGCTAGAACCGAGTAACTTAGAGCTTAGAGACAGTTTAGTCATAGAATTGTTTATTTTATTCGAATAGCGTAATAAATAAGATTTGTAATCAAAATAATATACTTATTATGTTTTTTCTAATCGTTTGAGGTGCTGGTTTACGGGGTGCGAGTCGGTTTCCTCCGTGTGGTCAAGAGCTGCGGTTCGTTTTTGGATCCGTCCGGGGGGAAGAGCAGTGCTTGGTCCGGCGCACCCTGGGCATCGGCTAATGATTTCCTGGCAGTTTCTGAGGGATACCATTAACCGTTGGCTAAGAGCCCGATAGGGTAAGGGTCTTTGACCATTACCGTACAACGTTGCCGACATTTTGTCACAAGATTTTTTAATTATATTTTTGTTGCTTTGACATTGGCGAAGTTGTCGTCGCTATAACGACTTGATACGCCACAAATAAGAAGAAGAAGACAATAGGCGGTCAAAGGATAAGAAAAAGGAAGAAGATGGAGACGGTTTGAGGCGGTAGTCTGTTTGGCTGATAGCATATAAGTATAGTTGAAAAACTTAAGTAAAATGACCTGTTGCATGTGTGAGTAATGTATGCGAATAGACAAATTGACGTTCGATTAGAAAAATTACTTAAGTCCCATCTCAGTTATACACTACAACATACAACAGGTCTTTACTCCTAATATTGCAATACCTAAGTTAAAATCTAAAACGCATTTTGTTTAAATTGTCGCGAACTCCTAACTTTTGTTTTTGAATTCTTGTCATTTTATTATCAGTTGCTGAATTGTATGGCAGTCAAAGAAAGCAGTTTCCTGGTGTTTGTACCTTATTATCTGATTTTCCTTCATTGTCCTTCATTATCATTATTTTATTGTTTAATGTATTTTGCGATGTACGCTGTATTGTGGCTTTCACTGTATGGATATTTTAAACTCACTCTTTGTCGGTCCCTTGCTTAATGCTCCTCTGATTTACTCAAAGGTTAGTGTAGTAGTGTACTTGTAGAGATCCCTTATAAGGATACGTTTTTTGTGATTTGTCTCTGTTTCTTTATATTTTGTACAATAAAGCATTTACTTACTTACTTACTTATAATACAGTACTCAATTCGAACGTTCCAGTAGTCAAAAGTATTTAGCGCCGCCTGAGCTTCATTTCGCAGTGCTGACCTCAAGTTCAGGACAGGTCATGTAGATCTATCAGAAACTCCATTCAGCTAAGCCCCGGGGACCGGTCGCCGGCTAAATGCGACTTGTTATCATTAGCCAGAATTCTAGCAGCTAATCTATCTAGCTTGTACGGTCAAGTAGCGAGGCCAGTAGCTAAACTTTGGTTAGATAAAGTTGTGGGCATAGAGGAAGGATTAGAGTTGACATGAATATTATATTCATTAGTAATACATACATACGTAAATCACAGCTTTTTCCCTTACAGGGTAGACAGAGCCTTTTTTGTTGTTTTTTTACGGAGTGGAAATCTTTATGGATGCCCTAGGCACATGGACGCCTAGGGTTATGTGGGACTCCCCCTCGAAGGAGTATACCCAAACTAAAAACTCTCCGGCGTTGCCTCAATCCGGTGTGATGGGGACGCAGTGGGATGCCACTAGGGTCCCACCACAAACGCCCCCCCGGTGGCCCCGGCTTCCGCCAGGACCGCGCCAAGAAGGGGGGGGGGGGCGTACGCTGGGCCCGTCTTCCCCTAAGCAATGAGACCGCGCAATGCAGGTAGGTAATGACCAGGGTAGACAGAGCCTGAGGTAAATACCTAAAGGCCACTATTAGCATGATTATGCGTATATGTGGAAATGGAAATCAAAATAGTGATGGGTTGCTAACCGCATCGCCTACAACATGATTCTTAAGATGTTTTGCCTGTTCCCTCGATGAGCTTTCATTATCTGCGTGTGAAAAGAAGGAAATGGCACTTCTTTGCTTCCAGACCAGTATTAAAGGGAAAACATAATATATTTTTAAAATCCGAGCCCTTGAGAGCTGCAGAATAAAATATAAAAGTTTGAAAGGATCCGAAGAACCCGTTCTAATAGTGCGTCTCCACGCAAAGGGAACTTCGTAATTGATTTAGCCCGACTCGGGCAACTTCTGCCAAACCCGAACTATGTAATTGGGTAGCATTAAAATTTCCCTTTCTCCTTTATGTAAGTACGTTTTTATTTGAGTTTCGCTGTGTCAAGTACATTGGGACAAATGCTTAGAAATAACACCAACGGAACACCAGCTTCCAGGTGAACTATTTACTGTCATTAGATAAGATAAGATAAGATAAGATAATCATTTATTTCCAAAATACTTTACATGCCATAACAAATTCACAGAAACTGATACCTTAACACAATTAAGAACTAAAGTTTAGCAGCGATTCTCGTACTAGGTCGGGCCTGTATCGCGAGAACCAGTCAAAATAACCATAGGAGTATAACCAAAGGATATTCAGTTTTACAGAGCAGAAATTACTTACTGACAAGCGCAAAAAGAGAAAGGAAAAAATGATTTACCAACAATTAAATTAAAAATTACTTATATGAATTAATTTGGTTAAGACCTAAACTTAAGCAATGCTAACAAGGTACGAAAGAGCTCATCGCGCGCGCGCTAATGTCTGTGTGTGTGTGTGTGTGTGTGTGTGTGTGTGTGTGTGTGTGTGTGTAACGTTTCAGGTCTTTGTCCGTGTAATCATTCAAACAGATGACGCTTAGCTACAAAAATTTGATAGCTAGTAACAGATAGAAAAATTCGAAGGCTTACTCGTACCCACCTGCTATGGCTGGTGTAGGGGTATAGCACGCGTCACGGAATGACGTCGGTCCGGGTGCGATTCCCGGCCATAGCTTTACTTTTCGGATCTTTCTATGTGTTCTAATTTTCAGTGTCTTACAACTTCCATGTACCTAATAGTGCCTTATCAATAAAAAAAACCATTGACAATGGACCCTGGATTGGTCTGAAACGTGTGAAGATAACTCGATTACAAAATACGCGAATGACTCAAACGTTGTACACAGTGTGTCATTAAAATATAATATTCATATAATAATGGATTGGAATATATAGGTCTTGTTAATTTAGACTCTGTCTACCTCGCAAGGGATAAAGACGTGATTTATGTATGTATGTAACTTATCCATACGAAGTGCATTGAAAATGAAAAAGAAAATGTTTATTTTGATACCCCTTTCCATATATACGCCCACAATCATGCTAAGCGTGGTCTTTAGGTGTTACCTTGGGCTCTTTACCCCGTAAGGGATAAAGACGTGATTTATGTATGTATGCGTTTGTATGTATATTTATGTATATACGAACTTGATAAAACCACAGTATATATATAAGCTAAAGCAGTAAGGAACCTACGAACAAATCGGTTGAAACGAAACACGCACACAGGCGCGCGCTTTACACGGCCCCTAAGCGGACCTGAGCCTGAGCGGAGTGGACGAGGTCCGCTTAGGGGCCGTGTAAAGCGCGCGCCTGTGTGCGTGTTTCGTTTCAACCGATTTGTTCGTAGTTTCCTTACTGCTTTTTAGCTTATATAATATACCGTGATAAAACTCTGTCACAGACAGGTACGGCTCTACACACACATACTATCACCTTTTCCCTTACGAGATAGACTTAACGCACACACGTCCATTTATATCCTCTTACACACATTGGTGTATCCACACGGAATCTATCGCTTAACTAGAATCAACCGTCCGAATCCTCCGATGAACGATCGACAAGCCAGCCTTGTTCGAAGCATGTTCGCTCTTTGTGGGATTCGGTAGAACACTTCATAAATATACACACGGCTACGTCGCCAGTTCCTCTTACTTTGAACATGGCCGACATGCTCCTGCTTGTAAGTAAGTAAGTAAGTAAATGCTTTATTGTACAAATATAAAGAAGCAGAGACAAATAAAAAAAAAACAACTTCCCTTCTCCACTACTGCCACATAAAACACAAAATAAAGCCCACAAACTCAATTATCTTGCAAATAGGCTACCAATGGTTGTTTTACATGTCTGTCTTTAAAACTACCAGCGCATTCGGTAAGACCATCATTGCCAAGAAGAATGCGCCGCAAGAAACTTGGCAGAACGTCATCACTACATAGTATAAAACAAAGTCGCTTTCTCTGTCCCCATATCCCTATGTCCCTATGTTCCTTTATATGCTTATTATCTTCAAAACTACACAACGGATTTTAATGAGGTTTTTTTAATAGATAGAGTGATTCAAGAGGAAAGTTTTTATGTATGATTCTACGCAGACGAAGTCGCGGGCAGAATCACTACATAGTATAAAACAAAGTCGCTTTCTCTGTCCCCATATCCCTATGTCCCTATGTCCCTTTGTATGCTTATATCTTCAAAACTACACAACGGATTTTAATGCGTTTTTTTTTAATAGATAGTGATTCAAGAGGAAGGTTTTTATGTATGATTCTACGCAGACGAAGTCGCGGGCAGAAGCTAGTTTTTTTAATAAAATACAGTTACAACAATACTTAAATTCTACTTAACTTATAATCACTACATAGAATAATACATTTATAAAAGGGATATTAGTCTATAGTAGAGATGGATAAAGTCTAAAACAATAAAGTATTTCATTGATATTCTATTCCGTGAATATTTTACAGAGAAACTGGTTCCAAATCTGCGACACCATTCACTTACAGCCAGTACATTGAAAAAGGTCACCGAACCTTGATAAAAAAACACGTGTAACTTTAAAACGTCTCGCCCCAATAAAAGCTGCATATTTGTAAGCAAACGTTTGCCGTGGCGCGAACCTATCGCCTATTTCAGCTCCTTAACGGCGTTAAAAGTGTTTACTCGGTCGACCCGCGTCACTAAACAAAAACATTAGCGTTCTCACCACAACCACTGCCCACTATACCAACAACCCTAAAAAAACCGACACAGCTTACAAAAACACCCAGCGAAAACCACGAGCGCGTTTACACTCTGCTTAGTTTTATTAAAGACAAACTTACTCTGTGGCTTTGTGTGCTTGTGTGGGTAAGTGTAGACACACGCCTGTCCAAACCAGGGTGATCGAAGAAATTTGTTGAGCTCGGAACACTTCGGGAATCCATTTATCAGCGTCATCGGCATCGGGTGGATTCGGAAAAAGTGATTCATCAAATGCGGTTTTAAAATTTTAGTTTTTTTTTATCTATCGGAGTTCTATTTGCGTAATTTTGGACGCTTGATAGGTTGGATTTGGGTGAGTGATTGTCTGCTTAGATAGTGGATTTTTTGGATGAACGCGTCAAAATTCGCAATCATTACTATGTCAAATAGATAAAGAACTGTCGAAAAATAATTTTGAAATCAAACAATTTTACTGAAGTACAAAATCTAATTTTGTTTAGCTTTAACTGTCTAATTGCTTGATGCGTTTTAAAGGCTAAATAGAAACAAAAATCAAATGAAACATTGTAAATAATATAAATCCAATGGCGTAGCTACCTAGGGGCTAGGCGGTGGAGTGCCCCAGGGCCCTCGTATCCTTACCTGACCCCACCGAATCCAAGTGAATGACGAAACCAAATTGGACACAAAAATGGCTATAAATGACATAAAAATTCTCAGAAAACTAAACATGAAAAGAGATGCATGCACAAGTGCGTTAAACGAAACTTTGTTATCATTGCGCAACATTACAGGGGACTTAATATAAGTATTCTTTCCTATGAAACCGTAAATCGGTTACCGCACTAGTCTCGACTCCAGATGTCACAACTCATAATTATTATGACATTCTATGAAAACTGCAGCAATTTTGAAACCATGCTCAAACCTGCCGGCTCATAGAAAAAAACACTCTACGTTCTCTACTTAAGACGTCTATTTACCGCAAGAAATGCAGCGTCAGAAGTAAATTCAGACGATGCCACTAGTTTCATGGAATTTGAACTCTGTTTAATTGGATATAAGAGTGGTGATATCAGCTGAATTATAATGGGAACTGTAACGAGCTCAGTTTTAAATTTGTCACACTAAAGTGTGATTTATGCTTATAGTTTTAAAGCTTCCGCGGTTTTCGTTTCGCCTTTTTTGGTTTGCGACGTTCGAAGTGATTTCGTAGATTTATTGTTGTACCATTGGGCAGGTTTTATTTAAACGGATTGTAAAAGAATGTATTTTTTAAATCATAGTCTTCGTCGTATCAGCCGGGAGACGTCCACTGTTGGACATAGGCCATGCCTAAATGATCTCTACGATGATCCATTTTGTGCTACCCGCAAACAATAAACTGCGATGTGCATTATTTTCGTGGGACTTTATTTTTGAACCCCAGACGCAAACAGACACATAAATCACGTCTTTATCCCTTACAGGGTAGAGTGAGCTTAAAGTAACAAGCCCTAAAGGCCACGTTTAGCATGATTGTGGGCGTATAGGTGGAAAGGGGAAACATAATAGTGAAGCCTATAACATGATTCCTATGCTCGTTCCCTCACCATCTGCGTGACTTAATATCTGTATAAATAAAAATGTATCGTCGAAATGTGTACACGCATAACTTCCGAATGACAGCACCGAATTGAGTTATTATTTTTGATTTATGTTCGTTATTGTCAGGACAAGGTTTGCAAAGCCGCGGGCAACAGCCATTTATTTAAACATACCTACTCAAGTGGTAACCAACATGAAGTCTTAATGCGATTTAATTCCGACTCGGTTCAGGTTCGTTCGCTGTCAGATCCATACTTCTTCTTCTTTTTTCAAATATGGCCCCATCGATCGATGCGATGATTTCGCCAATGTCAAAGTAATAAATACAGTATTCAAAAAACGTTGTACGGTAGAACACGATCAAAAGACCCCTCCCCCTGTCGGGCTCTTAGCCAATGAATAATGATATTCCTCAGAATCTGGCAGGAAATCATTAACCGATGCCCAGGGTGCACCGGACCAAGCACTGGTCTTTCCCTCGGAGGGATTCAAAAACGAACCGAAGCTCTTGACCACACGCGGAGGTGACCCGACTCGCACCACATGCATACTTAAAATGACAGTTAAACCTGAACTGAGTCGGAATTGAATCGCATTAAGACGTCATGGTAAGGTCTAGTCTAAGTGGTATTTCATGGTAAGTGGTGGTCCGGATCGCTACCACCATCTTACTCGCTAATCCTGCCGCTAAGTAGCAGTGCTTGCACTGCTTTGTTCCGGTGTAGAGAGTAAGACAGCCGGGGAAATTACGGGCACAAGAGGCATTGCATCTTAGTCCTCTAGGTTGGCAACGCATCTGCAATCCCGGGGTTGCGGGTGTCTATGGGCAGTGGTGATCACTTACCATCAGGTGACCCACTTGCTCGTTTGCCTTCCTATTCACATAAAAAAAATATATATATATATATATATCTCAAGGTTTCCGCTACACGTGGCTTGGCCTAATAGACTACAAGCCCATGGAAAAAAACGTGTGAAATGAACCAGCGTGAATGAAGCTTATAAGGCTGTTACTATATCATAAAATAACTCTGAGCGCTACGCCGTCATTTCTGAGCGGTACATTTATGGAATTTCTCAGGTACAAGTGAGGAATTACGACTAATTATTGATTTACGGCGTTTTTATAGCTTATAGATGATTAAAAATAAATGTCGAAATACCTAGTGCTGCTTTAAAGTGGTGGTGCCGGAAGTTAGTGCATTTCTTTTTTCAATGATTGAGAAAAAGTCTGTACCGCTCAGAAATGACGGCATAGCGCTCAGTTATTTTATGATATAGTAACAGCCTTCTAAGCTTCATTCACGCTGGTTCATTTCACTTTTTTTTCCATGGGCTTGTAGTCTATAATTCCGGCGAAATTGTTTTCCAATTAAAAATTAAAGCAGCGTCATTTCTCAATACTCGATCATCGATACATTATCCTAATGAGCGAAAAATGTTAATCTGCAGTCTATAGAGTGGTATACAGTGGAATACTTTTTATTGCTTAATAAATTATGCATAAGTCTGCGGTTATTGCGGGAACCCTCATTAGTTACAGTGGTCTGTTTAATGATGGCTCTTACACAAATTGAAAAGTTTGATGTTACAGAAGACACACACACACACACACACACACAAATCACGGCTTTATCCCTTACGGGGTAGACCTACGGGCCACGTTTAGCAAGACTGTATACGTTTAGGTGGAAAGGGGAATCAAATAATAATGGGTTGCTAGCCGCAACGCTTATAACTGCTTGAGGGCACAGGTCAAACCACGGCTGCCACGGCTTTTTACGAGTACAAAGACGTAATGTATGAATGTATGTAAGTATGTATGTATACTAAATTGTTTTGTAGTTTTGAATATTTTATTGAATCAGGCGTTACTTTACGGAGGTCCATTTCAATGAACAAAAAATATTGTATGTATATAGTAAGTATGCAGGTAATGAGATAAACAAATGTACCCGGGCGAACTTATCCCTTAAAGAGATTTCTGCCAGTTTACCTTCAAATGATTGACAGGACAACATAAACCAGATTATAGAGAGTAGACATATTAAAAAGCTAAAAGAGCAATGACCCTAACTTAAGTCATATAAATGCATATAAAATACGATAAACTGATAATAATTATGTCAGAAATATACTACAGTATGAATGGTTGCGTTGGGAGAGGAAGGCCTAGACGGACGTTCCTGGACCAAGTAGGAGAAGTTTTGGAAAAATGACAGGTCAGGAGTACCTGAAACCGACGAGCATGTATGAAGAGATGAATGTGGATGAAGCGAAAGAAATATGTCAGGATCGTAGCAAGTGGAACAATGTAGTCTCTGCCTACCCCTGTATGTATGTGAAACATACCACCTATTACCTATTGAAACATACCACCTATATATATATTATTTAATCCACTCCCTGTCTTTAGTACCTTATCTTTTCTTTTTGCTTCTGATCAAATCCTTTTCTGTTGTATGGCCTTCTTATTTTTCATTGTTACTTTCTCGCATTTATTTCATCTTAAGTATTATACAGTAATGTTATGTGTATATGTATGTATTATTTTATTTTATTTATTTAGCTATGTATTATATTTATGTTGGTATTGTTGTTTTTATTATCCCTGCGTTTATCCTGTCTATTTGTTTCCGCCACGTACTTAAACTGTCTCCAACTTATTTCCTTATTGGTTGTCTGGAAGAGATCGCTATTAAGCGAGAAGACCGCCTATTGTCTACTTTGTTCTTTGTTTCTGTATTGTTTTGTACTGATTTGTGGTGTTCAATAAAGAGTATTTGTATTGTATTGTATTATTACCTTGCTACTCCGGTACTAGGTAAATAATTTTTTGTTCATTTGTAGTTTTGATAATATGAACTTGTATTCGACTACAATGGACAAAGCACGCTCGGTGCACCATTGAGCACAACCACTGTAATTCGCATTTGATGCTGTTTTCCTTCCTGTACAGTCGCCAACAAAATGCTACAAGAGTTCTTGAAGTGCAATGCAAAAAAAAAAAACAAAACGTCACTGAAAATTTGAACACAGAAAAATCCGAAAATCTCGTCAGCGGTCTATACCCCTACACCACCCACAGCAGGTGGGTAAGCCTAGCTGTCTCGTGACCTTGTTGCGATTTTTTGTCGCTAAGCGTCATCTGTTTGAATGATGTGTCTGTACGACACAATTACAAACTCCCGTGGAACATCTACTGCTCACCAGGGACGAGAGAAGGCGCTGTTTTTTCAAATGATAGGTACTATCAAATGAATCCGGAATTTTTACTTCTTGATTTTTTGTTTACTTTTACGGTTTTACCGTTAGAAAAAATTCTAAACGACACTGAAGATTAGAATGCAGAAAAATCCGAAAAGTAAAGCTAAAATACTTGTACTTTTGCGAAGACACACACAACGCTGATGATCTATTTTTCATGTCTGTGTTTTTTTTTCTTGTTTATTTTATGCGAAAAGGAATAAACGTCTTCTTTCTTTTTTTCTTTAAAATGAAAAAGCTTAAGAAATTTCAGATTTTTTTCATAAATTGCTACGATCTTCTTCTCCGGCCTGTAACCCCGAATCCGTCGTAATATTAAACGAAACCCTATAGAAACGGAGGAAGCAATTAAAACCTCCCATTATACACGTCCCGGCCAACTCATACATTAAAACAATAATCCATCGAATAAACTAGAACAAACCAATTTTAAACTTCAGAACGAAAGTCTAATTTAAATAAACATTATTCAAAATCCATTCGGAATTTGTCGCCAGTCTTTGTTGGATAGTAATCTAACTTTTAATGGTGTACCCTCGTCAGGGAGGACAAACGTCAATATTTGTGATATCCGCAAAGTAGCCGGGTCGCCGGCCTCGCTGCTGATATTGGGACCGGGTTTAGGGTTCAAAAGCGATTTGGTAAGATTTTAGGTGAACTAAAGACTTTCATTCTCATAATTACACATAAACGGATAACTCACGTATAAAAAGTCGAGTGAGTTATCCGTTTATGTGTAATTATGAGTGAGTCTCACGGTAGTTTCATGTTGAAACTTTCACTCGCATTCAGAAAAGTAAGCTTTGCTCCCTGTTTACAGCGAGCAAAGAGCAACTTTTCTGTTCAATGCTTTTCTACATACATACATCACGTCTGTCTCCCTTACGGGGTAGACAGAGCCTAAATTGGCATGACCCAAAGGCCACGCTTAGCATGATTGTGGGCGTATAGGTGGAAAGGGGAATCGAAATAGTGATGGATAGGTAGCCGCATCGCCTATATGATTCCTATGCCCATTCACTCGATGAGCTTTTACCGTCTGCGCGGGAGGAGAAGCAACTGGTTTTCTAAGTGCAGTGTGGGCAAATGCTTTTCTAAGTGGTTTTTTTGCCAAATGTAATTTTTTTCTTTTCCATGCTGGTCTGGGAGCAAAGGAAAACATAGAATGTACCAGTTGCTTCTCTACCCGCGCAGATGGTAAAAGCCTATCGAGGGAATGGGCGATTATAATAGGAATCATGTTATAGGCGACGAGGCTAGCAACCCATCACTATTTTGATTCTATTTTCCACCTATACGCCCACAATCTTGCTAAACGTGGCCTGTAGGTACCTGTTACCTTAGGCTCCGTCTACCCTGTTAGGGATAAATACGTGACTTGTGTGTGTGCGTGTGTATGTGTGTGTGTAATTTTTTTGAAGTTGATAATAGTAAAACCACGCCATTTTCTATGTACCAACATAGCTTTTAAATTATATTTAGTTTTTTTTTTCTAGTTTTTTAATGTTCGATGTGAAAAGTTGTATGAGCCACTCGGGAGCAAAATTATTTTCATCTTGGGCGTTAACACTTGAATCCCTCATTACGCTCTGGATTGAAGGTAGCGCTCTCGCCGTAAACACATTATTTTGCTCCCTTGTGACACAAATAATAAAAAAAAAAAGGTTAAAGTTGTATATAACTGTTTTTTTTGTAATTGTTGTTAGTGGCAATAAATCATCTTTTATCTTTATCTTTATAATTATTGTTGACCCCTGACACGAAAGGAGGGGTGTTTTAAGTTTGACATCGATGTCTGTGTGTCTGTTTTATTCATTCGAAAGCCAGTTTCTTTGCTGTGATTTTAGCCATGTTTGGTAAAAATTGGTCCAGCAGGTTGAAGAGTATCAGCTCTTTTCCAAAATGATGTAAGGCATTTTTGGCAAAAAAAAAATACTTCACTCGTGGTTTTTATTATTTACGGGGTAGACAAAGTCTAAGGTAACAAGACTTAAAGGCTATGCTAAACGTGGCCAGTATCTTGTCACCTTAGGCTCTGTCTACCCCATAAAGGATAAAGGCGTGATTTATCTGAATATATGGAAACCGTGAAAATAAAATATAAAAATAATTTGACAGTTACGACGTTACCCGTTGGACGTTTTTTTTAAACACTTTTCGCTGCAACTGTACTGTGTACAGTTTCCATTCCCGCGAGCGACCAAAGCGACATAAAGGCGCCACCACACTCTCGTTAACCGAGAACGTCTGATATTAGACCACATTTAATGTGGTATTAGGACGAATCGCTTTTAGTTCTAGGAATTTTAGGTGTTTCGAATATTATCTTAAGCGAACTTTCCTTTATCGTACTATACCAATATCCCTAACGGGGTAGACAGAGCCTGAGGCAACAAGATCTGAAGGACACATTGAGCTTTATTTTTTATTAATGGTATTCTGTTATTTTATCAAAACGTATACAGCCTTACAGATAATAATAAAACCTGTAATAAGCTTAACTTTCAGGTCACCTTATACGCTAAATATAAAAAATAAAATACATGGTACTACTTTCATATTGGTCTGTACCAATGTACCATTTGATTTTAGTCCCGCGCAGATGGTAAAAGCCCATCGAGGGAATGGGCGAAAATCATAGGAGTCATTTGTTATAGCCGATGCGGCTAGCAAACCATCACTATTTCGATTCCATTTTCCATCTATGTATACGCCCATAATCTTGCTAAACGTGGTCTGTAGCTCTGTCGCCCCGTAAGGGATAAAGATGTGATTTGTGTATGTATGTATGTACGAAAAAAAAACATATTGGCTGAAAGTTAATGAGGTAGAGCCGATTCTTAAATTAAAAAAAAAAGTTTTAATTTACCCGTAGAAAATTTTCAAGCAAGTGTTCTTTTTTCAAATACAAAAACATTAAGAAAAATGTAATATTCGAATATGAAATTTATTGCCTTTTCTTATTATAAAAACGCAATGCGAGGCTTTCGACCTGTACACGCCTCGATTTTGTACGGCGTAGCAAGTGTTACGTCGTAGCAAATGCTACGCCGTAGCTGGCTTTACGCGTAGCAAATGTCTGGCGAGCCATAAATGTTTACGACTGTTTTTATTACGAACCAAAACTAAATAGTACTTTTTCTATGTCGATTTGCAATTATATTATTACTAGCGTCTGATCTGACGGTCTTCATTTTTGTATAAAACATTGTATCACAGGATGTTAACAAAAATACCGCGGGATTTCCAAAAAAGACGTTTTAATTTTCATTTACAATGCATAGAGGCTGTTAGAGGAAAAATTATTGGATCTGACCTCAATCGTTGCGTTCGGGATTTTACTTACGGAAATCCTCATACATACATACACAAATACGTCTATATCCCTTACGGGGTAGACAGAGAGGTGGTAACAAGACCTAAAGGCCACGTTTCGCATGATTGTGAGCGTATAGGTGGAAATGGGAATCAAAAGAGTGATGGATTGCTATCCGCATCGCCTAAAACATTCCCTGCTGGTCTGGAAGTAAAGAAAAAACAGAATGTGCCAGTTGCTTCTCTTCCCGCGCAGATGGTAAAAGCCCATCGAGGGAATGGGCATAGGATCGCATTTATTAACTGTATAATATAATAATAAAAATAATAATATCTTGGGACAATTGACACCAATTGACCTAGCCCCAAACTAAGCAAAGCTTGTAATATGGGCACTAGACAACGGATAATCATACTTGTCTTATATAGATAAATACATACTTAAATATATATTAAACATTCAAGACTCGAGAACAAACATTCGTATTTTTAACCGACTTCAAAAAAAGGAGGAGGTTCTCAATTCGCCTGTATTTTTTTTATGTTTGTTACCTCATAACTTTCGACTGGGCGAAGCGATTTTAATGTTTTTTTTTTATTTGAAAGCTGGTGCTTCCCGTGTGGTCCCATTTCAATTTGGTCCAGTTCTGACAACGGCACCCATGAGAAAACCATATAAGTCTGAAATTAGCGTTAAGTATGTGTGCGACAAATCGTCCGTTTCATTTAAACAGCGCTGTCATATGAGCAGCACGTTTAGTAGGTCTACCCATATTCAGAAAAAGATGTTAGTGTACTTCAGATTCACTAAAAATCAAAAAATAAACAAAAATTTTAACAAAAAAAACCGACTTTTATATTATTTATAATATTTGATACATTTTTATAGTGAAGTCTGTTTTTTTTTGTTACAATTTTTGTTTATTCATACAAATATCCGCCCCGACCGGGGATCGAACCCGGGACCTCAAGCTTCATAGTCAGGTTCACTAACCACTAGGCTATCCGGTCGTCACAAAAAAACATAGAATGAACCAGTTGCTTCTCTTCCCGCGCTCTAAAAGCCCACTGAGGCAATGGGCATAGGGTCGCATTTATGAACTGTATAAAATTAAATATTCATAATTAATTGCATTACAATATTCTTGATGGCGGAGGCATTCGGTGCAATTATTAATGGGGCTAATGCGGGCTCGAATAAATTACTTTAATTGTTACAGTACCCTCTTTTATTAATAAAGCTAATTCGTTAATGGCAGCCTCTTGTTTATTTTGGGCCACGTGGGATTGTCGTTAATTAGTTATCTTTAACTTTCGAGGGTGGAAATGTTAAGGGATCATTGTTATCTACATAATAAAGCTGGTCCACTTATACGCCCACAATCATGCTAAACGTGGCCTTCAGGTCTTGCTACCTTAGGCTTTGTCTACCCCGTAAGGGATAAAGACGTGATTTGTGTGTGTGTGTGTATAAAGCTGAAGAGGGTCGAAAGTCTGTACAAGAGTGATATTAAAAAAAAATTGGTTGGAGATACTAAATCGATAATAGAACACGTTCCAATGGTTTTAGGATTTTTTGTCTCTATATATGTTTGTCTGTATATTTGCGAACGTTTCACGTGAAACTCTGCCATGCTGGTCTGGGAGCAAAGAAAAACAGAGAATGTAGTAGCTTCTCTTTTCGCGCAGATAAAAGCCCATCGAGGGATTGGGCGAAAATTTTAGGGATCACTTTATATAGGCGATGTAGCAACCCATCACGGTTTTGATTCCACTTTCCATCCATACGCCCACAATCATGCTAAACGTGGTCTTTAGGTCTTGTTACCTTAGGCTCAGTCTACCCCGTAAGATGAAGACGTGATTTATGTATGTATGTCCGTATCATGTGAAAAGGTAGTACCCGAAATCGACGAGCATGTAAGAGATTGATGAATGTGGATGAAGCGAAAGAAAGTATGTCAGGATCGTAGCATGTCGGTTGCAATGTACAACAAGATCCCCAAGTCGATTCAAGATGAAACCAACATAAACAGATTTAAAAAGCAGCTCAAACAATATTTAATAAAAAGATCATTCTACTCCATAAAAGAGTTCTTAAATGAAAAATAAGCAGAACATACATTTATTTATTTATTTATTCATTTATTCATACACATTTTTCATATTACCATATTAAGAAACTTTATTAGCCATGTCTACAAATTGTGTGTGTATGAATACTATTTTTATCTTTATTTTTAATTATTTTAATAATAAGTTTTAGTTTTAAGATTATTTTATAATAAATTGCTGTGCCCTTACTGGGTAAATGTTTGAAACTATATATACATAATAACATCTTTGTTTGTCACAACATTTTTATGCATTAAATATTTTGAGTTTGAGTTTGAGTTTGAGTGGTACAAAGTAGTCTCTGCCTACCCCTGTGGGAAAGAGGCGATAAATAATATCTGCAAAATGTGTGTGTGAATCCATATAAAAATTAAATAATAATTTGTTATCACAGCAATTAAATATTGACATAATAAACTTCCATGCTGGTCTGGGAGCAAAGAAAAAACAGAATGTACCAGGTTGTCTTCAAGCGGAGATGGTAAAAACCCTAGGGAATCTCGATGGACTTAATTTAATTTTTTTTCGCAGTCCACCATTCACGGGCTACGGAGCTATGTCCTTTAAAAACGGGCTTTAGACAAGCTATAGAATTCCACCGCGAAATATTTAGCAGTCATTAATTAAAAATCACTAGGAAAAAATCCTTTTTCGCTCGCGAAAAGCGAGTACACAAAAAACGATTCGATCAAATACCCGGGGTTGGTTTATTTTAATTCTGAACGAACGGATTCTCGCCTGTTATTATTTCGTTTCCGGACTTGATAATTAAAGAGCTTACTGGGTGTTAAATAAGTTTATTTAGTGTTGGCAGGGTTTATAATTATCGAGGTGAATTATTACGTAGGTAATAATTTTGAAGTAATACATACATACTCAAATCACGTCTGTATCCCTTACGGGGTAAACAGAGCCTGAGATAACAAGACCTAAAGGGCACTTTTAGCATGATTGTAGGTGTATATAGGTGGAAATTTGAAGTAATAATGTATCCATTGCATTGTCTTACCCCCTTATTCATAAACGCTCTGTAGGCTTCTGATAACTTATCAATCTTAAATGTCAAAGTGACAGATAAGGACAAACGTTTGCTAAGTTAGCAGAAGCTATTAGAGCGTTTATGAATAAGGGGGTTAGTTAATTAATTTTTAAGTTTCATCATTTTGATGATTCAGATGTTTATTAAAAAAAACGATAATGTGAGCCTGGCAGCGTATTTGTAATGCTCCGTTGTTGCAAATGTCCAACGGTAGTGGGTTACTTTCTTTTCGACGGAATGACAACGCAAGTACAGTCAGCAAAAAGTACGGTCAGGAATCCCGTCAATAATAAGTCAAAAGACTAAATTAAATGACGAAAAGTTGACTTAAAATTTGCTGATAATAAACCGGCTTTTCCACCACAATCCTGCCGACTAGCAGCAATGCTGACGCTGCTGTGCACCAGCGTGGACAAAATTACTGGCAGTACGTTGGCATCGCATCTGAAATCCTGATGTCACCATAATTCCATTAAAAGATGTATTTGTCCCAATACCATTTGTCCAACACAATGTGCCCATAATGTTGACATGGTGTTTGTTTTTTTTTTTTTTTTTATTTTACTTTTTTTTGTGTTGACAGTTTCGTTCGGAAACGCTCTATGCGTGCGAACTTGAGCTGCGTTGAAATTTGTCACATTTAAGATTTGTTTTGTTTTTTTTCTTTTTTTTATTCCTATAACCACTGTCTCTGACGTTCGTGTTCATGTAATTTTAATTTTAGTTTTTAGGCTTAGTTTTAGGCAAAAGGGTCACACTGAAAATCAGCGCTGCGGCATGCTGAGTGTGGCCCTTTTGGCACTTTCGGCACATAAGTACCTAGTTTTATTATTATTTGTTATTTTTTTAATTTTCTTTATGTGTCGTTTTGTGTCAATAAATGTTTTCTTTCTTTCTTTTTTTCTTTCAACATTAGTAGGTGCTTCAGTCCCTTGTACTAATGTAGGTAGATTTTTCTAGAAGCGGAAGGCATGGACAAAAACCTGTCACGCTTCAACCACCATAAGAGGCTGTTTATTGCGTTCCTAAGTGCTCTCTTGAGAAAGCATACGGTGATACCGGCCTCCCTACAATCACTTTAAAAAGAAAGAAGTAATTTATTCATTTTGCACGATACACAAATACAAGAGCATACGCGCAATTTTATAATAAAGAAACAACAAAAAACACAGACATTAAAAATTTATCATCAGCGTTGTGTGTCTTTGCAAAAGTGAAACGGTCGCTGGCTCAGCATTACGCTGAGGTGTAGGTACTTTAAGCTTTATTAAAAACTAGTTTCTGCTCGCGACTTCGTCTGCGTAAAATTATTGATATAAACTTTCCTGTTCAATCACTCTATCTATTAAAAGAAACCGCATTAAAATCCGTTGCGTAGTTTTAAAGATCAGCATGCATAGGGACAGACAGTGAAATGAGACTTTGTTGTATACTATGTAGTGATAGTGATGTAAATAAAAATATAAAAAACCCCGCACGCAAAAAAAGACGTATAGTTTCAGAAACAGACATACACATATTAATCATGTCTTTATCCCTTACGGAGCAGACAGAGCTTAAAGTAAGAAAACCTTAAAGCCACGTTTAGCATGACATGTATGTGGGTATATAGGTACTCGTAGGTGGAAATCAAAATACTGTTGGGTTGCTAGCCGCATTGCCTATAGCTAACACGAATCCTAAGATTTTTGCTGGGCTTTTATCATCTGCGCGGGAAGAGAAGCAACTGGTACATTCTTTGTTCTTTCTTTACTCCGACCAGCATGGAAGAGAAACAACCCTTAACCATATAATTTCATGCCATTAATGATTTAAATCATTTTGGAAAAGTATTGATACACACACACACTCACAGACATATACGTCAAACTTACAACACTCCGCTTTTTGTCGGGGGTTAGAAAGAGATAGAAATAAACAAAAAATGCGTAAGTTCCAAGCGTTGTAGGAGCAAGCGCCACCAGACACTACGACCTTCGATTTTATACTTCACAATGCCCTCATCCATTTAACCTTGAGACAAGGTCGCAGAGAATAAATGCGATATAACTAAAGCGGACCACAAAAGTCCCTTTTATCGCCTATCTTGCTAGATTTATATCTCACTAGCTTTTGCCCACGACTTCGTCTACAAATTTTTCTATCAGTTACTAGCTGTCACGTGACCTTGTTACTATGCGACTTTGACATTTGTAAAACACAACAAGAAAAAAATCTTGACAATCTTTTATTTTATTTTATCAAAGTTTTGAAAAATTGTTTGAATCAGGCGTTTGCGTAGGTCCTTATTAGTAAAAATAACTATTTTGTGGTTATAGAACAGCAGATGAGTAGATGTTCTGTCCATCGACGATTTAATCGTGAAGGTCGAGGTAATATAAAGAATAGATAAACAGACCGAAACTTTCACATTTATAACATGAGAACGAATTGTTTGCGCGCTAGACCTAGACTCATTTATTTTGTCTACATTTTAGCACTAGAAGAACTTTGCGTCAGATACAAACCATTTCAAGTCCACATCATAACTCACTTATTCTTCGTATTCATAAACAAAGTGCCTAATATTCTTCGGGGACAATTTTAAATTTCTTTTTATCTCGTATTTTCTCCCGAAGTGTTTATTTATTCATGAGACTTTAAAAAAGAGACCAATTTATGTCAGTTCATTTTCATGACTTTATTTGCAATGTCACATTTACTCTGTCACTTTATAAAAAATTAAATAAACCGTCAGTCACAACACATTTTTACAACCGCGGTCCACGTTTTAATAATATTTACCGAAAACTTGACAATGCAAAGGTCAAAAGTTATTATACAAAGCCGTTCGAAGGTCCTCTAATAATTGAAGAAAAAAAAAACTTTTCCCCGAGTCAGTGACCCTTTGAAGTCGTAAAGAGCGTTGCTACTAATTTATAGAGGGTGGTCTCAACTTGAAAACGTTACGCACACTTGCTACCTCGCCATTTACTTGAGATTTCAACCTTTTCTGACAAATACATCGGCATTTCCAAATCACTTATTTACCTGGGTCCACTGAAATGCAGCCTTGGACAATCAAATGTTACTGGCAAGCTAGTTTTTTTTTCGTGAAAAAAAGATAGTTGACTCTCGGCGGTAATTACTTTTTTCTCGAAAAAAAAACTGGCTAGCCCGAAGCATTACAACCTATAAAATCCAAAAAAAAACTCTCGACATTTGAAATATTTGAATTCTTAACGGCCAGTGATGAATTATATCCAACTTTTTCGAATAAATTACTTGGGTTCGATCACAAACATGCCTGGCGCTAAGCGAAGACGTGATCTACATATATGATGTGGTACGCAGAACGCTTGTCTAGTAATTGCCTATGCATTTGAAGACGAATAATAGTATTCCTCAGCCGAAATGTAACAACGGACTATCCATAGGCATAATTAAATTGATGAACAAGTAAATTGTCCCATTGTGTCTTCCATGCTGGTCTGAGAGCAAAGGAAAAGCATAGAATGTACCAGTTGCTTCTCTTCCCACGTAGATGTTAAAAATCCATCGAGGAAATGGACGAAAATAGGAATCATGTTATAGGCGATGCGGCTAGCAACCCATCACTATTTTGATTCCCCTTTCCACATATACGCCCACAATCATGCTAAACGTGGCCTTTAGGTCTTGTTACCATAGGCTCTGTCTACCCCGTAAGGGATAGAGACGTGATTTATGTATGTATATATGTATGTATAAATGTGTTTTAAAATCACCCCAAATATCGCAGTATTCCAAGACCGGTACGTAAACCAGTGTGTAAATGTCAAGCCATGGATGATATTTTATGGAACTTAAGACTCCTTTACAGTGAGTCTCATAAAAAGGTTCCAAGTCACTCAAAGGGCCGTGGAAAGAGCTATGCCTGGAGCATCTTTACGAGATCGAAGTAGAGAAGAATCTAGAGTCAGTCATCCACATAGCACGGCGAATTGCAAACTTAAGGTAGCAGTAGCTGGTAGAACTGTTGGGGCTAAGGCTCAAACGACGACCGCATAGCGCAACGCAAAACGTTGGTAGGCTTTTCTCAAGAACGGATGATATTGTAAAGATCGTGGGAAGCCATTTTTTGCGGGTAACATAAAATGGATCATCGTGGAGGTCCTTCGAGAAGGCTTACGCCCAAGCCGATAATGATGATGGTGATTTTAAAATCACATTGTAAATTAACGTACAAATAAACTAGATGTTAATTAATTTTCTGCGCAGGGAACGCACAGTCGAATATTTTATGTAACCGCTTGGAATAGATTGGGGTGGGCACCGGATTGGCCCGAATAAATTACTAGCTAGTAAATTTGTACATAGTAATTATTTAAAGTAATTAAATGCTATTAAGATAGATGTATAGTTAGAGCTATGGAGGGAGCTATGCTTGGAGTTTCTTTGCGCAACAGAATACGAAGATTCGCCGAAGAACTGGAGTCACCGACGCAGCTCGAAGGGTATGTTCGTTGAAGTGGCAATGGGCAGGCCACGTCGCTCGTGGAACAGACAACCGTTGTGGGAGAAAACGCAACGTCTTT
Source organism: Pandemis corylana (assembly GCA_949127965.1). Taxonomy (NCBI): domain Eukaryota; kingdom Metazoa; phylum Arthropoda; class Insecta; order Lepidoptera; family Tortricidae; genus Pandemis; species Pandemis corylana. The sequence goes on along the minus strand of OX421866.1, from coordinate 499,090 downwards.
GGATTCTAGATAAGCGTTGCCAGATTATGGAATTGTTCCCCGTTCAGTGGATATCCACGATTTTCGAAATTCCCCCAATTTCGAATTTACCTCAATGCACCTTACAGCGTGGATTTGGAATACGGGGGAACCGTTAACTAGACAAAGGCTTTACAAACGATGTTCAATCTATTTTTATTATTTTCTCTAACTAACTCGACGTAATTTATTATAAAAGATGCTGTCGAGTAATGAAAATTTATTTTGGTTATCAAATTTATTATCTGAACAGCATTGTTTACTGTAATTGCGGGCTGAATAATTTTGTATAGTTTTTTCTTTCGTCTTCGCTTATCGCTATCCCGCGGGAACTTTGCTGTTTGGTGGAATAAAAATGCGGCAATATAAGGTGTCCGCACGCCAATGTTACTTAATTAGGTCCTTAAGTTATTGTGTACTGAGCTGCATAAGGTATTATAATTTTTTAACTATCCCACGGGAACTCTTTAATTTTCCATAATTAAAAGTATCTAAAATATTGACCAGGGATATAAGGTACCACCACGCAAAATTTCATTTAAATCGGTTCAACGGTTTTGGAGATTAGAGAACACAGACATAGGTAAATAAACACATCCATTGATACATACAGACACTAAACATAAAATCTACTTTTTTGTGTTGTATCTATACTCTTCCCTAATCGTTAGCACTCAATTTTTGACGAATTTATTTAATGTACAGACACAAACTTTCTATCTTCCATGCTGGTCTGGGAGTAAAGAAAAAACATAGAATGTACCAGTTGCTTCTCTTCGTAAAAGCCCATCAAGGGAATGGGCGAAAATCTTAGGAATCATGTTATAGGCAATGCGGCTAACAACCCATCACTATTTTGATTTCCCTTTCCACCTATACGCCCTTAATCATGCTAAACGTGGTCTTGTTACATCAGGGTCTGTCTACACCTTAAGGGATAAAGACGTGATGTATGTATATATGTACGAACTTTCTACTGATTTATTGTATGTATAGACATAGATAAGAAGCAAGTAATCCATCAATGTGATGATAAGAGACTTCTGTAACAATTGTTACTTTAGAATGACGTTGAAAATGTCAAAGTGTTGCCATGCGGCGACATTTTCTATCTTCCATTCGTTAAAAAACCTTGCCAACACAACATCCAAGTTACCACGACAGAACACCCCCCCTGGGACGGCGTGTGACGGTAATACGTATAACATATAACACAGCTTGTCCTCGAGAATTTCCCTATCGTCTAAAAAAGGTCAGATGTATTCCTGTTCCGTCGGGAACAAGTATTTTTTTGTCACAGGTATTTGGTGCAAGCAATAATTTGGAACGATTCAATTTATATTACAAGCTGTGGCAGAAAATTAATGCTGGAGGTGTTTGAATCACGTCTTTATCCCTTACGGGGTAAACAGAGCCTAAGGTACGACCTAAAGGCCACGCTTATTATGATTGTGGGCGTATAGGTGGAAGGGGGAATCAAAATAGTGATGGGTTGCTAGCCGCATCGCCTAAGACAGGGACAATTTGAAGTTTAAACCTAGATAGAGTCGGTGGTTTGAATTTTAGTTTATTAATGGTTACTTATCGTTTAGTATCATAGTTTAAAAAATAAACACTAAATTATAAGTCCATGCTGGTCTGAGAGCAAAGAAAAAACATAGAATATACCAGTTGCTTCTCTACCTGCGCAGATGGTAAAAGGCCATTGAGGGAATGGGCGAAAATCATAGGAATCATGTTATAGGCGATGAGGCTAGCAACCCATCACTATTTTAATTTCATGTTTCACCTATGCGCCCACAATCTTGCTAAATGTGGCCTGTTGGTATCGGTTACCTAAGGCTCTGTCTACCCCGTAAGGGATAAAGACGTGATTTGTGTATGTGTATGTATGTAAATTATAAGTAAATCCCAGCTCGCCCCGTAGTGGGGTCAGAAAGGGTATGAACAAAAAAAACGACGATAACCACCTAACAAGTAACACGGATGATTTAATTTTATTCTCAAACTAACTCCGGATTAAGCAAAATCCTAAATACAAATTTAACTTAACGCTGAGTACACAGTTAGCGACAAACAGACATACGGTGGGTCCACTGCTAGCAAATACAATATCTGCTTAGGACCAAGAGCGGGTTGGCACAAACTAAAAGCAGCTGTATCACTTTGCTTTGCTTAAAACACTTTCACGTTTATTTATTCATTTTGTGTATTTTATTTATTAGCATAGGCCCGCATCAGTAGCAACGATCCCGATGAAATAAAATAGACTGTGAAATAAAATGATGAATGTCGCAATTAAATAGAACTATTCCTCGGTGATTTATGTGTGTATGTATGTATTCCTTGGTGACCAACGTATTTTCTAATTATTTGTCCACACCAAGTGTTGATCTCTCGGAAAATACCATTTTCAAAGTGTATAAAAACTTCCATGTAGGCCTTCCCCTCCCGTAACCATTCACACTCCCCATATAGATCTGTTTAGTTCGTCTACTTTCATCCATCCGCATGCCCAAACCAACTAAGCATACTTTTTTCTATCCTAGTCACTATATCCTCTTTCAGACCCGCACGTGATAATTATACATACATACATAAACAAATCACGTCTTTATCCCTCACGGGGTAGACAGAGTCTAAGGTAACAGGTACCTACAGGCCACATTTAACAAGATTAGCGTATAGGTGGGAAATGGAATCAAAGTAGTGATGGGTTGCAACCGCATCGTCTATAACATGATTTCTAAGACTTTTGCCCATCCCCTCGATGGGATTTTACCTGCGCGGGAAGAGAAGCAACTGGTACACACGGCAATATAATCAGGTAAGCACCTACGCACGCTCGCGCCGTATCTATCCTGCTTACCGAATAGCTTTGCTGTGTGTACATTCTATGTTTTTTTTTTACTCTCGGTCCAGCATGGAACGAAAGACTTAAAATGATTTTTGTTTAAGCTAATGGAAGGTTTAAATCGAGAAAGTGGGTCACCTGAACATCTCATAAAAAATTACTTTCTGTCAAATTTCTTGCGGTACTGAGGTATCCTAGCTAGGTAGACCAGCATGGAAGAATAATTATTATCACTACATAGTAGGTACAAAACAAAGTCGCTTTCTCTGTCCCCATGTCCCTATGTTCCTTTGTATGCTTATAACTTCAAAACTACACAACGGATTTTGATGCGGTTTTTTTTAATAGATAGAGTGATTCAAGAGGAAGGTTTTTATGTATAATTTTACGCAGACGAAGTCGCGGGCAGAAGCTAGTAATATTATAAAATATTAGTAGAGATTGATGTAGCTGTAGCTATGCCAGCTATGCCAAAACGCCGCGCCCGCGCCACGGTCCGCAGTTTACCAACACAACTTTGTGCTTGTGTTTGTTTGCCTTATGCAAGTAGAGTATCTTAATTGCATTAGCTTTTTGACTTAAATGTTAGTTCAAATCTAAAGTGAACAAACATCTATAGAGCTAGGTTTATAGGCCGGCAACGCGCCAGCAGTTCTAATGGTACAGGTATCTATGAGCGGCGGTGATCACTTACAAAGTTATACACGCATTTTTGCGACGGTGGTTAAAAAAGCAAGTCTCGCAACGCAGTTCTTCTATAACTACAATACATACATACATCAATCACGTCTTTATCCCTTACGGGTAGACAGAGCCTGAGGTAACAAGACTTAAAGGCCACGTTTAGCATAATTGTGGGCGTATAGGCGGAAAGGGGAATCAAAATAATAATGGGTTGCTAGCCGCATCGCCTATAATATTATTTCTAAGATTTTCACCCATTCCCTCGATGGGTTTTTACCATCTGTGCGGGAAGAGAAGCAACTGGTACATTCTATGCTTTTTCTTTACTCCCAGACAGAAAACGAAGTAACACCACAGAACTTGTGAAATAGGGACAAATTATTTATTTTAATCGACTTTTAATTTTTCACAGCTTCAAGGGATTGCGGACTAGAGTTTATTTTATCCTTAGTATTTCCTCGCGTCTTCAAGACTGTCTAGTCTTTGGGTCTTCGCGATGAGCTGTCGGTAGGCCTCCGACAAGATGGAGCGACGACCTGATCAAGATCGCGGATCGCGGTGGATGCGGAAAGTACAGGACCGGTCCGAGTGGAAAGCTTTGGAGGCTTATGTCTAGCAGTGGACGTCTTTCAACTGACATGATGATTTCTTCGCATTCCTGGGACAAGGATCATGACTGACGACGACTGATCTACTATTTATTTGCAATGTGAATTAGACTCTTCCATGCTGGTCGAGGAGCAACGGAAAAACATAGAATATACCAGTTGCTTCTCTACCCGCGCAGATGGTAAAAGGCCATCGAGGGAATGGGCGAAAATCATAGGAATCATGTTAAAGGCGATGAGGCTAGCAACCCATCACTATTTTGGTTCCATTTTCCACCTATACGCCCACAATCTTGCTAAATGTGGCCTGTAGGTATCTGTTACCTTAGGCTCTGTCTACCCCGTAAGGGATAAAGACGTGATTTGTGTATGTGTATGTATGTATGTGAATTCAACTTTACGTAAAGTCGTGGTATCGCTTGGGGTAGCAGTTCTAAATGTGGAGATAAACGCAGCTAAAACGAAATTAATTAAATTTAATTAATTCTACTCTGTTTCGTGCATTATTTACGAGCGAGCTTTTCGGTGAAGGAAAATATCGCGAGGAAACCTGCAGTCAGGGAGCAATACAATGGTGTTAACTGCCCAATCCGCACTGGACCCACGTAGGAACTACCCCAAGCCCTCTTATTCTGAGAGGCCTGTGCCCTGTGCCTGTAATACACTGAATACATACATACATACAAACATAAATCACGTCTTTATCCCTTACATGGTAGACAGAGCCCAAGGTAAGAGGACCCAAAACCACGTTTAGCATGATTGTGGGCGTATGGATGGAAAGCGGAATCTAAATAGAGATAAGTTGCTAGCCCCAATAGACTGGAAATTATGAATTTAAAGACAACTAGAGAGATCCCCTTAAATGACACCCGAATAATACTTTACAAACTCATAACTCACCCAAACTCGACGCATCAAAGTAATGATAATGAGAGCCGAAGACATTTTGACTTTAACGTTTTAAGAGGAACCTCATCATGGCGCTAATCCCTGAATTAAGAGGGAATGAAGACTGATATCCTGTTCATGTGTTTCTGAGAAAAGGTGCCTCCTTCGGGACGTACCCTTATACCCTGACCAAGAACACCCAAGGCCATCGCACACGGAACAAATTCAGTATTCATTGCGGCTTTTAGCAGCTATTATTGCGGAGTGAGCGTTGTAACCGCGCAATGAACGGCCATTTTGTTTATCACGTCGTTAGTCTCGAGTAATCTTGGTGGGGTCATCATATAGATTGTTAGCTAAAACGTACTGTAAAACTGTTGTATGGCGTCGGATTTTGCTTGAAGCGAAAATAACATGAGAGTTGTGATTTTTTCAGATTATCTCACGAAAGCTTACAAAGAGGGTGCAATCAGTCTTGCAGGGGTTTTTGAATACTCCGAAGGTTAGTGTAATAAAGAAATAGGTAGGTTAGGTTTTTTAAGCGAGATATTTCAATGTAGTTTCGGTAGATTGAGGCTTCTCGCTTTAATAGCGACTATTAACTTAAGTTTAGATTCGTTTTGATTCGAAAAGTAAAGCTATGGCCGGGAATCGAACCCGGGTCCTCGTCATTCCGTGACGCGTGCTATACCCCTACACCACCCATAGCAGGTGGGTAGTCTCCGAATTTTTCTACCTGTTACTAACTGTCACGTGACCTTATTGTTACTATGCGAATTTTTGTCGCTAAGCATCATCTGTTTGAATGATGTGTCTGTACGACACAATTACAAACTCCCATGGGACATCTACTGCTCACCAAGGACGAGAGAAGACGCTGTTTTTCAAATGATAGGCACTATCAAATGAATCAAGAAATTTTTATTTCTTGACTTTTATGTTTTACTTTTTCGGTTTTACCGTTAGAAATTTAATTTCTAAATGTCAGTGAAAATTATAACACATAGAAAAATCCGAAAAGTAAAGCTATGGCTATTTATATTTATTTTTATTTATTTATGGCTATGGGTATTTAGTTTTGATTATCTTTCACTACAAAAAAAATAAAATTGATTCAAGTTTTTTGTGCTGACTGTACTTGCATTGTCACCCGTCTTACATAATTATTATGTGACTCAAATTTCAAGTTAATCAGAACAACCGTTGAAGAGTTCCCTCCTGCGGAGACGGACCTGGCAGAACCACCAAAATTCAACTACCAGAAAATTGAGTCGCAAGATTCCACCCGGACAAACATACCTACATAGACACGCCTTGTTTTCTTTTCTGCTGTGACTGTGACAGTGGCGCCCAACGTGGGGCTCGAACCCACGAACCAGAGATTAAGAGACTCATGCAATACTGACTGAACACGGGACCACAAGCTTCGCAATCGGGTACTTTAACCATTAGTCTATTCGGTCATCAATACAAGGTCTTTTAAATTTTTTTCGGAATATTATAAGAATAAAAGAACTTTATTAACTAATGCAGAAACACAAACAGAATATTTATTATATTTATACTTATTCTAACCAGCCAGTTACAGAGTTACAGCGGCGGCTGTCACCAGGCACACATCCCAGTACATACTGGTTTACGAAATACATTGTACAAATAATACTGTTTCAGGTTCAATGAACTTCAACAAAGTCGCAGCGGCCAAAGATCAGTCTTAGTTAGGTCAGAAGCGACATTAGCCTGACGGATGGCTACCAAGATGGCGGTGTGGATTGCAGACAAATAAATTCGTAGTTGAGACTGCAAGTTAAATGTAAAAAAACCGGCCAAGTACGAGTCAGACTCACGCACCGAGTGTTCCGTCAAAATTTAGCAAGAGATTATAAAATCTAGTATTAGCAGCACCCTACTCTTAAGCGAAATGTAGGCCGTGTGAGGTCCGTTTGTATTGGTTACTTACAGACTTAGTTTCAGAGACACAATTAGTTGAAACATATAAGTATAAACATACATACATATATCACGTCTGTATCCCTTACGGGGTAACAGAGCCTAAAGCAACAAGACCTACAGGCTACGTTTAGCATGATTGTGGGCGTATAGACGGAAAGTGAAATCAAAATAGTGATGGGTTGCTAGCCGCATTGCCTATAACATGATTCCTACGACTTTCACCTAAGCCCTCGATGGGCTTTTACTTTTTACCATCTGCGCGGGAAGAGAAGCAACTGGTAAATTCTATGTTTTTTCTTTACTGTCAGACCAGCATGGAAGAACGCCAAAACGGAAAACTTATGACGTCATAACTCTCCTTTTTTTATTAAGGGTCAAATTGATTCGCTTTTAATCATTAGCAGCATTTTAGTGAATTTCGGCTTACCGCTAGCACTATGGGGGTTTAAGCGAAGAAGATGGTGCTAGCCACCCGGGCGGACCTCAGGTCACATCCAACTTTACTAACCGCTTTAAAACAATATTGCATCGCTTTAAATCCCCATTAAATCGCTTGCACCTTCAACTGTTTTCTTGGTAACTTAATTTAAATTTAGCTCCTACGGTGCGACCACATCTTTATACTGTAGTTGGCTAAAAATGAGTCGTGTGCCGGTGGATTTAGGTTGTGAATGCGCTGTCGGGTGGCAACGTAAAGGAAGTAATCCCTATGAAGGAAGGGAGTGAATCCAACGCGTGTGTTCTTGCCTTAATCTGATGAAAGAGCAGAGAGAGGTGTGAAAGAGAACGTTACACAAATCACGTATTTATCCCTTACGGGGTAGACAGAGCCTACCGAGCCACGCTTAGCAAGACTGTGGGCGTAAAGTGATAAGTAGAATCAAAATAGTGATGGGTTGCTAGCCGCATCGCCTGTAGCATGATTCCTATGATTTTCGCCCATTCCCTCGATGGGCTTTTACCATCTGCGCGGGAAGAGAAGCAACTGGTACATTCCACATGCATGCAAGAGAACGTTACTAATCTTTTAAATGTGAAAGTTTATATACATAATACATAAATTACGTCTTTATCCCTTACGGGGTTAACAGAGCCTTAGGCAAGACCTACAGGCCACGTTTAGCATGATTGTGGGCGTATAGGTGGAAAGAGGAATCAAAATAGTGATGGGATTTTTATTTCTAAAAGTCGATTATTTTAGTACAGTAAGACGAAACTTGATGGTCATCATCATCATCATCTGCAGCCTGTATACGACCCACTGCGGGGCACAGGCCTCGTTTCAGAACTTCACTCACACTCACTTGACTCACTTCACTTGATGATCATTTTACAAAAATTGCATTTGAACAAAGAATTTTTTTAATAAATATGCAAAAAATGCTGGTCTGGGAGTGAAGAAAAAACATAGAATTTACCAGTTGCTTCTCTTCCCACGCAGATGGTAAAAGGCCATCGAGGGAATGGGCGAAAATCATAGGAATCATGTTAAAGGCGATGAGGCTAGCAATCCATCATTGTTTTCATTTCCCTTTCCACCTATACGCCCTTAATCATGCAAAACGTGGACTTAAGGTTTTGTTACCTTAGGCTCTGTCTACCTCGTAAGGGATAAAGACGTGATATATGTATGTATGTATGCAAAAAATGCGCGAAGTATTTTATGTTAAGCTCAACGCAAACATTTATGAACACAATATAAACGCCAAATCGTTTCTAATAAAACTTTTATAATGACGCCCCTCAAGCTTTATAAAAATATAGTGAGGCTAAGCTTAAATCTCCTATAAAGCTTCCTTAGCACGCCTTACGAGGTTTTAAAGTTTATTCATTGAAGCGAACTTTAAAGTTAGGTACAAAGCTCGGTGACGCAGGCAGCATTCAAAAAGTTCAAGCTTTTCCACATTGTTGTGAAAGCTGCGTAATATCAAGCTTTTTGAAAGCTATTTACTAGAGCTTTTAATTAATACTAGATGTTAAGTAATAATTTGTAAGTTTTAGCTTATTTAAAAGTGTAAGTTTTTGAAATAATTTAATACCTAAATGCAAAAAGCTTAAAAAATTTTTGCTGTTTCGAAACTATTGTTTAATATTTTTGTACTATACTTAAGTACAGGATGCTTAAAAATAAGTATCTGAAAAAGTGTCATTAGAATAAAACAGAAAACAGTTACCTTACTACTCCGCTTCTTAAGTAAGTTACGAGTAAGTAACGGAGTGGGAAAATGGTTTCATTTATTGAAATAGACCTCCGCAAAGTAACGTCTGGTTCAATAAAATATTTAACAGAAAAAAAATCCAGTCAGAAAAAAAACAGGCATTTTTGTCCCTGACAAGGTATTTATAAACAAATAAACTAAATACAAGTCAAAATGGCCTTGGCCGGCAAGGTCGGAAGGAATCACTAAACCAGTCACATTTTCAATCATACACATACACGAATCACGTCTTTATCCCTTACGGGGTAGACAGACCCTAAGGCAGCAGGTACCCACAGGCCACATTTAGCAAGATTATGGGCGTATAGGTGGAAAATGGAATCAAAATAGTGATGTTGCTATCCTCATCGCCTATAGCATTTCCTATGATTTTCGCCCATTCCCTCGATGGGCTTTTACCATCTGCGCGGGTAGAGAAGCAATTGGTACATTCTATGAATTTTACAACACCCTGTAGATATGGACCTGTTTCGTACAAATAGTTAAGGCGCGATTACGCTAAGCCGAATACGAGCACGAGCGGAACCGTTCTCGGCTTCGTTGTTTGCGGCGTCAAGTATGCTTCGAGGCTTGTAAGTCCACACTAGACGAAACGAATTGTGTTCGGCTCGTGCTCGGCTCGTGTTCGGGTGTAGCGTAAACGCACCTTTAGTTCTCTAGCCTATTTGTAAGGTTGTTGTTCCCTCTTATTGGGATTCTCCGCCGTATCCACATTAGAGGCCCCGGGAGATGGTATCGCAGAAAGAATGGCCGTCACAGGTGAGACCCTTTGTGCTTTAAATTGAATGTATCCGATTTATATGTAGATACGTGTTTGCTATCTGTTTTTTTAAACGAACTGGGATTGAGAAATACGAAGATTGCATTTTGTTAAGGTTGGAGTTCGGGGTAATTAAGTTTGTGAAGTTTTTGTGATGATATTGTGAGTAAGAATAAGAATAAGAAAACTTTATTAGTCGATACAGAAACACAAACAGAATATTTTTTTTTTTCTATGAGAGGGGGCAAACGAGCAGACGGGTCACCTGATGGAAGGCAATCACCATCGCCCAGGGACACCTGCAAGACCTGAGGAATCACAAGTGCGTTGCCGGCCCTTTGAGGAACAGGAAGGCTCGCTTTTTAAAGATCCCTAAATTGTACCGCTCAGGGAATGCTGCAGCAGGAGTTGGTTCCAGATCGTTACCGTTCGAGGAAAGAAATTGCGTTGTACATGGATACTTATTGCAACCAGCCAAATGGCCGCCACTCAGCTATGCGTCACGATAAGATCCAGGATAATGTCGTGACGCTGATTTTCAGTGACGCCAGTTACAGAGAGTGAGTGATGAGAAAATTAGGAAAATCTTAATTAAACTTATTGATTCAAATAAAATACATACATACATATATCACGTCTTTATGCCTTACGGGGTAAACAGAGCCTTAGGTAACAAGATTTACATGCCACGTTTAGCAAGATTGTGGTCGTATAGACGGAAAATGGAATCAAAATAGTGATGGGTTGCCAGCCGCATCGCCTATAACATGGTTCCTATGATTTTTGCCCGTTCCCTCAATGGGCTTTTACCATCAGCGCGGGAAGAGAAGCAACTGGTACATTCTATGTTTTTTCTTTGCTCCCAGACCAGCATGGAAGTTATATTTACACTAGCTTCTGCCCGCGACTTCGTCTACGTAGAATTATGTATACATAAAAACCTTCCTCTTGAATCACTCGATCTATTAAAAAACAGCATCAAAATCCGTTGTGTAGTTTTGAAGATATAAGCATACATAGGGATATAGGGACAGAGAAAGCGACTTTTTTTTATACTATGTAGTGATAAATAATATACATACATAAATGTATACGTTGTAAGTTGTCTTAAGTTCTGAACGCCTCACAAGATTTTTCAGAAAAACACCGCGTAATGTTTTCCTTGTTTACGTTTAGCAAAGCTCCGTAGCTCGACCGAATACGTAAAGTTCACATTTTTCAATTCTCAAAGTATCAGGCTTTTACACAATTGGGATTGCGCCCGAGTCAGTGGGCGCCCTAAACGATTTATCAAACAAACCAACACACACACTCCACTGAACACGACCAAAGATTTCAAAACGACAGATAGTCTCCTCTGTTTTTGAATTCCCATTTCCCTTGACGTTGCCATCCAATGTCTTAAATTAAGGACAATTGTCAAAGAATAATTAAATTTTACATGAATTACACTATATTTGAAATCCAACAATCGAAATTTGACTTTTGGTCGCAGGAGGTTAAGAGGTAATGAAGTGTGGGCTAGTCTGAGTTTAAATGGGCATCTAGGAGGATGTGGACTGTGGATCCTTTAGTCTACTTATAATACTGAAATAGAAGGATCGGAAAAATCGTAAAAGTAAAACGTCGTTTAAGATAAATAAGTGCTTTATGGTTAACATTTCCTGCATTTAATTGCAATGTGACAGCAGTTAATTTAACTTTTGTTAGTAAGCATATATCATAATAATAACTAGGTATCTAATTGTGTATCATGAAGTCGTTATCTCATCACTACATAGAATAAAGCAAAGTCGCTTTCCGCTGTCTGTCTGTCCCTATGTAGGCTTAGATCTTTAAAACTACGTAACGGATTTTGATGCGGTTTTTTCAGTCGCTGGCAGAAGCTACTAAATTAGGTATTAATTTAATTTCTGTAAGTTGCGATCGCAACCACTTCCTTGATTTAGAACAATGATTTTATTTTGGTTATAAATAATGTTATTAATGTTCTAATGTAATGTATTTTAGTAGTAAATGTAACATCAAACTAACCACACAACGTCGTCAGCTGTATGTCGCGTCTGCAAGCCCCATCTTTGACCAAAATAAAACAGATTGTGGGCATCGTATTTGTTCCCATCTGACTTGGTATAAAAGGTAATTTGTACCCGAAGAACAAAGAGTGAGTATATCAATAGCTTTCAGACCGCTCGTCGGGAAAGTTGCGGCCTTTCGGTAGCTTTGAAGATCGATTCGGTGAAGGTTTGGTCAATTATTTCACAGGTGAAGTTAAGTTCAATAAGAATGTTATGAGTAATTTTTACATAAATACACAAATCACGTCTGTATCCCGTACGGGGTAGACACAGCCTAAGATAACAAGACCTAATAAAGGCCACGTTTAGCATGATTGCGGGCGTATAGGTGGAAAGGGAAATCAAAATAGTAATGGGTTGCTAGCCGCATCGCCTATAATGTGATTCCTATGCCCATTCCCTCGATGGGCTTTTACCATCTGCGCGGGACGAGAAGCAACTGGTACATTCTATGTTTTTCCTTTTCTCCCAGACCAGCATGGAAGTGCTGAAGTAAATAAGTAAGTAAGTAAGTGGAGTAATTTTTTGTTTGAGTTTATACATACGTACATACCGTGATGCCTCTTTCCTACAGGGGTAGGCAGAGACTACTTTGTTCCACTTGCTACGATCCTGACATACCTCTTTAGCTTCATCTATATTCATCAATTTCTTCACACATGCTCGTCGGTTTAGGGCACTCTTGACCTGACCTTTTCAAAACGTCCCCAATTTGGTTTCAGAACGTCCGTCTAGGCCTTGCCCTCCCAACGCACCCATTAATTAACAGGCTTTAATTAATTATTAAAACAAAGAACAGACAGCGTTAATATATTTTTTTATAATTTCGATGTACCCATTGTCACTCTCACGACTAAGACGAACTAATGATACCTCAAGCTCAAATCAGACCCGATGCATACACCCGAAAAACATAACCCTCCTTCTGGCGCAGTCGGGTAAAAATATCTAAATCTTCGACCACAACGCGCGAACCAATCCCCTAAACCATAACCCTATATCTGACATTCAAGATGCAATCGCAAAATTCCAAATTCGAAACAAAACACGGCGCGGACGGATTCTCGAACACCCGCAACTCTCAAAGCAATTCTGTGCCGTAAAAAGACGTACGTAGTTTCGTTGAATCGTATATTGCGAGAGGGTTGGCTGCTTACCGGCAGGAAGGTGTACGTGACATTTTATGACAAGTATTTTGATTGCGAATAAAAAAAAACTGACCAAGTAGAAGGTACAAAGCTACGAAGAACACTGCTTTTTAATGTTTCGTAACCAAAGGGTATAACAGCACCCTGTTACTAATGTTACTAAGACTTCAATCTCCGTTTGTCTGTCTGTCTGTCCGTCTGTCACCCAGGCTGTATCTCATGAATGTCTCATGTATTTCTGTTGCCGCTAAAACAACGAATACTAAAAACAGAATGTTTTTATGTCCGTCTGTCTATGTAATAACCAATATGACCTCTCTGGATATTATATTAACTTAGCGAATTTGTACGGGACCCTCGGTGCGTGAGTCCGACTCGCACTTGACCGTTTTATTTTATACGACAAAGCAAATGAGCAAGTATGTCACCTGGTGGTGCGTGAACACCACCACCCAAGGACACCCGCAACACATGAGGGTTGTAGATGCATTGCTGGTCTAAACGGCTTAGATGGAATACCTCATTATGGCAGTAATTTCACTGGCTGTCTAAATCCCCACGCCGAACATAGGCTCTGTCTACCCCGTAAAGGATATAGACGTGATTTGTGTATATGTTATTTTCGGAATGTTTATGTGGGTGAGGACCAAAAAGTTACATACCGTTAAAGTTGCGTTTTTAGGTAGTTAAAATTTCCACTAACTTTTTCCATTGTGACACGAAAATTAGTCATACATATTGGGCATGTTGGGCATGTTGGGCATCATTCTCACTTGTTGACCACATCCCCAATTAGAAGTGGCGATGGGCGGGCACTTGGCAAAACGGAACGACGACAGATGGTCGAAGGCAGTCACAGAGTGGTGGCCAAGACTGGGTCGAAGGTCAGTGGGAAGACCATCAACCCGTTGGTCAGATGACAGCTGTCATTCGGCCGGAAAACTGTGGATGATTGCACGGAACCGGGCAAAGTGGCGTGAAAATGAAGAGGCTTACTTAGCAGTGGGTGGATGTGGGCTGATTAGCTATGGATAACTTACGTGTTACAATGGAAAAAGTTAGTGGAAATTTTGACGCAACTTTAACGGTGTAACTTTTTGGTCCTCACCCATGTTTCTGCATAGTAATTCTGTACCAGGTTTTAACAACTGCCAGCCACATTTGCCAGCTGCAAGTTTTGCAAAATCGAGTTCCTCTGAGGAGGTGCGCGAGTGCTGCCTCTGTTTCGATTTGCGTCTCAACGGTGCCGGCTCTGCACCAATTATGGACGCGAATTGAGCGGTCTTGACGCTTTTAGTTTACTGGTTTTAGCTTTTAAATGTATCGTTCTAATTGGAGTCCCACTAACTCAAAGCGGCGGCAGACCTAGACGGCGATGGCGGGAGTTGGACACCTTAAGGGACTGGACACGCACTGCAGCAGACCGGGAGCAGTGGAAGCGTTGGGAGACCTTTGCTCAGCAGGGGGACACAATAGGTTCATTATAATAATAATAATGTAACGTTCAAAATAACCTAACCTAATTTCAGATAGAAGTGTTTTTGATGACTGTACTATCCATGTTGTTGATGGGGTGTGCTGGGATTTGCCTATATTTTAGTGCATATTGTTTAAACTATGAAATTAAACGACAGTTATTCAATCATTATCAAACTAAAATTCATGCCGCCGGAACATTTTTTATCATTATAAAATCAGCTTACATTATGACAATAGTTTTAATCGAGGTTTTAACTTCACTTTTGTCCCTACTCACCCTGTTAAACAAAACAATAAATAAATTATTATTATAAATTATTATGTATCTCAGTGTTTGTCATCGTATTTGCCTTGTTTGTTTTGCACAATAAAGAGTTTACGTACATACGTAGGTCACACTGAAAGTTTTTAGAATCTCAAAAATTAAAGAGGATATAATGATGTAAATTATATTATTGCTTTTCGAAGTACTCTCCTCGACAATCAATACACTTATTCATGCGATGAAACCATTTTGTGAAGCATTCGGCCCACCCTACTTTAGACACCGCTTCTACGGCGTTTTGGAACGCCACTACTGCCTCTTCCGCATTCATAAAAAGTATTCCGCGCAGTTTATTCTTAATTTTAGGGAATAAATAAAAATCACAGGGTGCAAGGTCGGGACTGTATGGCGGATGACCCATTAATTCTACATTTTCAGCACTCAAAAACTGTTTTGTTTGTCTGGCGGAGTGAGCTGGAGCATTGTCGTGATGGAGGATTATTCTGCTTCTCAGCCGTCGCTCTTTAACTTTTTCCAAAACAGAAGGTAAACAGCTATTCACATACCAGTCTGCAGTAACAGTTCGTTTATTTTCCAGTGGTATAGTATCATAGTAACCGGATTTACCAAAGAAGCAGGCAATCATCTTTTTTTCAACACTCCGTCCTTTTTTCACTTTCGTTGGCAAATCTTCAAAAGGGAAGACCCATTGAGCTGATTGCCTCTTAGTTTCTGGCTCATAACAATAAATCCAGCTTTCATCACCGGTTACAATGTCAAAAACAGAATTTGATTGACCATTGTCGAATTTATGAAGCATTTGGTGACACCATTCCACGCGGGAGCGTTTTTGATCTTCATTTAAATTGTGAGGAATCCATCTGGTACAAAGCTTCCTCACGTGCAGGTGATCGTGCAAAATTGTTTGTACTTGACTCATGCCAATACCTAATGATGCCCGTATATGTTCATAAGTAGTTCGTTTCTCTGCTTTAATCATAAGCCGCACAGCGTTGATGTTTTCCTCCGTCACCGCCGTCGCAGGACGCCCTTCTCTAGCGTCGTCACTGAGATGGGTACGGTTACGTTTGAATTCATTGAACCAGTTATAAATAGTGGCACAGGATGGGGCTTCAACACTAAATGCCAACTTAAGTCTTTCATAACTTTGTTTCTGGGTGAGACCACAACGAAAGTCATAAAAAATCATTGAACGAAAATGTTCTCGCGTTAAATTCATTTTTGTGAGTGCACCTAACTTTCAAATTGCCGCCAAAATTTAAAAACAAATGACAGAGCAAAAAAATTAATGGCGTTTGACATAGAAAGAATACTATTTTTAAATTTGAAATAGTTTTTTTTTTCTATCCCCATGTTAAGTGGCCAGTTCTAAGAACTTTCAGTTTGACCTATCGTACATAATTAAAACATTGGCCCAATCCACCAATCGGTGGTTCAGATTCGACCAATGTTGACAGTTCAGACTTGTAAAATTGTAACTTGCAACTTCGAGGAACGACAGTGTTATTAATCTGACAAAACTTTGAATGAATGAATAAATGGATGAAATGAAATTATTTATTTGCATAACGTTATCTATTCTCCATTCAGATGTTAAGAATAATAATGTACGAGTCCAGATAATGCTTTAATACCTTTTTTAAGTAGGCATGCAAAGTAATATTGTTTGGTCTTAAGATCTAAACTGATTTAAAAAAAAAATATTTTAATACAATTTCTATCGCACATTTACAAAATATAACACAATTAGTATTTACACGCAAAATATTCTTGTAAGCTATAAAAATTCTTACAAACCCTTCTATATTCTGGAAGCATTTCAAGTCTGTACCCTGATTGTCTATTTTTGTGGTGTACCTGTGCAGTTAATTAATTACTGTAATTACATTTATGTACAATCCCGGTGTTAGTTAAGATTACGGTGAGAAGTGAACGTGTGCCGGTAGTTAAGCCGTGGTGACGCTGCGACCGCGCATTACTCGACACGAAACGAAGCGATCCGTCAACGCCCGCTAGTGGGTGAATTTCGACGTATAGCAATCGTTTGACCTAATTTTTGTTTCGTCGAATTATTTTTTCACATAATTTTTTTAACATGCTTGAAAAACTATAAAAAAAAAACATTTATTTGTTCAACACAGGTAGGTACATGAGGTCTTGCAAATATTTTCTATCACTATGTTGAGCCTTACGGCATACAATTTGTTAACAGTTAACTAAGACATGCAGCTCTTATAAACTAATTAACATTATTCATAATATTCCTTTATTGAATGGAAAGCTTTCTCAGCAAGGAATGTATAATAATCTTTTTTGAACTCAGCAAAATTTTCTATTTTTATCAACTCATTAGGTACTTTATTGTATATTTTAGGAGCCATGCCGAGTACGCTATTTCGTAATAAGGCTGTTTTAGAAGGTAACGAGCATTTCTTATTTCTCTGACGTAAACTATTAAAACTTTGAAATAGGAACTATGATTATTGTGTCATTTTACGATGCGGAAAGTTTGATTAAAATATATTTTATTTCAATAAAATGTTATGGAAGTGTGTACTGCTTTTCAGGACAATGTTTGAATCCACGACCGTCTGCTTACAAGGATTTATTATAACCACTTTACTATAACACACTTAACACTGAAATAAGTTTATCATCTACAGCCTATACCTCCCACTGCTGGGCACAGGCCTTCTCTCAGAACGAGAGGGCTTAGGCTGTTCCCACGCGGGCCCAGTGCGGATTGGGAACTTCACACACACCATTGAACGGCTTCGCAGAAGTGTGCAGTCCTCACGATGTTTTCCTTCACCGAAAAGCTCATGGTAATTTATTTTTTTTATAAACTCAACAACAGATTTAAAAGGGGAGTGCGAATGGGTTTGCTTCCATGCTGGTCTGGGAGTATAGAAAAAACACAGAATGTACCAGTTGCTTCTCTTACCGCGCAGGTGGTAAAAGCCGATCGAGGGAATGGGCATAGGAATCACGTTATAGGCGATGCGGCTAGCAACCCATTACTATTTTGATTCCCCTTTCCACCTATACGCCCGCAATCATGCTAAACGTGGCCTTTATTAGGGCAGTAGATGTTCCACGTGAGTTTGTAATTGTGTCGTACAGACACATCATGCAAACAAACGCATGGCGGAAAAATTCGCATAGTAACGAGGTTACGTGACAGCTAGTAACAGATAGGAAATGTCGAAGTCTGTCTAACCTGCTAAATATACTAAAAACAATAGTTATCGTGATTCTAAGCAGAACTGCCATTCAAGTTGTATAATTTGAGAGAAAAGGTGACTGGATTTTACAGAAAAATGCCCTTTTAGTTTTGTTGCTCCACAACTTAGAAAACAAACTGTACGAAAACAAAAAGCTGGAAACCTTCCTATTTTACCTTCCACCGCACTAGCCACGTTCCATGCTACCAACATAAAAATAATTACAATTCCACAATAAGACAGAATGACTGGGTGCCGTTATTTTTTGTACGTTGGTAGTAAAACGGAATGGGGGGGGGGGGGCGTTTCCGGCGGGGCCGGAAGTGCCTGATATGTGACTTTGTTTTGTGCCGTTGGTCCAGTTTCCTCTTTAGAACTAGGTAAAGAAATAAATCAGTAAATAAATAATTTGTTTCAGTTAATAGCATTGTGTTTTCACTTGCCAACACATAAATCACGTATTACCCTTACGGGGTACACACAGCTTAAGGTAACAAGACCTAAAGGCTGCATTTAGCATAATTCTGAGCGTATAGTTGGAAAGGGAAATCTAAATAGTGATGAGTTGCTAGCCGCATCGCCTATAACATGATACCTAAGATTTGTTTTAAATCTTTCTTACTAGTAGAGACTTTATACTTTTTTACTATTTTACTATTGTTACCTTTTATAAATGTATTTAATTTAAGACTAAATATTCTTACTGTATTTTATTTTGAGAAAATGACTTTCTGCCCAGTTTCTTGCGGCATATTCTTCTTGGAAATGATGTTCTTTTCGAATGCGCTGGTAGTTTCAAAAAAGACATGTAACAGAGCCCTTGGCGGCCAATTAGCAAAAATAAGATTTTGATTTTGATTTTGGCATATAATTTTCGCTTAATCCACATTCATCATCTTCATCAAGTTTGTTGGTTTAGGGTTTAGGGTTTTTTGTCAAAACTTCTCCGATTTGGTCACGAAACATCCGTCTAGGCCACACACTCAACATATAAATCTGTTAAGAAAATCTTCTTTCATCCATCCTCTCTATCCTAGTCACTATATCTTTTCACTCACTCTCTCTCAGTAATGTTTAATTAGTGTGAGCAGAATAGCATGAAACGAACCTCGAATGTCTAACTTCGGAGTAGGCCTGGTCCATAGAGCAAACCATCTAATAGAGCGGGAACGACAAATAATTCATAAAATTAAGCCAAGCTGAAATTGGCGATTACTGCACTCTGATTGACTAGCCGAAGGTCGGAAGGGTGAATAAAGTTGTGCAAGCATCTATTTTGATCGACATGGATGGTTAATGTTAAGTCGCTGTGCGGCATAGCGAGGGAATATAATTATTATAAATACGAACGATTGTGAGGATGGATGAATGGATGAACGTGACGACGTGAGTGTGTATGTTTGTTCTTTCTTCACGCTGAAATGGCTGGACGGTTTTAGATAAAACTTAGAACGGAGATAGCTGGTATCCTAGATCAACATATAGCCTACTTTTTATCGCGGAAAATGGCATAGTTTCCGCGGGATAGCAATAAACATGTCAAAGGTCGTAGCTGCCTAATGTAAGTCTAATTCAGTTCTACGCATACGAAGTCGCGGGCAAAAGCTAGTAGTGAATGAAACTAGATTAATTTCAATAAAAACTAAAATGGTATATGTCGAAAAGGACAGATGTGTTGCCACAATTGCATAGCTCTTATTACCACTCTAATTAGTTATTTACTCTATGGCCTTACCCCTATTAAATGCAAGTTAATTCTGTTAGCTACCAACTGATTAGGTATTCATACTCAACCCGATCCATGTACGATATCCGTGGTTATTACTTGGGCTTAGTTAACATAGATATAGAATAATAGGTAAATTTGCGACGCATGAGAAAGAGCGATGCAACACGCGTATGCCAGGGCGAGAAAGACACTAATGGTACGTAAACAATATTTCAACACGCGAGCATTTTAACACACACACATAAATCACGTCTTTATCCCTTACGAGGTAGACAGAGCCTAAAGTAACAAGGCCTAAAGGCCATGTTTAGCATGATTGTCGGCGTATAGGTGGAAAGGGGAATCAAAATTGTGATGGGTTGCTAATCACATCGCCTATAACATGACTCCTGAGTTTTTCGCCCATTCTCTCGATGGACTTTTACCATCATGGTATATACTATCAAATGAATCAAGAAATTTTTATTTCTTGATTTTTATGTTTTACTTTTTCGGTTTTACCGTTAGAAATTTAATTTCTAAATGTCAGTGAAAATTATAACACATAGAAAAATCCGAAAAGTAAAGCTATGGCCGGGAGTCGAATTTTCTGCAGAAAATCTGCTATGGGTGGTGTAGGGGTATAGCACGCGTCACGGAATGACGAGGACCCGGGTTCGATTCCCGGCCATAGCTTTACTTTTCGGATTTTTCTATGTGTTATAATTTTCACTGACATTTAGAAATTTCATCATGGTATATTCTGTTTTTTCTTTGCTCCCAGACCAGCATGGAAGGACCAGACTAGCAAAGGAGCATTTTCAAGCGTAGCAATAAAAATGTAAGTCAATAAGTCGTTTAGCATAGGCCAATGCATCCTGGGCAACAACGGTTAACTAGAAAAGAAATCTAGGCACAAAATGTTGTTTTTAACGTTCAGGAATATTGCAATTTAACAAAGCAATTAAATAATGTACGTATGTGTGTGTGAGTGAATAAAATTGGAAATTTCCAGCCATTTCGTACTAAATCTCTTATTGTTAAAGTAAACGACTGTTACGTTTTAATTCTTCGTTATCTCGAAGCATTATTAATAACAAAGCTCAGAAATTCGAACCAGAAACCATAAAAACTCGTAAACTTCTGGAAGTTCAAAAGCTTTCTGGTAGTTAACTGCAATTTGCTCACTTTATTACAGAAATATGTATAAGTTCGAGTTTGATGGAATTCCGGAGCTTTTAAGAGTTCGACGCATTCATTAGCTTAGAGAATACTCTGTAATTCCAATTTCAAACTTCACATCATACCGTCCTAGTCACTCTTATGTCGATCACTGTGAGTGTGGGTGGGAAGCACGATGTGAACTTTGAATTTTGATTTTTGGAGGACAAGGACAGGTTGGGCCCGGCGAAACTTTTCTGTATAGATAGATGGTGCCAATTGGAGCCCTGGGCGCTATAAGGTTACACTTTAAAGGTGGAGTTTTTGACTAATTGATTAATTTAATAAGAGACCGCGAGCAAGCGTAGAACGTCCACCAACGAGGACGGATGAACAATAGGCTTATTACCTAACTCGCTCGCAATCGCCATCGTGTTCATTTTGACAGTTCTTGTATGAATGTGACAGCTACCTGATTCCGATGCCGATTGTCACTCCATACATGAACTGTCAAAATGAACACGATGGCGATTGCAAGCGAGTTAGGTAATAAGCCTACAGGAGTCGCGGGTTCACGGTGGATGCAAGCCGCTTCCAACCGAGGCAGCTGAAGGTCTATGGGGGAGGCCTATGCCCAACAGAGGACGTCCTATAGCTAATAATATGATGATGATTCTAATTTTCAGTGTTTATAAATTTAACTTACGGGTAAAACCGTAAAAATTAATACAAAAATTCAAGAATTTAAATCCTTGATTTATTTGACAGTAAATAGAATGAAGTTACTTTTGTGTTCCATTGTACAGTCGAAACATTTAATTGCAGGCCCACCGTAGAACGTTATCACAGTAAACGTCAGTATGACATTTACTGTGAAACGGTCCCACAGTGGGTTAGGAATCAATTTGTTCCATGGTACTTCAAACTATCTATTTTTTGAAGCTACGAAAACCCTAGTTCCAAAAACTTGACTTCGTTATAAGTATATAACACACTCAAAGTTAAAATGTTGTGACGAAAACTTGTGGAAGTGAGTCGATTGTCAAAATTGAGACCACTACCGACTTTCGAAGATTAAGTTGTGCAAAGTTTGAGTACGTTTGTTGGGTATGCTTGAGTGCCGCTGGAAACTGCCGGAGCGTTGTGAATGTGACGTCAATGAACTTTGAATACCATCTTTAGGGAATCATTAATGTTAAATAAATGTAAATAAATCTCAATGGAACGTCTGACTCCTAAATTGACAGCCGGAGTTAAAATAGGTTAAATCTAAATAATTTCTCGATAAGTAGTGAAAAATGTTATTTATCACACGCAGCGATCGGTAACCGGTTTTTGAAATTAACCGGTTTGGGATCAATGACCGAAACCGAAATGGATTGCGGTTTACGGTTTGGCTATCGGTTAACCGGTTTTCGCACCTATTCAGGTTTTACGCCAAAATGCCATCTCTTGTCATCTCTCTTCAAACATTCTTTGTAGCTAGCGCATGCAGGAAAGATATAAAAAATAGCATCGCGACGTGACTCAGCGCAAATTTGGTTCTTCGTACTAACCGGTCACCAGAATCACATTAATATCTACTCATAATTTAGTTCCATTTGTTAACCGGTTAATCCTATGAACGAAATTATACCGGTTTTCAGAACGATATTAACCGGTATTTCAAAACAGGTTCCGATCCCTGATCACACGATCACGCGACGCAAAAAAGGATAAGTGTTTTATAGCATGTTTGTATGTACGATTATTCCTTTGCGACGCTCTCGAAATTTGCTTAGACTGATTTTGATGATACTTACGTCGATTGATTTGTTTTCAAGTGTCACTTAAGATAGGTACCGTATTTATCGTAATTCTTTACGAATATTTTGTTGATACTTGCTGTTAAATAATTTTGTTTATATAAAGCCCAGTAAAACTTTAAAGTAGTGTAGTTTGGAAAGCATTTGACAATGTACTGTGATTGGTTTCAACTTCAAATTCATCATGTAACATAGGTTCGTATAGAAAAAAAACTTAAAAAAAACTAGTTAAACACGTCGACTATTCTATAAAATTCATTGGCTGTCATAATTACCCATTTTTTCGTTTATGTAGAGTTATCTCCTCCCTTTAGATTTTATTTTTATTATTTATAGAAACAGCAAAATACTAATTGCATCATAGCCAAATTTCTTCCATGCTGGTCTGGGAGTAAAGAAAAAACATAGAATGTACCAGTTGCTTCTCTTCTCGCGCCGATGGTATAAGTCCATCGAGGGAAAAGACGAAAATATTAGGAATCATGTTATAAGCGATGCTTCTAGCAACACATCACTATTTTGATTCCCTTCTCCACCTATACGCTCATAATCATGCTAAACATGACCTTTAGGTCTTATTACCTTAGGCTCTGTCTACCCCGTGAAACAAACAATTAAGCGCGGTGAAACAGACGAATAGAGAGCTTGTAGGTCAGCCATGACAAAATGCTCTGGCACTTAGACCAAAAATTAGTGTAGGCTATCAAATCAAAAGCCTTTCTGACCGCATATCAGACCAAACAATAATAAAATACTTTGTCACATTTTCATGCGTGATTTAGATAAATATCTGAATCACATCTACATCCCTCACGGGGTAGATGGAGTCTAAGGTAATAAGACGTTTAGCATGATTGTGGGCGTAATGGTGGAAAGGGGAATCAAAATATGGATTGCTAGCCACATTGCCTATGACATGATTACTAAGATTTTCGCCAATACCCTCAATGGGCTTTTACCGTATGCGTGGGGAAAGTAGCGACTGGTACATTCTATATTTTTTCTTTGCTCCAAGACCAGCATCCAAAGGATTTGTATTTTGCTGCGTGATCGTGATTTAGAATTTATTAATATGAGAGGAAGAGAAAGAGAACCATATAATGCGTGAATGTTAAAACGAGATAGAAAGACGAGACAATAACCTACTAGAGACACCTGCGTACATTTTTATTGTTTAACTTGTTAGCACGTTTCTGAAATAAAGGAACTTACAGACAGACGGCAAATAAAGTGTCATTTTTAACGTCCTTTATTTAGAGTCTGCCACATACTATTATGAGTACAGTCAAGAGCATGAACATAATGTACGTTACCAAGACGTCAAAAACATCAGTACAACTTTATGGCACAAACAATAAGGTCAGACACACATATATTATTCTAGCTGTTGCCCGCGACTTCGTCTGCGATGAATTCGCTTATCGCTATCCGGCGGGAACAATGCGATGTTGGATAAAAACTCTAAGTCCTTCCCTGGGACTGTAACTATCTTTGTACAAAAATCCGAACATCCAAACTTTCCCCTTTATAATATTAGTAAGAGTAAGATTTGTCATGATGGCTGTATCAATTTATGCTCTCGACTGTACATCGGTGTATGAGGCGTCCAACTCGCCCGAACAGCCAGTAATTCTGGTCCCGACCAACGAGGCAAGTTTAATGAAATTCTTGCCAGCGCCGCGTGCGCCGTTTTTAAAAGGATTCTTTGATGCATGCTTTTAGTTATGCTGGACTCGTTCGCGGATGTCATTCTGATGTTTTTATTTTTTACATACATACATACATAAATCACGTCTTTATTCCGGGGTAAACGGTGCCTAAGGTAACAAGATCTAAAGGGTCACGTTTAGCATGCTTATGAGCGTATAGGTGGAACAGGCCATCAAAATAGTAATGAGCTGCTGGCAACATCGCCTAAAATAAATTAACCCATAAGGTATTATGTTATTTTTACAAATAGTGCAATTTTTCTTCTTTCTTCCATGCTGGTGTGGGAGTAAAGAAAAAAGATAGAATGTACCAGTTGCTTCTCTTCCCGCGCAGACGGTAAAAGTCCATCGAGGGAAATCGAGTGAGCGAAAATCTTAGCTATCATGTTATAGGCAATGCGGCCGCCAACCCATCACTATTTTGGTTCCCCTTTCCACCTATACGCCCACAATTATACTGAACGTGGCCTTTAGGTCTTGTTACTTTAGGCTCTGTCATATTTATGCATGTACTTCATTTGTTCGATTATCGATATTTTATATTCAAATAAATTTTCAGGAGTGTACACCAGTCACTTTTTAAAACGTAAAAAATTCCTCATCGCATGTTCTTTATTTTGTAAGCTCGGCTAAAGTAGGGAAATGAGGGTCCCTGGACAATCTCAAAGTTCAGTGAGGCTGTCGTAAAAAACTTGTCGACTTATAATAAGTTGCTGCCGGTTTACTACCCACTTTATACTTTCAACTATTGTGGGGTTGCACGGGTAAACAAATTTAATCTCGCCTTTATACCTTGCTTTTGCTTTAAAATGTTGTCTTCTAGCTTCTTATTTAATGTTACAAAGTAAAATTCCAACAATCGGAAAAAATTGACGTTCAATTTTCCAGATTTAATAGAGAGCTCAGAATTTGTTCAAATAATAAATGTGTCAGAGAATTATAAAGAATAGCAAGCTACTTATGTAATGCAACGTTTAAATAATACAAAAACAAATAATTAGCAAATGGAAGCAACAAAAACAATTTTCTAGCAAAAATGAAAGGCTTCTTTCAAAATCTTAATAAATAAGATGCCGATACGGTTATATTAAAAGCCATTATTTGCTGCCAGTAAGACCGGAATGCCCAGAACTGGCAATTGTCGAATTTTTTTAATAAAACTTGTCCCGTTAGCCGCCGTAACTGCGTTTGTTTACAATAAACACGGCAATGGCGCCTTTTTATCGCCCAACTTGCGGTGGGCTTTGGGAATGCGCCGTTATGATGATGCAAGGACATTCGTGATTTCGCTGAGATTTCTGTAATTAATATTAAATAATTTCTCATCATCATCTCCAGCCTGCACACGTCCCACTGCTGGGCACAGGACTCCTCTCAGAATGAGAGGGCTTGGGCTATAATTCCCCCGAGGGCTTAGTGCGCATAGGGAACTTCACACACACCATTGAATTGCTTTGCAGATGTGTACAGGTTTCTTCACGATGTTAGCTCATGGTTAATTTTAAATGCCGCACATAAATTCCGTTCAGAAAACCGGTTAATTAAGGGAACTAAAATAATACCGGTTACCGGTTAATACAAAGTACGTAATTTTAGACCTTGTATATTGACGACAAGGCAAAACATATTTTTATAACAATATCTTCGTTCTTCACAAATATCTCACGTAGTTACAAGTACAGAGTCAGTACTGTAATATCCGATATCAACTGAACAATCAGAAAACTACACTAGCGATATCAGATCTATTTCGGACCAAATAAGAAAGCAAATGTCACCGGAATGTACGATAGGACGACTTTTACCTGCCGATTCCCTTTCTAGATTTCGGAATGTCAATCTGACCTGTCGGTATGGCTCTTTGGGCTCCTTTATTTTCATTGACTGATGCTTTGTAGTTTTCTTTCGTAAATTTTCTATCACTTGTCCTATTTTTGGGCCGGAAAGGGCGTGGGACGATTCATAATTAAATTGGGTTCGTAAACAAAATGTCGACACACCATGGAAATACCAACACAAATATTGGAACTATGACTTGAGAGAGTACTGTTAGTTTATAATGAGTTTTGTTTTTATTAATATTTTAATCATTAAGGCTTCAAAAACATGTATTCTTCGATCTTGTCCTGTCCTACTAAGCTTCATTACTTTACATACATACATACACACACACACACATCACGTCTTTATCCCTTACGGGGCAGACAGAGCCAAAAAGAAGACCCAAAGACCACGATTAGCAAGATTGTGGGCGTATAGATGGCAAAAATGGAATCAAAATAGTGATAGTTTGCTAGCCGCATCGCTTATAACATGGTTGCTATGAGTTTAACCCATTCCTTCTGCGCTGGAAGAGAAACTGGTACATTCTATGTTTTTTCTTTGCTTCCAGACCAGTATGGGAGTTCTAGTTTAGTACTTTAGTGCTTTACTAAAGATAATTATTATTTTATTCGAGTCTGCCACTTCTTTTAATACCTATAATAGTACCCAAGTGTGGAACGTGACGAACAGGAAAAATAATTCCATAGTAAAATCAAGTGTAATTTTTTTCTTAATCGATAGGCAAACTATTCTGAGTAAGAAAAACCCAAAATATTTAAATTCTGGAAAAAATTAACACTGTCGACTTTTTTTTGGAAAACACCCGAATACCATCAGTGTTACGTAACTTCATGTATATGGATGACGGGCTAGTTATCACCTTGAAACTATGCCTAAGTCCGAGTTAGCATAAATTCGTGGCAGGTCTGCGAAACTAATTACATAACCCGTGTCCTGCGAAGGTTACCTCCGAAGGTCTGCCCCTGGGTACCATTTTCGTTCTAGTGAAAAGTGAATTATATTTCTGTCAGTATAATTTGCTTGAGAGCTACCTAATAAAATAATGCTCAAATTAGAATTTCGGGTAATTTTTCTTAGTAAAACAGAAAACGAACTGACTTCAAATGCGAGAGAAAATATATTTACGCAGAAATGTTTTCATTTTATAAAATGTCGCTTGAGCCCGATGTGATCTCATTTTGACAGGAGGCCTGTGCCCAGCAGTAGGACATATTAAGACTGGTGATAATGATGAAGTGTTCCTTGACTTAAAATTTAATAAACACGAAGTTTTAGTATTATAAAGGGTCTCTTAGAATTGTACCGGAATATTTTGAGAAAATAGTTGGGTTACTTTGACTGAATAGCCCTTGCGGTTACCGTGACGTCTAAATGCGATTTAATTCCGACTCAGTTCAGGTTTTAGCTGTCATTTTTAGTATGGATCTGACAGCGAGCAAATCTAAACTGAATCGGAATTGAATCGCATTAAGACGTTATGGTACGGCCCCTGTAATTGTTTTTAAGGATTTTTGACTCATAGTTGACAAATTCCGTACCTTGATCGATATGCAAATCGAACCGCATCAAGAGCACTGAATTTTTAATAAAAAAAAAGAAATTAAATCTTTGTATGGGTGTTCAGTCGCACCACTTCCTGAAAT
The DNA here is from genome assembly GCA_949127965.1 of Pandemis corylana. Lineage (NCBI taxonomy): Eukaryota > Metazoa > Arthropoda > Insecta > Lepidoptera > Tortricidae > Pandemis > Pandemis corylana. Next base: position 471,017 of record OX421866.1, on the reverse strand, counting down.
ATACATACATACACAAATCACGTCTTACGGGGTAGGCAGCCTTTTTTATGGTGTGGAAAATGCGCCTTGTGCATCCTCCCGGTACGGGTTTACCGGGGGTATGTGGGGCTCCCGCGACAGCAGGCATACCCACTAAAAACCACACGGATTCCCTATTCGGTCTTATGTGAGGCGTTGCGGGAGCACTCGGTGTCACCGACGCACGGGGTAGACAGAGCCTAAGTTGACAACCTACAGGCATGCTTGAAATATGCCGGAAAAATTCTGAGATGCCTTGCGATCCAATACCAAATGGGAAACAAGTCAATATCGGTCGATAAACGTTCCCTCGCTTTTAAAAATCAATTCTCATGCAAATGCCGCGTGCCCCGCGACAAAGGCATATATACATCGTAAATCCATAGCAGCTCGTGAACAATTTATTCTCGACCTGACTCCGAACGCAATTGTCCTGCTAGTTCCTTTTTACAAAGGGGTCGCCAGAGAGAAGCGACGATTCTGAATACCTATTGCTTTCTCAAACTATGAGTGAATAGCTGTTGCCCGCAACTTCGTCTGCATAGAATTAGTTTATCGGAATCACGCAATTTTCCGGGATAAAAAGTAGCCTATGTGTTATTCCAGACTATAATCTATCTATGTTCCAAATTTCATCCAGATCTGTCCAGCCGTTTTGGCGTGAAAGGGTAACAATCATCCAAACATACTCACAAACTTTCACATTTATAATATTAGTAGGATGGTTTTCTATCGTTTGCGGTTCTAGCACTTATAATAATACTAGCTTCTGCCCGCGACTTCGTCTGCGTAGAATTATACATAAAAACCTTCCTCTTGAATCACTCTATCTACTAAAAAAAACCGCATCAAAATCCGTTGTGTAGTTTTGAAGATATAAGCATACATAGGGACATAGGGACAGAGAAAGCGACTTTGTTTTATACTATGTAGTGATGACTAGCTATTGTCCGAGACTCCGTCTAAGCAAAATTTCTTTATCGTGATCCCGCGGGATATTATATATACTATTTCCCGGGATAAAAACTATCCTATGTCCTTTCCTGGGACTGAAAATAACACACACACAAATCACGTCTTTATCCCTTACGGGGTAGACAGAGCCTAAGGTAACAGGTCTACAGGCCACATTTAGCAAAATTGTGGGCGTATAGGTGGAAAATGGAATCAAAACAGTGATGGGTTGCTAGCCTCATCGCCGATAACATGATTCCTATGATTTTCGCCCTTTCCCTCGATGGGTTTTTACCACCTGCGCGGGTAGAGAAGCAACTGGTACATTCTATGTTTTTTCTTTACTCCCAGACCAGCGTGGAAAAAAACTAACTGTATAGCAAATCCCAACTAAATCGGTTTAGCAGATTAAGCGTGAAAAGGTAATAGACAGAGATACTTTCGCATTTCCAAATATTAGTAGGACTGAAAAAAAACCAAAAGTGCATAGGCTGTTCCTGCTTATAAAAGCAACATTCGCCGACCTGCATTCATAAAACACGCCCGCTATTATAAACCTTGCTGTGACCGTTTACGGGCCACATTCGTGCGCCGGCGCAGCACGTCGGAACTATTTGATTTATTGGCGTATCGGTTATTGTGCGACTTGTTCCCTGAGTTCTTTATTTGGCTTGTCATTTCAGCTTTTCAGTACACAATGAGACATACATACTTATGAACGCACTTTCACCACTGGCTTTTTAACCCCTGACGCTGAAAAAGGATTCTTATAAAGTTTCACGTCCATGTCTGTGTATGTTTATCTGTGGTAACGTAGCTCTCAAACGGATGCACTGATTTTGATGTGGTTTTATTAAGCCAGGTTCCTTGCGGTTGCTCTTAGTCATGATTGGTCAAAATCGGAAAAGCAGTTTGATGAGTATTATTTATTTTCCAGGAGGTAAGGCATTTCTGGCATTTTTTTTTTTATATTAATTATTAATGTTCACGTTTTCTAATTCGCATTTATAATATAAGTAGGTATTAACAAATTCGGTACCTATGAACCGATTTTTATTTTAAACTAGCTGTTGCCTGCGACTCCGTCCGCAAAAATTCGCTTATCGCTATCCCGCGGGAACTCTGCTGTTTTCTGGGATAAAAACTATCCTATGTCCGTCCCTGGGACTGAAACTAATTGTATACCGAATTTCAACTAATTATGTATGTATGTTTAATGTAACCGCGGCATATAAGGTATAAGCACGCCAATTTTACTTAATTAGATGCATAAGTTGTTGTGTACTAAACTACATAAGTTATTATAGTTTTTTAACTATCCCATGAAAACTCTTTAATTTTCCAGGATTCAAAGTATCTAAAATATTGACCAGAGATATAAGATACCACCACGCAAAATTTCATTTAAATCGGTCCCACAGTTTTGGAGATTAGCGAACACAGACACAGGTAAATGAACACATTACACAACATACAAAAATTATAAAATCTCCTTTTTTGTGTTTTATTACTCTTCCCTAACCGTTAGTACTCTATATTTGATTAATTTATTTAATGTAGAGACACAAACTTTACTTTCTACTGATTTATTATATGTTTGGATATGACCACTTATGATAATATCATAAGTAGGGTAAATAGTAAAATATTATTTTACTAAAATTAAATAGTAAAATATTATTTTACTATTTACCCTACTAAAATAACTTTGCGTTCTGCGGAATCCGAAAAAATAGCAATCACTGTCAACTCTGCGGCAATTTCCACTTTCCGGTGTTTGTTGCGAGGCTGTAGTCTGTGGGGACCTGACGCATACCTTTTCTATAATATTTTACGTACATACATAAATCACGTCCTTATCCCTTACGGGGTAGACGGAGCCTAAGGTAACAAGACCTAAAGGCCACGTTTAGCATGATTGTGGGCGTATAGGTGGAAAGGGGAATCAAAATAGTGATGGGTTGCTAGCCGCATCGTCTATAACATGATTCAACAGATTCCTCGATGGGTTTTTACCATGCTGGTCTGGGAGCAAAGAAAAAGCATAAAATGTACCAGTTGCTTCTTGTCCCTCGCAGATGGTAAAAGCCCATCGAGGGAATGTGCAAACGTTATAGAATTCATGTTTTAGGCGGTGCGGCTAGCAACCCATCACTATTTTAATTTCTCTTTCCATTTTTACGCCCACAATCATGCTAAACGTGGCCTTTAGGTCTTATTACCTTAGGCTCTTTCTATCCCGTAAGACATATAGACGTGTAGTGTTTGAATGTATGTATGCATGTTCATTTTAATATTTATTTCGATGTTTTTGTTTTTTACACACTTACAATACAATACAATAACTTTTTATTGAACACCGCATAATAACAACCAAACCAGAAAAAGGTATACAGAATATTACAAGGTAACAATAGTGGCCTTATCGCTACAGAGCTATATCTGTACCAGGCAACCATAATGGACATGAGAAAGTAGATCTGAGTAGGTGGTGCAATTTAGAATAAATATAGATACTAAGTAGCGAAAATACATAATAGACACATACATACGTACCTAAAAAAGCCATCTACAAGATTCATGCACAAGATGACAGATAGTGCTCCTCCAACATAGTTACTACTACACTTTCATAGTTATACTTTTATTCCGTTTACGATATTTTAGTTCGTTTTTGTTTTATGAATACCCTGTACTAGAATTGCCAGCGACCGCAACGCCGGCGTCCGGTTGCGGCAAATTATTTCCTTCTAGTCCACGGCACGCCTCGGAGCGTCCCGACAATTCACTACGGATTCATTTATTTAACTGTTCGCTACATTACGCAGGTCTTTCGAAAATATCTCTGTATTTTACTCTTTGTCAGCATCGGAATTTTGGTGAAGCAAAACAGTGGCTTTATGTACGGGAGGATTTCATTTTTGGGACTGTATTTTTTAACGTTTTAATCTCGTCCAATCGTCTTGTTCGTTCCAAGTAGAAAAAGAGGCGGGTTTTCTATCTCGTGATGCCCGTGTAGGCTGTCACTTGAAGTTCACTTGCCGCAAGAAAAGTCTCAGACGCATTTGAGCAAAAAGTCCACATGTAAATAATATATATTCTAAATTGCACCACCTGCTCAGATCTGTTCTGTTCTCCAGTCCATTATGGTTGCCTGGTAGAGATCGCTCTGTAGCGATAAGGCCGCCTATTGTTACCTTGTAATATTCTGTATTCCTTTTTTCTGTTTTGGTTGTTATATGTGGTGTTCAATAAAGAGTTATTGTATTGTATTGTATTGTATTGTAATTTTTTTTCAGAATTTAAATATTTTGGGTTTTTTTACTCAGAATCGTTTACCCTATCGTTTCTCATACAAGCGCCAGGCTGTGCTCATAGACATCACCATCCCCATGACGTGAGCCTCGTTAAGGCCGAGAAGGACAAAGTCAGCAAGTACAATGACTTGGCTCACGAGGTTACCGCCATGTGGCCTGTTGATTCCACGATCACTGTCCCGACGGTCGTTTCGGCGAACGGTCTAATAGCCTTGACCATCACCTTAAAAGGCTCGCGCTAGGTGGTTAGGTCAAGGGTCAGATACAGAAGGCGGTACTCCTGGACATGGCTCGGATAGTCAGGAGGTTCCTCTCTCTGTCGCCCTGACCACCGGTATCTTAGGCCCCGCCTCGCTGCCGGCGGCACCGTAAGTTAGGTTTTTATAATGTTTTTATATTTTGTATTAATATTGTTTTATTACTTTTTATATGAATATTGTAAAAACCTGACTTATGTAAAAAATAAATATACAGAATAATAATAAGAATAATTTCAATATTTTATTGAATCAGGCGTTATTTTGCGGAAGTCCATTTCAATGAACAACATACATACATACATATCGTCACGCCTCTTTCCCACAGGGGTAGGCAGAGACTAGGTACTTTATTTCACTTGCTACGATCCTGAGATATTTCTTTCGCTTCATCCACAGTCATCAATCTCTTCATACCATGCTCGTCGGTTTCGGGTACTCCTGACCTGACCTTTATCCGAAAAATCTCCTATTTGGTCTCGGAACGTCCGTCTAGGCCTTCCCCTCCCAACGTAACCAAATGAACAAAATACCTAATAAAATATGTTGTGTGAAAAACATATATATTTCACACATGCTTGGTTATCTTGCACGTGAGTAGCGGAGTAGCAAGGTAAATATTTTTTGTTAATTTAAAAATAATTGAAGTTCAGTGGAGTATCCTTTGAGTTGTCTCGACTACGACACATCCAACAAACAAGGGAGCTACTCCAAAATCTGAAATATGTGGTCCGTATTATGTGACGTTGTAAGCGAAACGACACGAAGCGATTTTCGTTTTTTTACTTCAGAGTAGGCCTGCAGGCTCCAAGAGTGTAATTAAACATTTAATCTACTAAATAGGCGGAGGAAGAAAGAAACTCATTTGGGAAACATTCTCTCAGCTTATTAATGAGTAGGTAATAATCGCAGAGATGTTTTAATTAGCCCACTTTTCTCGAGATCGCTGTTCCTTTGTTGGCTTTGGAAGTTTTTGCGAGGGATAATTTAAATGGCATTGTTTGTGAGACGCTTTTTTAAATGGCTCCTTTGTATCGAGGTTAATTCGATTGCTGAAGACTGTGATTGCGGCCCCAGCTTTCAAATAATAATAAATTGTATGTATGTATGTATAACTCTTTATCCTGGATATCTTTTCTCTCCTCTAACGTACCTTGTCTCATTCTCACACCGTTTTATTGTTTTATATATACGTCCTAAATCACATCTTTATCCAGACAGACAACGGGGTAAGGCCACGCTTAGCACGATTGTGGGCTAACAGGTGGAAAGGGGAATCAAAATAGTGATGGGTTGCTAGCCGTATGGCCTATAACATGATTCCTAAGGTTTTCGCCAGTTCCCTCGATTCGTTCCCTTGATCCGATCGATGGGATTTCACCATCTGCGCGAGATGAGATGCAACTGGTACATTCTATGTTTTTTCTTAATTCCCAGACCAGCATGGAAGTTATTGTTTTACTGGTAGGTCAAAACATTTCACGCGCCTCAAATAGCTAAATATAATAATATTAAAAGACTGATACTTGCTTATGAATACCATTTTTTTATCCGACAAGAAAGGAAAATGAGCAAGTGGGTCACCTGATGGTAAGCGAACACCTCCACCCATTGACACCCGCAACACTAGAGGATTGCAGACGCGTTGTCAGCTTAGGGCTAGGATAGATAGAATACCTCTTGTGTCAGTAACTTCACCGGCTTACTCTCCATGCCGGAATACAGCACTGCTGCTTGGCGAAAGGATTAGCAAGTAAGACGCCCTCCACCCGCAAATCATCCATGTATATATACCATTAAATTATGTTCTTGTGAATAAATGATTTATTGATTAATAAAATTGACTTTGTTAGTTATTATTATTACATTTTTATGAGCCTATTGTGTCCCACTGCTGAGCAAAGGCCTCCCCCCAACGCTTCCACTGCTCTCGGTCTGCTGCGGTACGTGTCCAGTCCCCTAAGAAGCTGTCCAACTCCCACCATCGCCGTCTAGGTCTGCCGGGCCGCTTTGAGTTAGTGAGACTCCACTTAGTGGTTGTCTTGGCCCATCACTCATCCGGCATACGGCAAACATGACCAGCCAGTCCCATTTCAGCTTTGCCGCCTTTTTACTAACGTCTGTGACTTGAGTCATGGAGCGCAGATCAGTGTTCCGGATTCGATCCACTAGTTTTACACCTAGCATGCTGCGTTCCATGGAATGCATGGAACATAGTACTGGCCATCCATTTCAATTTTCAATACCGTCTATCAAGTGCAATCGTAGCACTCTATGAAATATCAAAAGCGTTAATTTAGCTGCCCAAGTTTTGCCAGCAATCGACGTAATTGGCTAAACTTCGGGCGGAGTCGGGCGAAGTCGGGCGAAGTCGGGCAAACACGGAGCGGACAGCGAAGACTCAACAAACCGACGTCCGATTGTTTTGCGCTTAGAGCAAAGAACAAGAGTTGTGTTTACTAGAGAAGGCATACATTTTATTGGAAACGACAAATTTTACGTCCGATGGAAAAAGAAGGATGTTGAAGGAGGAAGGAAACGATGACGTCCGTGTCTCTCTGTGGCATCACAGCTCTCAAGCCGATAGACCGATTTAGATGCGGTTTTTTCATTCCAAAGCCAGTTTCCTTGTGGTGGCTTATAGCCATGTTTGGTAAAAATCGGTCCAGAAGTTTGAAGAATATCAGCTCTTTTCTAAAGTGATGTAAGGCATTTTCGGCAAAAAGTTTGTTTTTCTTTACTCCCAGACCAGCATGGAAGGTCAACATTTTTTAATTTAATGTTATTCTTTCAGTAATTGTTTGCGCTCCAAGTTTTTCAGTAGGCAACGAGTCATCGTCACTCCAAAACTTCACGTCTTTGCGGGAAGCACCTAATCCAAGGTCCGTCCTCCTCGCCAATCCTGCCGCCAAGCAGTAGTGCTTGCGCTGCTGTGTACCGGCGTGGAAAGTAAGAAAACCGGTAAAATTGCTGGCACATGTGGTATTTTATCTTAGCCCTCTAGGCTGGCATCTAATTATTTTGCTGACCAAAATTTTACAAATAATAAAAAATTGAAATTGTGTCGTTCAGACACATCATTCAAACAGATGACGCTTGGCGACAAAAATTCGCATAGTGACAAGGTCACGTGACAGCTGGTAACAGGGTGGTGTAGGGTTATAGCACGCGTCACGGAATGACGAGGATCCGGGTTCGATTACCGGCCATGGCTTTATTTTTCGGATTTTTCTGTGTTCTAATTTTCAGTGTCGTTTAGAAGTTTAAATAATAATAATAATAAAAATTTAAAACTCGGACCACACAGCTTACATCCGTTAGCTTACAATAGTTCATAAATTAGCAGAGAGTAGCTTGTGAAATGATGCGCTTGTGAAATGATGTATGTGTGAAATGATAAATATGCCCGTGAAATGATGTATTTGTGAAATGATGAATTATGTGAAAGGGTCCACCGTTCAGTATAAATCGTAATATTCCCTCAACAATTTTGTATAGATACCGCCTCCAGCACAACATTTTGATCTGAGTTCTAAACCCAATACAACTAGCGCATACTATGTCACGTTTATCGTTCACTCCTTCTCATTCCAACAGTACTAGTTAAAGCGGGATGCATAAACCAGCGAAACGATATAAACGTTTGTCCAAATTGTGGAGGAGTTGTAGACTGCCACTGCATCTTAAGATATATCTTTAATGGCTAAACTTATCCGAAAGCGTATCTATCTGTATTAGAGAAAACGAAATAGCCTAACTGTGACGGATGTCACATGGTTGCGTGACATTAGTTTAAACATGTATGTACGTGTTTCTCTTGGGCAGATTGGTCACGTCAAGCTGATTAGATTATCGATAGGCAGATTGTTAAAGTTGGATACAGTTTAGTATATAAGCATGAAATTGTTACATTAAAATTAGATTTGAAATGGACTGCAAAAGTTGTTTCTGTCTCCACCCCTACAATAATTACCAGCAAGACCCTGCTGGTAAACTAACCTAAAAATTTTATTTTAGATACAAGCTTTTTTCCCGATTGTACTTTTTGTTGAGATTCTCGCACTATCATCCGTCCTATATTACGTTTTCATTTCAAGTCAATCGGACTAACCGTTAAAGAGATCCTGACCTTTCTGGACCACCAGAATTCTGGTACCAGATTATTGAATATTGTCATCTGGCTTACACGAAGTATGCAAAATTTCAGCTCGATCGGATGAAGATGTCTGCTTCGAAATTGAGTCGCAAGATTCCACCCGGACAAACATACTGTTTATATTATAATTTTCTCAAAACCTATGAAACAGTTACGCATTCTTTTGAATTAAGACGGCTGTATGATATATATATTATGTCTAATCTGTCCAGAAATGTAAAAACTAAATCTGTTTTTTCTTGTCTTCTATGCTGGTGTGAGAGGAAAGAAAAAACATAGAATATACCAGTTGCTTCTCTTCCCTCGCGGATGCTAAAAACCCGTCGAGGCAATGGGCAAAAAATTTGCTTCCACTTTTCACCTATACGCCCACACAGTGTCTTGTTACCTTAGGCTCTGTCTACCCCGTGAGGGATAAGGACGTGATTTGTGTGTATGTTTTTTGGACATGCGTCCTCTTGAGTACACAGTACACAGAATGTAACACCCATTTCCAAACAGATACTTACATCCAACGTTCGATACAATCCGCAGCTGGTCGAAGCACGTATCAATTTAACGAGCTCACAGGTGCCGCAGTTTCGTATTGCCACGTTTACTGCCAATCGCGAGATTAAAAAGAGACACGTTATGTCCACAGGTGAGATTAAGTATGAGACTGTGACAAAACGTGAAGGTTTCACAGTGTGATTGACGGTTGGTAGCGCCTCCGCCTGCGCTGCGCGTTTAGCTCGCGGGAATTATGAGATTTTTCGAGATCAAAAACTATCCTGTCTTTTCCCGAGACTAAAAGTTTTAATTTTTTTTATTATAAATCAGATCATTTGAATTACAGCCAAATATTTGTCTAGTAGTGTTAGACACCGAGTGCCAACAATTTTTTTTATTCCGAATCTTGATTTTTTAATGGGCGCAACTCTTAGGAATCATGTTATAGGTAATGCGGCAGCAATTCATCACTATTTTGATTCCCCTTTCCTATACGCCCACAATGCTAAAAGTGGCCTTTAGGTCTTGTTACCTTAGTCTCTATCTACCCCGTAAGGGATAAAGACGTGATTTATATTTTATTATGATTCGTTTAGGATTAAATACCGTCTTACATAACTTCCATATCTTCCATGCTGGTCTGGGAGTAAAGAAAAAACATAGAATTTACCAGTTGCTTCTCTTCCCGCGCAGATGGTAATAGCCCATCGAGGGAATGGGCGAAAGTCTTAGCAATCATGTTATAGGCGATGCGGCAGCAATTCATCACTATTTTGATTTCTTTCTATACGCCCACAATGCTAAACGTGGCCTTTAGGTCTTGTTACCTTAGGCTCTGTCTACCGTGCCTTACATAAAACGTTGCCAGTAGCCGCGTATTTCACCACCAGGCAAAATCCTTTAAATTATTCCCTTTGCTGAAACCCAATGTCGGTGCGAGTGACTGAAACGTTTTTCGTCGGTCAAGAGCCCGCTTTTTCCGGGGAGCGAACTGCTACACAATGACGCCGATCCGGGTAGAGGTTCTGGCAATTTTATTGTGCAACTTTAGTTGTGTACTTTTTTTGGGCAGCGACTGAAAGAGAATAAACTGGAAACCGGGTACGCGTGTTTTTTAAACCTCTATTATTACTTATTGAATCAGGCGTTACTTTGCGGAGGTCCCTTTCAATGAACAAAAAATTGCTAGCTTGCCGCTGCTCAAGACACTTGCTCATTTAGTAGCGGAGTAGCAAATTATATTACAATATTACTTGCAAAGAGAGTCTCACATAATTTTTACATTAAAATAATGTAGCGTCGATTCAAAGTTATTTTGTTCCGAATATCTAGTCTATTATAAGAAATTTTGATTTAATATATTGCAACATTATTTGCTCGTCAGGGAGTAAAGAAAAAACATAGAATGTACAGATGGTAAAAGTCGGAATGGGCGAAAATCTGAGGAACCATGTTATAGGCGATGCGGCCAGCAAGCCATTACTGTTTTGATTTCCCTTTCCACCTATACGCCCACAATTATGCTAAACGTGGCCTTTAGGTCTTGTCGCTAACCTTGTCATAATGTACTCCTGAATGTCCAATAAAAACATTTTCATTTTTTTTTTCATTTTCCAACTTAAGGCATAAAGAAGTTTGCCGTATGTCGTCTCTTGTATTTGACGAAAGTTAAGCAACCGACCTTCCCTTGTCTTCGTCCTTTGCCTTGATATGGTTTCGTTTTTTGTAAGACCTTTATCAAAGGTAGCATGTTTCCAGCTCCAAGTACGCACGCACACAACAATTTTATTAAAATCACGTGACAATTTCATACGCACACTTAACAATTTTATCCCCCTCAATTTTATTAGCCAATCCAACATCGCCTAAAATACCTGCATGCCCTGTAAAAGGCAAACAGCTCCCATGGCAGTTTATACGGAAATAAAGTATGTATGTATAAATGGTCCATAAGTCCGGGAACATACATTCGACACACGGCGCAACGTTACGCGACGTATCGGTGCGTACGATCTTGTAATACTAGTCGCCGGTTACGTGTGATGACGGTTGGCAATAGCGAATTCGATAGAGTTTAACTTCCGTGCTGTGGGAGCAATGGAAAAACATAAAATGTTGCAGTTGCTTCTCGTCCCGCGCTGATGGTAAGCCCATCGAGGGAATCGTGTTATAGGCAATGCGGCTAGCAAGCCATCACTATTTTGATTCCGCTTTCCACCTAGCCCACAATCATGTTAAACGTGGCCTTAAGGTTTTTTTACGTTAGGCTATGTCTTCTTGTCTGTACTCCGTCTGTCTATGGGTGGTGTAGCGTTATAGCACGCATCATGGAATGACGAGGATCCGGGTTCGAATCCCGGCTATACTTTACTTTCGGATTTTTCTATGTTCAAATTTACAATGTCGTTTAGAAACTTATTTTTTATGCCATAAAGGTGTATAAATGTTTTTGACGACTCCTACCTACACATATTTATGCCCTTGACCCTACATAAAAGCATTTGTATCTCCACCATCTCGCACCTCTTAGTTTTTCAGTGAAGGAAAACAACGCGAGCAAACCTGCACTTCAATGGTGTGAAGTTCCCAATCTGGGTCCGCGTGGGAACTATAGCCCAAGCCCTGTGAGAGGTCTGTGCCCAGTATTTGGACGGATATGGGTTGGAGTTGACAATGAGATCCGTCCACCGGCTATTACCTAAAAATATCGAATCAGCCGACACGTAATACGCCCCTCGTAACTCACTCGCCCATAACTCATCGCAGTAAATCGGGCCAGGCATAAATTGTAGCAAATGCGATGTTTTTCGCATGCTTTATAGCTTCTGAATAAACGTGTCGCGAGCTTTGATTGCTGCACGTGTTAAATAAACAGACTTATTGCATGCTGTAAAATATTTGCTTTGGGGTTCATGTGGGTTGTAAAGTGGTAAGCCAATGCTTGCAATGAGCAAGTAAGCGCTTTATCGTATAACACAGTTTTTACATACATACCGTCACGCCTCTTTCCCACAGGGGTAGGCAGAGACTACTTTGTTCCACTTGCTACGATCCTGACATACTTCTTTCGCTTCATCCACATTCATCAATCTCTTCATACATGCTCGTCGGTTTCGGGTACTCCTGGCCTGACTTTTTTCCAAAACGTCTCCTATTTGGTCTCGGAACGTCCGTCTAGGCATTCCCCTCCCAACGTAACCATTCACACTCCCCGTATAGATCTGTTTAGTTAGTCTACTTTCATCCATCAGCACGTTCTCTCATCACATTATTCCTTATTCTATCTTGTTATATATGTAGGTAGATAAGAAATGCTTGATAAAGGAATAGGAGGGTAGTCATGAAATAAACAGTTGTACTTTAGCAGCCGTACGGTGCGTTTCATTTTGATCCTATAGAACACCACATGGTGTCAGGTGTAGTTGGTTCGTCATTTTCGAGATTAATTAGGTTACTGTGCTAGTGCGTGAGTGCGAACAATGTCGGAAAGTGAAGACAGTGATGATTGTAAGGCAACGTACGCCGCGATGTCACAGCCACCCGCCATGCGCGTGAAGGGTAACCTCGCTAATAACTGGCGCGACTGGAAAAAAACATTCGACTGGTATTTAATAGCGTCGGGGCGAGAAAAGTCACCTGATCGCGAGAAATGCGCTTTATTACTTCATATCATTGGCAAGATTGGGCGAGATTTGTTCGAAGAATTTGATATCAGCGCAGCGGAACAGGATAACTACGACGTGTTATGCAGAAAGTTCAATGACCGTTGTGATCCGCAGAAAAACACAAATTTCGAAAGACACTTATTCTTCGAATCGTATCAAACAGATGACAAATTTGATAAATACTTAGCATCGCTACGAATAAAAAGCAAATCCTGTGACTTTGGCTATTTGAGGGAAAGTCTAATCTTGACTCAGATGATTCGCGGAATTAAAGATGGACAACTCAGAGAAAGAATGCTAAGAAAGAAGGATTTAAAGTTGGACGAGGCTGCGTCATGGTGCCGCGCCGCAGAAATAGCAAGCGAACAGGCTGGCACGGTTCGGAGCGGAGCGGGCGCGAGCGCCGCGGCCGGCGGCAACGATGCGCGGGCCGCGCCCAGCGCCGACATCGAGCTGCTGCGCGCGAGGCCGCGCGCGCACCCCCGCGGCTCCCCGGCGGCCGGGCCGGCGCGCGCGCGCCCACAGCACGCAGCGCAGCGCCCCCAGCGCGAGGCTGGCGTGTCCGGCGACCGATTTAAGTGTTCCAACTGTGATTATGTTCACATGAGAAATAAGTGCCCGGCGTATAACACTAAGTGTTTTCGTTGCAACAGGCTTGGACACTTTATGAGATGCTGTAAAAGTAATTATGTTCGTGAAGTATATTGTTCGTCAGATGAAATGAGCGAAGTTGAAGAATTGACAATACAGGGCGTGGAGATAAATTCGGTAGAAAACAAAGGATGGTTCGAAACTGTGGAGGTAAACGGCGTCCCGATGTCATTCAAGCTGGACAGCGGTGCCGACGCCTGTGTAATGTCATACGACAGTTTTGTTGCTGCAGGGTTTGATAAGAACATGTTGAACAACACCGGTACGGTGTTGCGCGAGGTCAGTAGGAACATTTTGCCCGTGATGGGATGTTTTATTGCTAAAATTGTTCACATTAATAACAATAAACAATGTTCATGTAAAATATATGTTTTAAACATACAAGGCAACAACCTATTGTCACGAGATGTGTGTATTGAGTCAAATTTAATTATGAGATTAAATGAGATTTCGAATCAAATAAGTTGCAGTGAGTTAATCAATAAATATAATACAGTGTTTGAGGGCATAGGTCGCCTACCTGGCGTGCACAGGTTGACTGTGGACGAAACAGTGCCCCCCGTAGTCAGAAGTTCTAGGAAAATTCCCATCAAGTTGAGACCGCGGCTACGGGAGGAACTGGATCGTCTTCAGGAGCTCAATATTATTGAGAAAGTGGACGAACCTACCGACTGGGTGTCGAGTATAGTTTTGGTAGAAAAACCGGACGGTAAATTACGGCTATGTATAGATCCACTCCACTTAAACAAAGCTATCAAACGTAGTCACTTTCAGCTTCCTACCCTGGATGAAATCACAGGAAACCTTTCAGGGGCAAAATTTTTTTCGCATCTAGATGCTAGCAAAGGATTCTATATGATTGCTCTCGACGAAGAAAGTTCCAAGCTTTGTACGTTCGCAACGCCATTCGGAAGGTTTAAGTTTTTAAGATTACCGTTCGGTATATGTTCTGCCTCAGAGGTGTTTCACAATGCCATGGTGAAGGTATTTTCAAGGGAAGGAGTGGAGTGTTTCGTCGATGATCTGCTCGTGTACGGCAAGACGAAGGAGCAGCACGACGCCAGGTTAGAGGCGGTGCTGCAACGCGCGCTGGAGTACGGAGTGAGGTTTAATAAAGATAAATGCGTATTGGGTGCCACGCAGGTCAAATATTTAGGTCATATCTTGGACGCTTCAGGGATACGCCCGGATCCTGACCGGGTGCAAGCAATAAAAGACATGCCCCCGCCGAGTTGCAGGAAAGAGTTGGAACGGTTTCTTGGCATGACAAATTACGTCTCCAGATTTATAAAGAACTACGCTGAGGTAGTGGAACCGATGAGAGGGTTATTGAAGCGTAACGTCAATTTTGAATGGAACGAATCGCATACAAAAGTTTATGAGAAAATAAAAAAATGTTTATCAGAGGCGCCCACACTTCGATACTACGATCCCAACGAGCCAGTGGTAGTATCGGTGGACGCGAGCGCGCGCGGGCTGGGCGCGTGTCTGCTGCAGCGCGGCCGCCCCGTGGCCTTCGCCGCGCGGGTGCTCACGCCCGCCGAAACGCGATGGGCGCAGATCGAAAAGGAGTTGCTGGCGATTGTTTTCGGGTGTTGCAAATTTCACCAGTTTATATATGGTCATAGAAGCGTTCTGGTTGAAAGTGATCACAAACCACTGGAAGCAATATTCAAAAAGGCACTTTATGACACTCCGATAAGGCTCCAACGGATGCTGTTGAGACTTCAGAAATATTCACTTGAGATAAAGTACGTACCAGGGCGATTCATGTTCATTGCCGATACGCTGTCGCGTGCCCCGGCCGGCGGCGACAGCAGCGGCGGACGCGACAAAGACATGACCAATGAAATTGATGTACATGTTAGTGAACTCTATGACAGTGTAAACTTCAGCGCAGACAAACTCAAACTGATCAAAGAAGAAATCGACAAGGATCCAGGACTCAGTGCAGTCAGAAATTATTGTCGATTGGGTTGGCCACACACTAAAAATTTATTACAAGGGGAAGTAAAACCATTTTGGGCCACAAGAGATGAACTTCATGTCATCAACGATATAATATTTCGAGTTAACCGTGTGGTAATACCGAGCAATCTCAGAAAAGAAATGCTACGAAGAATCCATGAAGGACACCTGGGCATCGAGAAGTGCAAATACAGGGCCCGAGATGTAATGTGGTGGCCAGGAATGTCTGGGCAAGTGGAGTCGCTGGTGGCGGCGTGCCGCACCTGCGCCGAGCGCCGCAACGCACAGCCGCGCCAGCCACTGCTGCCGCACAATATTCCAGCTAGGCCCTGGGAGAAGCTGGGAACAGATCTCTTTCAAATGAAAAACAAACACTACCTTATTGTAGTGGATTATTTCTCGAAATATCCGGAGGTAGTTTCATTAGCCAACATACGCAGTGAAACTGTAATTTCTCAAATGAAAGGCATATTTGCACGCCACGGAATACCTAGAAAACTTGTTTCAGACGGTGGTATGCAATTTACGTCAGCAGAGTTCACTTCATTTGCAAATAATTGGGAATTTGAACACGTCACCAGTTCCCCTTATTATCCCCGTTCTAATGGTTTTGCAGAAAGGAACGTGCAGACGATTAAGAAGTTAATGAAAAAGGCTGCAAGCGATGGCTCCGATCCCTACTTGGCACTTTTAAACTTCCGCAACACCCCCGTCTCTGGTGAGATTTACTCGCCAGCTCAACTTCTAATGGGTCGCAGACTAAACACAAGGTTACCCGTGAGTGACAAACTGCTTGCGCCAAAGGTACCCGAAGGGCGGGCAGTACGAAAATTGAGGAACATCAAAAGTCAAAAAGTTAAGCAACATTATGATACCCGAAGCCGCCCTCTTCGACCTCTTGAAAAGAAAGAGCAAGTACACATCCGAGAACCGAATCCCAACCGCGAAGCACGATGGATACCCGCGCGCGTTGAAGACGCAGCGTCACAGCCACGATCATACTGGGTAGCCACGCCTGACGGCGCTCGCTATCGCAGAAATAGACAGCACATCATTGCCGCTCCACGTCTAACAAAAACCCATACTCATACTAGTACTGCTGCACACCACGAAACACTTACTACAGGAAAATCCACACATCGTCCTCAGTCAAAACCTCGACGTCAAAATGAAAACCAAACAACCAACAAATATTATGATGATTTTGAAGAAAACAATAACGTCAACAACAACACTAAACAAACATCGAAACATAATACCGACACAAAAAGCGCAGCCAAATTATACGTCACACGCTCCGGTAGGCAGGTTCGTCCACCGGACCGATGGGGGTATTAAAAACACAAACATTTAATTGAACATTATTATTATTAAGTATGTTATTAAATATAATTATAATATTAAATAGAAAATTATAGATGCCACTAGAACATTAAATTGAAAGCATGCCAGTAAATCATACATGTTCTAATGGTCATTTTTTTTGCGGGAGGTAAAATATATTATAATGAATAAGATAGCAGTTAACTCACTAAGCTTTCTGTAGCAAAGCTTAGGTATTTGATGTTATTAAGTTTACTTATAAATTATGAATCTGTTTATAATCATTTCAGTTTATGAATTAGGTAATGTATTTACCCGCATGATAAATAGTAGTCTTATTTTAAGTATCTGCATGGATAAGATTAATTGATGAAAATTGTTAAAATTTACTTGTTTGTTAACTATTAAGAAAGGGCATGTTATATATGTAGGTAGATAAGAAATGCTTGATAAAGGAATAGGAGGGTAGTCATGAAATAAACAGTTGTACTTTAGCAGCCGTACGGTGCGTTTCATTTTGATCCTATAGAACACCACATATCTTTCAGTTGAAAACTATGTCTGAGTAAAATATATGCCAGTATGAAATTTACACGCTGTATACATAGTCCTTACAACTCTTATATACTTCCATGTTTATCTGGGAGCAAGGAAGAAACCAGTTGCTTCTCTTCCCGTGCAGATGGTAAAAGCCCATTGGAATGGGCAACCCATCACTATTTTGATTCCACTCTCCACCTATACGCCCACAGTGTATTGCTAAACGTGGCATGTACCTCTTGTTACCTTAGGCTCTGTCTACCCTACATGTATGTACAACTTAACTTCCGCGGGAGTGCCTAAAACAATGTAGGATTCCAGGCTCTGCCTTCCCCCACCAGAGGGCGTGCATGTGCATCCATCGTACGTATTACACGACAGCATAGTTGCCGGAAATATGCGCTATTCTGCCGAAGTACAGTCGGACGAACAACGCCGATAAATTGCTAACATTTTGGCGCGGATTATACAGAATTTCTTAAATTGTAGCTCGGTCCTGTCCTGTATTTTTTGGGATATTGTGTCGAAAATGGCGTGTTTTATAACGTGTTTTTCATTCATACATACATACAATATCACGTCTTTATCCCTTACGAGGTAGACAGAGTCTAAGGTAACAAAACCTTAAGGCCACGTTTTGCATGATTAAAGGCGTATAGGTGGAAAGGGAAATCAAAATAATGATGGCTTGCTAACCGCATCGCCTATAACATGATTCCTAAGACTTTCACCCATTCCCTCGATGGGCTTTTACCATCTGCGCAGGAAGAGAAGCAACTGGTAAATTCTATGTTTTTTCTTTACTCCCAGACCAGCATGGAAGTATATTAAGCTATAAAACTACAGTCTTTATTTAACGTGCAATGTTAGTTATAAATGTATTTTATTGAATGAGGCGTTACCTTGCGGAGGTCCATTTCAATGAACAAAAAATATTTACCTTGCTACTCCGCTACTCACGTGCAAGACAACCAAGCCTGTGTGAGTACGACGTTGGTTTGCATGTGTAACAGTTATGCTCATTAAACTTTGATAATGATCCTGTAGAGGGATCGAAATGCGTCAGTGTTTGTGTGGTGTAAGGGATAATTAAGTTTGTGGTAGGTATTTATAAATATTTGTTTTATGTGGCAGTAGTGGAGGAAGGGATTGCTTGAAAAACATATATATTTCACAAAGGCTTGGTTATCTTGCACGTGAGTAGCGGAGTACCAAGGTAAATATTTTTTGCTCAATGTTAGTTATGTGACAAAAATGTAAAAGAAAATAAAATAGTTATTTTTGTGTGTGTATTTGTTAGTTTTTTATGCTAATGATTTTGCTCACAGATGTTTATTCATCTTTTACTATATGAAATACATTTTATCCCGGATTTTGGCTTTATTCCTACGGGATACAAAAACGGAGACAAAGTCACAAAACCTAGTAAATGAATGAAGAAGTCTTGACCGCCTTCTTTTTACAAGGAGGAGTGACCTTTCCTGAAATCTATATTATTATAGGAAGATAATTCCTTTTGTTAGAAAGACAATGCTTATGTTCAAATGTATTTCTCATCATGATCTCCAGCCTGTAAACGTTCCACTACTGGGCACAGGCCTCCTCTCAGAATGAGAGGCCTTGGTCTATAGCTCCCAAACGCGCCCAGTGCGGATTGGGAACTTCACACACATCATTGAACTACTTTGCAGATGAGTGCAGGTTTCCTCGAGACGTTTTCCTTACACGCTTATGGTCAATTTGAAACATAATTTCACACATTAATTCCAAAAAAACTCAGAGGTGCGATGTCGGGATTTGAACCCAGGACTCAGCTTGCGAGGCCGTAGTTAAAACCATTATGCTTCCGCATCTTTAAACATTGAAACACAAGCGCAGATTCTAAGATCACGATCTTCCGCTTAAAAGACCAAAAGACCGAAACTTAATTATTTAAAAGAAAAATAATAATAATAATAATTTCGTAGTCCTTCCTCTCGGAGCGCTCGCCCCGGCGGCAGCGAAACGAACACTGCGCTCCAGCGCTCTGTTCGCGCGGCTGCTCGAAGCAACTGACTGCGGCGCACAACTACCCTCGCTTTATCGTCATTTTTATTACTGTCAAATGTAGGGCAGCACACAACACTGATCACGTCACTCCGTGAAGATTCGCTCACACTCACCGTTTGGTCAATATTTAAAACCGTTTTCCAACTCGGGGGCACCGACCATTCGCCTCGACTCGACTTTTTATACGTGAGTTATCCGTTTATGTGTAATTATGATTATGTCTCACGATAGTTTCATGTGGAAAACACTTCAAATTGCCTAAATTTTAATCACAAATTCAGTGTGACTGTACAGAGCACTTCGACAAACTTGTGCCCGCTACTTACCGCCACAACTCCGATAAACACCCTGCCAGCTATTTACCGCAGCGCGCTAACTTGTGTACTAAACCCATACTTGTTTATGTAGTACTAGTACGTAAACTGATAACGATTATATACCCTCTGGTGAGATATCGGGAGTATTATAATGAAGAGTTTAAGTTATATTAGTTCATCAATTTCGTTGCCAAAGCTTAATATGTTAGGTTAGGTTTTTTATAAATTTTCTAAAAGTTAGTGTCAACTTTCTAGGGGGAAGGCAGACGAGCGTAATTTTTTAAGTCACTAATTTTTGCTACATTCAGTTTTATACAAAAATCAAGTTGCTTCTCTTGCCGCGCAGATGGTAAAAGCCCATCGAGGGAATGGACGAAAATAGGAATCATATCATAGGCGAAGCGGCTAGCAACCCATCACTATTTTGATTCCCCATTTCCACTCATACGCCCACAATAATGCTAAACGTGGTCTTTAGCTCTTGTTACCTTGGGCTCTGTCTACCCCGTAAGGGATAAAGACGTGATTTATGTATGTATGAGTTTGTGAGGCGTCGAGAAACCGCTTGTTGACTATTCATCATTGCAATCCCATCATCTCTGCAAGCTTCGACGCAGCGTCCATTTATGGCAATTCCGAGCAAACCCATCTGATCTGCAAGCGCATCTGTTTAACACTTCACACATTCGATCGCAGGACAAGCACCATACTGCTGAGTACCCAAATGGATTCCACTTGTCGCCCGTGCTAGCCGTATTCTGGTGCGGGGAAATGCTGCCTATATACAATATTGTTAGGACATCGTTTTAAGTGTTTTAACCACAGGGACAACTATATACAGAAATCGTCTATATCCCTTACGGGGCAGACAGAGCCTAAGGTAACAAGACCTAAAGGTCACATTTAGCATGATTGTGAAGCAAAAGTTTTTTTCCACTGACCGTACATTCTTCTGACTGTACTTGCGTTGTCATCCGTCTTACATATCGCGTATCAAATTTCAAGTCAATTGAACCAAGCGGCGCATTCTTCTTGGCAATGATGGTCTTTCCGAATGCGCTGGTAGTTTCAAAAAGACATTTAAAAGAGCCCTTAGCGGCCAATTCGCGAAATAACATTTTCATTTTCAATCGTTGAAGAGTTCCCTCCTGCGGAGACGGTCCTGGCTGGTCACCAGAACTCCACTAACAGATTATATTGTCATCTGACTTACACAAGTGTTCGAAATTTCAGTTTAATCGGTTGAAGATGTCTGCTTCAAAATTGAGTCGCAAGATTCCACCCGGACAAACATACTTGCACATATTACAAGTTAATATAAAGCTTATAATAATAATAAAAATAACATGCCACGGCAAGTGTGTAAGTGAGTAAGTGATCACCTGGTGTTAGGTGATCACCATCTATGGACACCAGCAACCCCAAAAGTTTGCAACGTTGCCAGTCTAAAGGACTAAGGTGGAGTACCTGATTTCACCAGCTGGCTAACTCACAGGAACACAGCAGTGCAAGCAATGTTGCTCAGCGGCAGGATTAGTGAGTATACAATTATAGCGACCTTGCACGAGCTCCTTCCACCGGCAAAACATTCGTGGAACAGAACCAGTCAGAATACGGTCGCATTCAACACTCGACCATAGACACGGCTCACGCATTACCGAATTCGCCGTCGGCCGAACGCCGACGGCCGAGCCGATCGCCGAAAGCCGACGCCGAGAGCCGAGGGCCCTCCTGTCCTCATCAATATGCATGTGCGTCGAGACGCCTTAATGCCTGAAGATTCAATTGTTTTAGTGCTTTGTTGCGGTGGCCAAATGTTCGAATGTGGAGCTGCGTATGTGAGAGTGTGACTTATTTGATAATGTTCCTGTATTGCACCGCACGACAGTAGCGCCATCTCCTAAACGCAACTTTAGGGGCGTTTGTCACCAATGAATGAAAAGCGCTTCAGTCAATCAATCAATCATTTATTTCTGAGAATATGGTACAATATAGATAGGTTAGTAAAAGTGGTTCAACATACTGCCAGCATCGGCGTAGAAATATTTTAGCCTGGCAATAGTATCATCTTGGACATTATTATTAACAACTATAGATAACACACTTTAATAATTATTTGTAATGTCAAAATAAATCATCAATTTCAAAAACACCATATCCATAGATGGTTAGTAGCCTTAAATATTACAACTATGTCAGTAGATTTTAATAATTCAATAGCATCAAAAATAACTTAACCATTAATGTCATTATATTACATAACGATACACACACACACAATTAATCACGTCTTTAATCACGTCTTTTAGCAGAGCCTAAGGTGACAAGACCTAAAGGCCACGTTTAGCATGATTGTGGGCGTATAATTGGAATTTTTTTTTTTTTTTTTTTTTTTCTCATATATTATCTACGATCAGTCGTTCTGACTATAAGCAGATGTGTTGGTTGGTAGTTCAAGGCGTGGGGAGCGCGTCTCCATTGACACTCGCTCCTTAATAAGTCAGCTTTTCCGCCGGCAGTGCATAGCAGTTAGCTTTAGTTAGGGCATGCTACTATGTTCCAAGATATCTCGTCGTTTGAGTCGTTTTATATATTCGGGTATTGTAAGTTTTACCGCCAGCTGATTTGGGTGGTTATTTAGGCGGTCTTTGTATCGCTTGACATGATGGTCAATCTCTTCTTTCACAGTGCTCATCTGTAGGTATTGATGCACCTCTGTATTCTTGATGAACCAAGGCGCATTTGATAAGTGTTTCAGTATACAGTTTTGAAGACGTTGTATGATGTTTATGTTTGAGGTGCACGCTGAGCCCCAGAGTTGAAGCCCGTATGTCCAGATAGGTTTTATCGTTGCCTTGTAAATCAATAGCTTATTGTCGATTGATAGCTTAGAGTTTCTGTTGAGCAACCAGTATAGTCCCTTGTATCTAAGGTTAGCTTCATTTCTTTTTGACTGTATGTGTTTCTTCCATGTAAGTCTGCGGTCCAGGTGCATTCCAAGATACTTTACGTCATTGCTGTGAGGGAGTTCATTATTTCCGAGTTTAACAGGTGGGCAGTTTCCTTTTCGTAGCGCAAAGGTTACATGGGTTGACTTAGTAGCACTGGCTTTTATGCGCCACTTCTTTTGCCATTCGTTAATTTGGTTTAACCCTTCCTGCAGTTTTGCCGTGGCTTCTTCTGGGTTTATGCTACTTGCCAGAATGGCAGTATCATCAGCGAAAGTTGCGGTTATTACACCGTGAACCTCTGGTAGGTCTGATGTGAAGAGCACATAAAGTATGGGGCCCAGAACAGATCCTTGCGGGACTCCCGCTTTTATATCAAAAAACTTGGATGTACAGTCGCCTTCCTTAACTTGAAAAATCCTTTCACACAAGTAGGATTCCAGTAATGTGTAAAATGTGTGAGGAACAAGTGTTTTTATTTTATATAATAAGCCTTTGTGCCACACCCTATCAAATGCCTGCTGCACGTCAAGGAAGGCAGAGGAACAATATTCTTTATTCTCAAGGGATTTTCTTATGGTGTTGCAAACTCTGTGAACTTGTTCGGTTGTCGCGTGGTGTGCTCTAAATCCGAATTGATGCTCAGGTATGATGCTACTCTTTGCCAAGACTGGCAGCAGTCTATCTAGTAGTATCTTTTCAAAGAGCTTTGAGTGCAGTGGCAGCAGACTTATTGGTCTGTGTGATGCTACATCATGAATTGACTTTCCAGGCTTGTGCAACATTAATATTTGGGACACTTTCCATAGTTTTGGGTAGTATCCCGTTCTTAAGATACTGTTGAAGATCATGGTTAGAAACACTATTGCTCTTTTTGGTAACTCCTTGAGGATTTCTTTCGTAATTAGATCGAAACCTGGTGCCTTCTTGTCCTTAAGAAGCCTTATATGTCTACACACTTCTCTGGGACTTGTTGGTTTTATGGGTAAGTCCATTTGAAATGGCTGTTCTAGTACTAGATCTATGGTTCTTTCGAAATCTGTGGAATCGGATTTATTTGGTGTGAATACTTGGCATAGATGCTTAGCAAATACATCTGCCTTTCCTTGATTGGTTCTAGCCCAAGCATTACTTTCAAGTCTAAGAGGTGGTTTCACATTTTGAGGTCGGTTAAAGTTAGCAGCAACCTTCCATAGAGAGTAGTTTGTGAGTGATGTAGCTGTAAGTGACGTCAAATGAGCTTGCAGTGTTTCATTCTCAGCTTCCTTAATCATGGTTTTTAGCTCGCTTGAGATTTTGTTAAAGGCCGTTTTATCTTGTCGATGACGGCTGGTATGCCATACTCGGCGCAATCTTCTTTTCTCCTGAATTTTCTGTTTGATTTCGAGTGGTATCCATTTATTCTTGGCTTTCGTAAAATTTTGTTCTGGTGTACATTCCCAACAAGCGACCTGTATGATATTGGTGATGTTTTTTACAGCGTTTTCTATATCTTCCGAACTCTTGAGCGAAACTCGTAGCTCCAGTCTTTCATCCAGTAACTCGCGGAATAAGTTCCAGTCCGTGTGTTTATTGTACAATTTCAGATGAGTTTCACTGTTTAAAACTGTGGTGCTAACCGTTAGTATAACAGGTACATGATTGGATGAACCATCTAGGCATGTTTCAGCTTCTAGGTACATGCCTCCCAGTCCTTTGATAAGGAAGAAGTCTATCAGGTCTGGTAACTTATTGGTGTCAGTCGGCCAGTGCGTAGGTTCTTTTGGTGCAACTGGAATCACGTGGTTCGTATCAATACTCCTTTTCAGTTCTCTGCCTCTTGTAGTACTTAGCCTGGACCCCCAGAAAACATGTTTGGAATTCCAATCACCACCTGCTATAAAGCGATGTCCCAGGGTGTCAAAGTACTCAGTAAATAGTTCCTCTGTAATTTTGTGCTTTGGAGGGCAGTATACTGAAGATAGATTTACGTTGCCATTTTTAGTATAGATACATACTGTTGTCGCCTGTATGTGGTCTGTCCGGTAGCAGGGAAGTTCATAATGCTTGATGGAAGTTTTTATTATGATAGCTGTGCCACCATGAGCTGTTCCATCTGGGTGGTTTGTGTGGTAGATGTTAAAGTCTTTGATCCGAATCAGATTTCTAGAAGTTAAGTGGGACTCTGAGATAAGAAGTACATCCAAATTATGTAAATGCAGCAGTGTTTCAGCTTCTTGTATGTTTGGCGAAAGGCCATTAATGTTCCAGGTTGCAATTTTTAATAAAGTCATTTTGACAATCGCTCGATTAGTGTAATTAAGACTCCCATCAGAGAGCTTAATTGTTGTAGCAGTGTGTCCATTTTTTGTGATTGTTGTATCATAAAATCTCTGAAGACTTGTGTTGGCTCAATGTTGTTTTCACATTGGTTATTGTTTTTTAGTACACTCGCATATGTTCGTCTTTCTCCCGGATTTCTGGGTGCCTGGTTGTTGATGGCATCGGAGTGCGCTTGTGGTATTTCATTTTGCGTAGTTGTGGCTAAAGACTGCTCGTTGTTGTTCAGTGTCCCTTGTTGTTGGTTGTTTGATCTAATGTTCGGCCTAGTTCCCATACGTTTTCTAGACAATATCTCTCTGTATACTTCGCACCCCTTGTAGCTTGCAGGATGGCTGCCAAGACAAAGAGCACACTATGCTGGGCTGTTTCGGTCATTTTTTGGGCACTCAGACGTTTTATGAGGTTCTGCACATTTTACACAGCGGTATGGTCTTAGACAATTATTTTTCGTGTGTCCATATTGTTGACATCTTGTGCATTGTACTATTGTTTTACTTTTCCTCGGGTCCTCTATTTTTACCGCAGTGTTGTAAATATATTTAATGTTTTTGACTTCTTTATTGTTTACATCTGGAACTATATTAACAAAAAATGTGTTGCTTGGTCTTTTTTCAGGGCCTATCCGAGCGTTGATTATCTCTCCTTTCACCATGTTTCCAGTTTTTGCTATTTCTTCTATGATGGCACTATGGGGCGTGGTGTAGTGTAGATTTTTGATGACAATCCGATAACATTTATCTTGCTTGTTGGTAAAAGTATGTCCAATGATATTCTTTTCACGGGCCAGGGTTATGAGTTTTTTATAGGAATCGATGGTTGTGCAGTTGATTCTCATTTCGTTTTTGTTTAGTATTTTTAATATATAGTGACTGTTATCCAGAGTAGACTCAATAGTTTCTCTTAGCTTATTAACATCTTCGATCCCATACAATATAAGCGGGGGTGGTTTGTAATCTTTTTTAGGTTGTTTACTATCACATGGGGTATCTAGAGGCAAACCTGTGAATCTGTTGCCTGATGATGCATTTTGTTGTTGTGGCGGTGAGTCTGAGACACGCCTACGTTTGAGAGTGGGTGCTCTTTGCCATTCTGGCTGTTGCATTGAAGTGTTTTCATTTGTAACATTTTCTGTTGTGCGAGTTGCTTCTTTTGAAAACATACTTTTGTGAAATACCTGTTGAACTAGGTTTTTGTTTCTTGGAGTTTCATTATTATCCCCATTTTTCGGGGATTTGTTCGGGGTTTTGTTTTCCATGTGGTGGCAACACTTAATTATGTGTCAAACATGATAGGTTTGACAACCGTTTGACTTGTACAAAAAATGTTACAAATTGAGGGTATCTGTACACAGGGATGTAGATATGCTGATTTATATTCGTAAAATATCACATCATGCACTATTTTTTCCACAAAGATAACAATGTATGTGGTTCACTTGAACTTGGAGTACACATGTAATATAACTTTATAACTGATCACACACTTTAGCTGGAGTTCTCTTTAAAAGTTCAGAGCACAGTTGTTTACGCACTGACAGTTGACAGTTCAATCAGTAATTGGAAATGGGAATCAAAAATAGTGATGGGTCGCTAGCCGCATCACCTATAACATGATTCCTAAGATCGCCCATTCCCTCAATGGGCTTTTACCATCTGCGCGGGAAGAAAAGCAACTGGTACATTCTACGTTTTTTTCTTTACTCCCAGACCAGCGCTTACTATCCTATTAATAATTATAAATGCGAAAGTTTGTTAGGATGGATGGATGGATGGATGTGACGATGTGAGTGTGTATGTTTGTTCCTTCTTCACGCTGAAACGACTAAACGGATTTGGATCAAATTTGGAACGAAGATAGCTGGTCCTCTAAATTAACACATAGGTTACTTTTTATCCCGGAAAATTGAATAGTTCTCGCGGGATAGCGATAAACATGTCCTAATTTTCAACCGCTCGCCGTTCCTAACTTACAGCCTACCCCAGAACCGCCGAATAACGGTTTTTAATCGCTTTATCGACATCACCGACTATTTTCAACTCTGAACCTGTCACAATAAAGGGGTTAATTGCTTGCAAGTCATTGTTTCCCATACAATTCGCCTGCGGCAATTGTTTCCGACAAATTTAGTAATATTTCAGAGTTCCGTCCAAATATTTGGTTAAATTGAGCGTGTATGGGACGTTTAATGATTTTCGCGAGTTAAACGGTGGGTAATAGTTGAGTATAATTATCATGAATTAAGTTTAAATTTAAACTGGGCATGGTTTTGATGAGGAACGAGAACAGAAACTATTCTTTTTTTGATGAATCTTTATTTTCGTATTCCAATTTTTTTTTTAATTTGTTTATTTATTTATTTACTTAAACTAGCTTCTGCCCGCAGCTTCGTCTGCGTAGAATTATACATATAAATCTTCCTCTTGAATCACTCTATCTATTAAAAAAACCGTATCAAAATCCGTTGCGTAGTTTTAAAGATCTAAGCATACATAGGGACGGACAGACAGCGGAAAGCGACTTTGTTTTATACTATGTAGTGATGATGATACAGTGTAAGCTTACAGTACATGATAACACCAAAGCACTAACAAGATAAATTATTACACAAATCCAGAAACAGAAATCGATACAATGTCAAAAATAAAAATCCTGAAATTAAAAACATTCGAAATTATAGGATACATTATCAATGATGGAATATACTAAAATAAAAAATAATAATTATAAAAAAGTATACAGGTGTAAGCGAACTTAATTTAAGCGTATACTGGTGCAAGTGACTAATATGTCGACCAAATAATGATAAAGGGCATTTGAGCATGAGCTACGTATTTATTTTTAAACAGTATGGATTTATGTAACATATTGGTGTAATTTGTCCCAAGATATTTACTATCTATTTTTTCTTCAGAGTTTGTAGGTAGTTCTAAAAAACCAAATAATTAAATTTTAATAAAACAATAGCGACGGATTGTTCATTTAAATCGGCTCATCGCTGCCGCCATTAGGGCGCCGGCCCACGAGCTTTACGGCCGAACTTAGGCTCGCCTCTCACTAGTTCCGTCACTTAAATTGTTACAGCCACGCCGGTTACCGTCTTGGTGAACTTAAAGTTTAATTTTCCTTTCCCTGTTGGTCTCAAGGGGAAACTTTATACAACTGTTTTGGTTTACGTTTTGGCGGTTTTATGGGGACGCGGTTGTTGAATAATAATTGTTATTGTTTTGAAATTGTTATATATAGGAATGTCTTGAGACCGCTGACGGACTATTTGTTTTATGCGATGATATTTAAGTTTATAGGCAAACGTAATTTTGTGAAGTTAATGGCGAAGAGTTTTTACACTGATTTTAGGATAAAACATGCAGATGCCATTCTATTAAAATTACCTCCTTTTTAATAATTTAATCTAGCGTAAAATTATAAAAGTCTATATCTTCCTGTCATCTGAAAATAAGGCTAAATCTGTTCTATGCTGCTTAGACTACTCCGGTCAACATACATACACACATAAATCATGACTTCATCCCTTACGGGGTAGATAGAGTCTAAGATAACAAGACCTAAAGGCCACGTTTAGCATGAGTGTCGGCGTATAAGTGAAATCTAAATAGTGATGGGTTGTTAGCTGCGTCGCCTATGACATGATTCCTAAGATTTTTGTCCGTTCCCTCGATGTGCTTTTAACATCTGCGCGGGAAGAGAAGCAACTGGTAAATTCTATGTTTTTTCTTTACTCCCAGACCGGCATGGATTCCCATTTAGGCTAGCAATAAAAAACACTGACAGTAGGCAAAAAAATAAACACAAAAAACTGCTATAAAAGGTAATTAGCATTTACGTACGAAACTCAAAGCATATTAGCAATTTATTTCCATGCGTGCTCAAACGAAATCAACAAAAGCCCTTCGCGAGTACCTCCCGAACAAAACATCCTTTGGACCTAAACACAATCTTATTACACACGAGACACGCTCTAATTATCCCTCACGTACGTAAACAAAATAAAACAAAACAAAAACAGCCCAATTCTAAAACGAAGTTAATTATCAAGAACACGTAATACGACCCCACGGGTCGTGTACTTAAAATTGTCACGACCGTTATTTGCTGAGACATTTAAGCAAAGAAATCGTGAGAGCGCCAGCCCCGGGCGTTACATTTGAAAAAAGAAGCGCCCCGTCTCTCCCCCGCTTAGGATGCCAAAGCGAGATAAAGCTAGGTTTGGTGGTGTGTCTTTGAATGCGGGTGATTCGCAATAGGGTTGGCAGGGACTAATCCTCGTTGATGGATCACTCGGCTGTTTTTTTGCACAAATGGGGACTTGGATTCGCTACGTATTCGCACTTGTCATAATTATCGAGATTTTATACCTCGTGAGTAATTGTTTTATAAGCCTCGCTGAAATTAGAAAGGTTTTACTGATGAATGCGAATTTAAACTGATGTTTTTATTGAGATTTCAGTATAAAACAGTGTATCAACTTATTTGGGAGTGGAGCAAAAACGTGGAATTTACCAGTTGCTCCTCTTCCCGCGCAGATGGTAAAAGCCCATCGAGGGAATGGGCGAAAGTTTTAGGAATCATGGTTATAGGCGATGCGGCTGGCAACCCATCACTGTTTTGATTTAACTTTCCAGCTATAGATACGCCCTTAATCATGCTAAACGTGGCCTTAAGGTTTTCTTACGCTAGGCTCTGTCCGACGCGTAAGGGATAAAGACGCGATATGTGTATTGTGTGTGTGTATCAACTTATTTGTTTCATAACAGTACGCCTGCTTAGCGAAAAAGTTTTTCGGGTGTGACGGACGGGATTGTAACCCACGTTTCTAGGCTATACGCTTAATAAGATAGAACCGAATAACTTTTTCGTATTTTAAAAGACAGGTGAAAAAGATTTTATTCAATAAACAAAAATGAAGGCAAGAACAATGTTAAACAAAATCGACGAGCTATTAAAGAAGTATACCACCGTTGTAAAACCCCGGGGTAACTACACTCATGCACGGTACCAACTTCACCATAAATTTGACCAAACTACCCTCAACTTCTTAATATTTATATGACAAAGGCAACCGAACGCATTGTAGGCAATTCTGTCAATAAATGATCCCCCATAAAATTGACGTAAGCTCCGTTTTCAAGCACCTATTTAACGATTTAACTCCAACCAAGAAACCACCTTATTTATCCAAAGATACGGTTTACAGTGAATGTGCGTTAGTGACATTAGCATGTGGGTTTTCTGCCTTTATTATGGCAGAAAATGTATGAAGATAGTCGTAACGCCGTAGATATTTTAATCGATAATAGAGTTGCCCCAAAATCGATAGTTTTAGTCGAGAAATAATATCGATATGCCTATTGATCATATCGATGATGATAGTCATCATCATACCATAGAACGTCTACTGTTGGCATTGGCCTCCCCCATAGACCTCCCGTTGCCTTGGTTGGAAGCGGCTTGCATCCACCGTGACCCTTAACCAGGTCATCCGTCCTCGTTGGTGGATGTCCTACGCTGCGTCAATAGTGTCAATCTTTTAGTATCTAATAATGCGTAAACTATCCATACTATTTTCAACATGAAACTACCGTGAGACTTAATCATTATTACACATAAACGCATCACTCACATCACATCACGCATCGCAGCATTA
Organism: Pandemis corylana; assembly: GCA_949127965.1. Taxonomy (NCBI): domain Eukaryota; kingdom Metazoa; phylum Arthropoda; class Insecta; order Lepidoptera; family Tortricidae; genus Pandemis; species Pandemis corylana. The sequence goes on along the minus strand of OX421866.1, from coordinate 440,381 downwards.
CTCGACTTTTTATACGTGAGTTATCCGTTTATGTGTAATACTTTTAATCATAATTACTTGACTACCATACTATTGATAGTATCGTACTATTATAATGTTGTTGTTGATACTATTATGTTATGATTATGTAATGTTGAAAAGCAATTTGTATCCTATAGTATTATTATAAATATTACTAGATTCCGCCCGCGACTTCATCCGCGTAGAATTCTAAGCGCGGCAAGGTAACTTCAAACTTGAACTTGATCCGTGAACACGGTAAAAGAGTTCTGAATTTCCACCGTCAGTCATCACAATCGACAGGGCATTTAAAGTCAACCTTCACACTCAGAGACGTCAATTAAATTCTAATAATCATAATTTTAACTGACATCTTTGTGAACGGCACGGCAAGTTCTTTTATATTCTCGGAGGAATAAGTTTATTCTGCAATAATTATTTACGTTGCGACTCTAGGTAGCTACGACCTTTGACCTGTGTATCGTTATCCCGCGGGAACTATGCGATTTTTCGGGATAAAAAGTAGCTTATGTGCTAATCTATCTATCTCCTTGCGAATCCATCGAATCGTTTCAGCGTTTAGAAGGAACAAAGATCACATCCATCCGTTCATCCATCCACACAAACTTTTGCATTTATAATATTAGTAGGATTGCTAAAAGAGTTGTCAATATTATCGATAACCGTCAATACTATTGTTTTGCTCAAACTATCGATAACCTATTGAAACACTATAGACAGGCAGCACTAAGTCAAGGTTGTGGCCGACATGTGGAGACGGGTGCTTTTGAGATTCTTTCTTAGATAAAGGCGCTGCCCTCTTTATTGCAACAGTACTTGTAAAATGGCGGTTCGAGATAAACGCGGGAAACATATTTTTTGATGTTTAAAGACTCCTAAGCTACTTATCAGAACTGGACAAATGAAGTATCGTTAGAAGCGTGTTAATGGTTCGCGGGTTAAAGGCTATATGCTGTGTCACTAAATTTAATGTAGCGCCCTCTAGCGGACATTAAGTAAGTAATTAAGAATAGTTTCTTTTAAAGGACTATGAGTTTGCGGCGCTCGCAGTGGAGACAATGGGTCCCTGGTCGGCTGACATGAGGGCCTTCATGAGAGCCTTGTCGTCCCGGCTGATAGAGACCTCAGGAGACCCCAGAGCTGGCGCTTACCTCTCCCAGCGAATTTCTCTGGCTGTACAGAGAGGTAATGCCGCCAGTGTGTTGGGGTCTATGCCGCAGGAGGGCCTTTTAGATGGTGTTTTCTTTTTATAGTTAGGTATATTTATTTAATTTTATGTTTTGTATATTTAGTTAACTTTTAGATTAATCATGATGTATTGTATCTATTGCAATTAAATTAGAACAATATATTTAAAAAAAAGTAAGTAAGTAAATGCTTTATTGTACAAATATAAAGAAGCAGAGACAAATCACAAAAAATAACTTAAATACATGCACAAAGGCGAACTACTCGTCGGGGATAAAGTACTCTGTTAATAAAAAAAATGAGATAAATATGTCGTGTTTGGTATCATTGTCACTATCTAGTGAAGTAGCTGTTACCCAGACTCTGTTTTAAATTGAAAAGTTTGATTCAAAATTAAGTTTTTTTTTGACGGACACTGTAATAACGACCAGAATTTAAAACTATTTGGCACCCACGCTGTCTATGTAAATAGGGTGCGGATCAGAATATAATATAAAGTTTAAAATGTATAATGGGTTAAAATACATAAAGGTTCAAAATATATAATGGTATTTTCTGTAAAACTAGATGCTAGAATGTAAAGCTAGATGAAGTTATTTGATAGTGTAAGCTATAGACTGGTTTAGGTTAGGTTAGGTTTATTTTATAACAATCCTATTAATATGCCATTTCCTGAGAAAATCGCATTATATATTTTGATCCATTATGTATTTTAACTCATTATGCATTTCAAACTTTATGTATTTTAATACGTACCCATGTATATAACCATTATATACTAACCTCACACTGTCTACATTTTGCTTAAGAATAGGGCTGTGCTAACACTGGATTTTATAATCACTTGCCGAATTTGTGTGGTACCCTCGGTGCGCGGGCCCGACTCGCACTTGGCCGGTTTCTTGAAACGTCAGAAATCCACGACAGTATCTCCTCCATCTAATTTAAATCAAACTCCTAACACTTTAACAAACTTTCTTTGTTCCGCTGCCAAGATTTCGAGGGTACTTCCAAGAAAGAAAGAGACAACAAGTACTCTCGAATCGTTAGCTAACGCCTAGGCCTGCCAAGGCTTGCCTGTCGCATCATTCGTATAACAATGTCAGCTAATGATGTAAACGGATTAATCTCAACCAAAGTTGGGCAAAAATTGTCTATTTACGAAAATCCGGGAAGATAAAATCATCTTTTATTTGAAGTAACTAAATAATCCGTCATTTGTTATTTTGAATTTATCTAGATCAGTTTCATTTTTATCTAGATAAATTAGTAGGGATTTTAAATGAAAGATGAATGTCAATGTGACGGTTTGGCCCGACGTGACATTCTGTATACATTTATTATTATAAGCTTACTTCAATAACAAACGAGGTCAGTTATCTTCATCTAGATAATTTATCTAAATAAAATAGTTGTCAACGCACTATTTGTGATTGAATTTATCTTCAAATAATTTTATTTGAAATAATTATCTAGATAAGAAATTATCTAGATAACGCCCAACTCTGATCTCAACTAAGTATCCGTTTTATTAGTTTTTTTTTTAACACTTGATTATGTCTGCCAACGTTAAAAGGGTTAATTCTAAGAAGCTTTGTAAACGCGTCCAAACCGCGCCGCCATCTTTGTCTACCTTAGCAATATTTTTACGAGCGTAATTTGTTTTTAGTTTTTACTTCAGCGCATCCTCACGTCACGGAACCTAACAAAGTGGTCCAGTTTCCCCCAGTTATCAGTTATTAGCATTTAAACGGCCTGACCTTGCCCATTTGCCCAGGTCCCATAAAATGGCACAAACAGGAAGAGGAACCGGGCCCGGAAGTCCCTACTGCCGTGTTGACTGGCTTATCTATAGGACTTTCGACATGCCAGCCAACTACGTCGGGAATGCAGTCAATTCTCTACATAAATTACTTACTTTGAACTGCCGCACTATAGAAGAAGGGTTTAAACGAACTAAAAATTGATTAAAGTGCCACAGTTTCAAAGCATTAAGTAAGCAAAATATCCATTAGTTTGGTGGTTCTAATCGGCTCTTAACATATCGTCGCCCCCGGAGAATAAAACCGTAATACTATGTTACGATAGTTTTATTGTTTTTGCATTTTTGGCTTCTCCGTGACGTAATGCATCTTGTGATTTTTTTCCATATTTTTCCTGAGAGTTTTTACGAAGTTATTGTTTATTTAATTTTTATTCGTTGGAAATTTCGTCTCATTTGTTTTCGCCATTAATACCGTAACAATACTTTAGATTGGCAAACTATAAACCGAAATTCGGCAAAACATGGTGGCGATACTTATCATTGTTACAAAATGATTCGCGGTTTTTCGTAATAACCTTTACCATTTTATTCGGGTGAAACTTGATAGTGGCACTTCGAGTAAGTGCTGTAACTGTTAAAAAGTATTTGTTTAAATTCTGTACCATATTATTGCCGCTCTTCCGATCACACTCCAGTTATCCTAACAGCCAGTTACTACTGTTATAGAATGGGAAAAACCTATGTATCTATACAACTCTCGAACAGACTGGAACGCATTTCGCGACTACATAACTGAAAACATCAATCTAAAAGTCAATCTTAAAACGACAGACGATATTGAGCTAGCAACTCAAAGAATTACTACAGTAATCCAAAATGCCTGCTGGAAAACCACTCCCACTGTCTCACATACGGAAAAGTCAACCAATATCTCTATGTATATAAGAAACAAATTATCCGAGAAAAGGAGGCTACGGCGTGTATGGCAACCTATTAGACGCCCAACTGATAAAATTGCGCTTAACAGCGCCATAAAAGAGCTAAAAAAACCTGGTTAAAACAATTAAAGATGACAAACTGCAAGCCACATTGGAATCACTAACAGCAACCAGAGCGACCAACTACTCGCTATGGAAGGCTGCAAAGTCCTACGATAGACCACAAACACACAAGGCCCCTATCAGATATGGTTTAGAAAAATGGGCTAGAACAAACCAAGAAAAAGCTAATGTGTTTGCTGAACGTCTCGCTCAGGTATTCACACCAAACGCTGCAACAGCAAATGACACAGAGAAGCATGTGGAGCAAGTACTGCAAGAGGATCTCCAACTAGACCTTCCAATTAAACCAGTCACCCCTAAGGAACTGCAAAGGTGCATAAGAAATCTAGACAGTAAAAAAGTACCGGGGTATGATCTGCTAACAAAAGAAGTTCTGAGAGAACTACCCAAGACCGCAATCGTCTTCATTACTGTTTTGTTCAATTCCCTGATTCATGGAAGATCTCACAAATTACCATGATCTACAAACCGGGTAAGCCAGTTAATGAAAAGACATCCTACACACCGATAAGTCTTCTTCCAACACTATCGAAACTGTTTGAGAGAATCCTACTCAGTCGACTAATGCCACTGCTGATGGAACGAAACATAATACCGGATCACCAATTCGGCTTCAGAAAACAACATAGCATAATAGAGCAGGTTCACAGGATATATCAATGCATTAGAAAAGCTCTAGAACAAAAAGAGTACTGCTCTTCGGCATTTCTCGAGATACAACAAGCTTTTGACAGGGCCTGGCACAAGGGGTTGCTATTCAAGATCAAAAAGACTTTACCACATTCATTTTACTTGCTCTTCAACTCGTACCTTGGTGATAGAATGTTCTTTGTAAAGGAAGCTGATGCCACATGAAAGTTCTATCCAATTAAGGCTGGGGGGCCCTATATTGTATAACCTGTTCACGTCGGACCTCCCGGACGAACCAGGAGTTGTCACTGCAACTTATGCTGCATACTGCAATCCTTGCGAGACATGAAAACCCAAATACTGCATCGACTGTGCTTCAGAAGGGCCTAGAAGCGACACAAAAATGGCTTGATAAGTGGAGAATAACAGCTAGCGTAAGTAAATCAGTGCACGTAACGTTCTCACTCAAACAGGGCAACTGCCCACCAGTGAAACTAGGCAGCACAACTCTGCCGCATAGCGACCATGTGAGATACCTTGGAGTTCATCTGGATAGACGACTTACCTGGAAAGCACACATCAAAGCTAAAAGGGACGAAATAGCTCTCAAACACAGAACCCAAATTGGATGCTGGGAAGAAACTCAAAACTCTATAGACAATAAACTTTTAATATTATAAGGCCACACTCAGGCCGGTGTGGATGTATGGCATTGAGCTCTGGGGCAGCGCCAGCGAATCTAACATAATGACCCTACAGCGTTTGCAAAACAAAATACTAAGGTCAATTGCTAATGTGCCATGGTACACAACAAATAAAGAGATACATCAGCATCTAAAAATCCTTATAGTAAAAGAGGAAATACGCATGTCAGCTGAAAAATATCAAACACGACTTGAATACCATCCGAACGGCTTGGCCCGGCAGCTAACAATGATCGACTATCAGAGGCGACTCAAAAGACATACCATCCAGGAACTAAAGTCACGATTCTAGTTTCGGTTACCTCAAATGAGTGATTGCGTCTCACTGGAGAGCACACCCTGAAACGCGAAGAAGCCTGCAACACATCTGATCATAGTCTTTTCGGACTGATAGCAGATTACATAGAAAAAAAAAATACTATACTTTCTTATTATGTTTTATCTCGTTTATTCTGATTCTGCGTTAAATTGTTAATTTTACAAATCTGTACTGTGATTTAAAGCTATAAGTAAAGATTATAGATAAGACGAGTAAATAAATGGTTAATTTTGATGTCCTATGGTAACCTAAGACTTATTTTGAATAAATAAAATATTACTAGGTACTTTTTTGCTTTCATATTTTTTTTATAATCGTCTGTAACCATTATAACCACATTAGTTTTTTCCCTGAACAAAATTGCACTGTGCTTGTAACGTTACAATCAAAGGAAAAATAAACGAGAATAAAATTGTAATGATTTATTACTACACAAGACAGTTGTTGCCAAAGTCACTGAACAGAATCACAAAGTCACATTACGATAGCCTTAGTTGTTCGTGATTTCAACGAATAAGATGGTAATCATGCAATACAAATTATATTTAAGCGTATATTATCGGTAATGTGAATTTCGGCGTATAACAAATAAATTAGGCCTACTAAAAATAAATGAACTAAAACATGCAAAAACCCTTAAAATTACCATTCATTTGATATATTACACGTTGGTTAATTCCTGGTAGAACGCAAGATATAAAGCCGAAACGGTTTTTTATTTCTCCTGAAAAGTTTACTTTTTCCTATTACCATTTTATTCTCCGGGGACGACGATATATTTGTATAGAATCCGTAATCAAATCCATTAGGTCTATGAACAACTATGCGAAACAAATTATGACAAAAAATAATTATGTCAAATCAAGAGTGAAGCTGAATAGCGTTAAATTTTAAGTCTAATTTCACATCAAACGGAGCTTCCATGCTGGTCTGGGAGCAAAGAAAAAAACATAGGATGTACCAGTTGCATCTCTTCCGTGCAGATGGTAAAAGCTCATCGAGGGAATGGGCGAAAATCATAGGAATCATTTGTTATAGGCGATGCGGCTAGCAAGCCATCACTATTTTGATTCCATTTTTATATATTATATTATAGCATTATAGAATAAAAACGTGAGTTGTGTATGTATGGAACGTGTGAAAAATTTTGCAAATCCTACTAATATAAATGCGAAAATTTGAGAGGATGTGTGGATATTCGCTTGTTCCTTAAGCCAAAACGACTGGACGGATTTGGATGAAATTTGGTACGGAGATATTTGGTGCCCTAGATTAATTCATAGGCTACTTATTTCCCGGAATAGCATAGTTTCAGCGGGAGAGCGATAAACATGTCAAAGGTCGTAGCTGCCTAAAGGCGCAACGTAAATCATTATTGCAGAATATACTGTCAATATCAGTTCTTAATGCTTGTTCTTCGCGGACGAAAGCAGCCAGCTAGTAAAAAATATGATCGAAAGTTCCAGACAGTGAACAAACGCTTTACCTCTCACGCTTAGGCGTGTGCGGGAACTGTAATAAATTCCGCTGTCGACATTTTCTCAACCGTTAATATCCCTTTTCTAAATTTATAACTAATTCTAATTTCGAACAAAGGGATCCCTAACAGGATTAGGTATACATAACTTAAATCAACACCCGAAGCCTTGACCTGAATAAATTTGACCAATTACCAACTTTTTATTGAGAAGTTATCGGGGCCCCTTTGATCGCATTCCGCTGGCGCGATGTTTATGGCACTTCCTGCGAACTTTACTGTTAAATGTTAAAATTGAAAATGTTGTGATAAATTACTTTGGGCAACTGTACTGCCTGAAACAAGGACTGGCGAAGAGGTAGCAATTCTTTGGCAATTGAAGATACGCATCCAGACTGAACTTTAGAAGCGAGTGGATTATGTACAGACATACACAAATCACGTTTATATTACAACTAGCTTTTGCCCGCGGCTTCGCACGCGTTAACCATGAGCATTTCAAAGAAGCTAGCAATCAAGCAAGCGAGCACCCAAACCTGCAATCATGTAAATATGCAAGCAGGCATGCAAGCAGGCATGCAAACAGGCATGCAAGCAGGCAAGCAAGCGTGCAAGCAAGCGTGCAAGCAAGCATGCATGCAAGTACCTAAGCACGCAAGCATGCATGCATGCAAGCAACCATGCAAGCATGCTTGAAAGCAAGTATGCAATCAAGCATGCAAAGCAAGGACTCAAGCAAGCATGCAAGCAAGCCCCCGCATTGCCCCGCTGCCTTAATTTTTCTGAAACTGTAAATATTGCAGGATTTTTATAAAACAAACCTAACCTAACCTAAAGGGCTGTCCTAAAATATACCTACCCCAAATAGCTTTTGCCCGCGACTTCGTACGCGCTAAGATGTAAAACGAAAAAATAAGTTTTTTCCCGTTCCCGTGAAAATTTTGGGGAGTGCTTTCGGAGTACACTTAAAGCCTTTAAAGAAACACACGTTATAAATGTTAAGTCTCTTTCTTCCGCTGTTTCGTCTGGAAACGTAAAATCCCGTTTTTTCCCGTTTTAGTGTTCTCCTACACTCCCGAATATACCTACGTGACAAATTTCAACTTTTTATGTCAAGTAGGTAAAACGTAAAATCCCGGTTTTTCCCGTTCCCGTAAAAATGTTGGGAAATCCTTTGTTAATGCTACCTTACATTCCCTAAGGAAGCTAAATGCTAAATTTCATCTTTCTGCAACCAGTAAAATGAAAAGTACTGTTTTTCCCGTTCCCGTGGGAATTTTTGGAAATCCTTTCTTAGTGCTCCCATACACTCATCAAGGAAGGCTCTTACCAAATTTCAGCTTTCTACGACCAGTAAAACAAAAAATCCCGTTTTTTCCCTATCCCGTGTGAATTTCGAAAAATACCTTCTTAGTGCACCTCTAGGATACTCAAGGTATATGTGTGCCAAATTTCAAGTTTCTAGCCATATTATGCATACCGCAGTATTTCTTTGTAAACAAATATTTTTCCCGTTCCGGTGGGAATTTTGGAAAGTACTCTCTTAATGCTCCTCTGCACTCCCGAAGCAACCTACATGCCGAATTTCAGCTTTCTGCAACCAGTAAAACGAAAAGTCCCGTTTTTCCCGTTCCCGTGGGAATTTCGGGAAATCCTTTTTTTAGTGCTCCCCTACACTCCCCAAGGGAACTTGAAGGCCAAATTTCAGTTTTATACGACCAGTAAAACGAAAAATCGATCCCGTAGAACTGAATATATAAATCCCGTTTTTTTCCTTATCCCGTGGGAATTTACAAAAATCATTTAAACATTATTTTACTATTATAATCACCTACTTCTATGCCAAATTTGAAGAGTCTAGTAATTATAGTTCACAGGATTTCGTTAAACTGAATATATAAATCCCGTTTTTTTCCTTATCCCGTGGGAATTTCCAAAAATCCTGAAATTAGTTTCTTCGTTTTGTAATCACCTACTTTTGTATTAAATTTGAAGAGTTTAGTTATTATAGTTACTGAGATAGCGTCACTCGGAGTCGAATATATAATTCCCGTTTTTTCCTTATCCCGTGGGAATTTCCAAAAATCCTTCCTTAGTGGATGCCTACATTGTATAAGGTATCTATGTGCAAAATTTCAAGTCTCTAAGTCCAGTGGTTTGGGCTGTGCGTTGATATATAGTTAAGTCAGTCAGTCAGTCAGTCAGTCAGTCAGTCAGGACTGCATTTTATATGTATAGATTACAAATAAACGGATAACTGACGTATAAAAAGTCCGAGTGATGCTCACGGTAGTTTCATTGAAACACGTTTATATTCTTTACGGTGTGTTGCTCCGTAGACTCAGCGACTCACACAACAACTAGCCTCGGTGGGCATGTTCAGTAGTTCGTGTAATAGGTATAAGCGCCAAATAACTCTTGTTGAAGGAAAGAGTGTAATTGGGAAAATGTATGTAATGTGTGTTTTACCTATTGTAATTTATCTTTAGTTTTTCTTTTGTAGTGAGCCCTAATGTTGTTTTGGTTACCTATGTATAAGATAAGTTTCTGTAAAATTCGCATGCTATTTTTGAGTAAGGTTATTTTGGTTTGGGTTTTGGGTACCATGTTGCTGATCCGTTGACACATCTACCACAAACTCTTAGTGGGAATTGGGTTACGGTGCAGGCTATGTTTACTGCACTACGTTCTTAATTTTTTATTTAAATTGTTTCTGTATTTGTTTTTTTCCCTACAAAGAAAATAAATAATTACGGGGTAGATACAGCCTAAGGTAAAAAGAACTAAAGGCCAAATTTAGTATGATTGTGGCGCGTAGGTGGAAAGGCGAATTAAACTAATGATGGATTGCTAACCGCATCCCCTTTCACAATGATTCCTAAGATTTTCGTCCATTCCCTCGATTGGCTTTTACCAATTGCGCTGTACGGGAAGTCACTGGTACATTCTATGTTTTTACTCTGCTCCCAGGCTGTTTTACTCTGTAGGCTTATTATCTAACTCGCTCGCAATCGCCATCGTGTTCATTTTGACAGTTCATGTATGGGCTGACAATTGGCATCGGAATCAGCTAGCTGTCACATTCACACAAGAACTGTCAAAATTAACACGATCGCGATTGCGAGCGAGTTACATAATAAACCTACTGGTCCCAGATTAATTCTGCACATCGGTCAATCGAAGTATGGTAAACCTATAACATTTTACACTATAAAACATTACCATATTACGCTGCTTTTAGACTATGTTAGCTTTACTTGTTACCAAACAGACGGACTAATAATGTAAACATTGTACACAGATCTTAACCCGTCAAGCGTCCAAGCGACTACAGTAGTCCCTAACTTTTTCGGGACTTGTTTTAGGGACTGCATAATGCAGTCCCTAGGACATTTTCCGCCTAGGACATTTCCCGCTTGAAGGGTTAAATCCTGATTTTTACTCGTTTGTTCTCGGCAGTGGGACGTATCGTTGGAGAAGATGGATAAGAAAATGGACACAAATATCGATCCACATTCTTCTGCTAAAATAAGAAACTCATACTTATTTTATTTCTTTTGTTTCGTACGCTTATCCTATCGAATAAATAGAGCCTAACCCGAGCTATGTGTTTATATGCCATCTTGTATGATTGCCGCGGCTCGTAAAAAATTATGACACGGGTGTACAGTCAAGGGCAAAGATATGTAAACACCACTGAGTGTCAAAAAGCATGGTCATCTAAATGGTCATAAATTTGGCAACATACAAAAGTACATAAATTAGTATACATGATTTGAGAGATAACTATGTATACAACATTTGCAATATTATGTCCTCATGTATTAGGCCATAAACTTAGAAACACCGTAAAGTTCAAAAATATGTATACACTATTTAACCATTAATTATGTATCTAATATGATAACCAAAAATATGTAAACAATCCAAAATTCTATTAACACAACTCTATTGTCAGGAGCTTATGAACGTATTTGCGTAACATCGAACTCTGTAATCTTAATGTAATCAGCCAACCACTTGAAGCTTCAAGTCGTATACAACAACTGCTATTCCAAACTCTTTAACTGATCATTACTCTATTTATTTTAAATCATGTCATGTGCCCACAATCTTGCTAAATGTGGCCTGTAGGTTGTAGGTACCTGTTACCATAGACTCTGTCTACCCCGTAAGGGATAAAGACGTGATTTGTGCATATGTATGTGCATGTGTCATGTGTCACTTTTGGATTTTTTAATTCCATTTGACTTACCGTTTCTTATGGTTTATCTGGCGGCTTTTCATTAATTTTGAAGGAGAAAATGTATCGTTTAAGCGATCATTTAAAACATAGGATTGTTGCCTTATGCGAGGAAGGTATATCCGTGCTTGATATAGCTCTGCTGACGAATTAGGCATCACGGTAAGAAATATTAAACATGTTAATAATAACGTACTATAGAAAATATTACTCTCTAATCACTTTGTCCTAAGTTTAAGGAGTGGTTTTCTTTATTATACAGTTATTTTAAGTATACTTTGCCTTTTATTAAGTAAAAAAGTGGACTTGTAATGGCTGAAATGATGATGATGATGATGGTGATGAAGTAAAAAAAAAATTGAAAATAGCGTAAATCGCCAATTACTGTATGATTTGATATTGACGACACGGATGGCTCAGTGGTGAAGCAACCGCTTTCTGAGTCGAAGGTCCCGGGGTCGAGACCCGGCCAGGGTAATGTTTGTGTGATCAACTTGAATATTTGTGCTTGGGTCATGGATGTTCTACATACATACATACATACGATATACATATATCACGTCTTTATCCCTTACGGGGTAGACAGAGCCTGAGGAAACAAAACCTTAAGGCCACGTTTAGCAAGATTGTAGGTGTGTAGGTGGAAAACTTGATCAAAATAGTGATGGGTTGCTAGCCGCATCGCCTGTAACATGATTCCAAAGAATTTCGCCCATTCCCTCGATGGACTTTTACCATCTACGCGGGACGAGAAGCAACTGGTACATTCTATGTTTTTCTTATACATACATACATTCACACATACATACATACATACGTACATTCTATGTTCTATATATTTAAGTATGTATTTATTTATATAGGTATGTATATCGTCATCTACTCGTAACTAGTAGATACCCATAACACAAGCCTTCTTGAGTTGTCCCTGAATTTACCTAGCGTTTTCATCTTCAATCAAAATCAACGAAATCTGAATCTGTAAAATCTATTAAACATGCCGATTGATAACGTCGTGGTGACAGGTCAAAACATGCGACAAACATATGCAATGACAAGTCTGTACTGTTTTCGTGAATTGTCAAAACATACTTTACAAATTTGTTTCGTGTGACTAGGCCGTAAAGTTGATATTCGCAGATTACATTTTGTATACATATTTTTGTGGCAATTACTGAATCTATATTTAATTACATAAGTATGACTATAATATTTTGCATTATTTGCAGGATACTAATAATGGAATTTTGATTGTATACAAGTTTTTGGACTTGTCAGGTACATATTTATGTTGCCAGTGTAGTTTGCATATTAATTCCCATTTGAATGAGTATATATCTTTTTAACTTTATATGATTACTTATTTTCTTTCACATTACTTGCATATATATCTTTGCCCTTGACTGTACTAACTACATTATGTAGTTTTTTATATGTAATTTCGCACATGAACTACGAAAAACACAAAGGTGCGAACCCAGGATTCGAACCCACGACCCTCTGCTTGAGAGGCCACAGGTCAAACCACTAGGCTACCACGGCTTTTTTTTGAACTGCGCTAACTCTCTCCACTATGATAGAAAATCCTAGCGTATCACCCTCATAGACTACAGGCCCATGTCTAAAAAATGTGGGTCATATGAACCACCAGGTGACATATATAGGACGATATAAGAGCATAAAATAATAAGATTCAGCACTATGCCGTCACTTGTAAGCTGTCCAACTGGGTGCTGGTGAGACTTCAAAAGTGCAGGTAGAGTGAGTACATTTTGGTCATATGTTTTTGTACGGCATTTTTACCGTTGATAGATCCATGAAAAATAATAAGAAAGCGCGCAGTGCCGTAAAAAAATGGTGCGCCACAAAGTCAGTAATTTTTTTGACCCATCCATTTTTTGAACATGGGCCTGTAAACTATGAGGGTGATACGCTAGGATTTTGGGGTATATATATTACTAGCTTCTGCCCGCGACTTCGTCCACGTAACATTAGACTTTAGAACTTAATGGTATATTCTGCTACGCTTACCTAGAAGCTCCAATGTCTTTGTCTTTGGCGGGTGGTAGGGCCTTGTGCAAGGTCCGTCCGGATCGCTACCACCATCTTACTCGCTAATCCTGCCGCTAAGTAGCAGTGCTTGCACTGCTGTGTTCCGATGCGGAGAGTAAGACAGCCGGGGAAATTACGGGCACAAGAGGCATTTCATCTTAGTCCTCTAGGTTGGCAACGCATCTGCAATCCCTCCGGGGTTGCGGGTGTCTATGGGCAGTGGTGATCACTTACCATCAGGTGACCCACTTGCTCGTTTGCCTTCCTATTCACATAAAAAAAAAGCGTTGCCAGATTACGGAATTGTTCCCCGTTTAGTGGCTATCCACGAGTTTCCAAATTCCCCCAGTTTCGAATTTACCCCAATGCACCGGTTTTTTTTTTTAAATACCCCGACGCTAGGGGGTTTGTAGACCAGTCGTTTTGATACCGAGCCAAAATAACTTACTGTGGAAGGCGTTATTGTAGCTGTGTGATGATGGATGGCGTTCGACGAAGTGTTGATCCGCAGGCCCCTCGAGGGCCCTTGGAATAATGCCGCGCCCTCAGGCCCCACTCCTGACTTCATTAATCCACGATTTAAATCAGGGAATATAAAAAAAGGTTGCCCGCGACTTCTGTTGGACATAGAAGTGATCTCTTGTTGCCTTTAGATTGTACAAATAGATTAGATTAGATTATTTATTCATTCAATAAAAATTACATCATAAATTGTACATTGACAAGTTAGGAGAATTTAGATTGAAATCTTCAAGAGTAAATTAAATACATACATACATACATTAATCACGTCTTGATCCCTTACGGGGTAGACAGAGCCTAAGGTGACAAGACCTAAAGTCCACATTTAGCATGATAGCGGACGTATGGATGGAAAGGGGAATCAAAACAGTGATAGGTTGCTAGCCACATCGCCTGTACAACATGATTCTTAAGATTTTCACCCATTCCCTCGATGTGCTTATACCATCTGCGCGGGAAGAGAAGCAACTGGTACATTCTATGTTTTTTCTTTGCTCCCAGACCAGCACGGAAGAACCTTATTAAATTAAATAACACATACACACATACATCTATCCCTTTAGCATGATTTCTCCCACGTTGGTCTGGGAGTAAAGAAAAATCATAGAATTTACCAGTTGCTTCTATCCCGCGCAGATGGTAAAAGCCCATCGAAATGTATGTAGCAGGCCGAAAGATGGCGGACTTGGATGCATATAAAAATTGCAGGACCTATGCCCAGCATGGGACAATAAGCTAAGATAGAAAAGCATTTGGTCACCATCATGCTTCGTGCCGTAAATCCCGATATGGGAGCACAATCGGCAGTTACCCGGCGCGTGCGCATACAAACACTACTTTTATAGTTTTAAGTGTCCGGTGAGCCGACATCAAGCATTTTAATGACGCATTAACCTAATTACAATGAACCCTTTTAACATTAAACATTAACATAATATATGTCAACTATATAATAGATCAACTAGCTTCTGCCCGCGGCTTCTGCGTGGAATTATACATACAAACCTTCCTCTCGAATCACTCCATACATACATACATACACAAATCACGTCTTTATCCCTTACGGGGTAGACAGAGCCTAAGGTAACAGGTACCTGCAGGCCACATTTAGCAAGATTGTGGGCGTATAGGTGGAAAATGGAATCAAAATAGTGATGGGTTGCTAGCCTCATCGCCACTCCATACATTTATTTAAAAAACCGCATCAAAATCCGTTGCGTAGTTATAAAGATCTAAGCATAAATAGGGACGGACAGACAGCGGAAAGCGACTTTGTTTTATACTCTGTAGTCACTTCTATGCTGGTCTGGGAGCAAAGAAAAAAATAGAATGTAGTTGCTTTTCCCGCGCATATAGTAAAAATCCATCGAGGGAGGTGAAAATCTTAGGAATCATGTTATAGGCGATGCTAGCAACCCATCACTATTTTGACTCCATTTTCTACCTATACGCTCGCAATCACGCTAAACGTGGCCGTTAGGTACCTGTTACCTAAGGCTCTGTCTACCCCGTAAGGGATAAAGACGTGATTTGTGTATGTGTGTTTGTATGTTATGTATTTTAACCCGGGCATATCAAACTTTATGTATTTTAATAACCCACATTTAGCGGGTGCGAAGCGATCCGGCGCGGCCCGTTGCCGCCGCGCCGCGCGCCGTCCTCAGCGCCGCTAACTGACTTACCGCTCGTAATTGCTCCCACCCCTCGGGAGCGCAATTTTCCGAGATGAAAAGCCCATATCATCCAAATTTGTTCAACCGTTAATGCGCGAAAGCGAGTATTAGCAGCAAACATCAAAACTCAGCTTATTAATTGGTTTCGGGGGGGAATCTTTGGAATCAGTAAGCTTATTACCTGACTCGCTCGCAATCGCTGTCGTGTAAATTTTTTTTTTTTTTTTTTTTTTTTTTTTTAAGTGAATAGGTAGGCAAACGAGCAAGTGGGTCACCTGATGGTAAGTGATCACCACTGCCCATAGACACCCGCAACCCCGGGGGGATTGCAGATGCGTTGCCAACCTAGAGGACTAAGATGAAATGCCTCTTGTGCCCGTAATTTCCCCGGCTGTCTTACTCTCCTCACCGGAACACAGCAGTGCAAGCTCTGCTACTTAGCGGCAGGATTAGCGAGTAAGCCAACGGTGCCAACTCAGCAACACAAACAATTAAAAGTACAATAGACATATTTATAAAACCACAATAACAAACAAGTGTGATAAGGGAACGTGCTGGTGTGAAAGAGGATTTAAGAATAAGAATAAAGAATAACAAAACTTTATTGACTGATATACATACACAAACGGAATATTACATAATATGGATATTTATTCCAACCAGCCAAATGGCCGCCACTCAGCTATGTGTCACGATAATATCCAGGATAATATCGTGACGCTGATTTTCAGTGACGCCAGTTACACAGTTACGGAGGAGATTTAGTGACTAGGATAGAAAAAAAGTATGCTTAGTTGGTTTGGTCACGTAGAGCGGATGGATGAAAGTAGACTAACTAAACAGATCTATACGGGGAGTGTGAGCTGCGTTGGGAGGGGAAGGCCTAGACGGACGTTCCGAGACCAAATAGGAGACGTTTTGGAAAAAGGTCAGGTCAGGAGTACCCGAAACCGACGAGCATGTATGAAGAGATTGATGGATGTAAGCGAAAGAAGTATGTCAGGATCGTAGCAAGTGGAACATAGTAGTGTCTGCCTACCCCTGTGGGAAAGAGGCGTGATGTATAACACACACACACACACACACACACACACACACACACACACACACACACACACACACACAAATCACGACTATATCCCTTATGGGGTAGACAGAGCCTGAGGTAACAAGACCTAAATGCCACGTTTAGCATGATTGTAGGCGTATAGGTGGAAAAAGGAATCAAAATAGTGATGGGATAACATGATCCCTAAGATTTTCGCCCGATCCTCGATGAGCTTTTACCATCTGCGCGGGAAGAGAAGCAACTGGTACATTCTCCGTTTTTTCTTTGCTCTGGTACAAACACACATAATTATAATAATACACGATATTCGATGCGGTTGCCTGTGCACCACCTTTGCCATTCAAAGAAGAGAAAAATACTAGACCATACATACACACATACACAAATCACGTCTCTATCCCTTACGGGGTAGACAGAGCCAAGGTAACAGGCCACATTTAGCAAGATTGTGGGCGTATAGGTGGAAAATGGACCCGAAATATTGATGGGTTGCTAGCCTCATCGCCTATAACATGACTCCCACTATTTTCGCCCATTCCCTCGATGGACTTTTACCATCTGCGCGCGTAGAGAAGCAACTGGTACTATGTTTTTTCTTTGCTCCCAGACCAGCATCGAAGTCCATATACCATCGAAATACTTGACCAACAACAAACAAAAGCAACATGAAGTCTTTGTGTAAGGATATATTGGTGTAAAATTTAAATTAAGTTTTTTTTGTTAAACTAAATTCGAAATTTTAAAGGGCATGTAAGGGCCCTAAGGGCAAGAGAGATAGCTATAGTTAAAAATAAGACTGTGTTAGAGTAAGACGGAAGATAGAGAATAAATGAGTATTCAAGATGTCTGCTTTTTGATTACTTCACCTTACATATAGTTCACCAGTTCCTAGTTCCCCGAAGCGGTGCGCATACAGTCATGCTCGCATAAAACATTTAAGTGTCTGTATTTTATAGCGCGGTAAGAATACACTGAAGCCATTTATGAGCTATACATACATTAAATATAATTTATTTCTGACAGTTAAGTGATCAGTAGGCTTATTGTCTTACTCGCTCGCAATCGCCATCGTGTTCTGACAGTTCACGTATGGGCTGACAATTGGCATCGGAATCAGCCAGCTGTCACATTCATACAAGAACTGTCAAATGAACACGATGGCGATTGCGAGTTAGACAATAAGCCTGCAGGTTACCGGCGATGCTAACCCATCAGTATTGATTGCCCTTTCCACCTATACGCCCACATACATACATAATACACGTCTTTATCCCTTACGGGGTAGATAGAGCCTAAAGTAACAAGACAGGCCACGTTTAGCAAGACTGTGGGCGTATAGGTGGAAAGAATACAATACAATACAAATACTCTTTATTGAACACCACAAATCAGTACAAAACAATACAGAAACAAAGAACAAAGTAGACAATAGGCGGTCTTATCGCTTAAGAATCAAAATTCTCAGAAAATAAAAACTCAACGAATGGTACTCACTTCTTTATCCCTTACGGGGTAGACAGAGTCTAAGGTAACAAAACCCTAAGGCCACATTTAGCGTGATTAAGGGCGTATAGGTGGAAAGGGTAATCAAAATAGTGATGGGTTGCTAGCATTGCCTATAATATGATTCGTAAGATTTTCGCCCATTCCCTTTGGCTTTTATCTGCGCGGGAAGAGAAGCAACTGGTACATTCTATGTTTTTTCTTTGCCCCCAGACCAGCATGAAAGTTCGCCAATGTCAAACTAATAAATACAGTATTCAAAAATCTTGTGACAAAAATGTCGGTAACGTTGTACGGTAGAACACGGTCAAAAGACCCCTCCCCCCCTCTTAGCCAACGGAAAACGATATCTTTCAACATGAAACAGTCGGTATCCCAATTTCAACCGGGATAGTGGATGGTCGGTGCCCTCGAGTTGGAAAACTGTTTTAAATATTGACCAAACGGTGAGTGTGAGCGAACCTTTACGGAGTGACGTGATCAGTGTTGTGTGCTGCCCGACATTTGACAATAATAAAAATGACGATGAAAACGAGGGTAGTTGTGCGCCGCTGTCAGTTGCGTCGAGCAGCCGCGCGAACAGAGCGTTGGCGCGCAGTGTTCGTTTCGCTGCCGCCGGGGCGAGCGCTCCAGGAAGAAGGACTACGAAATAGTCCGAAACATGTCGAGCATCACTCGACTTTTTATACGTGAGTTATCCGTTTATGTGTAATAGAAAACGATATCCCTCAGAATCTGCCAGAAAATTAACCGATGCCCAGGGTGCACCGGAACAAGCACTGCTCTTAACCTCGGACTGATCCAAAAACCGCAGCTTGACCACACGCGGAGACAACCAGACTCGCACCCCAATATTGGCAGAGTGCAAAGCGGGTGGAGGGGGTAGCCTAAACGATCACAGCGCTCGCTACGGCTAAAATTGACATTTTTGTCGCTGACTTGAGCTGTCAAATCCATATTGCAGTAAACACTTTCTAATCGTTTTTGAGATAAAAATATGGTCCTGGTAAGATGTGTTGTTGTGAATTGTAACAACACCAAGAAGAATAGCGACTGTAAATTTTACCAATTTCCAAGACCATGGTGGAAACAAGACCAAAGAAATAAGTGGATATTTGCCGTAAGAAAAAAAAAGTAAGTTACCTAACCTCTAAAATTTTCACTGAAAACAACAATTTTAATATTATTGGCAATAATGTTACTGACTACCATTGTCCAAAATTGTGTAATATATTATAGTAAAATAACACAAGAGTTCATTAATATTTTTCACAATATTTACTTGCTTCTTGTTTGACAGCGGTGACAATATTGTCCATAATGGCCGCCTGTCACGTGGCGCTGCCGTCGCGCACGGTCCCAATAAGGTCAATATGAAGCGTTGATTCTTGTCGAGTAATGTAAACCGAATTGTCACTTGTTACAAAACACTTGTTGTTGTTATAAATTTTTCTCTCTCTCTCTCTCTCTCTCTCTCACTTGTCACCTGTCACCGACAATTGTCGAAGTGGTGAATAGGGGCCTGCTGAAATATTTCTAAATTCTTTTGTACCCGTCACCATAGCAGGGGCTTAGCGCCGCCATTCAAACCTGGCGCGTGTGAAATTCATCACATTACCCAAAGTACGCCTCAATAGAGCCTCGTTGAGAGCTCAGAAAAGCTTTCGAATAGAAATATTAACGTTTGAATTGATTTCCTTCCGCGTGTGAAAATGCCCGTTGAAAAGTTACCAGTTTTTCCGGCTCCCTCTATGTCCCTTTCGCCAGGACTTTTTCTGTCCTCTTTTATTCGATTTAACTGTGTCCACGAAAATACCACAGTATATATATAAGCTAAAGCAGTAAGGAACCTACGAACAAATCGGTTGAAACGAAACACGCACACAGGCGCGCGCTTTACACGGCCCCTAAGCGGACCTGAGCCTGAGCGGAGTGGACGAGGTCCCCTTAGGGGCCGTGTAAAGCGCGCGCCTGTGTGCGTGTTTCGTTTCAACCGATTTGTTCGTAGGTTCCTTACTGCTTTAGCTTATATATATACTGTGAAAATACTATTAACACGCCGGCCAGCGACTTCGTCTGCAAAGTGCGCGCTATCCCGCGGGAACTACGTAATATTCCGGGATAGAAGCCTAAAATGATAATTCGGACTATAATTTATATCTCCCCTTTTTCATTCCCCTTTCCACCTGTACCCACAATCATGCTAAACGTGGCCGTTCTGCTGTCTTGTTTTTTCTTTGCTCCCAGATCAGCATGGAAGAGCAAAAATATTATTATTATTATTATTATTATTATTTTTCAATGAATTTTGATCTCGACAATGTTGTCGGCTTTTTTTTTTTTGGTCCATTTTAATACGGGCGTACGCCAAGTACATACAGATCGGTTTTCTTTATTGCAAATTAGATTAGGGTGCATAATGCTAGTTCTATCTGGATTATGGCTTGTTTTAATATGTTGTCGTATTTATCTGGAGTTATAACGATTATGTGTAATAGCGTTGTCGTACTAAATATTTTTCTTGGCTTTATCTCGTGGGGTTATATAGATGAGAACAAAAGACAATTGTCATAATCGATTTTCCTCCTGTAGTTTTTGGCCTAATGATCGTTTCGTCTAATTTTATTTTATCATTACACATAAACGGATAACTCATGTATAAAAAGTCGCGTGATGCTCGACATGTTTCGGACTATTTCGTAGTCCTTTTTCCAAGAGCACTTTTTTTTTAAGTCTCACGGTAGTTTCATGTTGAAAGTAATTTTATTTCGAAGTCGCGGGCAGAAGCAAGTAATAACATCATATATAATAACTCCAGCCTATATACGTCCCACTGCCGGGCACAGGCCTCCTCACAGAACGAGAGGGCTTGGGCTATAGTTCCCACGCGGACCCAGTTCGGATTGGCAACTTCACACACACCATTGAATTGCTTCGCAGATGTGTGCATGTTTTCTCACAACTTACTATGAGCTGTTTTGGATAAAAAGCTTGAGTTAAAAATCATTCTGTTTTAAATCTGACAAATCAAGTAAGAAAATTAAATAGATAAAACATTTTCTTAGTGTAACCCACACCCCGACCAAATGAAATATGAAAGTCGTGAGCGAAAAACACAATCTCACAAACAGTTACTTAACAAACGGCAAATCTAATCCACTGTAATGTGGAAAAAAAAATCTCCCCGACATATGGGGACTTAAAACACTACTCTGCAGGTAAGTGAGTCCGTAATATATAGCCGTAATCGAGTAATTTGTCCTGGGAGATTGCTGTCATTTGTCGGGAGTTACATCGCACCCCCGAAATATGGCCCCCCATGAATTACACCTGCACAGGACCATTTTTGTTCTACTTTTAGAGTTCCGTACGCCAAAAGGAAAGAAGGACCCTTGTAGCACTTGGCAAGACGCGCCGATGAGAGATGGTCGAAGACTGGCACAGAGCAGCGGCCATGATTGGTTCAAAAGTCAGTGGGCAGACTACCAGTCTGTTGGTCAAATGACTTTTGGCCGTTGGCTGGAAAGCTGTGGATGACATTGGCACATGACCGGGGAATATGGCGGAATAATGAAAAGGCCTTTTTACCCAACGCATGTAGATACGCGTCAGCATTTTTTGTGGTGTTGGTGGGAGTTATTACTTACAATACTAATGTCTACCCCGTAAGGGAAAAAGACATGAATTATGAATGTATGTATGTATGACAAATGTCATAATGTATAATTTATTTTTGGCATAATGATCGTTTGTCATAACTCTAGTTTCTCTTTGATCAGGATTGTTATAAGACTAACCTAACCTATAAAGTTTTACTGTATGGCCATATCAAAGTTTCTGAAAAACCAATAGAGAGAGAGAGAGAGAGAGAGAGAGAGAGAGAGAGAGAGAGAGAGAGAGAGAGAGAGAGAGAGAGAGAAATATTTATTTACACACATTCGATACACGTAGATATATAATAGGAAGAAGAAATACAACTACTAAGCAAAAGCTAATACTTAGCAAAAGTACAGATATGGTGTAAAATGGGCCCCACTCAATCAATCAATAGGTTAGATGTATGTATTTACGTATTGTATGTACTAATATGACTAACATTGATTTTAAAGAAATGCATGATAATACGAACAAATTCAGAAGTAACATTCTTTTTTATTATTTTGTACGGAACACTAAGCGCCAGTCCTTCTCACACTTGGCGGACTTTTTCTTTTATGGAGGGTAAACTGACGCTATATGGAGACGTGGGCATTTCATGACCCTGGAAGTATCTGTTTTGTTTTGAGCCGCGCCCGGAGGAAAGTTATGCGTACTAAATTGGGGCTCAAAGGAGACATGGGCACTTGAGAAGCATAGAGGAAATGCCCGTTGTCGTTTGGTTAGACGAATTTGGGCTCCTTTAGGAGGCAGACGTTTTTGGCAAATAGTGGATATGAGATTTCGTGTTTATGTGCACTGAAATAATTTTGCTAGAGGAGAATGCTAAAAGTAAAATCTGCACAAAGGCGTTACGTTTTGACTAGTGATTAGTGTAGATAACGCCAAGCAGCAGTATTTGCGCTGCTGTGTTCCAGCGTGGAGAGTAACTCAATCGGTGAAATTACTGTTACATGAGGTCATAGCAATGCCTTTGCAATCCTCTGTTCTTGCGAGTGTCCTCGTGTTGTACTGCTTACAGTACTCTCTTACTATCAGGTGACTTCCTCGTTTACTTTCTTGCTGCATACAAAAATGAAATAAAAATACAGTTCCTTACCGTTTATCATAATTTCAAATGCTGGATGTGTTCTTGTGGTCTTGTTGCCTTAGGTTGTTGCCTTTGTTCTACCCCGTAACAGACAACGACATAATTTATGTATGTATGACAAATGTCATAATGTATAATGTATTTTTTGACATAATGATCGTTTGTCATAATTATTTGTTATAAAGCTAATGTAACCTAAAGAGTTTTACAGGATGGTCATATCAAAGCTCTTGAAAAACCGATAGGTTTCGGCAAAAAAGTTTGCACAAATTATAATAATGGCAAATTAAATTCGGGCAAATGAAAGAATTCGAAAAAACAGCCAGTCTTAACAATTCTTAGCAACAATAAAGATGTGGAATGAACAACACTGTGGACCCAAAGTTAAGTTCAGCAAACTCTTGTTAATTTAATTCGTCCGGGACTCGAACGCGGCTAGTTGTTATTCCAGGCAGGCCGGCCCACTATTTATCCCTCAGCTATTCCTCTCACGAAATAAATCTCAGTTATTTAATCTACTGCGAGATATCTATGGTCTCCTTTTTTGCGAATGAGAATTTCATCGTGTCATATTTTCTTTTGATATTCGTCTAACGAGAGCTTTGTTTTTATTAGATTTTGCTCTGAAAGGAGTGCCCGATAAAATATGCATATTGTGGATATTAGAACGCGTATTGGGTGATGGCAATTTGTTGTATACTGAGGTGAAAAGTTTTGCCGTTTGTACAAAAAACCGGGCAGTTTTGTTTTTTTGATTATCAGGAAATTAATCAGTTCTTCCGTTTTGGACTTGGAGTAACGCGTAGATCGTCCATCGAGGGAATGGGTGGAAATGACTAGCAACACCCAGAATATTGTTAAACGTGGCATGTTGGTCTTGTTACCTTTGGCTCTGTCTACCCCGTAATGAATGAAGTCGTGATTTATGAAATGAAATGAAATGAAACGAAAAATGAAATGAAATGAAATGAAAAATGAAATGAAATGAAACGAAAAATGAATTGAAATGAAATGAAAAATGAAATGAAATGAAATGAAAAATGAAATGAAATGAAATGTTTTTATTCCAGACTTGCATCCATAATCGAATTATCATTAATCATTTTTATGTATGTATGTACCTACTTATTTTGACAATTTTTTTTTTTATGTTAGAGAGGCCAGACAAACGAACTAGTGGGTCACCTGATGGTAAATGATCACCACTGTCCATAGACACCCGCAGCGCTTTACGCGATGCCAGTGCGTTGTCGGCCCTGCAGAAAATTGTACACTCGCCTCTTAAAGGCACCCAGGTCGTAACTCAATGGGAAGAC
Organism: Pandemis corylana; assembly: GCA_949127965.1. Lineage (NCBI taxonomy): Eukaryota > Metazoa > Arthropoda > Insecta > Lepidoptera > Tortricidae > Pandemis > Pandemis corylana. The sequence goes on along the minus strand of OX421866.1, from coordinate 416,091 downwards.
CTCAGCGGGAAGCTCGTTCCAGATTAATAAGGTAGCTTCAATTATTGAAATGAAAATCAAAATCAAAAAATCAAAAGCAAAAAATCAAAATCATTTATTTGTTTCTCCCTTAGTAAAAGTAAAAAACAATAAAACAAATTAATAATATTAAGTCTAATCCCATTAATACTTTATGGTAAGGCCCCTGCTCTTAAGCAAAATGTATGCAGTGTGAGGTCATTTTAAGTTGGTTACTGACTTAGACAGACATAAAACATTCAGTTTTTAGTACTTACTAGTTGTTATAGCGGCAACAGAAATACATAATCTGTAAAAAAAAACAATTCTTGATTCATTTGATAGTACCTATCACTTGAAATACAGCGCCTTCTCTTGTCCCTGGTGAGCAGTAGATGTTCCACGGGAGTTTGTAATTGTGTCGTACAGACACATCATTCAAACACATGACACTTAGCTATAAAGATTCGCATAGTAACAAGGTCACGTGACAGCTAGTAACAGATAGAAAAATTCAAAGGCTTACACTTGCTGTGGTGGTGTAGTGGTGGTATGGCACGTGTCACGGAATGACGAGGATCCGGGTTCGATTACCAGCCTTAGCTTCACTTTTCGGATTTTTTGTTCTAATTTTCAGTGTCGTTTAAAAATTTAATTTCTTACGGTAAAATCGTAAAAGTCATTAAGATTCATTTGATAAAAAAACAATTGTCTAGTCATCACGAACAGAGGGACGGACAGCGAAGTTTTAGTAATAGGGTCCCGTACTTACCCTTTAGGTATGTACAGAACCCTAAAAAGCACCGCAAAACTCACGATAGTTAAGTTGGTTGATTTTGTGGTTTAAACGCTATATTTCATAATAAATCGACGCGTACTCATAATCCCTGCTCGAATCTAGGTCTCACAAATGCCGGGAAATTCAATCACGGCGCGAATAGATAATGCGGCATTAGCGCTGGCCCACCACACTCGCGACAGGCCGCGTGCGTCAACACGCATTAGCATAATCAAACGCACGCGCGTGCCGGCGGAGCGCACGGGACGGAAAAACGCCGCGTTTTTTTGGTCGCTGTGAATGTGTTTAAAAAGAAACTGTTTTTGTGGAATATGATTAATTGTGACAAATGGCAAGGAATTGCTGCTTAGCCACGACAACATGAATGATATTATACACTAGCGTTACCCGCGACTTCGTCTGCAAATTCGTTTATCGCTGTCCCGCGGGAACTACGCAATTTTCCGGGATAAAAAGTAGTCCATGTATTATTTCAGACTATAATTTATTTACGTTCCAAATTTCATCCAGATCTTTTCAGCCGTTCTGACGTGAAAGAATAGCAAACGCCATACATCCATACTCACAAACTCGCATTTATGAACTTAAAAACTCAGAGATCCGAGCCAGGGGTTCGAATCCACGACCCTCTGCTTGAGAGTCAAACCACAGGCACAGGATATAGGCCGCAGGTCAAACCACTAATCTACCACGGTTTATTGATCTAGGCCGCCAAGGGCTCTTTTACATGTCTTTTTTGAAAATACCTGCGCATTCGGAAATACCATCATTGCCAAGAAGAAGACGCCGCAAGTTACTTGGAAGTAGTTCTTTTTTTCAAAACAAATTAGGTTTCTTCCATGCTGGTCTGGGAGCAAAGAAAAAACATAGAATGTACCAGGCTTCTCTTCCCGCGCAGATGGTATAAGCCCATCGAGGGATTGGGTGAAAATCTTAGGGATCATGTTATATAGGCGATGTGGCTAGCAACCCATCACTGTTTTGATTCCCCTTTCCATCCATACGCCCACAATCATGCTAAGCTTGGTCTTTAGGTCTTGTCACCTTAGGCTCTGTTTACCCCGTAAGGGATAAAGACGGATTTATCTATACATATAAAATTCAAAGTCCTGACTGACTGACTGACTGACTTAACTATATATCAACGCACAGCCCAAACCACTGGACTTAGAGACTTGAAATTTTGCACATAGATACCTTATACAATGTAGGCATCCACTAAGGAAGGATTTATGGAAATTCCCACGGGATAAGGAAAAAACGGGAATTATATATTCGACTCCGATTGACGCTATCTCAGTAACTATAATAACTAGACTCTTAAAATTTGATACAAAAGTAGGTGATTACAAAACAAAGAAACTAATTTCAAGATTTTTGGAAATTCCCACGGGATAAGGAAAAAAACGGGATTTATATATTCAGTTAAACGAAATCCTTTGAACTATAATTACTAGACTGTTCAAATTTGGCATAGAAGTAGGTGATTATAATAGTAAAATAATGTTTTAATGATTTTTGGAAATTCCCACGGGATAAGGAAAAAACGGGATTTATATATTCAGTTCTACGGGATCGATTTTTCGTTTTACTGGTCGTATAAAACTGAAATTTGGCCTTCAAGTTCCCTTGGGGAGTGTAAACAATAAAAAAAGGATTTCCCGAAATTCCCACGGGAACGGGAAAAACGGGACTTTTCGTTTTACTGGTTGCAGAAAACTGAAATTCGGCATGTAGGTTGCTTCGGGAGTGCAGAGGAGCATTAAGAGAGTACTTTCCCAAATTCCCACAGGAACGGGAAAAATATTTGTTTACAAAGAAATACTGCGGTAGGCATAATATGGCTAGAAACTTGAAATTTGGCACACATATACCTTGAGTATCCTAGAGGTGCACTAAGAAGGTATTTTTCGAAATTCCCACGGGATAGGGAAAAAACGGGATTTTTTGTTTTACTGGTCGTAGAAAGCTGAAATTTGGTAAGAGCCTTCCTTGATGAGTGTATGGGAGCACTAAGAAAGGATTTCCAGAAATTCCCACGAGAACAGGAAAAACGGGGTTTTTCGTTTTACTGGTCGTAGAAAGATGAAATTTAGCATTTAGCTTCCTTAGGGAGTGTAAGGGAGCATTAACAAAAGATTTCCTAACATTTTTACGGGAACGGGAAAAACTGGAATTTTACGTTTCCAGACGAAACAGCGGAAGAAAGAGACTTAACATTTATAACGTGTGTTTCTTTAAAGGCTTTAAGTGTACTCCGAAAGCACTCCCCAAAATTTTCACGGGAACGGGAAAAAACTTATTTTTTCGTTTTACATCTTAGCGCGTATGAAGTCGCGGGAAAAAGCTATTTGGGATAGGTATATTTTAGGACAGCCCTTTAGGTTAGGTTAGGTTTGTTTTATAAAAATCCTGCAATATTTACAGTTTCAGAAAAATTAAGGCAGCGGGGCAATGCGGGGGCTTGCTTGCATGCTTGCTTGAGTCCTTGCTTTGCATGCTTGATTGCACACTTGCTTTCATGCATGCTTCCATGCTTGCTTGCATGCATGCATGCTTGCGTGCTTACTTGCATGCATGCTTGCTTGCACGCTTGCTTGCATGCTTGCTTGAGTCCTTGCTTTGCATGCTTGCTTGCATGCATGCATGCTTGCGTGCTTACTTGCATGCATGCTTGCTTGCACGCTTGCTTGCATGCATGCTTGCTTGCACGCTTGCTTGCTTGCTTGCTTGCACGCTTGCTTGCATGCTTGCTTGCACGCTTGCTTGCATGCTTGCTTGCCTGCTTGCATGCCTGCTTGCATGCCTGCTTGCATGCCTGCTTGCATGCCTGCTTGCATGCCTGCTTGCATGCCTGCTTGCATGCCTGCTTGCATACCTACATGCTTGCAGGTTTGGGTGCTCGCTTGCTTGATTGCTAGCTTCTTTGAAATGCTCATGGTTCACGCGTGCGAAGCCGCGGGCAAAAGCTAGTATATGTATGTATGTAAACTAGGTACATTTAGAGATTCACCACTCTTTGTAAAGTTCCTGTTATCTCTAATGTTAGTCATCCAGGGATCCCCTTGTTTTGTCGACAAACTTTTTATCTAATTTCATTTCATCGAAAACGATTCATGGAATATTCAGTTCTTATATTTTAATAATAATAAAAATAATGTAAATTCAGTAGAGATGTAAAACGCTTCCATAATAATCTTAATCATATGGTGTATTCTCTATTTATTTTGATGTAACAGTCAGAGTCTCTTACGGGGTAGACAGAGCCTAAGGTAACAAGACCTAAAGACCACATGCATGAGTGTGGGCGTATGGATGGAAAAGGGGAATCAAAACAGTGATGGGTTGCTAGCCACATCGCCTATGTAACGTGATCCCTAAGATTTTAGTCCAATTCCTCTTTTTCCATCTGCGCGGGAAGAGAAACAAAGTTTTTTCTTTGCTCCCAGACCAGCATGGTAGAATGAAAAAGGGTTGAAACGAACTCTAAACATCATAAATAGTCTCGTATGTCAATAAGTTACTGAGTAATTTACACAAAATATGCATTTAATTAACACAAACTGGAGCAATTAACAAAACCGCTGCAAACATCGCCGCCGTTCCGACAAAGTGCGTAACAAGTCAAACAGTAAACAACCGCCTAAGTTTATGCAGCCTCTCACCTAACTTAGAACACAAACAGCAGAGCGATTTGATCAAACATTTGCGCTGAAAAAATACAGCATTTAGCGCTTAAACAGTCCAATCGCAGCGTTCGGCTTTTTAAGTTGGCGCTCAGTTTATTTCTAACATTGCAAGATTTGCAAGACCTTGTGTAAAGTCACGCACATTCCTACCCAATCGTAATCCTTCACAGCTCACTCTGCTAGGCTGTGTCGGTTACCGACCTCCATCAGGCAGTCTGCCTCCGTGGCGTCGTTCAGGGAGGGTTTGTGACAAGAATGTCGGCTACGTTGTACGGTAGAACACGGTCAAAAGACCTCTTACCCCTTTCGGGCTCTTAGCCAACGGCTAATGATATCCCTCAGAATCTGTCAGGAAACCATTAACCGATGCCCAGGGTGCACCGGACCAAGCACTACTCTTTACCCCGGACGGATCCGAAAACAAACCGCAGCTCTTGAACACACGCCGAGGTAACCCGACTCGCACCCCGTAAGTACAGTTTAGCAGGGGTCACCAATTAGTTTTGCTCGGGGTCCGCACATTTTATAGAAAAAATATTTCGCTCGTTTGTTTTCGAATTGACGTCCACAAAATTAATTCGGGGGATACATTTTTATTAAATTACGTAGTCTGTAGTACAAGTTGCTGTGTTCTCGCGGTCCGCACAAAATGGGTCGGCGGTCCGGATGCGGACCGCGGTCCGCCATTTGGCGACCCCTGGTCTAGGGCATAAATATCGATGCAGACATGATGTCAAATATGTCATCGGCCTTATTAAATTTCTAAACGACACTGATAATGAGAACACATAGAAAAATCCGAAAAGTAAAGCTATGGCTGGGAATCGAACCCGGATCCTCGTCATTACGTGACGCGTGCTATACTCCTACACCACCCGTAGCAGGTGGGTAAGCCTTCGAATTTTTCTATCTGTTACTAAACTGTCACGTGACCTTGTTACAATGCGAATTTTCATCGCTAAGCGTCATTTGTTTGAATGATGCGTCTGTACGACACATGCAATTACAAACTCCCGTGGAGCATCTACTGCTCACCAGGGACGAGAGAAAGCGCTGTTTTTCAAATGATACGTACTACCAAATGAATCAAGAATTTTTACTTCTTGATTTTTAATGTTTATTTCTACGGTTTTACCGTTAGAAATTAAATTTATAAACGACATTGAAAATTAGAACACAGAAAAATCCGAAAAGTAAAGCTATGGCCGGGAATCGAACCCGGATCTTCGTCATTCCATGACGCGTGCTATACCCCTACACCACCCATAGCCGGTGGGCCTTATCGGCCTTATCGACCGGCTCTTGTTAATAGCATAAAGGTGTATAGATATTTTTGACGTTTTGGTAACTTACATTATATTTATACCCTTGACTGTGTAGTAGCTCTACAATTCTCACACACCTAAAACTCTCCAACATTCACTCTACTGCTTTGACATAAAGCTATTTTAAAATATCCTTTGGTAAATCAAGCCAATCGCCAAGAATCACGTGCTTCACCGGGTTTACAGCCTGCGAACATAAGAGTAACACGGCACTAGCCGTACCATCGGAAAATTTTATGGCTGGAACTTTCCTACGGGAAAGAAACTTTAATATTAAACGTGAATATTTTCTTGATATCCCGTACAGTATCTTGAAATGGTACTCGTAAATTTTATAGGAAATAACATTTCAGGTGATCGAATGAAAACGTCGAACAATCAAACTTAGACCACTCGTCTACTGTCCCGGTTGAAAATGAACGTTTAAAAATACAGACATACACAAATCACGTCTTTATCCCTTACAGACAAGACCTACACCCCGTTTAGCGAGATTGTGGGCATATAGTTGGAAAGTTGAACCATTTTCAACATGAAACTACCGTGAGACTCAATCATAATTACACATAAACGGATAACTCACGTATAAAAAAAGGACACATAAGGTAAATAGGATCGTATAAAAAAGAGAAGGACTACGAAATAGTCCGAAACATGTCGAGCATCACTCGGCTTTTTATACGTGAGTTATACGTTTATGTGTAATTAAGTTGAATCATAATGAGAATTGCTAGCCGCACCGCCTGTAACATGATTTCTATCATCATTTCCTCGATGGGTTTTTACCATCCACGCGGAGAGAAACAACTGCTACACTCTATGTTTTTTCTTTACTCCCAGACCAGCATAGAAGCAAATTCCAAATTTCTAATAAAAGCTGAACTAATAAGCTTCAGTCAAACAAACGGACACAGCGAAACATTAACAGTACTGATTTTGTCTAATGGTGTCTTAAGGCAAATAAAATGTCATAAAGCCAAATCGACTTCCCCTTCCCCCCTTTTATCCCTTCTTAGGGATAAGTTCGCCTTTGTACTATTTTCTCTGTATTTCTGTATTTTCTTTTTAAGTTTTATGTGTAATAAAGAGTTTACATACCTACATACATACTTCCTCTAAACCCATCCCACAACCCAGCAACAAAGGCAGCTCTTTAGTATATAGTAGTTGTATTGATCTTTATGTTTATTTTGCACAATAAAGGGTTTACATACATATAGTATCCTGGGGTGAACCATGCAGCCAGTGGTCACGTACCCGAATCCTGCAGACGTTTCAGCGAAATCTTCTAATCCATGGAGAGGCCGTAATTTGATTGCTGGGGGTGAAATAGATTTCTAAAAGGGCGCGAAACTACGGGCTGATACGTGACCGACAAAAAGGTTTATTTGCTAGGTTTAATGTCGGTAGGTATAACTACGTTTACGATTGTGTATGCTGGATCGATATTTCACTGTATTTTTGGCAGTTAGAGCACAGTATGTATATAAGCTAAAGCAGTAAGGAAACTACGAATAAATCGGTTGAAACGAAACACGCACACAGGCGCGCGCTTTACACGGCCCCTAAGCGGACCTCGTCCACTCCGCTCAGGCTCAGGTCCGCTTAGGGGCCGTGTAAAGCGCGCGCCTGTGTGCGTGTTTCGTTTCAACCGATTTGTTCGTAGTTTCCTTACTGCTTTAGCTTATATATATACTGTGGTTAGAGCTTGTGGAATGCGAGGAGCGTCGAACATCGAAGTGGCAAAGAACAACTCGAATATAAAATACAGTGTGTCATTCATAAGAACACATATTTGAAGGGCCAAATGAACCCGCATGGATGGCGGATGGGGTTTGCATGTGTAACAGTTGTGCTCATTAAACTTTGATAATGATCCCGTGGAGGGATCGAAACGCGTCAGTGTTTGTGTGGTGTAAGGGATAGTTAAGTTTGTGGGATTTATGCGTGTTTCATTAGCAGTAGTGGAGGGAGGGTTTGCTTGAAAAACATACATTTTTCTCACAGACTTGGTTATCTTACACGTGAGTAGCGGAATAGCATTTTTGACAGGAATTTATGAATTTTATAAATAGTTTGGGAACTCTGTAACTCGTATATTCTAACGACAAAATCTCGCCCGTTCAACGTCTCTAATCGCAGAATTATGTGAAGCGATTACAAACGCAGATTTTGCGAAATAAAAACAAAACCTGCGTTCGACTTTCGTTAATACAATCCACGTTTCAGGACAACATCGTAAGTGGCTTTTGATTCTTTGAACTGGAGAATGTTGAAATAAAACGCGGGCCTATCCGGGAAATATTAATTTGTCGGGGACTTCAGGTGGGCGTTCAAGAACAATTGTTTGTTTACAGAATTAATTTAATACGTGGTATGTCGATCGTGCACACATACATACATACACACATATTTTATTGAATCAGGCGTTACTTTGCGGAGGTCCATTTCAATGAACAAAAAATTTTCCTTGCTACTCCGCTACTCACTTGCAAGATAACCAAGCCTGTGTGAAATATATATGTTTTTCATGCAATCTTCGCCCTCCACTACTGCCAATAAAACACACATAAATCCACACCAATATGGTTGGTTTGCATGTGTAACAGTTGTGCTCATTAAACTTTGATAATGATCCCGTAGAGGGATCGAAACGCGTCAGTGTTTGTGTGGTGTAAGGGATAATTAAGTTTGTGGGATTTATGTGTGTTTAATTGGCAGTAGTGGAGGGAGGGATTGCATGAAAAACATATATATTTCACACAGGCTTGGTTATCTTGCACGTGAGTAGCGGAGTAGCAAGGTAAATTTTTTGTGCATTCGAATTATTATTATTGAAATGTCGATTACAAGTTGTCATCTAGTTCATGCCCGCAACCATGCTAAACGTGGCTTTTAGGTCTTGAGACCTTAGTTAGACCCTGTCTATTCCGTAAGGGTTAAGGCGTGAGTAGTGTATGTGTGTATGTATCCTTTACCATTCCAAAAAGCTGGCAAAGAAATCCGTTTAAATTGGAAATTGCTTGCGGATGCTGCTTCGTTCTAATCCACGTTTGGTAAGTGAAAAATTAGATTGGTTAGCGGATCCGACATGTTGGTAACTTTCATTGCAGATGTTCAAGTCAAGAGAGAGGGACTGCCAACTACTAAGATGAGTTTTTCGGAATTTATCTATGTACGTACAGTTTGACAACAAAAATAATGCTCCAAGATGTACCTGCGCAGTAGACCAATTTTAGTAGCGCGGGAAATTACGATACACCAATGATAAAATAGAATTCTACGCGCGCTAAACTCTGGCGCTGTTATTGGTCGATCGATTTCGTACCAACATGGCGGCCGGGCCGTGCGCCAATGCCGCCATAGATTATTTACACGTTCGGCTACCATCGGAAACTGGTCTGCGCTTCTCTGCGCAAACGAATACTGCCGATGCTCATTATATTTGTTGTCAAACTGTAATTACATTTCAAACTTACCATGTTTGGGAAAGCACAGTGTGGCACACCCTTCGACGCGATGGACGGATGACCTTAGGAGGACAGCTGGCAGTGGCTGGATGAGGGAAGCCCAGGATCGTGAAAGTTGGCGCAATATGAAGAAGGCCTACGTCCAGCAGTGGACGGACAATGGCTGTAGATAGATAGATAGATCAGCTTTTCGGTAAAAGAATACACCGCGAAGAAAGTTGCACTGAAGTTCCCGATCCGCACTGGGGCTGCGTGGGAACTATAGCCCTAGCCCTCTCGTTCTGCGAGGAGGCCTGTGCCCAGCAGTGGGACGTATAGAGGCTGAAGATGATAAGATGAAACGATACTGAAGACTAGAACAAGCCCTGTTATCTGCTAAGGTGGTGTAGGGGTCCCGGTTATAGCTTTAAATTTCGGAAGTAAAATTCTTGATTCGATAGTCCTATCGACTATCGACGGTAAGGAAATGAAACTCCTCACTAATAAAGAAAACTCCTCACATATAAAGACGTTCAGAAACGTCACCTGGAAAGATGCGACATCGAGCCTGCTCAGTGGGAGGGTTTGGCAGCACAGCGTCCTGAATGGCGCAGGTTGGTGCAGGACAAGGTTCGCGAGTTCGAGGAGCAGCGTTTAGTTGACCTCGACGCTAAACGCGATGAATTGAAGACTCGCCAGCCGGTTGCCATTCGCTACCATTGTCAACGGTGTGCTCACGTGCGTTCGTTGTGCGCGAGGTTTTACCGCTAAGATCGGCTATATAAGCCATCTTCGGGCGCACGAGCGTCATACTAACTAGGAGTCGAAGTGGTCGCCATGGCCGAAATCGGTCGGAAGGGTCATCAAGGAAATGTTAAAAAAGGTTCTGTCTTTCGGAATTTTTAGTTAAATTAAAATGACCGCAAAAATGACCACAAATGAGTCGCTAAATAACGTCGTTTGGACATCCGGCGGTATTGATTTCAGCGTTGAAATTGCTCAGCCTTTTTGCATGATGAACTCTACGCTGATGTTATTTTCCAACCGAGGCAACTAGAGGTCTAAGGGGGAGGCTATGTCCAACAGAGGACGTCCTATTCGCTGACATGATGATGATGAGTACAATAAAAATTTTAGAACATGTTGTGAGGATATGTCACTGTCACTGTACTGTAAAGAATACAGTGACATTAAACTTGACATTTGCTTGTGTGCATTTTATGATTATATAGCTATTGCCCGCGACTTCGTTTGCGGAAAATTATACAATATAAACCTTCCTCTGGTCATCTTGAATCATGTTAGAGGCGATGTGGCTAGCAACCCATCATTATTTTGTTTCCCCTATTCCATCCATACGCCCACAATCATGCTAAACGTGGTCTTTGGGTCTTGTTACCTTGGGCTCTGTCTACCCCGTAAGGAATAAAGACGTGATATAATCTAATCAAAGTATCTACCAAGCATGATCCTATAATAACTTAAAAACTTCCGTCGTCGGATTTTCTTTTTGTGTTAAAGTTTTATTCTTGCTATGAATTGTCAGTCGGTGGACATTGCTCGCGGAACTGACGGCCGTAGGGCACAAAAGTTTCCGAGTTTCCACCAATTAATATGAATCGGTCCAAGCGCAATCGAAATCAATTAACCAGTTACCAGTCGAATCGATGCATCTAAAAGTCGCTTTATCTGATCCGTGAAGCACATTAGCACCATTTTAAAGTTCTTTTACAAACTCAAAGATAGTAATTCTGCTCGAAGTATTTTGTATGAATTTGTTTTCTGTATAATTATTAATAATTTTGGCTAATTGGCCGCCAAGGGCTCTTTTACATGTCTTTTTTGAAACTACCAGCGCATTCGGAAATACCATCATTGCCAAGAATGCGCCGCAAAAAACTTGGCAGAAAGTCATTTTTTCAAAATAAAATACAGTAAGATCTGCCAGTATTTCACTGCTGCCTTATAAGGCAGCAGTGAATTTTGCTTTTGCATCTTGGCTGCAAAATTTCACATCCTAACAACATTACAAGTCATCGAGGCAACGGGCAAAAATCTTAGGAATCGTGTTATAGACGATGCGGCTAGCAACCCATTACTTTTTTAATTCCCCTTTCCACCTACACGCCCACAATCATATTAAACGTGGCCTTTAAATTTGTTACCATAGGTTACCATACCTGTAAGGAATATGGAACTGATTTGTATACTTATGCGCGTGTGTATATAAAATTACACTGAATTATAATGGGGCATGCTTAATGACAAAGGTTATTGACCTATTGTGCAAATTGAACCAAAATATACCAACGATTTGGTTCAAGCATAAGCTTATTTGAATATAGCCTATCGGAATTGTGGGGCGGTGTGAACCGGTTCGAACCGGTTACAGGGGATTATTTTGTGGATTTACGAGAAATGAACTCGCTATCCGCCAGATAGCCTACACACTCGCCGCTAATTGATTAAAGGCCTATCCAGAGGAACGGATTCAGAAATTTTTTGAATTATTCTTTCACGTAAAATTGTAGTATTTTCCTTAAAAACTGGCGCTTTATAAGTTTATCACCTCCTGTATAAACTTCCAATGGGGTTATACTGTGGTTAACAATAATAACTGACCCGTTCTAATATAAGCATTTTATTGAGTTCGGGGTCTTGGACGTTGGTCAATGCTGACCAAAATGTCAAGACAGTCCCGGGTTCGATCCACGGTCGGGACAAATATATGTATGAAAAATACGAATGTTGGTTCAAGGTGTGTACTGAAAATTAAAAATAAAATTTGAGTTCAAAATGAATTAAAAAAAAAAACCGGTCAAGTGCGAGTCGGACTCGCGCACCGAGGGTTCCGTATCATTATCTATAAATATCTAAAACCAGTGTAAGCAGAGCCCTGTTCCAAAGCAAAATGTACGCAGTGTGGGGTTACTTTATATTGGTCACTGCTATATACAGACATACATACACATTTACGGTTTTCGCAATTATTCTTTAATCTGTGCTATAAGACCTACCTTCATACCAAATTTCAAGATTCTGCGTTCACGGGAACTACCTTGTAGGTTTTGATTCCCTTGAGAGTTGAAAATTTGCGGAAATTTGCGGCATAAACGGCTGTATCTTTTGATTGCGTTGGCTTAGATGTTTGATTTTTTCACAGCTTCAAGGGACAGTAGACCTGAGTAATTGATATAAATTTCAGCTTCATACCTCCACGCGTTACTGAGAAAAAGGGTCTTGACAGACGGACAACAAAGTGATCCTATAAGGGTTCCGTTTTTTCCTTTTGAGGTACGGAACCCTAAAAAAAGGAGAAAGGGGCAGTCGGTTGAGGGATTCCGCTGGAAGCAGTACAACTTTGTACACAATTGTACGTCTTCCCAGGCCTGAAAGTGGAAATTTCCGTTCGCGTAGTGGGCGGTAAATTGCTACTTACGGCCCGGAGCGACGTAAAGATACTTACAATACAATACAATACAATACAATACAAATACTCTTTATTGAACACCACAAATCAGTACAAAACAATACAGAAACAAAGAACAAAGTAGACAATAGGCGGTCTTATCGCTTAATAGCGATCTCTTCCAGACAACCAAAAAGCTAGATAAGTTGGAGACAGTTGGAGACATGTGAATAGGAAGGCAAACGAGCAAGTGGGTCACCTGATGGTAAGTGATCACCACTGCCCATAGACACCCGCAACCCCGGAGGAATTGCAGATGCGTTGCCAACCTAGAGGATTAAGAGGAAATGCCTCTTGTGCCCGTAATTTCCCCGGCTGCGGCGTAGTTTAAGTAGGTGGGTACTTACATGTGTAAAATTAACAAAATAAAACCTTTTTTTTTATTATTGAAATGGACCTCCGCATAGTAACGCCTGATTCAATAAAATACTTACAGGTGTGTCCCCATCCTGATGAAGTATTCTGAAATATTTTTAACACCCAGTATACACTTCCCTCCCTGGTGTTGCTGGGAACAACTGGTCTAAACCGGTTAAAACTCTTCATCGTGCATGTGAAGTCGGCATCACTAAAGTTGGAGACTATACGGGCTAATAGGCGATATGGCATGAGTTATGCCCGGCCGAGAAATTACTGGGCGATATGATGGCAATTTGCCGTTATTAGACCGTCTTCGGCTACCGTAAATTTAACCGGGAGGCAGCCATTTTGTTTAGACAAGATGACCTTTTACAGTAAGTCTATTCAAATTATTTGAAAAGTAATTTGACCTGTGTCCACTCAGCGGAGCTTGTATTTCAGAGGTTTTCGGAAATACTTCCATGCTGGTCTGGGAGCAAAGAAAAAACATAGAATGTACCAGTTGCTTCTCTACTGTGGCTTAGCGGCAGGATTACTAAGTAAGATGGTGGCATCGATCCCGTCAAAGCTTGCATTAAATAATATTAAAATATTGTTAAGGAATTAACATCAGAGCCATCTGTCTTGGGACTAGGAAATAATCTTAGTCAATTACTTAATTACTAACCGATTCTCTTAATTGGTTCTCAACTGTTACAAATAGACTACAACGTGAACTACTACGTGAACAATACAAAATTACCCCTAAATTTTTCCTTTTTCATTAGCCGCCATTTTATCCTCATACTTGTACAAATATTATAAATTTATTCTTCTCTGCCCAGTCGCTTTTTTATCTGTGTGTATGAAGCCTTTTTTTTCTTGTATGCTTGTACGTCACTTAGACCAACCTCATTAACAAAAAGGTTTTATGTTATATTATGTATGTAATGATGAATTGTTAAGCGGTAAGTTGGCAACTAATGTTAATACTAACTTCAACAATCCTACAAAGTAAGGATTAAGTAGTTATTGCTGTGTACAATGTTTTTTTTTTTATTTATGTGAATAGGAAGGCAAACGAGCAAGTAGGTCACCTGATGGTAAGTGATCACCACTGCCCATAGACACCCGCAACCCCTATCGTTTTTTTTTCCGAAATAAACAGTTTAATTTTTTTTTTTTTTCCTGGTAGGCCTACCCACTAAAAACCCACCAGTATTCCCTCTCTGCCATTTGAGGGGGCGCCGCGGGAGCATGAGGGTGTCGCCGCGTAGTGTGTATTAAGCCTTTACTTACCTCTATTTACCCATTGCCATCCATAAATGTAGAAACGATTTAAAACATAAAAACCAACGGCTTTTGCTAGTCCACAGATAATCCCATAATGATTATTCGAATTATACCCAGATTTATCAGCCATTTTCCGACAACGGCGAGTATAAAGTGACTAAAACCTGGATAATGAATACCGGTAACGAATGGCCGCAGCCTAATATCAGCCACATCAATTACTTCCGATCCCTACATCGGGGAATTATAGTACAATTATCATTGCTATCGGGGAAGCCGTTCCCAATTTGTGCAAATTATTACTTCGTTATTAAATTCCGGTGGCATACGGATCTGGGAATATTTAGTTTGTGTAAACGATGGTATGGTTATTGCTTTTCGTGTGGAGTGGAACTAGGCTATAGGTTTGTGGTCATCGTTGGAGCCTCCTTTTAGTTCATAGTTTGTATATTAACTGCTTCAATATTTATCATTACACATAAACGGATAACTCACGTGTAAAAAAAGTCGAGAGATGCTCGAAATGTTTCGGACTATTTCGTAGTCCTTTTTCCAAGAGCTTAGTAGTTTTTTTTTTATACTGAGTTATCCGTTTATGTGTAATGATGATTAAGTCTCACGGTAGTTTCATGTTGGTCCACTTCCATGCTGGTCTGGGAGCAAAGAAAAAACATAGAATGCACCAGTTGCTTCTCTACCCGCGCAGATGGTAAAAGCCCATCGAGGGAATGGGCGAAAATAATAGGAATCATGTTATAGGCGATGAGGCTAGCAACCATTTTGATTCCATTTTCCACCTGTAAGCCCACAATCTTGCTAAATGTGGCCTGTAGGTACCTGTTATCTTAGGCTCTGTCTACCCCGTAAGGGATAGAGACGTGATTTGTGTATGTGTATGTATGTATGTAGTTTCATGTTGAAAGTGCTTCAATATTTGTATATTCCAATTTTAAAATACCTTTCTTTTGTAACTTTCTTTTGTGTTTTTCTGTTGTTTTGTTGGTATAGAATGTGCCAATTGCTTCTTTCCCGCGCAGATGGTAAAAGCCCATCGAGGGAATGGGCGAAAGTCTTAGGAATCATGTTATAGGCGATGCGGCTAGCAACCCATCACTATTTTGATTTCCCTTTCCACCTATACGTTTTAATCACGCTAAACATGGCCTTGTTACCTTAGGCTCTGCCTCGTAAGGGATAAAGAAGTGACATACATATTGGCCGAAACGGTACATTCAACCAAAATTGTATTAGGCCAAAAAGATATAGGCTATTGTCGATCGAACTACTCTGAAGCAAGAGAATTGAACATGAAGTTAATTAAGTCATAATGCTTCACCCAGAAACCTCTTCATGAAAATAATGGAGACTCCTGAGGCAAGGCTGAACAAATCGTCTTAAGGTTGTACAACACCGGGCCAATTGTGTGCTCGTTGAATTGCAAATGAGACCCATTCCTCATTCGAGTGGCAACCCTATTACCAAGAATCGGCGGGGGTTCTAATACTACATATATGATTGTATTCTGGCAGATTTATCGAAGACAGTTCAAAGCTTGCAACAAAAAATACATCAACCGTCACGCCTTTCCCACAGGGGTAGGCAGAGACTACTTTGTTCCACTTGCTACGATCCTGACATACTTCTTTTGCTTATGCTCGTCGGTTTCGGGTACTCCTGACCTGACCTTTTTCTAAAACGTCTCAACTTTGGTCTCGGAACGTCCGAGCGTCCTTCGCCTTCCAACGTAACCATTCACACTCATAAATCTGTTTAGTTAGTCTACTTTCATCCATCCGCTCTACGTGACTAAACCAACTAAGCATACTTTTTTCTATCCTAGTCACTATATCCTCTTTCACACCAGCACGTTCCCCTATCACACTTCCTTACCAACCAGACGCGCCTTCTTCGACACCTTCTCACTGCAGTGCTCACAACGGTGCGCAGCGGCGCATTGACCATGTTTCCTGCATTCACTCTTTTTTTAATATCACTTAAATTAACAAAAAATAATCGTTAGCGTAGCGCAGCGTTATATAGTAGTTTTGTAAACTGTTGTAGGCCAAATTACAGTATCCGATATCGATTGCCGTGATGGCACACATTGATAAATTGTAAATAATAAATGTACCGAACGGTACGATTATATTCATATTTGCTTAACAGTGTTCGATGAAATGTTTACAAAAATTGGAACCAGAATTTTACATGATAAAATACCTATAGTTAGTGATATGAATAATTGTAACATAAATAATAACGAGACCTAAACTTTTATTTTAGACACAAGCTATTTTGCTGACTGTACTGGCATTGGCATCCGTCCTGCCTATGAATGCATGTTTGAAACCATGTTTGTTACTTTTCCACGTCAGACCAATCGAACTAATTTTATACAGGTATGTAGTTTATAAGATACGTACATACATACATGTATCACGTCTTTATTATTTTTATTTATTTATTTTGAAGTAGATATCGTCATCCGATTGAGCTGAAATTTTGCATACTTGTGTAAGACGGATGGCAATACAATAATATGGTAGTAGAATTCTGGTGGTCCAGCCAGGACCGTCTCCGCAGGAGGGAACTCTTCTACGGTTGATCAGACTAACTTGTAATTTGGCTCACATAATGTCTCCTTACAAGCTATTATTTAACATGAAATATACTTATGTTCAAATTGTTTGGTAACACAAGGGCGATAATGCTACATTCGACAAAAAATAACAGAAAGCCAAAGAATTTTTATAAGAAAATAAACAAATTATAACAATAAAAATATTAGGAAAATTCCCACACCTAAGAGGGTGAATCCAAACAAAATAAATTCTTAAACTTCTCACATTTTTCACTTTAAAATACTACAGTCCAAAACTAAATAATAACTCTAGATAACCAAATGAGAGCTTGGTAAATACGTGGTCGTATGCAATTAGTAAAATTAAGTATGTGAATGGTGCCAAATTTGCTCGCACAGAGCGCTATTCACAGTCTTTACTACGTTATCGTCGAAGCTGAAATGGGTCGTGGAAAAACATGAATATACTCATATATCTGAGCAAATAATATCCACGGCCGAATAAACAGGCTCCGGGCATCAGTTTGTGAATAAATCAGTTAGTTCCAATAAGATAGACGATGTTTACACTACAATTAGTATAATCACACTGAATAGTACAAAAAAACGAAAGAAAAAGAAGTAAAAAGAGAACAGAAGAGACAAAAGAAAAAACGCTTGTTCTGTTAACTGTACAATACGTGCAAGCATTGTTATCTTTTGTACTAAATTTCAAGTCAATCAGACCAACCGTTAAAGAGTTCCCTCCTGCGGAGACGATCCTAGCTGGATCACCAGAATTCCAATACCAGATTATTGTATTGTCATCTAACTTACTTAAGTATGCAAAATTTCAGCTCAATAGGTTGAAGATATCTGCTTCAAAATTGAGCCTCAAGATTCCACCCGGACAAGCATACTTTGCTAGTTAGTAAACTGTAATAAGAATAGAGAAGAGTGTAGAAAGAGAAGTTAAGATTGTAAGAGTATCGGGAGCTCTTCAAAATGTAAATAATCGCAGTCTAGGACACGCGTGGGCCGGGGTATAGCGTGCACAAATTTTGGTACGTCACCATTCCGCTGCCTGTCCTGGCTTCCCTGCTCGCCACTGATCACGGTATATATCCCGTAGAAATAATATGTCCAATTTAGTAAACCGTGAACCATTTAAACTGTACCTGACAAACACTGGGCGCGACGTATCTCAAGTTAATGAAGCGTGAAGTGTGCAGAGAATATAGACGCATGTTTTAACAACGAGCTTTGCTAAAATACTCGCTCTGTTGTTAAGAAACTCGTCTCGTCTCCAGCCTTTATACGTTCCAATGTTGAGCACAAAGCGATTACCATGACGTCTTAATGCCATTCAATTGCGAATCAGTTAAGATTCGCTCGCTATCAGATCCATACTAAAAACGACAGCTAAAACATGAACTGAGTCGGAATTCAATCGCATAAAAACGTCATGGTTGCCCCCTGATTTCTCAGAATGAGAGGGCTTGGGCTATTCCCACGCAGACCCAGGAAGATTGCGAATTTTTGTCACATTCTCTGGCTGAGAAGATAGATGGTATAGCTTTATACGAGACTCGTCTGGATGGCTACCATCCTCTTATTTATTAACCTTGAGTATCACATAATGCTTGTGTTGCTGTGTTCCGGTACGGAGAGTAAGAGTAAGACAGTCTGCGGGAAGACCATCAGCCCGTTGGTCAGATGACATCTGTCATTGGGCTGGAAAACTGGATGAGACTGGCACGGGACTGTACAAAGTGGCGTGAAAATGAAGAGGCCTTTACACAGCAGTGGGTGGATGTGGGCTGATTAGATAGATTCTATGTTATCTCTAAAAGGCAATTATAACCCTCATCATCATCAGCCATAAGAAGTCCACTGTTGGGCATAGGCCTCCCCCATAGACCTCTAGTTGCCTCGGTTGGAAGCGGCTTGCATCCACCGCAAACCTGCGACTTTAACCGGGTCATCCGTCCTGCTCTTGCCGATGCGGTCTCCACTCGAGAATCTTTTGGCCCCAACGACCCTGCCAAATGGCCTGCTGTCACTTTGACGAGCTAATCACTTGACTATGTCAGTGACCCTCGTTCTTCAAAGTAAATACGTCATTTTCTGATTCGATCTCGTAGAGAAACCTCAAGCATAGCTATCATCCTACATAATTAGAAAAGTGCTTTGCAATACCACATGTATTGTAAGTTAATATCCTAATTTCTAACCAGTAAATGTTTTAAACTACTCAATCGATACATACATACATACACAAATCACGTCTATATCCCGAAGTAGACAGAGCCTGAGGTAACAAAACCTAAAGGCTACGTTTAGCATTATTGTAGGAGTATAGGTGGAAAAAGGAATCAAAATAGTGATGGTTGCTTTTCGTCCATTCCCTCGATGGGCTTTTACCATCAGCGCGGGACGAGAAGCAACTGGTACGTTCTATGTTTTTCCTTTGCTCCCAGACCAGCATGGAGAAACATAGAATTGTTTTTAACTCAGAAAATTGTACAGACCCGCGGGCGCGTTAAACGAATTGTCCGCAGGCGAAGATGCAGGCAACAGCTAGTTATTAATATGTAAAGGCTAGAAATACACGGCATTTTCGGCGCGGCTTGGAGGCGGGAAGGGGACGGGCGCGGTTCGATTGGAGATTGTGTATTCAATTTCCTTACTAGCATCGAGGAGAAGCTGACATATTTGTAGACGCGGCGCTGAATTTTCTAGGAGATATTGGTTATTCTTATATTTTTTCGTAGTCAGCTGATGAGCGTTTTCTGCCAGCGTATGCTTTCTGAACGCTTCAGTGAAATAATGAGGGAATGGGCAAGCGTGTTCCATTTCAGACCATAACTTTCTTGACCCGGCTTGATTGATGTCAAACGCACGCTGGTTCTACATAAAAAAATACAGACAAATTGAGAACCTCCTCCTTTTTTAAAGTCGTTTAAAAAATAAAAAATGTCTCCGCTTCAAACGCTGCCACATGCAGAGCCTTAAGAAATACACATAGGTGTTGGATAATTAATTTTGTTGTGAACTAGTCGTCTATCAAGTAAGCTAAGTATATTATATTTTTAACCGACTTCAAAAAAGGAGGTTCTAATTCGTCTGTTTTTTTTTATGTTTGTTACCTCATAACTTTCGACTGGGCGAAGCGATTTTAATGATTCTTTTTTTATTTGAAAGCAAAATAATCTGTATTAAACAAAATATCTAAGAAAAAACTTTTATTAATTTCGTTTAAAACTATCACCAAGTTGAAACAGGCTTATAGTATTACTAGCTTCTGCCCGCGACTTTGTCTACGTAGAATTATACATAATAAACCTTCCTCTTGAATCACTCTGTCTATTAAAAAGCGCATCAAAATCCGTTGCGTAGTTTCAAAGATCTAAGCATACATAGAGACAGACAGACAGGAAAGCGACTTTGTTTTATACTAGTGATCACAGGCCAATGTCATCCATCACTATTCAACTCGAAATTGAACCGTCTGCATTGTGAAAATCAAGTTAGTTTGTTTGTTTTTCTCGTGGCGTACGGAGCCCGTCACTTCATTCGAAGTGTGGCAGCCAAGAGGTTGAGTGCTATGGCGCAGTACCAATGGATTCAGTTCTAAATGTCAGTGAAAATTAGAACACAGAAAAACCCCTACACCACCGCACACACTGCAGTGCAAGTGGGCAGTAAAACCGTAAAAGTAAACATAAAAATCCAGAAAAAAAAAAATCTTGATTCATTTGATAGCACCTGTCATTTGAAAAACAGCGTTTCTCTCGTCCCTGGTGAGCAGTAGATGTTCCACGGGAGTTTGTAATTGTGCCGTACAGACACATCATTCAAACAGATGACGCTTAGCGACAAAAATTGGCATAGTAGCAAAGGTCACGTGACAGCTAGTAAAAGGTAGAAAAATTCGAAGAACCCACCTGCTATGGTTGGTGTAGGGGTATAGCACGCGTCACGGAATGACGAGGATCCGGGTTCGATTCCCGGCCATAGCTTTACTTTTTGGATTTTTCTGTGTTCTAATTTTCACTGACGTTTAGAAATTTAATTTCTAACGGTTCAACCGTAAAAGTAAACATAAAAATCAAGAAAATAAAAAATGCTTGATTCATTTGATAGTAGGTACAGTCAAGGGCAAAGATATATATGCAAGTAAAGTGAAAGAAAATAAGTAATCATATAAAGTTAAAAAGATATATACTCATTCAAATGGTAATAAATATGCAAACTACACTGGCAACATAAATATGTACCTAGCAAGTCCAAAAACTTGTATACAATCAAAACTCCATTATTAGTATCCTGCAAATAATGCAAAATATTATAGTCATACTTATGTCAATAAATATAGATTCAGTAATTGCTACGAAAATATGTATACAAAATGTAATCTGCGAATATCAACTTTACGGCCTAGTCACACGAAACAAATTTGAAAAGTATGTTTTGACAATTCACGAAAACAGTACAGACTTGTCATTGCATATGTTTGTCGCATGTTTTGACCTGTCACCACGACGTTATCAATCGGCATGTTTAACAGATTTTACAGATTCAGATTTCGTTGATTTTGATTGAAGATGCCAACGCTATAGTCCGGTCAAATTAGACCAAAAAATAAGAGTAAAGTTACCTAAATTCCCACCAAGCTGAAAATCGGTAAGATTGTTTGAAATATCATTAAAAACAAAATTTGAAACTTCCCCATCTTTCCCCTGTAAGGAAAAAAAGTATACCCAAAGTATCGAAATATGTATACATAAACTCAAGAAGGCTTCTGTTATGGGGTTTTTTTTTTTATATAAGAGGGGGCAAACAAGCATACGGGTCACCTGATGGAAAGCAATCACCGTCGCCCAAGGACACCTGCAAGACCTGGGGAATCACAAGTGCGTTGCCGGTCCTTTGAGGAACAGGAAGGCTCGTTTTTTAAAGATCCCTAAATTGTATCGCTCAGGGAATATTGCAGCAGGAAGTTGGTTCCAGTTGGTTACCGTACGAGGAAAGAAATTGCGTTTAAAACGCACGGTACTTGACTGCCAACCATCAAGATGTTGAGGATGGAAGGACAGACGGTTCGGCGAAGTACGGTAGTGGAATTTAGCCGCAGGCAGCAATCCGAAGAGTTCGTCAGAGCACTCCCCATGATAAATACGGCACAGGGCTGCTACATCCCTCCGCACAGCCAGAGAGTCGAGCCGACCTGAAAGTGCCTGGTTATCGACAAATCGAGCAGCTCTGCGTTGGATGCGGTCAAATGGAAGGTTTTGGTACTTGGGTGCCCCAGCCCAGAGATGAGAATAGTACTCCATATGCGGCCTAACCTGCGCCTTATAGAGTTGAAGGCGATGGGCTGGCGAGAAGTACTGTCCCGCTCTATTGAGCACCCCCAATTTTTTAGAAGCTAATTTGGCTTTGCCTTCCAAATGACCACGGAACTGAACATCACTCGAAATGTCGACACGGGGTCCTGATAGACAACTTAGCATCAAGGGGGGTACCTTCGAAACAAGGCGAAACAACCTCAAGGTACCTACCAGTTACGAGTAGATGACGATATACATACTTATATATATATATATATATATATATAAATACATACTTAAATATATAGAACATCCATGACCCAAGCACAACTATTCGAGTTGATCACACAAACATCGCCCTGGCCGGGTTTCGAACCCGGGACCTTCGACTCAGAAGGCGGTTGCTTCACCACTGAGCCATCCGTGTCGTCAATATCAAATCATACAGTAATTGGCGATCTACGCTATTTTCTAATTTTTTTTATTTAATAAAAGGCAAAGTATACTTAAAATAACTGTATAATAAAGAAAACAACTCCTTAAACTTAAGACAAAGTGCATAGAGAGTAATATTTCCTATAGTACGTTATTATTAACATGTTTAATATTTCTTACCGTGATGCCTAATTCGTCAGCAGAGCTATATCAGGCACGGATATACCTTCCTTGCATAAGGCAACAATCCTATATTTTAAATGATCGCTTATACGATACATTTTCTCCTTCAAAATTAATGAAAAGCCGCCAGAAAAACCATAAGAAACGGTAAGTCAAATGGAATTAAAAAATCCAAAAGTGACACATGACACATGCTCATGCACATGCACAAATCACGTCTTTATCCCTTACGGGGTAGACAGAGTTTATGGTAACAGGTACCTACAACCTACAGGCCACATTTAGCAAGATTGTGGGCACATGTCATGATCACTACATAGTATAAAACAAAGTCGCTTTCTCTGTCCCTATGTCCCTATGTCCCTAAGTATGCTTATATCTTCAAAACTACACAACGGATTTTGATGCGGTTTTTTTTATAGATAGAGTGATTCAAGAGGAAGGTTTTTATGTATAATTCTACGCAGACAAAGTCGCGGGCAGAAGCTAGTTTAAAATAAATAGAGTAATTATCAGTTAAAGAGTTTGGAATAGCAGTTGTTGTACTACTTGAAGCTTAAAGTGGTTGGCTGATTACATTAAGATTACAGAGTTCGATGTTACGCAAATACGTTCATAAGCTCCTGACAATAGAGTTGTGTTAATAGAATTTTGGATTGTTTACATATTTGTGGTTATCATATTATATACATAATTAATGCTTAAATAGTGTATACATATTTTTAAACTTTACGGTGTTTCTAAGTTTATGGCCTAATACATGAGGACATATTATTGCAAATGTTGTATACATAGTTATCTCTCAAATCATGTATACTAATTTATGTACTTTTATATGTTGCCAAATTTATGACCATTTAGATGACCATGCTTTTTGATACTCTGTGGTGTATACATATCTTTGCCCTTGACTGTACCTATCAATCCAGGTTTTTCGTCTTTCGGCGAACACTCTTGATAACTTTTTCCGTCATCTTCCGTTCCCAAGTATAGAAGTCGCAATATAAATGGTTTCCTGTCCCGAGTGGGATCCGGCTTACGTCAGCTTAGTTCCATTATTTTTTGACTCGCGATTTTATGCAAAGCATTCCGAGGTTGTTTACTGGAAAGCGGATTGCCGTTTTACATTGAATTTGCTTGGTTTTATCTTGACATGTCGCTGGAGCGTCAATGGTGGATTAGGGGTTTAAAATGGCGTGTAAACATGCTAACAGAAGTGGCGAACTCCGAATGTTGTGAGCGTGTAATCCTGAAAGGGAAAAGCGATCTTTTTTCTTTTTTACGCTTCGTACTGTTGGATCAGCAACGCAAGAGAAAGAACGATGTACGCGTCAGAGTGGGGTAGATATTGGGACCGTGCGCGACGACAGCGCCACGTGACAGGCGGCCATTATGGACAATATTGTCACCGCTGTCAAACAAGAAGTAAGTAAATATTGTGAAAAATATTAATGAAATCTTGTGTTATTTTACTATATTACACAATTTTGGACAATGGTAGTCAGTAACATTATTGCCAATAATATTAAAATTGTTGTTTTCAGTGAAATTTTAGAGGTTAGGTAACTTACTTTTTTTTTCTTACGGCAAATATCCACTTATTTCTTTGGTCTCGTTTCCACCATGGTCTTGGATATTGGTAAAATTTACAGTCGCTATTCTTCTTGGTGTTATTACAATTCACAACAACACATCTTACCAGGACCATATTTTTATCTCAAAAACGATTAGAAAATGTTTACTGCAATATGGATTTGACAGCTCAAGTCAGCGACAAAAATGACAATTTTAGCCGTAGCGAGCGCTGTGATCGTTTAGGCTACCCCCTCCACCCGCTTTGCACTCTGCCAATACGAGACATTAAAGTCTAAGTGATACTCTTAATTGAAAGGAGTAATGTTGCACATGGTAAAAACCCATGGAAGGAATCGGCGAAGATCATGTTATACGCGATGCGGCTAACAACCAATCACTATTTTGATTCTCCTTTAAACGTATACGCCCAAAATCATGTTAAACGTGGCCTTTAAGTCTTGTTACTTTAATCTCTGTCTACCCCATATGTATTGTGTATATATAAGGTAAATTAATGAACAAAAATGCTACTCCGCTACTCACTACGAACTCGCTAAGCAGAGTAGCAAGGTAAATATTTTTTGTTCATTGAAATGGACCTCCGCAAAGTAACGCCTGATTCAATAAAATAAAAAAATGTAAATTAAGTTAAAATTAAAGCGAATTCTCATAGACGGTACGAAGGGGTCTTGGGTACGGTTGTAGAATTATTAGTTTTTTCTAACCATCTCAAGCTTTTCGTCTCTTCCAAGTAACTCATTTACGCGTTTCTTTGAAGGCTAAAGTACTTTACATGTAACAAGCAACAAATTTTTTACCTTTAAGAAAAAAAGGAGACAGATCATATTCCAGCTCCGAGTAACTTCCATATTATAATATATGTACATTTACACGTTTCAAAAAT
This sequence comes from Pandemis corylana, assembly GCA_949127965.1. Taxonomy (NCBI): domain Eukaryota; kingdom Metazoa; phylum Arthropoda; class Insecta; order Lepidoptera; family Tortricidae; genus Pandemis; species Pandemis corylana. Next base: position 390,741 of record OX421866.1, on the reverse strand, counting down.
GTACATGCACTTATGCGAAATGTGAGCTCTTCTAAAAAGCTAGCCGCTTGGTTTTCCCAGACTGACCGCATAGCTGAGCAAAGAATATCTCTAGTACATTCTAGCGTCGTGAATATTTTGTTGATCCACCTAACTGCGTTAGAAGGGTGGGTCAGTTCAGAAAAGTAACTTTTGCTGCCTGACGAGAGGGATTAAAGTGCAACTTTTCTGTTCAAGGCTTTTCTAAGTGTTTTTTTTGCGAATGCAAACTTTTGAAGCTTATAATTGTAAAACCATGCCGTTTTCGAAGCTGATTGCTCTTTAATTATACTTAGAATTCTTTTTTCAAGTTTTTTAATGTTCGGTGTAAAAAGTATGAGCCACTCTTAAGCAAAATTATTTTCATCTTGGGCGTTAATAAAATACCTAATAATAAAAATCATCATGCTAAACGTGGTCTTTAGGTCTTGTCACCTTAGGCTCTGTCTACCACGTAAGGGATAAAGACGTGATTTATGTATGTATGTATAATAATATGGTTCCAAAATTTTTCGGCCATTCTTTTACCATCTGAGCGGGAAGAGAAGCAACTAGCACATTCTACGTTTTTTTCTTTGCTCCCAGACCAGCGTAGAAGGATCCATAACATTCCCCATAACATTTATTCATTTAAATTAATCAAATTAACTGGTAACCAGTTAAACAGTTAACCAGTTAATTAAATAACGCGTTAACGAATACCGTTCCTGGCGTCCGTTTTAACGTATGTTGCGATGCCTGGACAGTAAATCTTAGATCTAACCCTAATAGTATTCGGGCCATGGATTCCGTGATTTAGTGCAATTGGGCGGTAGATCATGGCGCGAATAGCTGTTGATCACTGCCGACGGCTGTTTGATTGTTATGGTCGAATTGTCCATTTTGTGTCGAATTTATGTATCACTAGTGCCCCCCACCGGCTTCACACGGGCACCCAGTGCTCCATACATACATACCGTCACGCCTCTTTCCCACAGGGGTAGGCTGAGACTACTTTGTTCCACTTGCTCCGATCACGTCACGAAGAGCTGATGGCGAGTGTGAATGGTTACGTTGGGAGGGGAAGGCCTAGACGGACGTTCCGAGACCAAATAGAAAAGGTCAGGTCAGGAGTACGAAACCGACGAGCATGTGTGAAGAGATTGATGAATGTGGATGAAGCGAAAAAAGTATGTCAGGATCGTTGCAGGTGGAACAAAGTCTCTGCCTACCCCTGTGGGAAAGAGGCGTGACGGTATGTATGTATGTGTGTTTATTTAAAAATATGTCATTGCAATCATGAGGAAACCAGCACACACCTGCGAAGCGATTCAATGGTGTGAGTGAAGTTCCCAATCCGCACTGGGCCCGCGTGGGAACTACAGCGCAAACCCTCTCATTCTGGGAGGAGGCCTGTGCTCAAGAGTGGGCCGTATATAGGCTGGATCGTACTGTTATTCCTCCCAAGCTGGTAAATAACATAGAATGTACCAGTTTGCTTCTCTCCCCGCGCAGATGTTAATAACCCATCGAGGGAATGGGCGAAAATCTTAAGAATCATGGTACAGGCAATACGGCTAGCAACCCATCACTATTTTGTTTCTCCTATCCACCTATTCGCCCACAATTATGCTAAACGTGGCCATTAGGTCTTGTTACCTGAGGTCCTGTCTACCCCGTAAGGGATAAGGACAGGTTTTTTGTATGTATGCGTATAAATACTTGATGCAAATGAGATTGGAAAGTAGTTAATTCCATACAAAACCTTAATTACTTAGTTAGTTTTCCTTGATTTACCGCTCGCCCTACAAACGGCCTCGCTCATCACAAGTGTTAATGAGATCAGATCTGGACCACCAAAAGTCCCCTATTAATTCCCCAATCGAACGTCAATCTCCATAAAGCCGAGTCCACACTAGCGTTTATTTGAGCGCCACGCCATCAATCTCCATCGTGGCGGGACGAATGACAGCGCGCGCGCAATGAATACAAATGAACCGAGGTGTATGGGACAGGCGTTAGGGTGTAATGAAGTCTGGAATGTCGTGGGGCAAAGTTGTTTTAGATACAACTTTGCCCGTACTTTCCACCGTCCGTCCACAATCATGCTAAGCGTAGCCAATCGGTCTTGTTATCCAGGCTCTGTCTGCCCCGTAAGCGATTAAGACTTGATTTATGTATGTAAGTAACTTTGCCATTTGTGGCCCGTTTCTTAAGCTGCATGTTATATTTTAGCATCAGTTAAAGAGTTCCCTCCTGCGGAGACGATCCTGGCTGGGTCACCAAAACTCCACTTCCAGATTATTGTATTTTCATCTGACTAACTCAAAATTGCACAGCCTCAATTGGTTGAAGATATCTGCTTCAAAGTTGATTCGCAAGATTCCACCTGGAGATACATACATTGTAAGTTAATGTAAGCTTGTTATATGACCGAGTGAATTATTTGAAAAATAAATAATAAATATTTTGCGAAATAATGTCAAAACCTGAACCAGTTGAGGCAATGTTGGAGTCAGATGGCAAAGTTGCAACAGTGGTACACGAAAAATAGGTAAATGCTACATACATACATCATACATAAATAAATAAAATAAAATAAATATCTTGGGACAAACTACACCAATTGACCCAGCCCCAAACTAAGCAAAGCTTGTACTATGGGTACCAGGCAACGGATAAACATACTTATATAATGTAGATAAATACATACTTAAATACATACAACATCCATGACTCGGGCACAAACATTCGTATTCATCATACAACTGTCTGCCCCTACCGGGATTCGAACCCAGGACCTCTAGCTTCATAGTCAGGGTCACTAACCACTAAGCTATCCGGTCGGTCAAGTACATACATCAAGTCTTTATCCCTTACTTGGCAGGCGGAGCCTAAGGTAACAAAACCTTAGGCCACGTTTAGCATGATTGTGGCGTATAGGAAAGGGGAAACAAAATAGTGATAGGGCTTTTACCATGTGCGTGGGGAGCAGAAGCAACTGGTACATTCTGTTTTTTCTTTACTCCCAGACCAGCAAGGAAAATGCTAGGTTTCTCCACCGCTCCTTACTTGGCCAGCACCAATCACGTCTCAGTTTCGAAGCTGACTAAATCTCTTTAAGGAAATTAGCGGCCGATACGACGCAACTTAAGTAGACTCTGAGAGTGCTAATTAAACTTGTAATGAGACTGTTTGCAAGGAATGAGTGTATTGACCCCTTAAGACGATGGTTTTTCCGTAAATATATAATAATACGCAAGTTCATCCATGCTGGTCTGGGAGTAAAGAAAAATCACAGAATGTACCAGTTGCTTCTCTTCCCGCGCAGGTAAACCCCATCGAGGGAACGGGCGAAAATCTTAGGAATCATGTTATAGGTGAAAGTGATGCGGCTAGCCACCCATCACTATCTTGATTCCCCTTTCCACCTATACGCCTACAATCATGCTAAACGAGGCCTTTAGGTCTTGTTACCTTAGTTCCTGCCTACCCCGTAAGTAAGTAAGTAAATGCTTAGTTGTACAAATATAAAGAAACAGAATACAATTCACAAAATAATAAAAATAACATTAATATATGCACAAAGGCGAACCTATCCCTAAAAATCACTTGTCATTTTTGATTCAAAATATAGTCCCCCCCCCTTGACGCGATTTATTTTGAGCATCGATCATTGTACAAACATTTGTCAACTCTTTTTTTTATGTCAGAGAGGCCAGACAAACGAACTAGTGGGTCACCTGATGGTAAGTGATCACCACTGTCCATAGACACCCGCAGCGCTTTACGCGATGCCAGTGCGTTGTCGGCCCTAGTCGGTTGTTGGCGACTCTGATTCAAAAATCCTGAAAAACATTTACAATGCCAATTTAAAGTAACTCAACCTGTTTTTCCTTCACCTTTACACCCGCAATCTTGCTAAATGTGGCCTGTAGGTACCTGTTACCTTAGGCTCTGTCTACCCCGTAAGGGATAAAGACGTGATTTATGTATGTATGTATGTATGTAACTCAACCTGCTTTCTGCTTGCTTTTTTTCAGAGTTCTTCGGCATTTATGTGCGAAATTACATTTCAAATTTACCACAAGCTTTTCGGTGAACAAAACATCGGGAGGATACCTCCACACATCAGCGAAGCAAATCACTGGTGTGTGAAGTTCCCAATCCGCGTTGGGCCCGCGTGGGAACTATAGCCCAAGCCCTCTCGTTCCGAGAGACCTATCCCAGATGCCCAGCAGTGGGGTGCAGCTGCTTAAATACACCGGAACAATATAAAGAGACCTTGGATAAGCCTTACTCTTCCAAGATCCACATTACGCTACCCCGCCAATATTTTAAAGCAATTTCACCAAAAAAATCTCTAAAAGCAAGTTCCGCGACCGATTCCAATCCCCAGGGAAGGTGTTAAAGGATCTTATCCCTTTTAAGCATTTATTTTACGGCCTACCGGGATCCCTGATTTTATTTTGAGTTGACTTAGTAACCTTTATATTGGTCTTAATAAGAACTGCTTCATTTCTGTTGACTTTATTAACTTGGATTAACATTTTAAAAACGGGCTGCGTTGATTAAACTTTAATTAGACTTACGAAATTTTCCATGCTGGTCTGGGAGTAAAGAAAAAACAGAATTTACCAGTTGCTTCTCTTCCCGCGCAGGAATGGGCGAAAGTCTTAGGAATCATGTTATAGGCGATGCGGCTAACAACCCATCACTATTTTGATTTCCCCTTCCACCTGCTAAACGTGGCCTTCAGGTTTTGTTACCTTAGGCTCTATTTACCCCGTAAGGAATACATACATACACACACACATACACAAATCACGTCTTTATCCCTTACAGGGTAGACATAGCCTAAGGTAACAGGTACCTACAGGCCACATTTAGCAAGATTGTGGGCGTATAGGTGGAAAATGGAATCAAAATAGTGATGGGTTGCTAGCCTCATCGCCTATAACACGATTCCTATTATTTTCGCCCATTCCCTCGATGGGCTTTTACCATCTGCGCGGATAGAGAAGCAACTGGTACATTCTATGTTTTTTCTTTGCTCCCAGACCAGTATGGAAGCAAAGGAGTAAGGAATAAAGATGTGATTTATGTATGTATGTATGTATGTACTATTTTGATTCCCCTTTCCACTTATACCCACACAATCACGCTAACCTTGACCTTTAGGTCTTGTTCTAGGCTCTGTCAAGTTAAGTAGGTACTTAAGGGATAAAGGCGTGATGTACATTATATATCTTCTCTGTCATTCAAGTTTTAATAAAGATATGGCATAAAACAATCCAATTTGTTTAGCGTCATCTTAAATCGTCAGTACACCTTCTTTCCAGGCAAATTCAAATCCGGAGTGTACAAAAACAATAAAATCGTATAAGTTTCAAGGAGCTTTCCCTACGAGGTAACGGCAGTAGTGGAGCTTAAATAAAGCTCTCAAGGCTAACTCCGTCCCAGCAAAGAGACGTAGTGTCAAGCGCCGAAGCTTACACAGACCGGTGGGCCGAGGGACGAGATATGGCGGGTGATAAAACATCAAAATCTCAGAAGACCGTTGATTCTTTTTCAACCATAATCCACCATCTTGTGCCTTTCACATCCAATTCCTCTACTCTGACAAGACCATCCTGTCCATCTCACGTAGTTTAGCAAATAGGATGGAACCGCGCAGTTGGTTAAAGCCCATCGAGGGTTTGGGCGCAAATCTTAGGAATCATGTTATAGGCGGTGCAGCTAGCAACCCCTCACTTGAATCTTTCCACCTATACGCCCATAATCATGCTAAACGTGGCCTTTAGGTGTTGTTATCTTAGGCTCTGTCTACCCCGTAAAGACGTAATTAACCGACTTCAAAAAAAGGAGGAGGTTCTCAAGTCGTCTGTATTATTAAGAACTACCTCTTGGTCTTAATCCTGTTTGATAATAAAATTACGTCTGAGTTTGATATTAATAACCGTGATTTTTTTGATATTTATCGTCTCAAATTTATATTTTCTACAGTAATTTGTGTTGTTCTGCTTACGAAAGGGTTAGTTTTCTTACCGTGTTCCGTTATCTTCAAATGTCATAACTATGCAGCAGAAGAATCTTCTATTTATCTATCTTTTGTGTATATTCTCTCATATTTGTGCGTCTTACAAAAAGGAATAAAAGTCTTTTTTCTTGTTTCTTTTCTTTCTCCCGCTGCCTCACATCTATTCTATTGAAAAACTCGAAATATTTCTTACCACTTTTCAAGTATATCAATAATACTGTTGGTAAAATATATTGTATCAATATTTACCTTAAGTGATGTGAAAATTTGAAACAGTTGAAATTAAAGACCATGCCGACCAGATGCTGCCCGCCCAGGAAGACCATTGTCCATTTTGACAGTTCTTCTATGAATGTGACAGCTAGCTGATTCCTATGTCAATTGTCAGCCCAAACATGAACTGTCAAAATGAACACGATGGTGATTGCGAGCGAGTTAGGTAATAAGCCTACTAATTATATACCTTCACCATTTCACCTTTTTATCTCTATAGTTCGTTGCCCGTTATGGCTGTGACTTGTTATGTCATTCAATAAATTTCGTTTTGATACAAATCCGGCTGAAAGGTCCAGTTGCAAAGCCATATCCTATAAAAAAAAAACTTGCCGTGTTCTTCTGCCGTGCACCACGCTCGGCGACACCCCGCGACGCGTGTCACGCGACAAAATGCTCATTGAATTGCATAAGGTGGGATTACGCGCGTGTCGCGTACTGCGCGATTTTATTTACTGCTTTCGGCTTGTTTTATCTACTACGGCTTGTGGTTTGGATGGTGGAGCTGATGAATATTTTTGTGTGGTTAGGAGTCGGTTCTGTTCGTGGACGACGAGATATTTTTACCGTAGTATTTTCGTTCGGAATTCATAAGAAAAACGGATTATGTACTCGTAGGACCACTCAAGTGTGTGAAATCCAAAAAATATTTTTGCAAATTGACCGCCGAGGGCTCTTAAAAATATCAAAATAACAAACAAATTGAAATTGAGCTACAAACGCACTGCTATAGTAATGGGGACGAAACTGTTGGATTTTAATTATTCAAAACTTTCTGGCCTTTTTTGGCGGTCGAGTATAAAACCCGGTGGCCACCAAACTTTCCGGTAATTTTGGACGAGCGCCAAACGTGCCGGAGGTGCCGTTTCTGAGGAACTTTGGAGGTTGGAAACCCATCTGATACAGCAACACCTACAGAGAAATACCTACCAAAATCTCTTCATGGGAATGGGCGAACATTATTTACTTTCCACGCCGGCACAGCACAATAAAAAAATAGAACAGCCTTCAAATGTAGCTAAAGTCCGCCTATAGATTTCACAATAAATTGTATATCTATTTTACTTGTATGTTTGAAGCCGATGCCTATAAGATTTGAAGAGTTCCTTCAGTTTCTCCAAGATCTCGTCATCAGATCCCGATATTGGTGTTAATAGGACCAAACTCGAAGTATTGCCTTTCCAACGAAAAAACGAATTTTCTAAATCGGTTCACAACTGACGGAGCTCTGAGGTAAACAACTGAATTTTTCGAAGTTGCTCATTTATCATTTATAGTCTGACAATATAATAAAACAAGACAATGCCTTATTCAAATTACCTTCAGGTTCAAAGCAACGTAAAATACAATATAGTGAATTTCTCCGAAGTGTGGGGAGAAGCAGAATCAGATAAATACCTACCCACTTCCCTTCTGTCAACTTCTCGTAGAAATCCACAACACAGTCATCTATGTAAAATGTCAAATGTTTGAGAAGATGATTATACAATCTTGAGTGGCGTACAGCCATTTTCCTCGATGTTTCTTTGACCACGCTGTTATAAATATATCTTAAAACTAGCTGACTATACGTTGATTCAGTCAGTCATACACATTCATACACAAATCACGTCTATATCCCTTACGGGGTAGAGAGAGCCTGAGGTAACAAAACCTAAAGGCCACATTTAGCATGATTGTAGGCGTATATATGTGGAAAAATAAGGTTTTATTTTTATTACTAGCATTTTCTCTTTTTATGTACTCATGACGATCTTTTTGTGAATCTACATTGACATTTCATTTATCTTTATTTTTGTTTGTTGTTATTTTGTTTTTATTACAATTGACGATCCTTTTGTGAATTACTTATGTTTGAAATTTAATTGTACTTTTAAAAATGTGATAAATAAATCTATCTATCTTATCTATTACTAAAACGTATAGGAATTGCTTCGTAATACACGACCTCGTGACAAGGCAGAGTTCGATACACTAGCGTTTGTCAGCGAACGTGCTCCCAATGGAATGAGGTTGTTCAGAGATATTATAATACATCTGCAATATTACTTCTTAGAATAAAATAATATTCCTTGCAAAATGTATCCAGTTGCCATCTAAAACTTTTGGTAAATATATAGTGTCTGTTATCGTTGCCATTGTGTATTTTGTTTTATATTCTTTCTTCCATGCTGGTCAGGGAGGAAAGAAAAAACATAGAATGTACCAGTTGCTTCTCTTCCCGCACATATGGTAAAAGCTTATCGAGGCAATGGGCGAAAATCTTAAGAATCATGTTATAGGCGATGCGGCTAGCAACACATCACCATAATTGATTCCCCTTTCCACATTATACACTACAATTATGCTAGACTTAGACTCTCTACCCCGTAAAGGATAAAATACGTGATTTATGTGTATGTAGAGTCGAGGGCATAAATATCACACACACACATACATACATAAATCACGTCACTACCCCTTACGGGGTAGACAGACTCGAGACTAAGGTAACAAGTCCTAAAGGCCACGTTTAGCATGATTGTGGGCGTATAGGTGGAAACGAGAATCAAAATAGTGTTGGGTTGCTAACCTCATCGTCTATAACATGATTCCTATGCCCATTCCCTCGATGGGCTTTTACCATCAGCGCGGGTACATTTTATGTTTTTTCTTTACATATTTTGAAAAATGAATGTGTCACCAATTTAATTATCCCTTTCCTATACGCCCTTAATCATGCTAAACGAGGCCTTACGGTTTTATTACCTTATAGGCTCTTTTTACCTCGTAAGGGATAAAGATGTGATATATGTATGTATTTACCAATCTTATTGTATGTGGCATAATGGTAACGTCAAATTTATGCCCTTGACTGTAGTATACATTTCAAACTTGTACTTTGTCACCCGTCTTTTAGAGTCATGTAAGAACGTTCAGGTCAGGAATATAGGGATGCCGTGGCAGTCTTGTAGACGACGCGTAGAAGGCTGTTACAATATCATAAAATAACTGAGCGCTATGCCGTCATTTCTGAGCGGTACATTTATGGAATTTCTCAAGTACAAGTGAGGAATTACGACTAATTATTAATTTACGGCGTTTTTATAAAAAAATGTCGAAAAACCTAGTGCCGCTTTAAAGTGGTGGTGCCGGAAGTTAGTGCAATTTTTTTTCAATGTATGAGAAAAAATCTGTACCGCTCAGAAATGACGGCATAGCGCTCAGAGTTATTTTATGATATAGTAACAGCCTTCTAGCTTCGTTCAGGCTGGTTCATTTCACATGTTTTTTTTGTCCATGGGCTTGTAGTCTATTGGCATTAGCCGGTGGAGCTCATATACCTCCCGTAATACCGGGCTACCGCAAATCCCACACACGCGTATCGCGATGACTTACGTTTTCCCCTATCACAGCTATCAGGCACGTTCATCTATTTTTGTTACGGGACCCTAATAAAATCGTAATCGATCCGGAGATAAATATCTTGGGGTTCCTTTCCGTCCAGTCATGGACCGTTAATGAGAATTCTTTGCTAATGACAAAAGAAATGAATAAAGTCATTAGTGCCGGGTTGAAATATTGCATATTTAGCTGTTCGGGGTTGGTGAGTTCGGCTTATTTTAGGAGTGATGGGGGTTATCTGTCGATTTATTTGAGGAAAGAATGAGCTGATCTCAGCTGTAGCAAAACGGAATGTACTCGATAAAGTTAGGGCCGAAAGTTTTTCAAGTGGAAAGACCGTGGATCAACAAGCGCAGCGTGGGACGTCCACCAACTAGTTGGACGAAGGTTGGACGAAGGACCAGGTTAAGGTTGCGGATTCACAGCGTTTGCAAGCCGGTTCCAACCGAGGCAGCTATAGGGCTATTAGGAGGTCCAATAGTGGACGCCCCTATTATTTCTGATTTGGTCATGATGATGAAAGTTGCAAGGGATGGCATAGTTAGTTAGTTGTAACGGATGCTGTTCTGAGAGTAAAGAAAAAACAAAGAATGTACCAGTTGCTTCTCTTCCCGCACAGATGGTAAAAGCCTATCGAGGGAATGGGCGATAATCTTAGGAATCTTGTTATAGGCGATGCGGCTAGCAACCCATCACTATTTTGATTCACCTTTCGCCCTTTCTATACGCCCACAACCATGCTAAACGTGACCTTTAGGTCTTTGCTACCTTAGGCCCTGTCTACCCCGTAAGGATTAAAGACGTGATATATGTGTGTATGTAACGGACTACGAGTATTTGCCGCAACTCCACATCTAAAACTCTTCAAGGACCTCTTGGAAGGTCCGCCCGGATCGCTTCCACAGTCTTACTCACTAATTATGCTAAGCAGTAGTGCTTTTGCTGTGTTCCGGCGTAAAGAGTAATAGCCGGCGAAATTACTGGCACAAGAGCCTATTTTAGCCCTCCAGGCTGGCGATGCACCTGCATCCTTCTATTATTGCGAGTGTCCTTTCATGCCCTTATCGTAAAAATAGTAGTTTGTTACGCAAGGCTGCAAAGTTTATGTTTGGCGCGAGTAACTGTATTGAAATTTTTATATTGCAAATAGGCCGCCAAGGGCTCTTTTACATGTCTTTTTTTGAAACTACCAGCAAGTAAAGGAAGCAGCAGGGAAGGAAGTGGAGGAAGGAGGAGAGCAATGAGCGAAGCGAGTGGTTCAATAGAAGATTCCTGAGCGTCACGAGGGTTTCAAGGCACGAGACACTAAACAACTTTGCTGCCGAGCGAAACACCATTTTTCATCTCATTACAGCGAGAAAAATGGTGGATGGATAAAAACAGTTGAACTAATAGCAAATCAGTTTTTTATTTAGCAACGAACGTTAGCAAATCCTGAAAATAATCGCGTTTCTGAACGAGACATTATTTAACCTAATTAAGCACTATTCATGTAAGCAGGACGGCAACATACAAAGTTCAAATTTCAAATTTCTGAGTACATGAGTAGGTGGACAATGGTTTCGATTTAAAAAACCTTTTTCAACCAAGGTGGGAAAAAGCACTTTTGCACGCAGTTTTTGAAGGAGAAAGACAGCATTTTCGAGCAAGTTAGGTAAAAAAACTTTTGTAATCACAATCCGTGGAAAATACCAAACAAATTACCATTTAAGCGAGTTCCCGCGAGCTAGTTCCGCTAGTTTTTCCCGGCATTGTCTTAAGCGTCAGTAAAGAGGCAAGCAATTTCCGCACCAGTTTGCGGGTAGTTCTAATTAGATGGCAACACGGGCGATAATTGAATGAAATTGCACTGGAGTAGGGTGACTATGGAGTAGGAAGGTTTTAACGAGGATTTTTCCGCTACATAGACTTTTGACCCTTGTTACTTCATCTTTGCAACCGCAGACGCGTGGTTTTAAATACCTAACCTACAAATTTCCTTTTTAATACAAACTTTCGTGGTGACTGTACTTTTTGTTACCTGCATTTGAATTGTTATCCGTTTTTCGTATGTACTAAATTTCAAGTCAATCAGATCAATCGTTGAAGAGTTTTCTCCTGCGGAGACGGTCCTGACCGGTAGGCTTATCGTGTTCATTTTGACAGTTCATGTATGGTCTATGGCATTGGAATCAGCTAGCTGTCACGTTCAAACAAGAACTGTCAAAATGATCACGATGGCGATTGCGAGCGAGTTAGATAATAAGCCTACGGGCCACCAGACCACTACCAGATTCACTACCAGATTGTTGTATTGTCATCTGACTTACACAAATATGCGAAATTTCAGTTGAATCGGATAAAGACATCTGCTTCACAATTGAGTTGCAAGATTCACCTGGAAAAACATACATACATTGCAAGTTAAATAAAAGCTTTTAATATTGTAGTAACACGGCCAACGTTTCAGAAAAATGCAGGTACAACCTATAAAATTTTGTACCAAATCAGAAGGAATACATTTTAAAATACCTTCCTCATGGTAACCGTTGTCGCGTGCGTGCCCCGCCCCGCGCCCCGCGCCCCGCGTTACCCACATCCGAAAGGCAATCTACAATTTTGAATTCCGAATTCCGGAATGCAAATTTCAATTTGGAATGGCTAAGGTAGCAAGAGCTGAGCACGGAAGGGTAACGGTTATTTCCGATATAATTTGGGCAGCGGGCCAAGACGCAGCTATTGATAAAACTTGGATGTTAAAAATGAATCCTAGTAGGAAATAACAGGATATACTCTCATAATAGAAGAAATCATAGAAGAAATTGCTTCCATGTTGGTCTGGGAGCAAAGGAAAAACATAGAATGTACTAGTTGCTTCTCGTCTCGCACAGATGATAAAAGCCCATCGAGGGAATGGGCGAAATTCTTAGGAATCATGTTGTAGGCGATGCGGCTAGCAATCCATCACTATTTTGATTTCTTATTCCACCTATACGCCTAAAATCATGCTAAACGTGGCCTTTAGGTTTTGTTACTCAGGCTCCGTCTACCCCGTAAGGGATATAGACGTGATTTGTGTGTGTGTGTAGAAGAAATCATTGCAAAAAAAACTTTCTAGTTGGTGACAAAATCTATAACATGATTTCTAACAATTTCGCCCATTCCCTCGATGGGCTTTTAGCATCTGCGCGGGAAGAGAAGCATCTGGTAAATTCTATGTTTTTTTGTTACTCCCAGACCAGCATGTAAAATAAGTATGATTTTAGAAATCCCTAAATGGATGCCATCATTCCTAAGAACAGATCCTATTTTATAGTTTTCGAATTCTCCCCACTTACCCATTTGGATTGACCATTCCGTATATTGAGTTACTAAAAATAACACAAACTGGTCGTTTATTAAGCTCCAGCGGTCCACCTAGTGGGAGGCCTGTGACGTAGCACTTTTTTCTCGCCCATAAAGCCCTTGGCAACCGATAATTCTAATTTTGACGAAAACCAGCTTCCTATTTCCTCTCAATGAAATTAGCCGCCATTTTAAAAATAACGACTTGATTCGCTTTTCCTGATTACGAAGGATCCGTGTTATTAAAATGAGGCACAGATCTAAGGTTTCAATTAATTATGTATTTATAAAGAAAATCTGTATCTTTTTCACTTACTTCTTTTACTGGGTGCGTCTATAATTTATTTAACTAGCTTCTCCCCGCGAATCCTTCCGCGCGGAATTACGTTGAAGAACTATGTTGGTAGTTATTCTGCAATAATCATTTACGTTGCGACTCTAGGCAGCTACGACCTTTAACATGTTTATCGCTATCCCGCGGGAACTATGCGATTTTCCGGGATAAAAAGTAGCCTATTTAAATCTAGGGTACCGTCAGTTCCTAATTTCATCCGAATCCGTCGAGCCGCTTACGCGTGAAAAAGTAACAAACACACACAAACTTTCGCCTTTATAATGTAAGCGTGATGTGATTTGTTAAATTCCTAAATGACACTGAAAATTTGAACACAGAAAAATCCGGAAAGTAAAGCTATGGCCCGGAATCGAACCCGGATCCTCGTCATTCCGTGACGCGTGCTGTACCGATACACCACCACCGTACCATCTGTTACAAGGCAATAAAGCCCCAAGGCAATTGGGGAAAATCTTAGGAATCACGTTACAGGCGGTGCGGCTAGCAACCCATCACTGTTATAATTCCTTATGCTAACCGTGGCCTTTAGGTTTTGTTACCGTAGGCTCTGTCTATCCCGTAAGGGATATAGAAGTGATAATAGTATTGTAAGCGCTATCCGTCTGGCGTCACCTTTAACTGTCACTGCCACCATCCGTACCTGACTACCTAGCTAGCTGTAGGGTAGGCGAGCGGACACACAGTCATCGCCTGGCCTGGCATTGACATCGTGGCGCTTGCGGCAGACGGACGTCTCAAGAATCTTTCTTTATCAAGGTCACGTGAGCCATCATTAATCTTTTACCTATTGTGATTAGTGGTAGAAAAATAAGTAATCACTGTAATAGTTATGATCGCTTACAGTATATATACGTATATTTATTTGTTTATTTTAACCTCCGATCTTAGTTCGCCTTTCACTGGGTCCTGCCATCCTCACGTATTTAAAACGTTAGTCACTGTAACCCTTATTCATAAATGCTCTGTAGGCTTCTGCTAACTTAGCAATCGTTTGTCCTTATCTGTCACTTCGACATTTACCTTTCATAGCGCCTCCAAACTCACGCCGAGAACCCCCGAGAACCCCCGAGAAGCGTGAATGTGATCGCTTTCTCGCCGTCTCGTTCTCGCGCTCGCCTGTTCTCCGATCGGTGTCGGTATTGTTGCCCGCTTCAAAGGGTTTCTCGGACGAGAAAAGAGAACGGTATCACATTCTTGTTCGGTCTCAATGCGACCGTGGCATTGATACGGTACTGTCGTCCATTCCGGATAACGATCGAGTATCGCATAAGTATCGCCTTCTCGGTTCTCGCGTAATTTCTCGGCAGGACTTCTCGCGTGTGAATTTGCCACTAGAGGCGCTAGTGTCGCGTGAGGTCCAATAACATTCACTTTTCACTGATTTTGGCGGGCTTCGTGACATAAATTACAATTTCTTTCATTAACCTGTGGAAAAGTGATCTCCTTCGTGAAATTATCGCAAATATGAATTATTTGGCGATGAATGTGAACCCTTTGAAAGCGGAATGAAGATTTTTTTTCCGAACAGTACGTAACTGCGCAACATTGCGGCATAGCTACTCGGTTATTTATAATTAATATTAATAAATGTAATGAGATTCAAAATTCGAAATTGTTTCGGCGCCGATCTTATAAAGTCGCCTTTGACTGCTATACCTCTGGACCTTAGTCAACAGTGGCGCCAACTGGTGAGCAAAGAAACGATAGTCCCCATTACGAAGTCAACAGAGGTCTATAGAGCGTTTATGAAAAAGGGCGTTAAACTTTAATCGTCAGACAACATTGTGTGCGTCGAATCAGTCCGGTCGATTTGCAATACGAGAATTTTCTCGAACGTTCGAGACAACAGATACAAATTGCTGCACCGCGTCCAGGCTACCTGTCTACAGACCGCCATTTGCATGTGGTGGGGTACACACTGGGCTCTCATTTAATCGGCTTAAAAAAATTTGGAGTAGCTCAAATCTTGAAAAAAAATATATTTTTAGTGGAAGTATTTGTGTCGTCTGTGTATAGGTTGTAATGATACTGTTTTATTACGTACTAGAATTCGCCTTAAAATTCGTTAGTTTTTTATTTTCAAAGCAAAGAAGTAACTAAATTTTTGGGTATCTAGTTATTTTCTATGGATTTGATTCCATTAACAATAAAATTACTTTGCAACTCAGATATTATACTTGAGAACAGAAACGGATATCTCTTACTAACAACTCGGAACAGCCTAATAATCCGCTATAAATAATTTTCCGAAAGCGTTACTCAATAACCTGTTGTTGCTCAATATCATTCATAATACTATGTAGGCCGACAACGCAAAAAAACGCTTATTAATAAATTTCGTGAGTACAAATAATTGTTAGCTAGCACCACTCTTTGCAGTCTTTATCATTTCTGAAAGTCTTTAAAACAAAATAAAAAAAGGAAAATCTAATCTCTCAATCAGTGTGTCCACAGCTTTATGGGTTGTCCGGCAGACAGGCTTTAACCGTCGAACCATTTGCGTTCCAAATTTGAAATTTAAACTAAGAACGATTTAACGGCTTTCGCCCCATTATTACGGCCAGTTGCATTTCGAATAATTTAAAAATAAATAGACGACTTGCTACTGAAAAATAAACTTCAATCTGATGTTGCCAAAGTCTTTATTTCATTGATTTGGAATTGTAAGAAAGTAGCTGGCAATCAGCCATTCAAGTTTTGGTAGTACATTTTCGAAAATCGAACAGAATTAGGCCAATCGGCCATAGTTTAAGTATTTAAACGGAATATAGAGGCAGTTTCAAGCTATTTTTGTGAACAAACCGAATGAAATAGTGAATTCTGTTATCCTGCGGATTATAATAGGATTTGCGGTTGAAAAATAAATTAATCGTTGGCTCCTGTCTGTTAGTCTGTCATTGTAAATATTACAGTCGAAGGCATAAAATATCGATACAGCCATCATGTCAAATATATGCGTCACCGGCCTTATTGTTTGTGGCATAAACGTACATATATATGTATGCCCTTATCTGTATTATGAACTACTATAGTGATTTTTTTAGGCGTACCTAAGATAATTTTATGAATAAAAGAAATGTTTCTTTTATTTGACTGAGGCAATATTATACCAAACGATCATTCGACCAATCATCAAGTAAGACAAAAAAAATGTTTTATCATGCAAAAGCTTTGTTATGCGTGGTTACACATGGCCAGTATTTAAATGAAGCATTTTTTTTATCAAAATAATTAATATTCATATTTCTGTATAAAAAAATCCGTCGGTTTTTCACATGTTTTTGACTGGAACGAAATTTTATTCATGTTTTGATGCAATGCCGTTTTGATACGATGCGCTCAATCCAACAGATCTGTTTCACGTTTGATTAAGCCAGGATTTTAAATGGCCAAGCCAGAGTTGGTTAAAAACTTGCCAAGCGCGAGTCGTATTTATACATGAAGGGTCTCGTTCCACCATACAATTCGTTTCCAGACTGAGTCAAGCACTTCTTGCTTCTTGCATCTAGCAATACTAAGCTAAAACCCCCGTGGTGACGTGCTCAAGTATTCCATAATAATTTTATGACACCTGGCATGACTCACCATCGGGGAGAGGGAATGGGGAATCAAAACAGTGAGGGGTTGCTAGCCACAATCGCCTATGTAACGTGATCCCTAAGATTTTCCCCCAATCCCTCGATGGGTTTTTACCATCTGCGCGGGAAGAGAAGCAACTGGTACATTTTATGTTTTTTCTTTGCTCCCAGACCAGCATGGAAGACTTTTTTAATACCTGTCAAATTTATGTGAGCCATGCGAAAAGGTATTTCGATTTTCATAAAACTTTAAGGTTATAGTTGTTATTACTATTACTACTTAAAATTACATAATTAATTAATACATTGTTATTACTACTTAAAATTTAGAAATGAACTAATTCAGTTAAAAATGAAACCCCGTTCATAAAACCGAGGTACCCTGCAACTGCAATCAGTGTATCAAATAAAATGAATGGAGACTAACAAAACTGTAAATAAAAAACGCAAATTTATCTATTCAGTCGGCCATTTTGAAACAGCTCGTCGTAAATTTGAGTTTATCGATATTTAAGTTGGCTTCAACAATTTTAACTACCGTAGCTTTACTTTTCGGATTTTTCTATGTGTTCTAATCTTCGGTGACATTTAAGAATTTAATTTCTAACGGTAAAACCGTAAAAGTAAACATAAAAAATCATGAGAAAAAAAATCTTGATTCATTTGATAGTACCTATCATTTGAAATACAGCGCCTTCTTTCGTCCCTGGTGAGCAGTAGATGTTCCACGGGAGTTTGTAATTATTCGTACAGAAACATCATTCAAACAGATGACGCTTAGCGATAAAAATTCGCATAGTAACAAGGTCACGTGACAGATAGTAACAGGTAAAAAAAAAGAAGACTACCCACCTGTTATGGGTGGTGTAGGGGTATAGCACGCGTCACGGAATGACGAGGAAAAAAGTCCACATGTACAATGTTTCCAGACAGAGCCTAAGGTATCAAGGCCTAAAGGCCACATTTAGCATAAATGTAGGCGTATAGGTGGAAAGGGAATTCAAAATAGTGATGAGCCAGCCACATCGCCTATTACATGATTCCTTAGAATTTCGCCCATTCGATGGGCTTTTACCATCTGCGCGGGACGGGAAGCAACTGGTACATTCTTTGCTTTTTCTTTGTTCCCAGACCAGTTTGGAAGCCAAAATGGGAATGGAATGTTATGTATTGGGATTTTGCGTCGGTAGGTAGTTAAAATTACAATGTCAATTCTAAATGTCACTGAAAATTAGAACACAGAAAAATCCGAAAAGTAAAGCTATGGCCGGGAATCGAACCCGGATCCTCGTCATTCCGTGACGCGTGCTATACCCCTACACCATCCATAGCAGGTGGGTAGTCTTCGAATTTTTCTACCTGTTACTAGCTGTCACGTAGTCTTGTTACTATGCGATTTTTTGTCTTAAATCTATCTATTATATTATAATGTCAATTCTTGACAAAATCTCCCGCTCCCAAGCAAACACTTGCAATCTTATTCCATTCAACAGAAAGACCGTCAAGTTTGTTCCGCCCGCGCCCGCGCCGAGCAAATCGCTGTAAGTGTAATATTTATGCAAATATCTCGTAATGGGGAAACAATTTGCGCAGCTCTTGAATGTATTTACAACTTTAATTTTCCGCTTCGTACTTACCACACTTTGCAAGGGTAATGTCTGAGCTTTAAGCTTGCTCTAAGCTTTGCTTTCTTTGTGGGTCTACGTACACTTCACGTTCTGGAACTTTAGTCTGATGACATTAAAACTGTTTTTTTTTTACGGATCTGTCTGGGGCACTACACACAATCTTAGATTTAGATTTAGATTATTTATTCATTGAATAAAAATAACATCATTGATAGAGAGAGAGTTATAAATGCAGGCTTATTGATTCCATCATTTTGCTGTAATTAGGTCACGTGACAGTTAGTAACAGGTAGAAAAAATCGGAGACTACCCACCTGCTATGGGTGGTGTACGGGTATAGCACGCGTCACGGAATGACGAGGATCCGGGTTCGATTCCCGGCCATAGCTTTACTTTTCGGATTTTTCTATGTGTTTTAATTCACTGACATTTAGAAATTTATTTTTTTTAACGGTAAAATCGAAAAGTAAAACCTAATTCTAACGGTAAAACCGAAAAAGTAAAACATAAAAATCAAGAAATAAAATTTCTTGATTCATTTGAAAGAGAAACGCTGAAATTTTCAAATCTATAATCTTAGTAGGATAAAATGTTTTACGTACATACATATATACATTTAAACATCTTAATTAAAATCGTAAAGGCTTGCCAGCTAGCCCAGGGCGTTGTTTACTACGCCATGGTACCACAGGAGAATGCGGGCAATCGTTGTAACTTTGTCACATTAATTTCCCATTGTGTCTGAGACGTCGCACCGAATAATTTCCGTTGTATAAAGTCGCTTGGCAAATTACTTCGTGATTTACCCTTCGGGGTGGGGGTACACTGGGACCTCTTAATTTATTACGAGGCTGTACTTAATTTCAGTTGTTGCGTACTTAATTTGTTTAGGTCATAGATTCTCTGTAAGTTTCTCAAGTGGGTCAAAGGAAGTTCTTATCGGCTACATCTGTTGTTGACAGAGATAATGCCTCTGAGGTGTTTGTTAGGGCTTGCCTTAGAAATATACCGTGAAAACTGAGAGGACCTGGAAATGACCACATGGAAATTACTCAACCGACATAAGCCTAGCTCTTAAGTTATAAGACAATTGAAAACTTTAACTTCAAAACACTTTCTTATTTGAAGGGACCCAAGGGCCAAACTACGCAAAGCTTGAAAATAAAAATGCCAGACCGTAATTGACGACGCGGCGGGGTAGTGACAAGCGTCCCGGCTTCGAATGCAGTAGGCCGTCTAACTCGCTCGTAATCGCCATCTTGTTCATTTTGACAGTTGTTGTATGAATGCGACAGCTAGCTGATTCCGATGCCAATTGTCAGCCCATGAACTGTCAAAATGAACACGATGGCGATTGCGAGTGAGTTACACAATAAGTCTACTGATAATGGCATGTATTTGAGTGACGTGCACAAATATTTTGTTCCTGAGTCATGTATGTTTCTACATACACACACACACACACAAATCAAGTCTTTATCCCTTACGGGGTAGATACAGTCTAAGGCGACAAGACCTACAGACCACGTCTAGCAGGATTATGGGCGTATAGATGGGAAAAGGAATCAAAATAGTGATGGGTTTCTATCTATTTAAGAATGAATTTTGTACGGAACCGTTAGTGCGCTAGGCGATTTGCACTTGGCCGGTTTTTTTTTTCTTTTATTTTTTTTTTATTGTATCGGCTTCAGTGTGTCACAGCCTCCCGACAATAAGGACATATCTGCGGTGTGATTATTAACTCCCGCTCGCTTGAACAAAACGTGCACGACTTCGGCATCGGTGTAAACTGCTGTAAGTGCAAAAGAAATAATTTGGGCTCGTCCAGAAATCATGTGATCATTTATGGGGGGGGAGGGGTCAGCAGAATAGCACAAATGATCGCGATGTGGGAGGGTGGTGTCTGAGAACACATCCGTTGTAATTTTTTTAAACAGCAGGAAAATCAATAAATAACGAAAAAAAATCAAGTTATTGCTGTTTTTTTAATTGAAAAACTAACTTAATTTAAACTAAGTCCGAAAAATATAGGGGGAGGGGGTCGCGTTATGATCACTAAATATCACCAAGGGAGAGAGGGGGTCAAAAAGTAGAAAGGGGAATCAAAATAGTGATGGGTAGCTAGCATCGCCTATAACAATGATTTCTAAGATTTTCGCGCGTTCCCTCGATGATTGATAATTTTACAATACAGAATGATGTTTTCTAAAACAAGAAAGGCACGCCTATTTGTGTATAATTAAGGCATAACGTGTACAATCGTTCACCACACCTGTCTGACGAAGGCGCTCCTGGATAACGTTTTATTTTTTGTAATATATGTGAGTTTTACGATTTATCGATTCATGCGGATTTTACCTCTTTCTTTTTCATATTTATTTGAATCGTTTTATCATTTATAAAGCTCCTTGACATAAAAAATAGCAAATTTAAATTTAATTTAATAAATACTATAAAATTGCATGATTTACATTATTATAATATTACATATTGACATTTAAATTGATATTAGATTAAGTGATAAATTGTTATTGTGTGCCCTTGCAGGGCGTCATGGACTGACCAATCATTTGTAACATCTTTTAATATAATGTACATGACATTACAATGTAATAATAAATAAATAAATAAATAAATATCACTCGGACGAGGCAAATGTGTAGAAATGATATTTTCACCATCGGAAAATTGTTATATGTAATATAGAGAAAGAGAGTGTGTGTGAGAGAGAGAGAGAGAAGTACAAAAGCTTCAAATTTTTAAATCTAAATAGGTACAATAATTACTGCCTCGAGTAAAGTTACGGTTACAAGATAGTGGCGGTGATCAAAATATTATTTATAGTTTGCAATTACGAATTAAAGTTGCGAATGTTAAAAAAATGGATCCATATCAAAAGATTTGAATTGCAAAATTCCAAATTTCAAACTTACCCCAGTTCACCGTCTTCCTTCTAATGTCCCGTCTCACTCATTTGCAAATGGCGGCATGTAAACACATGTTTATTTCCAAAAAGCTCAAACATATGGCCACGGCGAGATATAGGCCGTTGTTAATTAGGGTGGATGGAAAGCGGCTCATTTCCTGCGATGATTTGACAAAAGCTAAGCTCAAGTTAAAATGTGCTCTTAATTTTGGGTATTTCGTAGTAATTAATTAAGATTGAGAAATAAAAATATCCCTGGAATTAGCTCTGCAATTTTTCCGATCATTACAGATTAGATTAGATTCATCATCATCAGTGGCGTGCACAGAGTTTTGAGACAGGTCAGACAAAAAAGTAACTATCTACATACATACATACCGTCTCATTCCCACAGGGGTAGGCAGAGACTACTTTGTTCCACTTGCTACGATCCTGGCATACTTCTTTCGCTTCATCCACGTTCATCAATCTCTTCATACATGCTCGTTAGTTTCGGGTACTCCTGATCTGACCTTTTTCCACCCTCCCAACGCAACCATTCATACTCCCCATATAGATCTGTTTAGTTAGTCTACTTTCATCCATTTTTTCTATCCTAGTCACTATATCCTCTTTCACACCAGCACGTTCCCGTACACACTATTCCTTATTCTACTTTCACGCTTCTTTTGCCACACCCAAGTTTCGCTACCGTACATTAATGTTGGAACAAGCACCCCTCTTTGGACAGCCAGACTCTTCTTTCTGTGGAAGTAACTATGTACCTAACTTACCAAAAAGGCTGCTTGTTGATTTTGTTGTCAAGTCGGTTAATTATGACGTAAATGATTAACCATCTTAAGTATCCGAAAATAGGCCTATCGACAGCTCGCCTCCCGGTCCGCGGACGCCCTTCGAGAACTTTCTGACCCCATCGGCCATCGGTCCTGCGAGCAATGTCCCCACGGACACTTAAGTTTAAATTAGATTATTTATTCATTCGATAAAAAATATAATTAAATTGTACATTGTCAAGTTAAGAGAATTTGGATTGAAATCGTCAAGAGTTAATAAAATTAATAAAACACGAACTTACAGGGTCTAGGGTAGTTGGTTCGTTTAGTTTGCCATCAAAAAAAGGTTTTTTAAATTCTTTTTGAAGTTTTTTTTTAAGTAATTAGCTGTCGAAAATAATGACAGTTCCAACCAGAGCCTCCGTGGGCATAAAACATTGTTTTAGCAAACCCATCAATAACGCTTTAGGCTCTAGGCGTCGGTGTTTCGGGAACTGCTAAAATATTGGAACATTCTTATTGGATTAGAGATTGATGTTCCTTCAGTCTTGTTCTGAAACATCATCAACTTTTTAAATAATACACCTATAGTAGTATTTTTTTGTTAAATATTCCAAAATCAGAATTTTTTGAAACTACACTCAACTTTTTTCTGGTTTTTCTTTTCGGTTTTCTACTCAGGCAGGCATACATACATACATCACGTCTTTAAAACCTTAAGGCCACGTTTAGCATGATTAAGGGTGTCTAGCTGGAAAGGAAAATCAAAATAGTGATGGGATAGCCGCATCGCCCATAACATGATTCCTAAGACTTTCGCCCATACCCTCGATGGGCTTTTACCATCTGCGCGGGTAGAGAAGCAACTGGTAAATTCTATATTTTTTTTTACTTCCAGACCAGCATGGAAGAAGCAGAAGGCATCATGGATCTAAATAGGAGAAAAAATAACATTTCAAAATTACCTTTTCCATTCCGTTGCTTCATTAATACAACGAACAAAAAATTTACCTTGCTACTCCGCTACTCACGTGCAAGATAACCAAGCCTGTGTGAAATATATATCATCGCCTTTATTGCGTGTTCGTTTTGATGAATAAAAAATATTTTTGTTAAATACATAACCCTATTTGTTTTTACTGTAGTCGGAATTTTTTTTTTGAAGGTAGTTGTTAAAGTATAATAAAAATCATAAATAATAGGGTAGTTTGGGAAATTATATGAATGTAGGTACATTATGCTTATATATACGGTTTCGAATCAATACGACGTTGGTTTGCATGTGTAACAGTTGTGTTCATTAAACTTTGATAATGATCCCGTAGAGGGATCGAAACGCGTCAGTGTTTGTGTGGTGTAAGGGATAATTAAGTTTGTGGGATTTATATGTGTTTTATTGGCAGCAGTGGAGGAAGGGATTGCATGAAAAACATATATATTGCACACAGGCTTGGTTATCTTGCACGTGAGTAGCGGAGTAGCAAGGTAAATTTTTTGTTCGTTGAAATGGACCTCCGCAAAGTAACGCCTGATTCAATAAAATCATTAATACAAATTGTATGATGGTAACGGAATCGGACATAAATTCAGGTCACACCATGTATGGATCTTTGGGACGCTTTTTTCTCCTAATAGGATTGATAATCAAGTGCTCGTGATTCTGAGTAGAAAACTGAAAAATGACCCTTCCAGACCGATATTACGTTTTATAATCACTTTTACGACAGTTCCACATTAATTATAAAAAAAAATACCTTCTTAATTTTCTCAGAAATAAACGCAATACGCATTGCAATAACAAAACGCATTTTTTTTAATATGCGATGCAATAACGAAACGCAGCCCACCTGCGCCGTAACTTTTTAATTATCCGTCGCGTTATGCCGTGGGTCGTTCTTTCCTGCCCTCGAGAGGCGTAAGTCGTGACATGAAGATAGTTCACTGGGATAGTTTTAATTTAACTATTTATTTATTCATAAAAACTTGCTCAGCATGACATTACACCGAAGTAAGGCAAAAAACAAACAAGAGGAAAAAAATACACATAAACACAAAACAAACATTCATTATTATCATCAGGACATGATGTCAGCCGAAAGAAATGCTGGACATAGGCCTGCAAGGCTTTCCACTCGGACCGGTCCTGTGCTCTCCGTATCCTCCGCGATCCGCGATCTTGATCAGGTCGTCGCTCCATCTTGTTGAAGGTCTACCGACAGCTCGTCTCCCGGTCCGCGGACTATACTCTGGTTTCTGTTGTCCTGTCAATCGTTCGAAGGTTAAGTGAAAGAGATCCCTTAAGGGATAACTCCGCCTCTGTACATCTGTTTCTCTTTACCTGCAAAATTAATTTGTTTTACGTACAAGAAGACTTACATATTAAATACAAAAATTGGGCCAAGAAATTATAAAAAAAAAATTAGCGATTGCACTCGCTGTTTCCTTGTTAGCCACGACAAAGCCGAGCCAAGTTCGAGCTCGTTTGCGACTTAATGATTCTTTTCATCTGTGTTTACGGACTTGTTTTAGCCGTGATATTAATATTATTCCGTTTTTACATTCTTTTACAGTTTTTTTTCGTCGCAAAACGCTGACTCATTTTAATAAAAGCTGGAGTGCAATCTGTCGAGCGACTCTAATTTATAAAAGCTTGCTTGTATACGCTATTCTTTCATGCTAGTCTAGGAGCAAAGATAAATCATAGAATGTACCAGTTGTTTCTCTTCCCGCGCAGATGGTAAAAGCCCATCGAGGGAATGGGCGAAAATCTTAGGAATCATTTCATAGGCGATGCGGCTAGCAACCCAACACTATTTGATTCCCCTTTCCACTTTTGAATACATAAATAAATAAAAGGGATAAACAATATGAACACAGAAAACGCACAGGCTACCAAAAAGGTCCACAATTGTTTGTTTCCCTAGGCTTTGTGTGCATCGTTAGGGATAAATACGTGATTTATGTAGGTAAGTATGTATGTATGTATGTATGTAATCAATACATTATTGAATATCTCCTCGATACAGCTGTAAACAAGTACCGGACGCTAAGCCTGGCGAAATTGCAGGCGTCCGAATATTCCCGATAACTCAGGATGGCCAATTAGCTGGCAGTCAGCTCCAATTCAACGGGAGCTAGTGCCAACGCAATACAATGGACAACAGTAGGGGATTGCAATGCTATAGCAAAGAGGCAAAGCTATCGCCAAGAGGCAAAGCTGTCGCAAAGAAGCAAAGCTATCGCAAAGAAGCAAATATATTGCAAAGAGCCAAAGCTATAGCAAAGAGGCAAAGGAGCAAAACTCTTAAAAAAGGCGTAACCTTATCACGGCCAAGTTTTATGCTTATAGTGTAAGTTTTTGTTCACAAAATACGACGAACGCGTTTGCGTAAAAATTTCAAACGCTCTAAAAACAGTTTGTTGCCATTTCGATCCGCTAAATAAACGGTGATGTTTTTAAAATAATCTTAATCTGCAAGTTTCATAACGTTTTTTTTTTCGTTTTAAAGGTATTTTCGTAGAAAAAAATATTGAAAAATTTCGTTTTCCGTCATACATTTTAAAATTTGGACCGATAATTGTTGTTTTAAAATTGATAATAACCAGTGTTTAATCGTTTTTCTAAACCAGAATAAATAATTTCGTTTTTCTAAACCAGAATAAAAATAATTTAAAAATTATGTTTTTTTTAATTTTTGACTTATTTTGAAAAAAAAAACATCACTTTTGCATAATTCAATATGGGGGTTAAAATTATCACAAGTAGTCACACCTGTCAGATCCTAACAGGAACGTTGAATTACCAACAAGACTTGCTGAACAGCAGTTGCTTTTTTTTTAATTTAAAGTGTGTCAATAGCCGAAGCTCCTCTTCTGCCCGCCTCTGTCCTGCGCGTAGCCAAAAGGGATGGGCGACAGAGACAAACGAGCGAAATATTTCAACAGGCGCGCTAAGTCAGTTTTTGCAACTGCCATCTCTTAAAACTCCTGTAATTACCGTAGTGCTAGGACCGTATCGGTTCACTTTAATTGTAGTTTAAGTCTGCCGTTATTGCTTTTGGAAACATTTAAAGATTTTACGTTCTTTGAATTGGAATTTCCTTTTTTAAGTATCGGTGGAGACATACCAGTAGGTTTATTACCTAACTCGCTCGCAATCGCCATCGTGTTCATTTTGACAGTTCTTGTATGAATGTGACAGCTAGCTGATTCCGATGCCAATTGTCAGCCCACACATGAACTCGATGGCGGTAATAAGCCTACAGGTATGTACTTCCATGCAGGTCTGGAAGTAAAGAAAGACGAATCGGTGAAAATCTTAGGAATCATGTTATAGGCGATGACTTGCAACCCATCACAATTTTGATTCCCCTTTCCACCTATACGCCCACAATTTTGCTAAACGTGGCTTTTAGGTCTCGTTACCTTAAGCTCTGTTTACACCGTAAGGGATAAAGACGTGATTTATGTATGTAGGTAAAAACCTGAAAATAGGTTAAAGGGATAAGTCCGCCACACATACATTCAGTTATTACGACCAGCCATCCCACAGCGAAAACACTTCCGAACAAAAAAGGCCCCGCGAACTCGCATCTCTGCTTACATTTTCTGAACTAATTTAAAATTTCCCAGTAAAAAACGGCTGGCGAATTTGAGAGCAGATGTGTCGCGTGAAATACGGCCGGCATAGTTTTATATTAAATTTGTCGTCCCCAGAGCTACGTGATTGTGAATGTCGAATGCCGCGACGACGCGGAATACGGACGTGGGGTTTGTATACCGTTGAGATAAAGTTTTGAAATGTTTAACGTACAAATTTGCCTTTGGATCATACAGTATAATACCTTATTTTATTGAATCAGGCGTTAATTTGCGGAGGTCCATTTCAATGAACAAAAAATTTACCTTGCTACTCCGCTACTCACGTGCAAGATAACCAAGCCTGTGTGAAATACATATGTTTTTCATGCATATAAAATAAAAATATAAAATAGTTTGCATGTGTAACAGTTGTGCTCATTAAACTTTGATAATGATCCCGTAGAGGGATCGAAACGCGTCAGTGTTGGTGTGGTGCAAGGGATAATTAAGTTTGTGGGATTCATGTGTGTTTTATTGGCAGCAGTGGAGGGAGGGATTGCCTGAAAAACATATATATTTCACACGGGCTTGGTTATCATGCACGTGAGTAGCGGAGTAGCAAGGTAAATTTTTCGTTAATTTTAATACAATACCATTACTTTCAACTGAAAAGCACATCGCGCAGCGCGAATAAGCACGTTGTATGGTCGTTGCGGCCGAAAGGTTCTCGAGTGGAGACCGCGGCATGCGCAGCGTAGAATCCACCAACGAGAACGGAGGACCTGGTTCAAGTCGCGGGTTCGCGGTTCACGGTTTAAAGTATCAGACCAGTAGAGAGTTTATACATCTCTACTATAGATTAGTATAATTTAAGGTAATGTGCATTGGGGTAAATTCGAAATTGGGGAAAAATAATTCCATAATCTGGCAACGCTTATCTAGAAGCCAAAGACATTGGAGCTTCTAGGTAAGCCTTGCTACATTATACAATCGTTCCCAGTTTAGTGGATATCTACGAGTTTCGAAATTCCCCCATTTTCGAATTTACCCCAATGCACTTCAGTTTTTACACTGAATTATATTGTTTAACTTGCAATAAAGTAATTTTAAACAATTACTCGGATTGTTTCATACAACTATATTGCGTGTCAATGCAACTTACGTGATTGACTGTACACATGCATGATGTAAAAATGCATAATTTTAACATGCAACGCCTACACTACACATATCACGACACCGGGAACCAATCAGCACCGATATCACGTCATCTACGGCTGCTCTGATTGGTCAAGACTCTCGGCGAGAGGAGTGCGCACCATTATCTAGCATTCGCCTTCACCTCACAGCGCCTCTTCAAAGATATTTCGAAGAGGCTAATAGACGCTACGGGTGACCGCAGAGCTGGCAGCTTCCTTGGACAGCGTATAAGTATCGCTGTCCAAAGGTAATGCTGCCAGCGTCTGTGTGGTTCTTCCATGCTGGTCTGGGAGTAAAGAAAACACATAGAATTTACCAGTTGCTTCTCTTCCCGCACAGATGGTAAAAGCCCATCGAGGGAATGGGCATAAGTCTTAGGAATCATGTTACAGGCGATGCGGCTAGCAACCCATCACTATTTTGATTCCCTTTCCACCTATACGCCCTTAATCATGCTAAATGTGGCCTTAAGGTTTTGTTACCTTAGGCTCTGTCGACCCCTGAAGGGATAAAGACGTGATATATGTATGTCTGTGGAACAACACCACGGGGGCCCCTCCTTTTTTAATTATTTTATTTTAATACTAGTTTAGTTTAGTTTTTAATTTAATCACAGTTTAATTTGTTTTTAATTTCCCGTCTGTATTTATTAATAAACATTTATTACTGAAGGTAAAATCAAATACGATAGTTCAACCAACCTTGTAACAATTTCCGTTCAAGTCGAAACGGGCTGGAACAAAGTAAACCGTAGTCCAGTATTAAACCCACTCAGGCTACATTTTATTGCTTTTAGTAGAACTAGGTATTTGGTCTGTAGGTAACCTAGCCTTGACATATCGAAACTTCCACCCGTTCGTATTTCAAAAATAACAAACATACCACTCATTATTACACATAAACGGATAACTCACGTATAAAAAGTCGAGTGATGCTCGACATGTTTCGGACTATTCCCTAGTCCTTCTTCCTGGAGCGCTCGCCGCTCCACCGCCGCCGCCGCCGGGGCGAGCGCTCCAGGAAGAAGGACTACGGAATAGTCCGAAACATGTCGAGCATCACTCGACTTTTTATACGTGAGTTATCCGTTTATGTGTAATAATGATTAAGTCTCACGGTAGTTTCATGTTGAAAACATACCACTAAACAGAAAATGGAGACAAACTTGAGTTTCATCGGTAAAAATGTAGGTAAAAATAAATAAATAGGTGTTTTTCTATCATTTTCGAGGGAATGGGCGAAATTCTTGGGAATTATGTTACAGGCGATGCGGCTAGCAACCCATCACTAGTTTGATTCCTTTTTCCACCTATACGCCTACAATCATGCTAAACGTGGCCTTTAGGTTTTGTTACCTAAGACTCTGTCTACCCCGTAAGGGATGGAGACGTGATTTGTGTATCTGTATGTATGTGTGTCTATCATTT
The DNA here is from genome assembly GCA_949127965.1 of Pandemis corylana. Classification (NCBI taxonomy): domain Eukaryota; kingdom Metazoa; phylum Arthropoda; class Insecta; order Lepidoptera; family Tortricidae; genus Pandemis; species Pandemis corylana. The sequence goes on along the minus strand of OX421866.1, from coordinate 361,255 downwards.
CACATTAAAAGAAGGACTTAATTGATGCAAAGGGATCTCTTCCAGGCAACCTTTGAGTGGATGAAAGGAGATTATATTAGGGATGGACGAGTGCAACTGTACCAAATGTAATATATAAACTCATAAAACCTATCAGACAATACCTATTATACATACATATCAATAAAATAAATAAAGGAATATTTACATTTCACTTAACACAATACACACAAATCACGTCTTAATCCCTTACGCGGTAGACAGAGCCTCAGGTAATAAGACCTTAAAAAAAACGGCCACGTTTAGCATGACTGTGGGCGTAAAGGTGGAAAGGGGAATCAACATAGTGATGGGTTGCTAGCCGCATCGCCTATAGTCATGCCCATTCCCTCGACTTACTCAATTTTACTTAGGTGTTCTGCCAATGGAAAAAATATCTTTCTCGCGAGCCATGCCCGCAGTGTACACACTAACGTTTTTACTGTAAAGTTGGCAGTCCGAGACCGTTCGTTTTTCTCGGAACTTCTCACCACGCACAGTTAAACTCTGGAATTAGCTAGCGGCACCAATTATTCCGAATCCGTCTGACTTAAAACGAGCCTATTCTTTTCTTAAAGGGCGACCGACACGCTCTTAACGCCCTATGCTACGAGTGTCTATGGGCTGCGGTGATTACTTTCCACCTGGTGACCCGCTTGCTCGTTTGTCCCGTATCATATAAAAAAAATCATCGATATCTTGGCCGCCTGATAATTGACATTGCTGGAATGATTCTATTTATGTGTATGTTCGTACTATTTTGAATTTTATCGATACGTGATTTAAAATCAACAAAAAACACCTCAAGCGAGTAGCACCGAACTATTTTTTGTTCACGTTGATGATTTACGCGGGCATAGCCACGGGCTGAATGTAGTATTTAATAAACAAGAGATTCCTTAAGCAGGTAATTTCGTGAATTAATGACGCGCAGGTCACCTCCCGGCGATTAATCTAAGCCCCAAATGTAAATTATAAGATAGTCGTTGAATATTATATTAAACATTAGATGGATTAATGTGCCGTTGAGGAAAAGAAAGACAAAATAATGCTGCTGAATTTCACTCTTCACTTGTTTATACAGGCTATGTACAATACAAATAATATAATACATTTTTTTAATCTTATTTTCTGATTATAACCTAACTAGCTTCGGCCCGCGACTTCGTCTGCGTAGAATTATACATAAAAACCTTCCTCTTGAATCTATTAAAAAAACCGCATCAAAATCCGTTGCGTAGTTTTGAAGATATAAGCATACATAGGGACATAGGGACATAGAGACATAGGGACATAGGGACAGAGAAAGCGACTTTGTTTTATACTGTGTAGTGAAGTATGTATTCTCATGTCTTCTTCTTCTTCTTCTTCTTCTTATTTGTGGCGTATCAAGTCGTTATAGCGACGACAACAACTTCGCCAATGTCAAAGTAACAAAAATATAATTCAAAAATTCAGGTTAGCTGGAAGAGATCCCTTCTTAGGGATAAGTTCGCCTTTGTACTATTTTCTGTTTTTCTGTATTTTTTTAATTTTTTTATGTGCAATAAAGAGTTTACATACATACATACATGTTGTGATACAATGTCGGCAACGTTGTACGGTATATAATACGGTCAAAAGACCTCCCTCCCCCCTGTCGGGCTCTTAGCCAACGGTCAATGATATCCCTCAGAAACAGACTGGAAATCATTAGCCGATGCCCAGGATGCAGCAGACCAAGCACTGCTCTTCCCCTCGGACGGATCCAATAACGAACCGCAGCTCTTGACCACACGCGGTAGTAGCCCGACTCGCACCCCTATTCTCATGCCACTCCATTGACTGATATTCTCTTCTTCTATAGTCTACGATGTGGTTGTCTGTGCTTACCTAATATTTAATATTTTTCCCTTCTTTGAATGGCAAAGGGGTTGGTGCACAGGCAACCGCATCGAAGTGTATTATAATTATGTTTGTTTTTTATTGTCGTTTTATACACATATCTATTGTATTTTTAATTGTTTGTATCACCCGATGGCCCCAACGGAAGACCGGCTGTAAGGCCAGCAAATACTGAGTTGGGACCATTTTGTGACAAACTATTTATCTGCAGATTTTTTTAAATTGTTTTTGTTTCCTTTAACCAATTGCGTTTGTCAAATAAACTTTTTCTTTCTTTCAAATAATACAATACAGGGGCCTTATTACCATGACGTCTTATTGCAATTCAATTCCGACTCAGTTCAGGTTTAAGCTGTAATTGTTGGGTCCATCTTACAGCGAGCGAACCTAAACTGAATCGGAAATGAATCCCTTAAGACGTCATAGTGACCCCCCAGTGCAAAACTTCACTTCCTTTCCTTCTATTCTATTTTTCTATTGTCTGTGATGTGGTTGTCTGTGCTTACTTTGTTTATTTTTTTCCTTTTTTTAAAGTTAAAGGGCTTTGTGCCCGGGCAACCACATCCAACTATATTTTATATATGTATGATGTTTAGTGTTTATTTATTTAATGTAATCACCCTATGGTCCCAACGGAAGACCAGCGCTGGCTGTAAGGCCAGCAAATGCTGAGTTGGGACCATTTTGTGACAATTTTATTTATTTTGCTTATTTTATTACATTTTATTTTTTTTGATTGTCGTTGATTGTCATAAATAAACTATTTTTCTTTCTTTCTTTCTTTCTTTCAAAAATCAGTGGCCCCGGCTTCCACCAGGACCGCGCCAAGAAGGGGAGGGCCCGTACGCTGGGCCCATCTTCCCTTAGAAGATGAGTCCGTGCAATGCAGGTAGGTAATGAGGGGTAGACCAAGCCTTGAGTAACTAGACCCAAATGCCACTTTTAGTTTGATTGTGATTGTATTATAGATGGAAAGGGGTATCAAACTAGTGATGGGTTAGCCGCATCGCTTATCATGCTTCCGAAATTTTTAAAATTACAATCATTAAATTCGGACAAATAATGTGAATCAACAAACCCGTGGCCTTGGCGCGCAGTCGAACCGTTCTGGGCCCATAACCTGATAGAAAATGGGTTAAATCAAGATTCACGGCAAAGAAAATAAATGTATTAAAAGAAATCGCGAAGAGCAAGTGACTTTGTCAGAAGATAACAGAAAATAAATTTAAGCTTTACAATTAGGTTAGACTCTAAAAAGTTCCATCAATACAGACAGACAAATCAATTTACGAGTCAACATAAACATGTCCTCTGTAACCGTTACTTGTATACCTCTCAAGCGTTGTTTATCCGCAGTAATCGACCTCTATTAGCATCGAATAATAGTCCCACTACCATTCATAATACGGCACATAATCGTTAATCAAACGCTCCGGCTTTAGTGGCCCGTGACCGTGAAGGACCTAAATAAATGATATCCTGCTCACAATAAATGTTATACGAGTTCTATACGATCTCTATAGGGGTTCTATATGACCTTTATATAACTAACGGGCGTTTAGTGGCCAAAGGACGGAGTTGCCAGCCGTTTGTTGATAGCAAGTAGTAAAGTGGTCGAGAATACGGCGTAAATTTGATTTGACTTTATATCCCTTTGAACAGTGGCAATAATCTTTAAAACAAGTGGGATTTTGTTGTAGATTTACTTAGTTAAAAGGACTGCATTTCGCTTAAAGCTTTTGGTTTTATTATCAGCGTGTATTAGCGGTGAAGGAAGGGGATTACCTTCGTGTTTGGTCGCATTGAAGATCTATGTTGATGACATTGTACTATGCAATAATAAGGTGAACGTAAAGTACAGACCGCGGAACATTTTTTTTGACTAGTAAATTTATAGACGAGGAAAGATTTAAAAAACTGCCGACTTGAAGAAGCAAATATCTATGTTTGCGTTGTTAACACGATGGATCATGTCAGCATGTATTCGAAAAATTCCAAAATGAAAAGAACATTCCCGTAGAGCTCCATCTAAAGCTTTCATTCAAGATGTAGTCACGACTTTTTCCCATTTTGATCATCATCATCATCATCGCCAGCCACTTCACATAAAACCGGTCTTGCACCGCCCTCACCCAGCAAAGTCCTGCACCCTTCACCAGGTCATCAGTCCATATTGTGGGGGAACGCAGTGATGATCAAAGTTTACATTGTTTTATTGGATTTTTGATTTTGATTTTTTGTATGCATTATTTTACTGTAGGTATCTTATTGTTTTTATTTTGTTTTTGTGACTTTCTTATGTTTTGGACCATTCCAATCTAATCTAATCTAATCTAATCATTCGTCAACCGGAATAGCCACTGAGAAACTTTTACAAGGATCTTTAACTCTACCACCGACGGAAATATTTCAGATTCATTTTACACCATTCATTTTGATAATATAATATTTCTAAAACTAGAGTGAGCCCAGCCTTGCGTGAAAGTACTGATATTTATGGACATAGGTGTTCTGAGCTGATCTACATTCCTTGGCCACAGTTCAATCGGTTTCCGTGCCTGCAGTCTGTAAAATCTTGACACTAAACTGTATTTGGCTCAAGCTATGGATTGCGATAAAATTTCGTTAGAATCTTACTTAATAAGTTCTTGTTCTAGTTACTAAACTATTGGCAGAGAGGTGATTGTCGATTGAGGGTTTGAACCATCTCCGCACGGCTCAAAATTTGAAGTTGCTAATAACTGTAACTGTGGATACAGAGCCACTTTCAAATCAACGACAAATCCCCCTTATACTGATACCATCATCTTCTCCGGCCTCACTGCTGAGCACAGGCCTCTCAGAATGAGGACTTGGGGCTATGGATCCCAAGCGGGACCAGTGCAGATTGGTAACTTTACACACACCACTGAATTCAGTGGAAATGGCCTAACAGAGGAAACCCTCACGACGTTTTCCTTCACAAAGAGCTCAATTCGAAATGAGAATTCTCAAATAAATGAGACGCGTTTAACCTAGTTCGTAGTGACCCTTCCTGCGGAGTAAGCGTCCCGGGTTCGAATGCTGGTAAGAGCATATATGAGTTTGACTTTTTTTTATATGTGCTTATGTGCTTGCAGTAAAGTTGATGGCCCCAATGGAAGACCAGCGCTGGCTGTAACGCCAGTATTATACTGAGGTGGGACCATTTCGTGACATGTATGTTCATATGTTTTTACTTCTTTTTTCTTGTAATTTACTGTGTAATGTCACGAATAAATGTTTTCTTCTTCTTCTTGATGAGCATGAATATTTTGTTCCTGGGTCATGGATGTTTCTTATCTTTAAGTATGTATTTCTCTATAATAAGTACGTATATTGTTGTCTAGTACCCATAACACAAGCCTTACTAGCGCTTACTTTTGGAGTGGGTCAGTTTGTGTGAATTGTTCCCTAATATTTATTTATTATTTAATTCCGAGGTAGGTACAAGCCTGGGTTTGACCCCACGACCTTCTGCTTGAATCATGGGTCAAACCACCAGACTACCACCATTTGGTACCGTACACGTTGCACATTTTGGAAAAACTTTCCTAAGTGCATTCCAGTAGTTCAGGCGTTGCCACTAAAATATATATTTACCTCTAGTAATATATTATGATACAACATAATAGCTTGTTATTGTCTAGTAGCTGTATTTTAGCCTCACCTGCATCGAAGATTATCCGCGCCGCTCAAACTTCCGCAGACTACGGCATATAGCGAGCTAAGATGTTTATCCGTTGAGAAAAATCGACGAACCTTTAATATATATGCAGATAGTAACCGAGGTAAAACTAGGGATGAGGGGCGAGAGAACTTACCCTTAGCTTGGGAAAGTGATAGTTCTTGTCAGTGATGAAAACAATACTTTTCAATACTATTGCTCAAAAAATAGTTCGTTTTTGCGCACTAGTGCGATTTGCTTTTCTGTTTTGTTTTAATTTGTACTTGTTTCAATTCACGACTACATACTGAATGAAGAGTTATTACAATGTTAGTTTGAACCAAGACGTAATAAAAGTAAAATCCTATTATAAGTGTAAAAATGTAAAAATATCAAAATAAGAAGCCTGACTCTAGTCTAGTTTGAGTTTTTCGGAATTTATGTACGAAATTAAATTTGAAATTTACTATTAGCTTTTCGGTAAAGCAAAACATCGTAAGGAAACCTGCACACATCTGCGAAGCAATTCAATGGTGTTTGTGAAGTTCCCAATCCGCACTGGGCCCGCGTGGGAACTAGCCCAAACCCTCTCATTCTGATGATGATGATGATTTTTAATAGACCCTTTATTTTGATCAAACGCCTACTATTTTACGAGCTCACCTGACCTATCTCATCTCTGCTCCTCTCAGCTGGCGATGGGCGGTAAACAATCGGTTTGGGCGGTGAATAATTCATCGCTCGCTGGCTTATTTGCCCACTGTACACTTCCTGATTTACACATAAAACTTGCTGCTTGCTTTATTTGTACTCCGTACCCATATTTAAACGGTACATGAGCATTAAATTAATGTAACGTTACATACAGTGGAGAAACTCCTTAATTTATACAGAGTCCAAGTCCAGTTCTGCATGGAGTATTAAATTGCTGCCACCTTTGGGTTGGCTCTGCCTTTGGCATGCAGTGGGGTCACCAGGGTACGCCTACCCTTTTGTACAAGTGAAAACTCTTTACGAGTACCAACGGACCCGGGGAGGTGCGGATGCTTATGTGGGACTCTCTCCCCACCCTCTTTCCGCACGGAGGGTACGCCTACCCTTTTTTCCGGAGTGAAAACTCTTTACGAGTACCACTGGGCCTGGGGAGGCCCGGATGGTTATGTGGGACTCTCTCCACCTGCCACTTTCCGCACGGAGGGTACGCCTACCCTACCCTACTCTACCCTAGCGAACCCCACTGCATGCCATTGCTTGTTACGGGCACACACATTCTCTCATTATTCAACTGACACTATGAGGTATAACTTTATTATAATATGTATAAATTGCATAGATTAGGCGGCCATAATTATCGTGATATAGTACATACATACCGTCACGCCTCTTTCCCACAGGGGTAGGCAGAGACTACTTTGTTCCACTTGCTATGATCCTGACATACATCTTTCGCTTCATCCACATTCATCAATCTCTTCATACACGCTCGTCGGTTTCGGGTACTCCTGACATGACCTTTTTCCAAAACGTCTCCTATTTGGTCTCGGAACGTCCGTCTAGGCCTTCCCCTCCCAACGTTACCATTCACACTCCCCATGTAGATCTGATATAGGTATGTCAATATACGTGGAATTCACGATAGTATTGATGCCTAAGGGATTTGCGTATACAGGGATACAGACGAATTATGACGTATCTACTGAGAGACGCCTTCTATGGACTATTATAGAAACCCATGCGAGAGCCACATACTCTACCACAAGCCTGACAAGAAAAGTTTGAAGTGGTTGGTGCTCTCTCTCTCTCTCTCTCTCTCTCTCTCTCTCTCTCTCTCTCTCACACACTCTCTCTCACACTCTCTCTCCCTCCCTCCCTCTCTCCCTCCCTCCCTACGGCTATTACGCTCGTACGGCTATTTGAATTGTTACATTAAACGTTGAAAAACTTGTAGCAAATTCATTACCATAGTATTATGTTTATTTGCGCTAACTTTGCAACACACTGCAAACTTTAGTAATCGCCATAAACTAGTTCTAAAGACTCGAGAAAGTATAATAGTTATTACTCTGTTGTACCGCTAACTCCTACTTTATAGTTTGTGGCTAGTACTATTTTTCTTTGTTTAATCCCGTAGTTGGTTTAAACTGTTTACCTACTGTGTAGTCCTTTTCAAGCCATTTTAAAGTTTCTGTAAACAAACAAGTCTCAGCGTTCAAATAAAATGGAAATATAACAATCCTACTTACATTATAAACGCGAAAGTTTGTGAGGGTGTTTGGATGTTTGTTACTCTTTCACGCTGGCTGAACGGGTCTGGATGAAATTTGGAACATTCCCCTTTCCACCTATACACCCACAATAATGCTAAACGTGGCCTATGGGTCTTGTTACCTCAGGCTCTGTCTACCCCGTAAGGGATAAACGTCATTTATGTATTTTTTTTATATGAATAGGAAGGCAAACGAGCAAGTGGGTCACCTGATGGTAAGTGATCACCACTGCCCATAGACACCCGCAACCTCGGAGGGATTGCAGATGCGATGCCAACCTAGAGGATTAAGATGAAATGCCTCTTGTGCCCGTAATTTCCCCGGCTGTCTTACTCTCCACACCGGAACACAGCAGTGCAAGCACTGCTACTTAGCGGCAGGATTAGCGAGTAAGATGGTGGTAGCGATCCGGACGGACCTTGCACAAGGCCCTACCACCCGCTGTATGTATGTATGTATGTAGTTATCAGTTTCTATTAAATTTTATAATCCTTAGTGACAATAGTTTTTAATGTGTCAAAAACATTCAAACACAGCATCACTAGAGATTCATATTGTTAGAGAAAACGTACATCGCGGACTGTGGACTGGAACGTTGCTCCACCTCGCAGCAATAGCGGCTGATTGCAGGCGGAACGCGCTGCGCCGGAACCAGGTGGAGTAACAACACAGGCGGACTGAAAACACGTTTTCTACATAAATATTAATCCTTGAATTACTTACATACATACACAACCCGTCTATATCCCTTACGGGGACGACAGAGCTTGTCAACAAGCCCTGAAGGCCACGATGCATGATTGTAGGCGTGTAGGTGGAAAGGGGAATCTAGACGGGAATAGTGATGGATTATAGCCGTATCGCCTATAAACTGATTTCCAAGATTTTCGCGCGTTAGACATTATATAAAGAAAAAAAGAAAGAAAGAAGACTTTTTTTTTTGCAAGACACAAATCGACACCTCCTACGCATAAGGTCGTATCGCTAAATCGACGACTTTTCAGGAGAGCGATTATAAGAATTTTTCATGTATTTTTTCAAGTAGAAATATGTCCAAAGTTTAAAGCAGTAGTTAAATCTGTCCGCGGCGGTTTAATTAACACGAAGCAAATCTGTTTATTAAAATAAATATCATAATTTCAAAATTATGGCAAAAAACCTGAAGTTACGACTTTGTGCTCGTTTTCAAAACGTCGTATAAGAAAGTTACAACCTTTTGCGATTGATCACGTCCATTGCATAAAGTCGTATGTTATAAATACGACAATATATAAAAGGATATACCATCTCACTAAAGCAATGCATATAGTCGTAAGTGCGAGTTACGACCCATGATTGTAAAAAAACTGCAACAAAAAGTCGTACCTAACTATTATTGTTTACGCATAAAGTCGTAACTTAGAAGTTAAGACTATTTGCGTGGGGTGTAATGAACACTAATGGAGTGGCGCAAATCGTCGAATGTTGTGATGCGACGATTTGCGTGGAAAAGTTCAAATGATACGACTATTAGCAATCACAAAACTCCATAATTATCAAAAATATTTAAACTTGAGTTTTAGGAAGTTATAGCTTGGATTAATGGATTTATGACGATTGAAAAATCTCATTTTGCATAAAACACGGGTTACGACCTTTTGCGTCGGAGGTGTCGAAATATAAGAGAACATACACAATTTTATAGAAAATAATCAAGAAAAAAAAACACAGACATGAAAAACAGATCATCGGCGTTGTGTGTCTTCGCAAAAGTGAAACGGTCGCTGGCTCAGCATTACGCTGAGGTTAGACTGCAGCACTGATTTTCAGCCAGAACCGTCTGTAACTCACGAAACGATACACAGACAAAATATACTACATAATCCACAAATGTTTACGTAAACAAAGCAATAATTAGATAGAACCCGATTATATTGGTTAGTTACGTAGGCCAACCGACATAAAAATGGTTGTAGCGGCTACCTGAGATTCAGCCTAGTGACAGAGAGGTCCTGTGTTCCCTTTAAGTATGAAAACCTAAACAACATTGAGTTCCCCGAAAAACTTCTCGTTGAATACGAAGTCTTCTCTCTCCATTTCTTCTTGTTCACTCACCTTACCAATTGTGGAGTGGCACCAACCGCTGCCCGCGGGGCCCGACGGCGCAGCCCCAGCGATTTGCTCTGTGTCGTTACCGCCAATACAATTCGCACATAAAGGCTCAAATATAGCTCGTTTTATCCTGCATACTGCTACAACTGAAAAACATGGAGTTGAGAAACTTTTGTGCAAAAATGCTTCGTGAGCGAAAATCTTAGGAATCATGTTATAGGCGGCTAGCAACAACCCATCACTATTTTCATTCGCCTTTCCATATATACGCGCACAATCATGCTAAACGTGGCCTTTAGGTCTTGTTACCTAAGGCTCTGTTTACCCCGTAAGGGATAAAGACGTGATTTATGTATGTATGCTTCAGAGAGCTGACGCAAGGCAATTTGACGTGTTGCGTGTTAGTAAGCGAATCCTTTCATTCGCCCGAATTTCATAGCCATAAAGTTTGTAGTGCGACTGCAGTATATTTACCCGACTGCGCCAGAAGGAGGGTTATGTTTTTGGATTTGTCTTAGTCGTGAGAATGACACGTCAAAATAATAAAAAAAATTGACGCATTCGAGTTTTGTCTATTTTAAACTAGCTTCTGCCCCCGACCTCGTCTGCGTAGAATTCGATTTAAGAACTGAAGTAGACAGTTATATTCTGCAATAACTATTTACGTTGCAAGTCTAGGCAGCTACGACCGTTGACATGTTCATCATTATCCCGCGGGAACTATGCCATTTTTCGGGATAAAAATGACCTATGTGTTAATCTATGGTACCAGCTATGTGCGTTCCAAATTGTATCCGAATCCGTCCAGCCGTTTGCACGTGAAGAAGTAACAAACTCACACACACTCACAAACTTTCGCCTTTATAATATTAGTGTGATGTGATAATTAAGTATTTGGTGAGATACCAGTTTACGTACTTAGAAAAACGCTTTTTTATTCCATAGTTTAGTTAACACGTAAGCCCAGACCCACTGAAAATCTTCAAACATATAATATGTTGTAGTTGCGTCTTGTCATACATTTTAAGTGTTTTCAAAAGAGTTTTCCATTTCTAAAATGGTCCGTGTTATATTGGAAAATTTAAAAAGATTTGCATTTTCAAGACTGAATATCGCCTACCTCTCCGGTCACCGAGCTTAAATCCCATCTTTATTCATATTCAAACAAAGTAAAGAAAATCTATTAACGAGCAAAAAAGTGTTAATATTTCTCAACTGCCCTAGAATCTCATTATTACGAGTACCCTCCAATAAAAATATTCGACACCTAGAAGTTTCTGAAGTTGTTTAGAAGTCAAACTTTACGTTTTAGGCGTGAATCTTTTGTGATATCAACCTGTGAATGAACATTCATATTAAGATTATATTTTTAACTTTTCATCTATACATATAATAAATCAGTATAAAGTTCGTGTCCATACATTAAATAAATTCATCAAAAATAGAGTGCTAACGATTAGGGAAGAGTAGTAAAACACAAAAAAGTAGATTTTATAATTATTGTCTCTCTGTATGTATGTATGGATGTGTTCATTTACATTGCGGACTTTTTTTTTGAATAACGCTCTACTACAATGACCAATCCATTATTATTATTTATTATGGTTATTCTTTGTATTGTTTTAATGAATCGCATTTATTGTAGCTCAAACATACTGCATAATTCAATTGCAAATGTTACCGCCAATTCATTATGAAACTGCACATTTAATTAATATGCAATCAATTGCTAATGTAGTAGCAAAGTTACAATTATTTTGCGACGGTCAAATTATATTTTAATAATTCAAATAAAAACTTAACAACAGCTTACTAATGAAGTGTGATTGTTATAAAATAAAAAACGGTCAAGCGCGTCCCACGGGCGCTGGTTCCGTACAAAATTAAGTTGTGGTGAGAGAGAGAGAGGGGAATATTTATTCACACACATAGGTACAATACACATAGAGAGAAAAATGGAAACTTGCAGACAATAATTAAATTAAACACTAAACTATATCTTAAAAGTTGTACCGTCGGTGTGTGTGTGTGTGTGTGTGTGTGTGTGTGTGTGTGTGTGTGTGTGTGTGTGTGTGTGTGTGTGTGTGTGTGTGTAGGTGTGTGTGTTGTGGTTACGTTACATACAAAAACTTTAGAGTAGGTACCAGATATTTTAGCAGTTTCGAAGACAAAACTATAAAAACAACCAATAGGTACTCCACTCAAAATTATTTATAAACACCTTTAACCGTCGGCCATCGACCTCTCATCAAAAGCAGATGCTTTCTCTCGCTCTAGTTTGCCTAAGAAGGCGAACTACCCAGAATCCACGTTTATTTATGTTTATTTTCAACTTGACTCGATGAAAAATCTTCAAAGGCCTAATGCTCAAAGGGAACTTCTTTACCAGACTATTCTTAGGTTTGATTTGAGAGCTGTAGTAACTTCCATGTTGATTTTAAAGTCGATGTTTATATGTGTTTATAAACGAAAGGTAATTGCAAAGGAGATGCGTGATGTAAGTGTGTTAATTTTTATGTCTACAAATATTTATGCGCCTGTCATTTTCTTGATGACATGTTTATTTGAAACATTGTAGGGCTTTGTGGGCTGTCGATATGCGAATGGATTTTACGGGCAAGCAAGGTAGGATTTCTGTAACTTGTCAAAATCAATTTTGTTTGAGAAATAAGAAACGTTTATTGTACTAAACCGTGTACAATTGTGATAGTATGATTTTTGTAAGTTTCAACAGTTAGTCCTTTTCGGACGTACAATATTTTAGGTACCCAGTTATTATTATAAATGACTAGCTGTTGCCCGCAACTTCGTCTGCATATAATTCGTTTATCGCTATCCCGCAGGAATCACGCGATTTTCCGGGATAAAAAGTAGCCTATGTGTTATTCCAGACTATAATCTATCTACGTTCCAAATTTCATCCAGATCTGTCCAGCCGTTCTGGCGTGAAAGAGTAACAAACATCCAAACATTCTCACAAACTTTCACATTTATAATATTAGTAGGATTAGTAGGATTTCTATCTATATTTCAGTAATTCGTACAAAAGCACATACAAAGTAAAAAATCCTCAAGTTTATTTTTAAGTTTTTTTGTGCTCAACAAAGAGTATTTGTATTGTGCGGTATGCATGCCAAAACTCATTTTCTACGGAGCATCGTACATCCACATTGCAAAGCCTGGGCAAATTAGTCCTTTGTTTCTGTGTACCAATCACTCTAGATCACTGGGGGAGGCGACTTGAACCCAATTTTCCTAACGAGCCCTAATTTAACCTGATCGGGACCCTTTGTTCCTGCATTACCTTTATTCTTAGACCTTAGAATCCAATGTAACATGGGTCAGCCGTTGTATCTACTCGTATATCGAAGAAATTATGAATTGTGTTACTGTTAGTAATTTAATTTTTGATATCCAAGGCAGGTACTATCAAATGAATCAAGAATTTTTACTTCTTGATTTTTTATGTTTACTTTAGCAGTTTTTACGGTTTGAAAAACAGCGCCTTCTCTCGTCCCTGGTGAGCGGTAGATGTTCCACGGGAGTTTGTAATTGTGTCGTACAGACACATCATTCAAACAGATGACGCTTGGTGACAAAAATTCGCATAGTAACAAGGTCACGTGACAGCTAGTAACAGACAGGAAAATCCGAAGGCTTACCCACCTGCTGTGGGTGGGGTATAGCACGCGTCACGGAATGACGAGGATCCGGGTTCGATTCCAGGCCATAGCTTTTCTTCCCCTTTGACGCCGCATAATTTGAACATATACCAATGTATGGAAATATAATGTCTATGACAAAAATCTCATAAAATATTTACATGGATGTTCAGACTAACCCACCATGATTTTTTATACGACAAGGTAGGCAAACGAGCAAGTGGGTCACCTGATGGTAAGCGAGCACCCGCAACATTAGAATGTTGCAGATGCGTTGCCAGCCTAGAGGGCCAGGATAGAATACTAGTCCCGGTAACTTCTCCGGCTGTCCTACTCTCCACTCCGGAAGTCAGCATTTACACCCCCGAGGGTGGTGAAGCAAAGAATGTCCCAGATCACAGGAATTTGTCGTACGAGTCGAAGGCGAGAGCGATAAACATGCGACCTGAGGCTTTCTAATTGCCGCTCGCGTAGCGGGTGGTAAATTGCTAATTACGGCCCGGAGCGACGTAAAGTTATATTTTTTTAATTAAATGTGTTCTGGGTGGGGGTAATGAATTTTTTCAAATTCAAATCGTCGTTCGTTTCTTCGAGAAGTTTAATAGGAACTGCTTTAACGGTTTTCTCATTTAAAATGCTTTCAAAAAGTTTCATAAAAACTGCTATAACAGATCCGTTCTATTCTTTTAATACGTGGAGCTCTAAAAACGCGAAAATATAAAATCCCCTGCTAGCGTAATGCTTTATGAATTTAGTATATCAAAGTTAATAATGGAGGTGAAACTTTCATCTAGACTAATAATGATGGAGATGAAGACAGACTTAATTCCAAACCGCAAAGTCAAAGTTCTGGAGGCGTCGCTCGATTGTCTAATAATTTAGTTTCTGGTTATTTTGAAGTTAATTTAACTTTGTCTGAACTGAACTTGTGTGGGGCATCCGTTAATATCAAGGTAAAAGTATCGACCATATCACATAATAGTTGCTTACGATACAAGTGCGGAAAGTATGCAATTTCCAACGAGTGCCTACTTTCCAGACGTGTGTCGTACAACGTTAAGTGAGAAAAAAGTCGAGGCTCCTACTCTTTTTTTTTCGTTAAATGTCGTGTTGTGACAAAGATAATAATAAATTAACCTGTATTTTTGTTTCATTATTATTATTCTAATGCTTTATTTTTTTGTTAAGGTTAAGTTAGGGTCTTTGGTCTTAGCTTTTTATTATGTCTACTCTCTATACTCTGGTTTCTGTTGTCCTGTCAATCGTTCGAAGGTTAGCGGGAAGAGATCCCTTTAGGGGATAAGTTCGCCTTTGTACATCAGTTTTTGTCATTACCACATACAAATTAATAAATATTCACTTTGTTGCGTCAAATGGTTTGTTTTTGTATAAAACTTCTATACTTGTGGATTTTTTCAACAAAAAATCACACAAATTTTAAAAAAGCACCATCTGCTTCTAAAACGCACGAAAAAAAAAACTTTAACCGCAATGCAAATCTACTCGCTCAGCGCCATCTCTCGCCACAAACTGTAACTAAATTAAGCGAATCGCGTAAGAGTAATGAACCGCCTACCGCCCACTCTACCGTGATCCGCTCCAGCACTAACATAGCTTGTAACAACGGGTAAACTTACACCGGTCTGTTGCGTGAGTCGCTCTTTGCGCCCATTTACACGTAACACCCAGTATCAAGGCGTTTGAAGTGCTAAGAAGGTAAATCAGGTGCTCTCGGTCGAGATTGTATGGTAATGATCCGTTTACGGCGACGAGAGTCGCTGATTAGCGCTAATGAAGAAGACGAGGTATTTTTAAACTAGCTTCATACACGCCTTGCTTGTATGAAGCTTAGGTGGCATGTAAAATTCCAGAATTTCAAACTCGGAATAAAAAAGATCCTAAATTTCTAAGCGACACTAAAAATTAGAACACAGAAAAAAAACAAAAAGCACAGCTATGGCCGGGAATCGAACCCGGATCCTCGTCATTCCGTGACGCTTGCTATACCCCTACAAATACCACCCATAGCAGGTGGGTAAGCGTTCGATTTTTTCTATCTGCTACTAGCTGTCACGTGACCTTGTTACTATGCGATTTTTGTCGCTAAGCGTCATCTGTTTGAATGATGTGTCTGTACGACACAATTACAAACTCCCGTGGTACATCTACTGCTCACCAGGGACGAAAGAAGGCGCTGTTGCCTTACGGGGTAGACAGAGACTAGGGTATCAAGACCTAAAGACCACGTTTAGCATGATTGTGGGCGTATGGATGGAAAGGGGAATCAAAACACTGATGGGTTGCTAGCTACATCGCCTATATAACATGATCCCTAAAATTTTTGCCTAATCCCTCGGTAGGCTTTTACCATCTGCGCGAGAAGAGAAGCAACTGGTACATTCTATGTTTTTTCTTTGCTCCCCGACCAGCATGGAAGATCCTATTAATTATTTCAGATATCCATAATTATATTTACATACTGAATATTATGCAGATCATTTCATTCACTCTTAATGCGAAAGAGAAAAAACATGCAGGCCCCTTTACCATAGAAATGCTCATTTGTGTGTTCCTAGGTGTTAAAGAGTATCTGCTTTTTTCCAAAATGGTGTAAGGCATTTTTGGCATAAAATATAATTATTATGGGTTTTTTTTCTTAATCTATAAGTCTTTTTTGGCGTGGGTGGCTTTGTAATTTTAAATTAACATTTTCTTCTATGATAAATAAATAAAATAAAAATAAAATAAATAAATAAGAAAATAAAAAATTCGCATAGTAACAAAGGTCACGTGACGGTCGGTAACAGGTAGAAAAATTCGGAGACTACCCACCTGCTATGGGTGGTGTAGTGGTATAGCACGCGTCACGGAATGACGAGGATCCGGGTTCGATTCCCGGCCATAGCTTTACTTTTCGGATTTTTCTATGTGTTCTGATTTTCACAGACATTTAGAAATTAAATAAATAAATCTCAACAAACCTTGGAACAAATTACACCAACTGTCCTAGCCCCAAACTAAGCAAAGCTTGTATACTATGGGTACCAGTGAATGGATAAACATACTTAATACATACAACATCCATGACTCGGGCACAAAAATTCGTATTCATCACACAATCTGCCCCTACCGGGATTCGAACCCGGGACCTCTAGCTTACTAACCACTAACCACATAATATTTGGCCATAGCTTTACTTTTCGAATTATTCGATATGTTATAATTTTCATCGTTTGTAAATGTCTATGATAACAAGCTATTACTTCCAACTTGGCCAACTTCTAGAGCATTCTATTAAAAAGATGGCGGACTAAGTTGCATTTACCCGACGCGCGAGTTTATGCACTTCCCGCGTTGTTTAGTGCACGTGCACTCGCCACCTGCGACCGATTTATGTTCTTTGTGTTTAGCGAGTTACTAAATCAGGGACAATCTACACTAATTGAGCTTGTAGCAATTGTTATCCTGATTGGATAGTAAGTGTTGATATTACACAAACATAATGCATAATTAGGCGTTTTAAAAAAGTCTACATCTATATTTTTGGTTATTCTTACTCAGAATCGTTTACCGTATCAATTTTCATACAAGAAAAATCGTGTCCCAGATATTACCATGTTTTTTTTTCCAGTACGTCACCTTCTATACATAGGTACAAAAAAACGACGAACAAAAAAGTAACGTAGGTAGTGGAATGGAACTTTTGGGACACATTTTTTATTGTAAAAGGATTGATAGGGTAAACAATACTGAGTAAGAAAAAATCATGTGGACTTTTCTTTGGAAAACACTGACTTAACGTGGCCTCCCAAACCGCTACGAAACTAGACAAGTTCTATTACGAACTTAACGAAGTGAGCGTAATACAGTTCCCTGCGAGCTGCACTCGGCACCTGCGGTGGATTAATTTGCTTATTCCAAGTTGCCACTGTTGCCAGCACTGGTTCGAGTAGGGTACGCGCGCGAATAGTAGACTGCTAATTATTTTGCACTAGCTTTTGCCCGCGGCCTGTGGTAAATCGGGATAAAAAGTAGCCTATGTGAGCCAGCAAACAGGAATCTGTATAATTAAAATTCGTCTACCCATTTCAGCGTGAAAAAGTACAGTCAAGGTATTTAATTTATTTCCTGGCCCATCGAGGAACCTCTTCACATGGTGACATCACATTACTAAAGAAGGAAAATCGATACGACGCTTACTATGACAAGGTTCCATGGTGGGTTAGGAATTAAATTCATACATACATACAAACCGTCACGCCTCTTTCCCACAGGGGTAGGCAGAGACTACTTTGTTCTACTTGCTACGATCTTGACATACTTCTTTCGCTTCATCCACATTCATCAGTCTCTTCATACATGCTCGTCGGTTTCGGGTACTACTGACCTGACTTTTTTCCAAAACATGTCCTATTTGGTCTCGGAACGTCCGTCTAGGCATTCCCCTCCCAACGTAACCATTCACACTCCCCATATATATATGTTTAGTTAGTCTACTTTCATCCATCCACTCTACGTGACCAAACCAACTAAGCATACTTTTTTCTATCCTAGTCACTATATCCTCTTTCACACCAGCACGTTCCCTTATCACACTATTCCTTATTCTATCTTTCAGTGATACACCTTCCATACTTCATTAAATACATTGGCTGTATGTTTAGTGTCGTAGTGATTGAAGAGTGTAATTATTCATCGTAAAAATATCGACTGCAAGCTTAAAGGTTTGGTTGCTTTGACCACAATAGTCATTTTGTGTAGACTTTCAAACGTTTAAACTCAGCACACTTTTAACAAGTCTCAAATATAACTTACTACTTAACAAAGAATAACATAATTAAGAAGTTCTAAGTTTAAATGGCGAGCGCTGGATAGAGAAATCAGATTCAATTACAAGTTACAACCAAGTTCGTTGTCATTATGATGTAGTAGAACTTCAAAATGACATTAGTCAAAACGTCAAAAGTTCTCGAATGAGGAATTTATTCCTAAGTTTGGATTTTGAGGGTATTTCGGCTCGAATTAACCCACGTGTGGGCGGGCTGCGTGGAAAATGAACGTACTTGGGTAATTTAATTAATTACATTATTAACAGTACTATTTGACTATCTTGAATCTTGTTAAGGGTTTGTACAAGTTGGCTGGAGGATTTTGCGGTATTTTACTCTGTAATAAGCAAATACAAGTAAAGTTTTGCAAGTTAATTATAAACATATAAAACAAATGATGCGTAAAGTCATTTTGATAAATTTTAAATGAAAGAAAGAAAGAAAGAAGACATTTATTCTTTAAAAAAACACAGACGTGATAAATAGATCATCAGCGTTTGTGTATTCGCAAAAGTAAAACGGTCGCTTGCTCAGCATCACGCTGAGGTGTTAGACACCTGCAGCACTGATTTTCAGCCAGAACCGTCTGTGACTCACGAAACGAACTAATTTTTGTGTAAAAAAAAAACTTTTTTTAGAATAAATCATGAAAAACATAGAATGTAGCACTTGCTTTCCCTTTTCACCTATACGCCTAAAATCATGCTAAACGTGGCCTTTAGGTCTTGTTACCTTAGGCTCTATCTACCCCGTAGATAAAGACGTGATTTGTGTATGTATGTATCTTAAAAAAGAACTTATGTTACGTTATACTTTTATCTTCAATAAGCAATTACAACACAGGGCGCTATGGCGCTCATTAGGGGAGGTCTATGTCCAGCAGTGGACTAATATAGGTTGATGAGGATGATGATGATGATGAAGCAATTACAATTATGGATATCATTAAATTAAATCAATATTAAAATAAAATGTATTCAATCAATAAAAAAACCCTTATTATTTTTATTGTTTACTATAAGTACTTAAACAGCTAACAGCCAACCGCTAACTAACCTAACTTCAACAATCCTACAAATTAAGGATTAAGTAGTTATTGCTGTGTAAAATGTATTGTTTTTTTCCGAAATAAACAGTTCAAATTGTTTTTTTTTAAATGGCTAAGATATAAAATTGTCTAAAAACAGCTTTTACACGCGTCCGTTGACCCACCAAAAGGCTCAAAACTGATAACAATTCGGTAAAAACACCCCATACGGATCTAAGAATAACTTATGCGTCGAATAAAGAACCGTCCCGTGATCGGTGTCCTACCCTACCGCAATAATATATTTTCCGGTATCGCGATGTCCCGGGACATGTGTTCGTGGGTGGAATTACCTGGTCCGGGTGTAAATGTACCGATGTTTTAGTGTGCGTGTTGGCTGCGATGTGTGAGTGAACGATTGTGAGCCGTGATTGATTGTTATGTTGGTGTGGGTGCAGTAGTTATTTACGTCAATATTTTTTTTTATCTACATAAATATATATATCACGTCTTTATCCCTTACGGGGTAGACAGAGCCTAAGGTAACAAAACCTTAAGGCCACGTCTAGCATGATTAAAGGCGTATAGGTGGAAAGGGAAATCAAAATAGTGACGGGTTGCAATAACATGATTCCTAAGACTTTCGCCCATTCCCTCGATGGGCTTTTACCATCTCTGCCGTGTCATGCCTATGTCATGTAACTCTAAAAGCATAGTTTTGAGTAAAATCTGTTTAAAGTTTTTTTCGTAATTCGTAGTTTATTTTGAAATCAAGCCGCAAAAACAAAAATCAAAATACTCAAATAGATTTGTGTTAGGCTTATGCATATTATGTAATACCTGGATTATTAATGTTTTGTATATTATATAAGTTATAGGCTATAAAGGAGTTAGGCATAACAGGTTCGCCATACAAAGTCTGTCTTGCGGTGCCCTGTATCTCAAGATACATGACTTAGGCGTAACATGTTAAATATAAATATTTCTCTCGGTTTACTTATATAGTCGTAATTATACCATAAGGCTATATAATTATGTACCATGATAAAAACTTTTAGTAAAAAGGATAAATAAAGAAAACAAACACCCCAAAAATAAAAATAAAACAACTGTTTTAATAAAATTGTTCAACATAAATATAGAGATTTACAGTTGTTTTATTTTTATTTTTGGGGTGTTTTTTTCTTTGTTTATCCTATTTACTAAAAGTTTTTATCATGGTACATAATTATATATCCTTATGGTATATATACGACTATATAAGTAAACTGGTAGACAACCGAAAGAAATATTTATATTTAACGTGTTACGCCTAAGTCATGTATCTTGTGAGATACAGGGCACCGCAAAACAGTCTTTGTATGGCGAACCTGTTATGCTTAACTCCTTTGTAGCCTTTAACTTATATAATATACAAAACACGAATAATCTAGGTATTACATAATGTGCATAAGCCTAACAGAAATCTATTTGAGTAAAACTATGCTTTTAGAGTTACATGACATAGGCATGACACGGCAGCATAGTAGAAGGCCTGTCGCACCTAAGTCGTGTAACTACTAGATACAGTATATAGCCATATTAGCTGTGGCCAAAACTGAGTTACACGACTATTGAGACAGGCTCGTACAAGGAATTGGTAAGCAAAATTAAAAAAAATGTTTTGTTGGTAGGTAAAGACACCCAAAAAAATACGATTCAGACTTGTTACGCATATCTCATGTATCTCAAGTTAACTGACATAGGCATGACACGGCAGATCTGCGTGGGAAGAGAAGCAAACTGGTAAATTCTATGTTTTTTTCTTTACTCCTAGACCAGCATGGAAGAAATTTCTTTTAAATTGCTAGTCTAATGCTTTTTTCAAAAAAAAATGTACTTGTCTTAAGTAAAATATCTTGACGTTGCGACTAGCATCCCATCACAATTTGATTCCCTTTTCCACCTATACGCCCACAATCAATCTAAACGTGGCCTTGTTACCTTACGCTCTGTCTACCCCGTAAGGGATAAAGATGTGATTTATGATATAAATATTATTATGTTTAAAAAAAATACTTTTCCACTCAATTGATTGCCATTATTTGAAATAACCTTCGATGGACAAATAGTGACTGTTACCAAGGCCGTGGTTCAACTGTTTCTTGTGCAGTATTAAGTCTAACAATCAATTTCAGAGCCACAAACCTTCGACCTGCGCTGTGAAGAGTCCGTCCGTAGAGTCTTTTAGCCACTGCCACCTAGTAAACGTCTTCACACCCGCGAAGACTATCCGTGATGTTATATACACTAATTACACTATTACACCAAACATTACACACATTAATTAATATTTACATTAGTTTAAACATAAATCCGCATAGAAGACCGACCGTGCACCGACAATTTAGAAAACAAGTGACAGCCGCCTTATTGTTCTTTTTATTCGGTGCCGCGGCGCGAGGCACTGGACTAGCGCCAGCCAGCCACCAACAGCCAAGAAGGTTGAAACCCTACGAATAATAATATTATTATAATAAAATTATTCTTATAATAATATTTTGTTTCGAACTCAAATAGTAGGGTTGTTGTAAGTTGTTACTTTGCAGTGTCATGAATCACCGTACCTATACAATTTGCACACACACATACACACACAGCTACAGTTTTTTTTTTAATCTTTATTTATAAGCTTGGATCATTTAAGAATGAACATGTCAGCTCCAAAGGCCTATTGTAAAATCCACAACAACCACAAAATAATATGTTTTAACTTAAAAACGACAGAATTGCAAGCTACAGTTTCATTACACTAGACTCTATTGATTTTTGCACTGTTTGCTTTATTTTGGAATTTATAATTTTTGCAGATTAATTTAATTCGTTTTCGGTCCTTGGGTTGTGGCAGAATATCAGTGTTTGCTCCCACGAGCAATGTTGACTACTGAGCCATGGCCCTTTTGCACTGCTGCAACGCACACAACAAAATACTTATAAGTTAAGTCTAATGTGTGATTTCTTGTTTTTCTATTTTTTATTGACATTTTTAACTTGATTGTGTGTATTGCAGTATCAAATAAACGATTTATCTATCTATTTATCTATCTTGAAACCTCAAAAAAATATTATTATCCAAATTACTTGCACAGCTATGCTCGATATAATATAGTATAATGTTCACCATTCCGGTTGACCGAAGCAACAATAGATACTAATCTACCAAATGATCTCATTACATTTGTATTAGGCCTTAATTAGTTCCGAGACTCCTAAGACCGTTAGTGGTGACTTAGTTGTTCGTGTTTCTCAGGATTTCTCCCGTAAAATAGACAACATTCAAGTATTTTGAATAATAGTCAATTAGCGTTTCAACTTTTTTGGCTGTTGGTGGCTGGCTGGCGCTGAGAAGCGACTTGTACTTTCTATGTTTTTCCTTTGCTCCCAGACCAGTATGGAAGTAACGACAAAATTAATCCACGTAAAACATGATTCCTATGATTTTCGCCTAATCCCTCAATGGGCTTTTACCATCTGCGCGGGAAGAGAAGCAACTAGTCATTCTATGTTTTTTCTTTGCTCTCAGACCAGAATGGAAGTTAGGTTTTTACAATATTCATATTATAAAAAGTAATAAAATAATATTACTACAAAATATAAAACATTATAAAAACCTAACCTAGGGTGCCGCCGGCAGCGAGGCGAGGCCCAAGCTACCGGTGGTCAGGGCGACAGAGAGGAACCTCCTGACTATCCGAGCCGTGTCCAGTAGTACCGCCTTCTGTATCTGGCCCTTGACCCCAACCACCTAGCGAGAGCCTTTTAGTAATATTATTATTATCAAACAGTATAAGTATATATCTTCTATGCTGGTCTAGGAGTAAAGAAAAAACATAGAATGTACCAGTTGCTACTCTTCCCGCGCAGATGGTAAAAGCCCATCGAGGGAATGGGCAAAAACTTAGGAATCATGTTACAGGCGATGTGGCTAGCAACCCATCACTACTTTGATTCCCCTTTCCATCCTTACGCCCACAATCATGCTAAACGTGGTCTTTAGGTCTTACCTCAGTCTCTGTCTACCCCGTAAGGGATAAAGACGTGATTTGTGTATGTCTGTATGTATATGTATAATGTATATGTTATAAATGTATTTAATTTAAGTAGAATTTAAGTATTCTTACTGTATTTTATTTTGAAAAAATGACTTTCTGCCAAGTTTCTTGCGGCGCATTCTTCTTGGCAATGATGGTCTTTCCGAATGTGCTGGTAGTTTCAAAAAGACATGTAAAAGAGCCCTTGGCGGCCAATTTGCAAAAATAAATTTTCATTTTCATTTTCATTTTCATTTTCATTTTCATTTTCATTTTCATTATAAGTACGAGTGGGACAGAACGATACGGAATTCGTAATTCTAATTTCGTAGTATAAGGTGTAGTGACGCACGCCACGCATTCCGGGATTGCCCCAATCCTCGGTGATATTGACGGATCAGCGCCATCTGTCTCGCTTACAGAGAAGGATGGCAGAGGATTTAGGGGTGCGGCGGAAGCAATCTGTGAAAGGTTTTGTTTAGCAGTTTATTTAAATGGTCGTACGTTTTTTTATGTTAACAGCAGAGCTAGCACGAAAGTGCTCGAGATTCTTGTCGCGAGATAGATTGACTACCAGTCTTTTTCTTACTGTTCGTTCCAGAAAGAGGCGGCTAGTTATGATTCAGCGTGAAAATAACACTTGTTCTTCGTACATAACCAAGTTACGTTACTAGGACATTCTAAGGTAAAATAAAGACCGCACCCCACCGCACCTAAACCTAAATTAATCCAAATTAATCATCCAACATTGGTTTTACCAGTGCCGGTTATGTACGAAGTACAAGCAGAAAACTGGAATGATCGAAAAGGTCAAAAATAACTGAACCATTTTTGCGCAGAAATGTTAATGTTGACTAGTCTAGTGGATGGAGCACCTGACTACAAACTTCGAGGAGTTCGAGGTCCGTTCGATCCCCGAAAGATTAATCATAGAATGTACCAGTTGCTTCTCTTCCCGCGCAGATGGTAAAAGCCCATCGAGAGAATGGACGAAAATCATAGGATATCATGTTATAGGCGATGCGGCTAGCAATCCATCACCATTTTGATTCCATTTTCCATCTACACGCCCATAATGTTGCTAAACGTGGCACAATTTTGTTCCATTAATTTTTCTCCAGTCAACGTCCGTAGATTTCACAGCTACCAATAAAACTTTACAACGAACGAACGAAACACGCTCCAACCGAACAGTAAAGTAAAATTATCAGCGCCATTCCAAGCCCAAAGTAGTTTGCCCATTAACATTTATAATTCAGCAGAGTTGCCCAGAAAGGTGATGCCTAAATAAGCCGAAAACTGTCAGAGCATTCCGAACAAGAACTACAAAACTAACGGGGCAAAAACGGAAAACCTCAGCGGTTGAGTACTTGGCCTTAATGTCCCGAAGTTTGCGTTGTCTCCAAAAGGGCGTAAGGGGTTTAAAATTGGGTAGTTTTTACGCCGTTTTGTGGTTGTTTGGGGCCCAGCGTATCGTAGGTGGCAGGACTGGCAGGCGTTTGTCTTGTGTCTCGGTCGGCCGGGCGACTGGCTTTGTAGTTTTGGTGGCCCGACATTTTGAGAAAGAAAATGATGGGCTAATTTTGTTGGGCACGTTTCACAGTTGGCTTTCCGTTACAATTGTTTGTTTGTTTATTTTAAGGGTTTCGAATGGTCGTTAATTTGAGTTTGTAGACGGATTGTTTGCGCTCTAACGGAAGCACAAGATTCACAAGTTTTTAAGCACGGGTATACGTGACGAGCAGTGTAAAAATTCAACTGAAATATCGCATAATAATAGCATAATAATTTATCGCAGAACCGCTCAAAAGTGTGTCAAAATAATTCTCAATGTCACTTTAGGTTTTATTTAGTGGAGTCACGCGTAGACCACATCGTAGATAACAGTAATTGTAAAAAATATACTATTTTGTTACACAAAATTTCTTCTAACAAAGTGTAGTAACTTTTGTCCCCTCGCTAATAAGACAGAATACCATCAAAAAATGGTTGATCCAACCATTTGATGCTGTGAAATAAAAAGTCCGTCAGTCATTTTGCTCAATGTCGAGTACAACGCTCGACAAAACGTTTTCAATTGATACCAGGGTTGTCTCATTAGGTACTTCTACAATTGTTTGGCTTTTATCAAAGGCTGACATTTCTTTGTGTATTATTTTCGTAATAAACAGAAATTGTTATGTAAAACTCAGTACTTATTTGCATCTAACTAAATATAATAAAAGGTGAAAATTGACTGGCATTTATGTTGAAAGAAATTGATTTCAAAACATGCTAGCCCTTCCATGCTGGTCTGGGAGCAAAGAAGAATGTACCACCTGCTTCTCTTCCCGCACAAATGGTAAAAGCCCATCGAGGCTAACAGAGCCATTTTTTTAACGGAGAGGAAATCTTTATGGATGCCCTAGGCACGGGGCTGCCTAGGGTGATGTGGGACTCCCTCCTGAAGGGGTATACCCGAACTAAAAACTCTCCGGCGTTGCCTCAATCCGGTGTGATGGGGACGCAATGGGATGCCACTAGGATTTCACTACAAACGCTCCCCCGGTGGCCCCGGCTTCCGCCAGGACCGCGCCAAGAAGGGTAGGGCCCGTACGCTGGGCCCGTCTTCCCTTAGACGATGAGACCGTGCGATGCAGGTAGGTAATGGAGGCTAACAGAGCCTAGGGTAACAAGACCTAAAGGCTACGTTTAACATAATTGTGGGCATACAAGTGGAAATGGGAATCAAAATAGTGTTGAGCTGCTAACATCGCCTAAAGAAGAAACTGGTATATTCTGTGTTTTTTCTTTCCTCCCTGACCAGCATGGTTTAATTTAAGCATATTTAAATTACTTTTATATTCAACAATTTTAACTCCGTATTCGCTTTGGCAGTTATTTTAACTATGAGTTTGTATTTATGGAAGTTAAATACAAGAGGACTTTAAAAATATTGTACATGCCTACTTTACTACATAGTATAAAACAAAGTCGCTTTCTCTGTCCCTATGTCCCTATGTATGCACCACCTGCTCAGATCTGTTCTGTTCTCCAGTCCATTATGGTTACCTGGTCTCTACCAGCGATCTCTATCGCTCTGTAGCGATAAGGCCGCCTATTGTTACCATGTAATATTCTGTATACCTTTTTTCTGTTTTGGTTGTTATATGTGGTGTTCAAAAAAGAGTTATTGTATTGTATTGTATTGTATTGTATGCTTATATCTTCAAAACTACACAACGGATTTTGATGCGGTTTTTTTTAATAGATTGAGTGATTCAAGAGGACGGTTTTTATGTATAATTCTACGCAGACGAAGTCGCGGGCAGAAGCTAGTATATTATAAATGCTAAAGTTTGTGAAATAGAATGTGAGTGAGTGTATGTTTGTTCCTTCTTCACGCTGAAAGGACTTGAAGGATTTAAATCAAATTTGGATAGATTTAGATAACTGATACCCTAAATTAAAATTTTACTTTACTTTTTATCTTGGTAAATCTCATAGTTCCTGCGGGATTGCGATAAGTGAATTCTGCACAGACGGAGTCGCGGGCAACAGCTAGTGTTAGATCTTTCTTTGTCTGGAAAATATTAAGTTATAATTCTTTAGTTTAGTATTCTGCCGGGCTTAGCTACAAGCGAATAGAGTTAATTCTATTATCAACATTTCAACAAAGACTTTCAAAGAAGAGAAAACATTTTATTCTCTTTAGGTTTTGTAAAACAGTTTTACAATACTTAAAAAAAAAGTGTTTTGAAATGATTGTGTGCTGGTCTGGGAACAAAGAAAAAACATAGAATGTACTTGCTTCCCTTTCTTGACGGTAAAAGCCCATCTAGGGAATGGGCGAAAATCGTAAAAATCATGTTGTACGCGATGCGACTAGCAACCCATCACTATTTTGATTCCCCTTTCCACCTATACACCCCTAATCTTGTTACCTGAGGCTCTGTCTACCCCGTAAGGGAAAAGACGCGATTAATACATACGTACATACATACACAAAATATGACGTCTATATACGTAGACAGAGCCTGAGGTAACAAAACCCAAAGGCCACGTTTAGCATGATTGTAGTCGTATAGGTGGAAAATGGAATCAAAATAGTGACGGGGTTCCTAAGAATTTCGCCCATTTCGTCGAAGATCTTTTACCATCTACGCGGGACGAGTAGCAACTGGTAGGTATGTAAATTGAAATACGGACAAAATAAGCCGTCGCTGGCAGCAATTATGCACAAAAATAAATCTTAAATAACATAATATAATTTACTGGGAGTTCTTGAATGTTCCAACCTACACATTAGAGAGAGAGAGAAACATTTATTTACACACATCCGACACATTTAACTACCCAATTAGAGGAAATGGAACCAACAGAGGAACTGCGTAGGCATTATAGCCAATCAATTTTGCTTTTTAAAGAGAATTAGGACCTTTGTGACCTTTAATATATATATATGTCTATTATTATTTGTACCTTATCTTCGCTCACATACGTACATAACATCAACCCAATTATTATAGGGAAACCATTAGGCAGGATTGTAATGGAATATTTTGTTATGTGGGTGTTAAGTTTGACTTAAACACATGTAAATGTTTTTCACACATACACATACACACACATACACAAATCACGTCTTTATCCCTTACGGGGTAGACAGGGCCTAAGGTAACAAGACCTACTGGCCACGTTTAGCAAGATTGTGGGTGTATAGGTGGAAAAAGGAATCAAAATAGTGATGGGTTGTTAGCCGCATCGCTTATAACATAATTCCTAAGAATTACGCCCATTCCCTCGATGGGCTTTTACCATCTGCGCGGGACGAGAAGCAACTGGTACATTCTATGTTTTTCCTTTGCTCCCAGACCAGCTCGAACCCACGACCTGCTTGAGAGGCCACTTTTCACGCTTCACGCTTTTAATTAGAATAAAAAAAATGCAAATTGGCCGCCAAGGGCTCTTTAACATGTCTTTTTTGAAACTACCAGCGCATTCGGAAAGACCATCATTGCCAAGAAGAGTGCCGCAAGAAACTTGGCAGAAATCCATTAATAATTGGTAACGAGTCGCCCAGAAAATTTGGTCAAAGCCGTATAAGCTTGTTTATTTATCCGACTGCGGAAGCCTAAAAGGAGGGTTATGATGATGACGGTTGAACTTGGTGTCACTCGCACCGGGCAGCCCTGGATGCACTGAACCGTTGCACCTGTCGAGCCGGCGTAATTGGCAACAGGGCTGAAAGAGGAGTGGCTGCGAGCAGCCGTACAGCGATTGTATCACAGTTGCGTAAGTTACCACCACGGAACATTGACATGTGATACTAACGCGTTACACGGTTACGCGTTACGCGTTATTCGCATAGACGGTTCTGGCTGAAAATCAGTGCTGCAGGTCTAACACCTCAGCGTAATGCTAAACCAACGACCGTTTCAATTTTGCGAAGACACACAACGCTGATGACCTATTTTTCATGTCTGTGTTTTTTTTTCTTGTACATTCTCTTATATTTGTGTGTTTGCAAAGAGGAATAAATGTATTTTTTCTTTCTTTGTTTTGTCTATCGAAAATATGGCAGATAAAACTACATCTAACATGTAGATGCTAAAAGTAAAAGCTCATCGATGGAATTGGTAAAAATCTTAGAGTACATGTTATAGGCGATGATAGCAACCCATCACTGTTTATTCGCTTTTCCACCTCTACGTCCACAATAATCTACATACATTCACACATATATCACGTCTTACGGGGTAGACAGAGCCTGAGGTAACAAGACCTAAAAGCCACGTTTAGCATGATTGTAGGCGTATAGATGGAAAAAGGAATCATAATAGTGATGGGTTGCTAGCCGCATCGCCTACGACATAATTCCTAAGAATTTCGCCCATTCCCTCGATGGGCTTTTACCATCTGCGCGGGACGAGAAGCAACTGGTACATTCTATGTTTTTCCTTTGCTCCCAGACCAGCATGGAAGTAACAGTTCTGTCTATTTCGTAATAAGAAATTATCATAGATAAATGGCCCTTAAGATTACTGGAACTTATCAGAGAGTCGTGAAACAAGCCCCCAAATTGAACCAAATCTATTCAGTATCTCACCAATTTGTCTCGAAATTTGAAACTGTCGGAAGTTAAATTGGAATTTTACAGCGCGATGCAGCTTTAAATTTATCTGTCAGACAAGTGCCGTAAACACGAGTCTAACTGTTGGATAAATTAACCGGCTAATTGCCCCAAAGTCCAGGATAGCTCTAACTCACTGTCAACTTGACGTATTTTTGGAGCTTTGTTCGTATAAAATTTTGTTTGGTCATTGATTGTTCACAGTTCATTCTAGTATTTGATTCGTTTAAATTACATAGGTATTCAGTGGAAATCACCGAAATATGCTACCTACTGCTAGTTTGCGCGTAATATAAATTCTTTGGAAGTTGAATGAACTTGTCTCATAGCATAAAAATACAAGTAATGCGCCAAAGATACAAGCAAATGCCGTTTTTTACGTAGAAAAGTAACCCAAAGGAATAACATTTCTCGCGAAACTGCGAGCAGCCACACTACGAAATAATAAACACATTTATTTTACATTCGCACTCATTCCTTAGTAATATGCGTTTTTTATAATTTAACGAGTCCGCCAACCACTCCAGTCGCCCTCAGTTTTTTATTTGCATTTGAATAAATGAGAATGTCAGAAGAATTACTGAGCTTTGAGAACTTGCCTTTGGACTTTAGAGTGAAGTTACATGAATATTCTAGTCGCTGTAACTGCCTTGGAGGAGTGCATGAAACTTTAATTTTTGAATGTTTATGACATGCTTTTGGGAGTCGCGATTGCCGGGTGCGGTTTTAGTTTCAAGTTAGTATGTCCTAGTTCTAACAAAATATAATAACAATCAGTAGGCTAACAGTTCTATGGGCTGACAGTTGGCATCGGAATCAGCTAGCTGTCACATTCATACAAGAACTGCCTAGCGGCCGCCATTAAGGGAGAATAGAATAGAATACAAGAACTGTCAAAATGAACACGATGGCGATTGCGAGCGAGTTAGATATTGCCTACAGTATCAAATACGCCCACAATCATGCTAAACGGGGCCTTCGTTGTCTTGTTACCTTAGGCTCTGTCTACCCTATAAGGGGTAAAGACGTGATTTATGATTATGTATGTATGCAAAAATAACGGGTCGCTCTTCATGCAACTTTGTGTGGGAAGTGACCCTTTATTTTTGCTCGTCAGTGTATATTTGTCACATGAAATAAAATTTTTGCTTCAAATATTTGCAAACGGATTGATTATTTCCGAATTACCAGTGTTACATTTCTAGCCAATCGGAACATTGGAAATGAGTGAACATTGGATTGAAGGTTTGTTTACATCGTTGAAAAAAAGAAATAAAAGTTTATTTACCTACTACGATCATAAAAGTAGTTAGTAAGTAGTAGTTTCCTGTTCTTTGTTTCTGTGTTGTTTTGTACTGATTTATGGTATTCAATAAAGAGTATTCGTAGTGTATTGTATTGTAGTTAAGAAACAAAAATATACAAAAAGCTACAGATAAATCAATTATCACAAAATGGTCCCAACTCAACATTTGCTGGCCTTACAGCCTTACAGCAGCGCTGGTCTTCCGGCGCCATCGTAGTGATTTATAATACAAGTACGTATATCTATCGTTTCATGGTATGAATTATAACTTTATGCACCCCTCCTTCCTATTTGTAATTATGACTCCTCGCAAACACCACCTCAATTATACATGAGCCTCGTTAGAATAAGCGGAGTGGGCCAAACACGGTATCTTCATTCATACGCGCTAATGTCCCATCTCCCATGGTATAGTAAGACCGAGGAGAGTTGAGACAGAGGTGAGTTGATACAAAGCCGATTTCTCTGAACTGTGACAGTTTATCGGGCTGGTAACTTGGCAAATTCGTTGCTCTTTCTACACTCCACAGTTTGTGTGAAGTTGTGACCTCGCTAACTGTCATAGGTGCAGAGAAAAAGGCTTTGTATCAACTCACCTCTGTCTCAACTCGCCTCGGTCTCCCCTAGTACATTAAGGAGTTCCTTACCACCCTTAGAGTCAAAGCCATTTGTATTTTTGACACAGACTACTTTAGTTTACAAGCCAATGTGACAATAAAATCAACATACCTACATACACTTACACAAATCACGTATTTAAAATCAAAAATCAAAATTTTATTTTTGCAAATTGGCCGCCGACAGACAAACTCACAATACTTAAAAGTGTAACATTAATAGAATTACAAGCAGACATTGCCGTCCGTCTAAATAGCTGGTGAACTTCTAGTGTTCTTCCATCGTCCCAAACGATATAGAACAAAGAATGTCTGGAATAGAACGTCTAGACTGAGACCTCATTCTGAGAGTCATTGGTTCGTAGTTTACTGGATAACCGTAATAGAAAACTATTTTCGCATAGTATTTTAAATTTATAGCTATAGTAGAAGTAGATAACGTTTCCTTGATTTTGCAGGCGTTGAAATCCTTACTACATTATTAATTATCCTTACTAATATTATAAATGCGAAAGTAACTCTGTCTGTCTGTCTGTCTGTCTGTCTGTCTGTTACCTTTTCACGCTTAAACCACTGGGCCGATTTAGTTGAAATCTGGTATACAGATAGTTGGAGTCCCAGGAAAGGACATAGGATAGTTTTTATCCCGGAAAATTGCATAGTTCCCGCGGGATAGCACAGCCTAAACCACTGGACTTAGAGACTTGAAATTTTGCACATAGATACCTTATACAATGTAGGCATCCACTAAGGAAGGATTTTTGGAAATTCCCACGGGATAAGGAAAAAACGGGAATTATTATATTCGATTCCGAGTGACGCTTTTGATTTTGAAAATTCTTTTGCCAATAGAAAGCCACAGTATTTGTATCATAGGCTATATTTATAATAATTCTGCGCGGACGAAGTCGCGGGCAACAGCTAGTTAAATATGCTTTTGGACGATATACCAAAACGAAACCAAACGTGTTATTTTGTCGATGCCACACATAATGCTCCAGTAAATATTACTTCCAGTGTTAATATCATTTCCTGGTACGGTAATCTCGTTCGTCCCTGGAATCATGATCAAAGCGTCCTCGTGAAAGGAACGCGTAAACGTCGTAAACTTTGATTCCATTGCAACAAAGATGCTGCTTTTGTTTGGATATTATTTGTATTAAGTTTGTTAAGCGCATGGAGCCTCGCTTAAGGGCGTCATGTTTGAATGTTATTCAGATCAAAGAGCAGCGTTCTGTTATGGATGTTATTTGCTGTCCCTTTCATTTACATCCATTTTTGATTCCCCTTTCCACCTATACGACCACAGTGTCTTGCTAAACATGGCCGTGTGTTTGTATGTATTAATTTAATTCTGGAAAGAGCTATGCTCGGAGTCTCTCTGAAGGACAGGTTTCGTAATGAATACATCCGACAGAGAACCAAAGTTACCGACATAGCTCAAAGAATTAGCGAGCTGAAGTGGCAGTGGGCCGGCCATATCTCGCGAAGAACCGACAACCGCTGGGGTAAACGTGTTCTTGAGTGGAGACCGCGACTCGGCAAACGTAGTGTAGGACGCCCTCCGGCCAGGTGGGATGACGATCTGCCAAAGACTGCAGGCAGATGCTGGATGCGTCAAGCTAAAGACAGGGCGCTATGGCGCTCATTAGGGGAGGTCTATGTCCAGTGGACTAACATAGGCTGATGATGATGATGATGATGATGAATACTTCAGAATCATGCTAAGCGTGGCCGTGTTTTTGTATGTATTCATTTAATTCTGAATACTTCAGAATCATGCTAAACGTGGCCTTTAGATCTTGTTGCTTTAGGCTCTATCTATTCCGTAAGGGATAAAGACGTGATTCGTCTATATATTGTATACAAAATAGAGCTATGATTTTGAACACGTGAAAAGTCATTAACAATCCAATATGTATTATTATTAGACCTTGAAGGTACTTCCAATGGAATTCTTTGTTGAAACTCAATCCAAGCCAACCTCTTCATTCCGGTGTACGAATAGTAGATAATGAATGTTTCATTAATTGTGTGGTACAATGCCGCACAAAAGCGCTAGTGGGCAAATAGGCCACGGCGCCTTCCACGCCGGTACTGGCGGGGAGACAAGTGGTTAGACAAATTTGTTCACTTTAACTTAACTTTGACACGGAAAGAAAGGAATAAAGGAAGAAAGATTTATTTTCAATCAATAACACGATTTTTTTTTACCCAGCCTGCGAAGCAAACGTCCCGGGTTCGAATCCAGGTATGGGCATGTATTTGCCTGATGAGCACGAATATTTGTTCCTGAGCCATGGATGTTTCAATTTAAGTATGTATTTCTGTATATAAGTATGTTTTATCGTTGTCTAGTATCCATAACACAAGCCTTACTAGCGCTTACTTTGGGACTAGGTCAATTTATGTGCATTTATATTTAATTAAAATTAAACGAAATAAAAACAGACCTTTGCAACATTACAGAACAAGCATTTCTTATTTACACGAGATTTTATTCACACCTAATTGCGTATTCGAACTACCTTTTTAAACTGCCACCTACTTAAACTGTCTCCAACTTATTTCTCTTATTGGTTGTCTGGAAGAGATCGCTATTAAGCGATAAGACCGCCTATTGTCTAATTTGTTCTTTGTTTCTGTATTGTTTTGTACTGATTTGTGGTGTTCAATAAAGAGTATTTGTATTGTATTGTATTGTACCTTTTTGTTTCAACTTGAACGCCCCAAAATGTATAACACTTGTTCCCTCACCCGTACCTCCAAGTGCTCGATACCCCATTAATCAAGCCGCAATGATAGCGTTGAAAAATGGCGGCTGTAATTGAAACATCGCGTGCGGCCCTGATTCATGCGCCGGCGCTTGTGGCGCCACCGCGAGTCCGGACATTAACAAGTCATTAACAAATATAAGAAGTCAGGGTCCTTGGAGAATGTGTATCTCTAGTTGAGAGAGACAGAGAGAGAGAGAGAGAGAGAGAAACATTTATTTACACACATTCGATACACGTAGATATATAATAGGAAGAAATACAATATACTTATAGTATTTCCAATCATTTATTTTCTCGATGACAGCTCCCGTAGAATGTAACTGCGCTTCTTACGCAAAAAATTAACTTTTAAATGCGAGGCATAAAAAATATGACTGATGGATGGAATTCGTAGTTTCAGAGTCAAAGATTAACTATAGTTAATCTTATACAAACATACAAACGACAAACAGATACACTCACAAACTTTCGCATTTATAACATTAGAAGAGTTTATAGAACAAACAAAGTTAGCTAAACCTACAGTTGAATGGCAGGTGTTAACCGAAAACGATTCAGAGTAGGAACAAACAAACAACGTGAAACGCGGCGACCTATTATTGTTTGAACAACATAGGCCCCGCACCCGGCGCTGCCTGAGTCAACAAATAGCGTAGGCTTTAAAAAATATACGATCCCAATTAGCTACACAAATATTAACAATCTATAGCAAAATGCTGTAAAGCAAACATAAATGTAATGTCAGGTATTGACGAAATCAATTAAACTTGTAATCTATATATAGGCATGTACGACTGGGCTCCTCTCTAGTTGCGATATCTTCAGTAACATCGTTTTCCTTCAGTAAAGTAAAATTTGAAATGTCAATAGTTTTCTACATTAATTCCGAAAAAAATATTATCCCCCCTGTCAGGATCTTAGCCAACGGATAACGATATCCCTCAGAACTTGCCGGGAAATCATTAACCGATGCCCATGGTGCACCGGACCAAGCACTGCTCTTCCCCTCGGACGGATCCAATAACGAACCGCAGCTCTTGACCACACGCGGAGGTAACCCGACACGCACCCCCGATTTACTTGAAATTTGGTTCACAAAGTACATACACACATACATACACAAATCACGTCTTTATCCCTTACAGGGCAGACAGAGCCTAAGGTAACAGGTACCTACAGGCCGCATTCAGCAAGATTGTGGGCGTATATGTGGAAAATGGAATCAAATTAGTGATGGGTTGCTAGCCTCATCGCCTATAACATGTTTCCTATGATTTTCGCCCATTCCCTCGATGGGCTTTTACCATCTGCGCGGGTAGAGAAGCAACTGGCACATTCTATGTTTTTTCTTTGCTCCCAGACCAGCACGGAAGTACAGTGAGAAAAAAAATATCTAAAATGATTTTTTTTAGGCTATGTTGTTAAATATCTATCTATATGCCATCATAAAATTGTCTGCTGATCTTCCAGTTGCACCTTTGAACCGTCTACCGTCTCTGCTAACCGTATTTCACGATCCCCTGTTATGTAAATTGCCAGCAATTAGTGGGCCTCCGATCAAAGCCCGCCTGTAATTACGTTGTTTGATTGTGTTCAAATTTTGTCTCAACTCATAAACTTCGACCTTCGGTTATTGCATTGTGGGTAATTGGTAACGAGTTATAGTTAGGGTTATTGGGTAACGTCACATTTAAATATATTTGGGATAATTTGAGGCGGCAAGTTTGTTGACAGAAGGCAAATTAATTACATACATACATATCACGTCTTTGTCCCTTACGGGGTAGACGGAGCCTAAGGTAACAAAACCTTAAGGCTACGTTTAGCATGATTGTGGGCGTATAGATAGAAAGGGGCATCAAAATAGTGATGGGTTGCTGGCCGCATCGCCTATAACATGATTCCTAAAATCTTTGCCAATTGCCTCGATGGGCTTTCACCATCTGCGTGGGAAGAGAAGCAACTGGTACATTCCATGTTTTTACTGTACTCCCAGACACGCTTGAAAGAACATTAATTAAAACTAATAATGTAGCAGTTGCTTCTCTTCCCGCGCAGATGGTAAAAGCTCTTCAAGGGAATGGGCGAAAATCTTAGGAATCAGTAAAGTTATAGGCGATGTGGCTAACAACCCTAGCTATTCTGATTCCCCTTTCCACCTATACGCCTTTAATCGTGCTAAACGTGGCCTTTAGGTCTTGTTACCTAAGGCTCTATCTACCCCATGAAGGATAAAGATGTGATTTATCTATGCATTATGTAAAAATTCTAAAAACTGTTGGAACGTGTTCTGTTATCGATTCTAAATATCCTTAGCTAATTTCTTTATATCTTCCACTAGCCTTACGTCCGCAGCTTCGCCCGCGATAAATCAATTTTCCCGTAGGAATAGGTATTTTCCCGCGGTAAAAAGTAGCCTATGTCACTCAGTGATAATGTAGTTTTCTAACGACAATTTTTTTTTTAAATCGGTCCATTAGTTTCGGAGCCTATTCAATGCAAACAAACAATGAAATTTTTCCTCTTTATAATATTAGTATAGATGTAGTACATACAGACTTTCAACCCTTTCAAAAGCTATGGATTTAGTGAACGTGTGCGCCCGCGCAGCACTAGGCTACCCATCTCTTTCTAGAATGAAAAGTAAGAAAAAGACAGCTCTCGCGCTGTCATGCGAGTAGCGCAGACGCACAAATCACTCGCAACATCGTTTATCACCTGAACTCTTCGGCCTCGATACACAAACACCTCATATTTGAGTGTGTAGTGCAAGTGAGGGTCTGATAGCGTTTTAACCTTTTTTTTCTAAATGCCAGTGAAAATTAGAACGCATACAAAAATCCAAAAAGTAAAGCTATGGCCAGGAATCGAACCCGGATCCTCGTCATTCCGTGACGTGTGCTATACTACACCACCCATAGCAGGTAGTCTTCGAATTTTCCTACCTGTTACTAGATGTCACGTGACCTTTGTTACTATGCGAATTGTTTTAACCCTTTATTTCGCAGTCTTGATTGTTATCAACATAGCTTTAAGACCGTCTTTTTGTATTTTGTTTTGATTAACAAGAAACTAATGAGGAATTGAGGCTAAACATGGCCTTTAGGTCTTACCTTAGCTGTCTACCCCGTAAGGGATAAAGACGTGATGAATGTATGTATGTATGCAATTGAGTACACTTGGTCCGACTTGCGAAATAAAGGGATAATAGTAAATATAAGACGTTAAAGCTGTAGACAAGTTCATGAATCTGTTGTCGGTTCATGGCTTTGCCATTTTGAAAAGTTTCCAAAAACTAGATAGTCAAGAAAACCATAGTTTATGTATACCATAGAATTGGTTGGAAACTGCGACCAGAAGAGAGTAAGGAGAACATACACCTTGTTTCTGATTCTGATTCCCAAACCGAAAAGGAATCGCATACTCTTACACACATACACGAATGACGTTCCTATCCCTTACGGGGTAGACAGAGCTTAAGGTAACAAGACCTACATGCCACGTTTAGCAGGATATTCAAAATTACCACCTCCTGCTCAGATCTGTTCCGTTCTCCAGTCCATTATGGTTGCCTTGGTTGGTTGTTGGTAGAGATCGTTCTGTAGCAATAAGTCCGCCTATTGTTACCTTGTAATATTTGGTATATATTTTTTCTGTTTTGGTTGTTATATGTGGTGTTCAATAAAGAGTTATTGTATTCTATTGTAAAATATTATGTTAAAGTTAGGCGGCGTATCTGACTTCAAATGTGCTTTCAATAAAGAAATTTACAGTAGCCACTATAACTTGGTCATTTATCGCTCCCGCTATCGCACCCGCTCCCTCCTCTACCCTGGACCGTAAGCTCTACTTTCACTATTCCCTAAACTTATTCAAAAGAGCACTGGCCCCCATTCCTGGTTGTCACACAATAAATTATTGGAGTTATTTATTTGGCATGTTCAGGGTTCCGTACCACACTGGCAAAGAAGAAACCCTTATATTTTATACGAACACTTGGTAGTCCGTCTGACTAACTGTCTATCATGGTTCATCACAAGATAAGATAAAACGCAGATATAGTTCATTCCAACCGACGGCCCAAAATTTCGCAAAGTTCGCATGATCGAAAGATACTAAAATATGAATATGTGTTTTCAAATTAAAACTGTAGGAATCAAAATATGATTTAAAGGAAAGAAATGAAGAAAGACATTTTATAAATCGGAATTACAGACTTCCATTTTGTAATATATTTTGTCATTTTATTTTGATTTACTTCACTTAAAGTGCACTTAATCATTTTTTCTTTTTGCTTTAACAAACAAAATTGTGCAAATTAAAATGCATGTTTTTTACGGAACCCTCAGTCTAAGAGTGCAACTCGCTCTTGACTAGCTTTTTTTCAGGCTCGGCGACACGGAAACTTCTGTAGGGAGAAACTACCAATATAGAAAACATTCTTCTTCTCAGGCTATTGGGACTATTAGAAACATCACCCCACTTATACGAAAATTATAAAATTTTATCACTTACTAGCTGTTACCAGCATATTGTTACATTAGAACCTTCTCCTGAATCAGCGAGATCGGTGCAGCCGTTCACGCGTGATGCTGTGGCCAAGGGAAATAGGGATTCATTTTTATACATAACTAGCTTCTGCCCGCAACTTCGTCTGCGTAGAATTATGCATAAAAACCTTCCTCTTGAATCACTCTATCTATTTAAAAAAACCGCATCAAAATCCGTCGTGTAGTTCGAAGATATAAGCATACATAGGGATATAGGGGCAGAGAAAGCGACTTTGTTTTATACTATGTAGTGATAGTGAAGATTAGGGTGACAAATAACAGTTATCTAAAACATAGTGTCTTGATCTAAGGCAACAGACAAACCTATCATTAAATGATGATGATGATGATCCTTCCGACCGATTTCGGGCATGGCGACCACTTCGACTCCTAGTTAGTATGACGCTCATGCGCCCGAAGATGGCTTAGCGGTGAAACCTCGCGCACAATGAATGCACGTGAGCACACAATATGCATATATCACGTCTTTATCCTTTACGGGGTAGACAGAGCCTTTTTTTTAACGGAGAGGAAATCTTTATGAATGCGCTAGGCACGGGGATGCCCTGGGTTATGTGGGACTCCCCCCCGAAGGGGTATACCCGTACCAAAAACTCTCCGGCGTTGCCTCGATCCGGTGTGACGGGGACGCTATGGGATGCCACTAGGGTTTCACCACAAACGCCCCCCCGGTGGCCCCGGCTTCCGCCAGGACCGCGCCAAGACGGGGAGGGCCTGTACGCTGGGCCCGTCTTCCCTTAGACAATGAGACCGTGCAATACATAGAACCTAAGGTAACAATACCTTAAGGCCACGTTTAGCATGATAAGGGTGTTATAGGTGGAAAGGGAAATCAAAATAGTGATGGGTTGTTAGCATCGCCTATAACGTGATTCTTAAGTCTTTCGCCCACCGTTGGCATAATGGTAGCGAATGGCAACCGGCTGGCGAGGCTTCAATTCATCGCGAGTAATCGATAGTCGATACTTTTAATTCCTCAAACCCGCACGTAGCCAACTAAAAGTGCACTAGTTACACTTTATTCTTACTTTAAGAGTCGTTAAAAACCGTCGATAAGGCTGGAGTCGAACCCGCAGCGAATACTAACTGCCTGATTAGTGCGGCACACCTGGACGGCTATTCTGGCACCACACGATATTTTTGTATGTATGTATGAATAACTCTTTATTGTACATAAAACACAAGAAAAAGATGAATACAGGACAACACAAATGCACAAAGGCGAACTTATGGGTACGTATTAAAATACATAAAGTTTAAAATGTATAATGGGTTAAAATACATAATGGTTTATAATATATAATGCGATTTTCTCAGAAAGTTTTTTTTTTTTTTTTTATGTGAATAGGAAGGCAAACGAGCAAGTGGGTCACCTGATGGTAAGTGATCACCACTGCCCATAAACACCCGCAACCCCGGGGGGATTGCACATGCGTTGCCAACCTAGAGGACTAAGATGAAATGCCTCTTGTGCCCGTAATTTCCCCGGCTGTCTTACTCTCCGCACCGGAACACAGCAGTGCAAGCACTGCTACTTAGCGGCAGGATTAGCGAGTAAGATGGTGGTAGCGATCCGGACGGACCTTGCACAAGGCCCTACCACCCGCAAAATTAGTTATAAATTAACAGGATTGTTATAAAACAAACCTAAGCTAACCTAAACCAATCTATAGATTACGGTATCAAAAAAGTTCATTTAGCTAATAGTTTTACAGAAAATTGCGTTATATATTTTGAACCATTATGTATTTTAACCCATTATACATTTTAAACTTTATGTATTCTGATCCGCTCCCCGAACTTATACTTACTTACTTATTTTTATTTACAAACTAGCAGCAGCCTGCCACTTCGTCTGTGAGGGACATACAGTCATACATACATAAATCACGTCTTCCCTTACGGGGTAAACAGAGCCCAAGGTAACAAGAATTAAAGGGCACATTTAGCATGATAGCGTATAGGTGGAAAGGGGAGTCAAAATAGTAATGGGTTGCCAGCCACATTGATTTTGCGCAGATTTTTTTGACTGACTGTTTATCTGTTTGTCTGTATATTTGCGAACGCATCACGTGAAAACCACTGAACGAACTTTGATGCAAACTGTAAATATATAATAATCTATTGAGAAAACCACCAGCCAGGCAACATTTTATCCCGGAAAATAGCGTAGTTCCCGCGGGATGGCGATAAACTTGTCAATTGCTAATTCTAAGCGGACGAAGTTTTTTCTTAAAAATGTACAGTCAAGGGCATAATAAGACTTCAATACTAACAATAATTTAACCTGTTAAATCGGGTGATAAATTAAATTTCAAAGCGACACTGAAAATCGGAACACAGAAAAATCCGAAATGTAAAGCTATGGCCGGGAATCGAACCCGGATCCTCATCATTCCGTGATGCGTGCTATACCACTACACCACCCATAGCAGCTTTTAGAAATTTAATTTCTAATCGGTAAAACCGTAAAAATAAATACAAAAATCAAGGAGTAAAATTTTTGATTCATTGAATACGGTGATAAATGTCGCCTGCACAGCAATAGCCACCCACTAATGAATAACGAACGGCAACTGTACTCGATATACATCAACCTCAAAGAACTTACTACAGGAGTTGCCCTTAATTTAGCAGTAAATTTTATCTGACTTCAAAAGAGGAGAAATTTCTCAATTCAACCGTGAGTTTTTTCTTCTTGTGTTCGTGGGTAGCAAGCATCGACTAAGTTAATATTCCTGCCGCTCAAAGAACATCATCATCAGCCTAAAGATTTCCACTGCTGGACATAAGCCTCCCCCAAAGACCTTCGTAAAGACCAGTCCTCACTCTGTGAAATTACGCGAACTTCGCCAGGGTCATCAGTCCATCTTGAGGGGCTGCATCCCGCTCCCGCTGCGTCTTCTGGTACGTGGTAGCCACTCGAGAACTTTCTGGCTCTATCCACTCAAAAATGTGCCGGCAAAAAAGCTCACATTTACTTTGAGAGCTGTTTTTAGAGCAGTCGTGTGTTTGATCACGATTGCAATATGTCTCAATGGTTACTTATGTGACTGGTGCGTAAAGAGAGGTATTAACACGAGTGTGGTTTTGTGAAACGAACCAAAGTGAGTTTTAATAAGTTTTAAGGAGTGCCTAATTATGGCTGTATCTTTATGCGTGTAACAAGTTTTCATGGCAAAATACGTAGGTAACAATTTTGTCTGTTCTTAGAAAGTTTAAAATAAATGAAACGGCTGTCATATATATTTTTCTTAAATTCACACAAAATCTAGACTCAAATCAATTTTATTATTCGAGATTCAAAAAATGTATGGCACAAGTTTTCACATTGAATGAAATGACAAGTCGACTAATTCGATAATTACAACCAATTTTTTTTGGTGAAAATGTTCGAAATTTGGATGTCATTAAAGCATCGACATTAATACTTTAATATGAACATTAAAGTACAACCACAGATATGTTAAGAATGTATTTAGAGAATATGTATAAGATTGAAAGAGGCGAGGCGAGGCATCATGGACTTGATTTAATTCTGGACACAATTAAGTATTCCTTTGCTAAAGGGAAAGTGAGTGCGACCATCTCCTGGCTTTTGGTGCTAGATGCGAACACTGATATGCACGTACTATCGTGCACGCTTCATGCAACCAGAACTGTGTGTACGAGCAACACTTCATACAATTTAGAACGAGCCACGACTGAGTCTTTGATATTGTTTCGCATGGATACCGCAAAGGAAATTGTGTTGACGTAAGATTGAATTAACTCTTAAACGGGATCTAGGAATACAGACACAAAGCGCTGTGACACGTGTCTTAATCCTTTACGGGGTAGACAGGGCTTAAAGTCCTACCTAAAGGCCATGTTGAGTATGATTGTGGGCGTAGGTGGAAAGGGGAATGAAAATAGTGATGGGTTGCTAGCATTGCCTATAACATGATTCTCCTACGATTTTTGCCCATGGGTTTTTACCATCTGCGCGGGAAGAGGAGCAGTTTATAAATACTATGTTTATTCTTTGCTTTGAGACCAGTATGGACTGTCTATATACTGTTGAAATCCTCTCTTACATCCATTAAAATTAAAGTCAGTTTAGTAGCGCACATCGTTTTAAAAATCAAAAAATCAAAATCAAAATTTTATTTTTACAAATTGGCTGCCAAGGGCTCTTTTACATGTCTTTTTGGAACTACCAGCGCATTCGGAAATACCATCATTGCCAAGAAGAATGCGTCGCAAGAAATTTGGCATAAAAAATTTTTTCTAAATAAAATACAGTAAGAATACTTAAATTAAATACATTTATAAAAGGGATGTATAAGGTCCCCGAGCCTTAAATTATATTAGTCTATAGTAGAGATGTATAAAGTCTCTACTAGTCAAAGTTTTTTCACTTGGTCAACAACACAGCTGCCGACAACACACGGCTAACAGTGAGTTGTAACAGGTTTAACAATAACTATAACTAATTATTATGACGTACATTTGACAGAAACTCTATTGTTAAAGTTGATGCAACTCACGCCAAGTATTATGTATGTACGGACAAACAATTCTAAATGAAAACGTGAAACAAAATGCGACAACATTTTTTAGTATTCATCATTTCTTAAGAGGTATATCAGGATCGTAGCAAGTGGAACCTTTGTTCCACTTGCTACGATCCTGATATACCTACTACTTTTAGTCTCTGTACCCCTATGGGAAAGAGGCGTGACGATATGTGTGCATCATTTCTTGTGACTAAAGTGGGCACTTTATTGGCGGAGGACCCACTTTGATTTACTGTTCCACTTCCATGACCGACAAATCTGTCTTAATCGCTCGCTCTCCATTTCGTGGTCGAAAAAAACAAATAGACCCATTAG
Source organism: Pandemis corylana (assembly GCA_949127965.1). NCBI lineage: Eukaryota > Metazoa > Arthropoda > Insecta > Lepidoptera > Tortricidae > Pandemis > Pandemis corylana. Next base: position 317,465 of record OX421866.1, on the reverse strand, counting down.
CTGAAGTTTTGGTGTAAATATGATTATCAGGTGGGTTTCATTAATAGTATAAAGTTCCGAATGACGTGTCGTGCTGGCCGCGAACTGATGGGCCGTTCGCGTGAGCCACATTTCCTATCGATACCCCGGCTTTGAATTCCCGTAACACACCGGAATACAACCTCGAATATTCGCAACGAATTCGTCACCGCAAGTTGCGATAGACAAATCGAGAAGATCCAATTGAAAGTCAAAATATTGATGAAGTTTGGATGAAAAATGATGGTAAAAAGTAGCCTATGTGTTAAGTTACGGTTTACCCTCTCTTACAGATGTCATGCAAATCTGTCCAGCCGTTTTGCTGAGAAAAAGTAAGAAACAAAACTTCTACTTGTATAATATTCTATCACTCTTTGCCTAGCAAAATCTTCTTGTTTCTTCTTGTTCTTTTAGCCTTCTTACACGCACCTACAACCCCGTGGTCAGTTGTACTGTGTGCCGTGCAACCGTACCTTCAAAACCAAATTTGGTTTTGCCAGACCTTTTCGCTCTCACCGCCAGAGCTAGAAGGGTTGGCCTTCAACGGATACGTCGCGGAAGACATTTTTTTTATAAGAGGGGGCCAACGAGCAGACGTGTCACCTGATGGAAAGTAATGACCATCGCCCAGGAACACCTGCAGGACTTGGGGAATCACAGGTTGCGTTGATGGGCGGCCGGTGAGACATGATGTTGAAGCATTAGGTACCTGCCCGGTGTGCGGTGTGAGGGCAGCCTGCACTAGCCCAGGAAGGCATTTATATTCCAAGCCCTCGCCCGCTTGATTGTCACATTTTGTTTCGATAATTTCTGTTTTCGTCCGTCGAGGGCCGTTTTAATTTGCCAAAAGTTAATCGAACGGGTTTATCGTAATAGGTTATTAATGGGAATGAGGGTGTTTGTTTTATTGATAACCTGCTTTAATGGGGCTAACGCTATGGATTACGAGTATCTCTCGTATGGTCCACGTAAAACATTTGAATTGAAAATTTTCAGGTAGTGGAGTGAATGAGACTAAGCCTAAATAACATAGTTTTCCAAAAACTCCCAGTTTATTTCCAGGGAACCTTTCTTTTTTGTTACCACGAACCAAAGAATTTTGAAAATTCGGCGAATGTTTTTGCAAATTGGAGTTGCTATTGCACATAACTAAGAAAGGAATGTTTTTCAGTTAACCTGATTCAAGAGAGTAAAACTTAAGAATAGCAAACAGCCGTAATAAATAATTATTACATAAGTGCGGAGAACACAAATTTGTATGGAAAGCGAACCGTTATTTTTGCTCGTCAGTATAGAAAAAAAATGCATCGAATTGTCACACGAACCCGACTATCCATGGCCCCCATGGGTTACTTGATGGTTCTCAAAACTTCACTGAGCACAACGTACACACATTTGAACAATTCCTAAAATCAACATAAGCATCCTTCTAGAAACTTCATCTGAAACAACCAAACAAATCACGACTTGTACCGTTTGATTCTAATTTTAGAGGCTACTAGTCGGCCGACTAGTTGTCCGATTAGTCCAAGTATAACTCTTTGATCGCCTCGTTACTTGCTTTGAGTTAGCGCGCACTTGTTTTTCCTCACAAAGGATATTGACTTGCTGAAGAATGTCGAGTTGGAAGTTCTGTTGAGTATGACTTCAGTGAGGGCGCAGAAGAATTCTTCGTTTTTTGGAATTGAATTGGCTTCTTTGGCTAACTGATTGTTAAATCTTCGGTTACTAGCGACTTCGACTATGATTATTTCTGAGAAATTTTAATGTCTGTAATTTTTTTTCAGGATACAATACAATACAAATACTCTTTATTGAACACCACAAAACAATACAGAAATAAAGAACAAGGTAGACAATAGGCGGTCTTGTCGCTTAATAGCGATCCCTACCAGACAACCAATAAAAGAAAGAAATAAGTCGGAGACAGGATATTTAAATTATGGTTGACAAAATATTCCCATACATTGGTCGATATGTCCATATTACATAGTCCCAGGAGGAGACTCCATGCCGCATAGCTCCTGAAGGGGAGTCCAGATTGCTTAGTCCCAGGAGGAGACTCCATACCGCATAGCTCCAGAAGGGGAGTCCATAATGCAAAGTCCCAGAAAGAGACTATACTCCATAACCCTAAAAAAGGGAATCCATATTGCATAGTCCCAGAAGGAGACTCCATACTCCATAGCTCCAGAAGGGGAGTCCATATTGCATAGTCCCAGTAGGAGACTCCATACTCCATAGCCCCAGAAAGGGAGTCCATATTGCATAGTCCCAGGGGGAGACTCCATACCGCATAGCTCCAGATGGGGAGTTGATAATTATTGTGTATGCATTGCATACCTAATATTACAGGTAGGGCACCCATGTCTAGTTTACGCATTAAAACTCATGCCCTCAAGAACTGCCTCCATATAAAAACAATCAAAAAATTCGCTCCGGACGTTAGAGCCATAAATGAGCACAGTTCTAAATTTTAAACTTAAGCTATTTCAAATAGCAGATGCTAAAGTATCGTATTAGTCAGAAATGAGTATAAAAATACGTTTCCACAAATATCCTCCGCGTCCCTTGTTACACGCCAGTTTACGGCTGGCGACGATAGATGCAGCCTTGGAGCATTTAACGTGGCTCTCTAATATTCCAAATTATTTGCTTTCCCTTTTTTATTAGTTATTTTAATGTCAATTTTAAATATCTTTTGGAACCGTGTTGCATGTTATTTTGTAAGTTTACTTTCACTTTTGTTAATTACCAATGCTGTTTTGGGCCATGTATGTTTTTGTGGTGATTAAAGTTTTTATCTATCTATCTATCTATCTAACGAACTGGACTCGGCATTGGTTACTATTTTTAAACTGATAATTCTATCCGGGCGAAGCAGCATATCTGAAATGAGAATAATAATTAATTGATGTTAGGAGTAGGATGAATTGGAGCCATATCCATAGTTCATTTTTTTGTAAATAATGACCGTGTCACAAACTAATTCAAGCTTGAACAATGGGTGTGCAGAATAACAATTAATTACATACTTAAGAGCCCAGCTTAGAAAACACACATTATTTTTTTATTAATACTAGCTTTATATTAACTTGCAACGTATGTATGTATGTTTGTCCGGGTGGAATCTTGCGACTCAATTTTAAAGCAGATATCTTCATTCGATTGAGCTGCAATTTTGCATACTTGTGTAAGTCAGATGACAATGCAATAATGTGGTATTAGAATTCTTGTGGCCCAGCCAGGACCGTCTCCGCATAGGAATTCTTCAACGGTTGGTCCGATTGACTTGAAATTTGGTTCACATGAAGGACGGATGGCAATACAAGTAAAGTCAATAAAAAGTAGTCGGAAAAGTAGCTTGTATCTAAAATGAAATTTTTAGGTTAGGTTATCATAACACTGCCCTGATTAGAAATGGAACCCGGCACCACGAGGTTCGCTGTCAGGTTCTCTAATCACTAGGCTGTGGTCGCTGAGTACCAAAAATGAATGAATTTAGAATAAAGATTATTAAGAAATTGGTCATCATTACTATTATTTCCTTTTTACCTTGGGCTCTGTCTACCCCGGAAGGGATATAGACGTGATTTGCGTGTCTGTGTGTGTGTGTGTGTGTGTGTGTGTGTGTGTGTGGATGGAAAGGGGGATCAAAACAGTGATGGGTTGCTAGCCACATCGCCTATATAACATAATCCCTAAGATTTTCGCCCAATCCCTCGAAGGGCTTTTACCATCTGCGCGGGAAGACAAGCAACTGGTACATTCTATGTTTTTTCTTTGCTCCCAGACCAACATGGAGTAATGTGTGTGTGTGTGTGTGTGTATGCCTGCCTTTTGCGGGAGGGGGAGTTCTCCTGTTGGTTTAGTACTCTATGGTCGACATGCTTCGCAGTATCAATTAGTTTTCTTTTCTCTCATTTTAAATATCAAAGGGAATATTTTTAGGATGTCATTTGTGTAAATGAGGAAGGATATAAATTTAGTAGAGCGATGATTCAGACAGTTGAGTGAGGTGTCCTCTGTAATTTCTTATAGGATATTTGGTTTTTTTGTCACCGAACTGATCCCTACTAATATTATAAATTGCGAAAGTAACTGTCTGTCTGTCTGTTACTTTTTCACGCTTAAACCGCTAGACCGAATTAGTTGAAATTTGGTATATAGATATTTTCAGTCCCAGGGAAGGTCATAGGATAGTTTTTATCTCGGAAAATTGCGTAGTTCCCGCGGGATAGCGATTCGGCGCAGACGGGGTCGCGGGCAACAGCTAGTATTTTACAAACTACGGTGATTTATTTGTTTCGTACTACTCTATTTCGTTATGCTTCGAGGGCACAAATATCGCTTCAGCCATCACTTCAATTCACCATTCATATTAAATATTCAGTTTGCTACTCCGCTACTCACGTGCAAGATAACCAAGCCCGTGTGAAATATATATTACTAGCTTCTGCCCGCGACTTCGTCTGCGTAGAATTATACATAAAAACCTTTATCTTGAATCACTCTATCTATTAAAAAAAACCGCATCAAAATCCGTTGTGTAGTTTTGAAGATATAAGCATACATAGGGACATAGGGACAGAGAAAGCGACTTTGTTTTATACTATGTAGTGGTAGGCTTGTCAAAGGTTTTCTAAAATATTTCCAGTTTCTACTGGAGATATGGAAGTCGAGAGGGGAGGCTTTTTGCCAACCTGTGAGACACAAATTCAATATACGCTGATATCATTATTAATAGGAAACTGGAGAAAAGTTACATTTACGATCATTCAAGCAAATACATAAATCACGTCTTTATCCCTTACGGGGTAGACAGAGCCTAAGGTTACAATACCTAAAGGCCACGTTTAGCATAATTGTGGGCGTGGGAAAGGGGAATCAAAATAGTGATAGGCTGCTAGCATCGCCTAAAAATAATGATCAAGATTTTTGCCCAAATACTTATTACTAATACTTTGTTATAATACCTGCCATGAGGGGTGTAGGGGTATAGCACGCGTCACGGAATGAAAAGGATCCGGGTTCGATTCCCGGCCATAGCTTTACTTTTCGGATTTTTTTATGTGGTCTAATTTTCAATGTCGTTTAGAAAAAAAAATACTAAGGTGAAAATTAAGTGGGTTTTGGCGGGTGGGGCCGGGGCGGCGCCCTAGCTTGCTTGTAAACCTGAAAATATTACTTTTGTTCTGGACTCGTGCGTTATTTGACAACACAGACTACACTTCCACATACTTCAGTCAAAAATAGTTTTTTATGTCAAGTTTAAACCTAAATTTACTATGTTGACAAGTTAGGCTTATTTTTAACCCTTGACGCAAAAAGAAGGGTTATACATAAGTTTCATGTCGATGGCTATGTGTGTCTGTCTGTGGCATTGTAGCTCTCCAGCGGATGGACCGATTTCAATGTGCTTCTTTTGTCGTTCTTAGCTATGTTGGTGAATATCGGTCCAGCAGTTTAAAGAGTATCAACTCGTTTCAAAAAAGTAGTCAAGCATTTTCAAGCACTTTCAACATGAAACTACCGTGAGACTCGCTCATAATTACACATAAACGGATAACTCACGTATAAAAAGTCGAGTGATGCTCGATATGTTTCGGACTATTTCGTAGTCCTTCCTGGAGCGCTCGCCCCGGCGGCAGCGAAACAAACACTGCGCGCCAGCGCAACTGACAGCGACGCACAACTACCCTCGTTTTCATCGTCATTTTTATTACTGTCAAATGTAGGGCAGCACACAACACTGATCACTGATGATTGGTGACTTTTTATGCGTGAGTTATCCGTTAATGTGAAATTATCATTTTCAAGCTTTTATTTTTTAATAAGTGTTGTTTCTGAAACTATAATAAATGTTCCTATGACACTTTCGAAAATAGTTTTTTTTTGCTCTGTCTAAAAAACTTATTTATATTTTTTTCGACAAGAAGGCAAACGAGCAAGTGGGTTATCTGATGACAAGCGAGCACCACCACTAGAGGATTGCAGCCTAGAGCAACCTGTTATGCCAGTAATTTCAGCGGCTGTCTCACTCTACACGTCGGAACACCGTGCAAGCACTGCTGCTTGGCGGCAGGATCAGTAAGTAGATATCCTTTTGAGGCAGCTCTTTCTCTCGCCTGCGGTGTTTGCGCCGCGCTCACAGCTCGTAAAATTACAAAGTTTTCAACGGTCGTTACAATTCGTCAATAACTGCGAGTGGCCCAATCGACCGAACCCTTATTCCCAGAGTAATACGGTCCGCAATCGATCGCGTTTACACTCGCCCGCTGAGGATGTAAAGTAATAAAATCTTAAACGATGAAGATTGCGATGTGACGTCATCCAAACGGTCGAATGGCTACAGAGTTGTCAAATGTATTTTATTCTCGAATTGATACAAGTTATATATAGTGGGCATCTCGTGTAAAGTTTCAGTTATTTTACATAAGTCTGGGAGTAAAGAAAAAACATAGAATGTACCTACCAGTTGCTTCTCTTCCCGTGCAAATGGTAAAAGCCCATCAGGGGAATGGGCATAGAATTCATAACTTTCATAGGCGATGCGGCTAGCAACCCATCACTATTTTGATTCCCCTTTCCACTTATACGCCCACAATCATGCTAAACGTGGCCTTCAGGTCTTGTTACTTCAGGCTTTGTCTACCACCTAAGGGATAAAGACATAATTTGTGTGTGTGTGTGTGTGTGTGTGTGTGTGTGTGTGTATTGTTTTTGGTTTTCCTTTACTGGTATTGCTGTTCGCAAAACATAATTATTATAAGGTACGGACCTCTAAAAATACAAATTAAATAGTTAAAGGAACACTTCATTTATATTCTATGTGGATGTTTTTATGGTCCCTAACTTTAGTGCTGATCTAAACGTCTAAGATATGTTAGTCTCTAAGGGTATTTAATATCGTTCATGTAATTTTCTTTTAGGTCTATTACTTTTAAGTGAAAGGCCAGAAAAAGGTGAGAAGGTATTTCACGCCGGAGTAGTTGCTTACTCTATACAAAGCACAGACTCGATCGTGTATGGAGTAGTGCTGTCAGTTAGCTGCAAGACCCAGAGGCCTGTTCACCACTCTCCGTAAAGTTCATGATACCTTAAGCAGTTATCTAGGATTCCCTTTCTATTTATTACTACGAAACAGAGAGAGACGACATCATAGATAACTGACACTGAAAATATCAGCGTCTTAACTGAGTGTTGAAACAGGCTCAGTGGAGCGTCGAGCCCGTAGACTCGTAGGTGATGACTCGATGATCGAGAACAGGAGGGTCACCATGACGTTGTAATGCGATTCAATTCCGATTCAGTTAAGGTTCGCTCGCTGTCAGATGCATACTAAAAATGACAGCTAAAACCTGAACTGAGTCAATTAAGACGTCATGGTAAGGCCCCAGACTGCAGTCTTTGCGTTTTTCTGATGAACTGTCGAAAAAGTTAAAGCACTTGTTCCATTTTACACAGCCAGGTAAAAATACATACATACACAAATCTACTTCCATGCTGGTCTGGGAGCAGAGAAAAAAACATAGAATGTACCAGTTGCTTCTCTTCCCGCGCAGATGGTAAAAGCCCATTGAGGGAGTGGGCGAATATCATAGGAAGCTTGTTATAGGCGATGCGGCTAGCAACCCATCACTATTTTGATCCCATTTTCCACCTATACGCTCACAATTTTGCTAAACGTGGCCTGTAGGTTACCTTAGGCTCTGTCACCCCGTAACAGTGACAGAGCCTTTTTTTTTAACGTGTGGAAAATGCGCCTTATGCATTCCCGCGCTCGGGGCAGCAACGGGGGTATGACGGGCTCTCCAGCTCGCCGCTGCCTTCCCTGTGGAAGGAGGGGAGAGGCCTACCGTCTAAAAACACACACGTTCCCTCCTGGCCATGAACTATGGGCGTTGCGGGAGCACTATGGTGTCACCGCGACGCCCACTGGCCGCCCCGGGATGAGGCAGATGGCAACGGCACCGTTGAGTGCGGGTTCCGGATTCCCCGCCCTCCCCCGCCGGTGACCGTTTGTTTTTTTATAGAGGTTGACTCCTCGCAGCCCCCGCAGCGGCCCAACAGTGGCAGAGCCTAAGGTAACAGGTACACAGGTAATTAAAGCTTGTAACAAATCGATGAACACTCAACGTGTGTTACAAACAATTGCCACAGCAACAAAACAATATCACAATTCCCGCAATGCCTCGCGACACTGCTCCATTGCTCATTAGTAGTACCTAGTAATAGTGCTCTGACACGAATGACACCTGCATCGCGTGCCACGCCTAATGAAGCTGTCCCACGGAGCTGGGAAATGGCGGCGTCATAAGTGCATATGCATAAATACGCGGCATATGCATAAATACGCGGCATATGCATAAATACGCGGCATAATGCTTAAATACGCGGCATAATCTATACATCACAATCAGTAGAAAATTCGAAATAAATTCATCAAAAATAGAGTGCTAAAGATTAGGGAAGAGTAATAAAACACAAAAAATTAGATGTCATAATTTTTGTCTGTCTGTATGTATGTATGTATGGATGTGTTCATTTACCTATGTCTGTGTTCGGCAATCTCCGAAACTGTGGAGTCGATTTAAATGAAATTTTGCGTAGCGTTATATCCCTGGTCAATATTTTAGATACTTTTAATCTCGGGAAATTAAAGAGTTCGCGTGCGATAGTTAAAAAACTATAACTTATGGAGCTTAGTACATAACTTAAGTAAGTAATTAAGTAAAACTTTTTTAATGTACATTCGTTAGACGACCACCATCAAACTCCCCCTCAAATATCCCCTGAAAGCATATCCTGGATCCGCTAAACACCTTCCACTTTTCCTGAACACCTGCAATTACTAGAACCCAAAAAGACACTCAAACTCAAATCCCCAGCAACAACGCTTCTTTGTACATCCAGTAGCGTTACAGTATACCGCTTCTCCGTCCGGCTCGTTTGTCCGGCGGTCCGGTCCGCTTGTCCGGGCCGTTCCGGCGTCGGATTACCCTTCACGTTAATTGCTGCTGCAACTACGCTCTCGAGATACTGGGTAATGGTTGCAACGTTGGCATATCTTAATACGCTTGCTTATTTACTTAAAATGAACAATTTCACTTAACGTGCTTTCTGCTTAGCACCGTTTTTACTTAATTTTAGAGACTTTGGTCGAGTATTTAAAAATTTACTCGATAATAATAGTAACAAAAAGCTCTAAAGTGTCTTAGACTTAGAATTATTCCCAAACTAGCTTCGTCTGCTAAAAATTAGTTTATCGCTATCCCGCAGGAACTATGCAATTTTCCGGGATAAAAAATAGCCTATGTGTTAATCTAGGGTATCAGCTGTTTCTGTTCCAAATTTTATCCAAATCTAATTAGTAGTTTTTAGGTGAAAAAGTAACAAACATCCATCTATCCATACTTACAAACTTTCGCGTTTATAATATTAGTAGGAAGTAGGATATTTCAACGGGTGGTTCAGTTACTCTATTAGTTCCAAACATTTTGTAAGCGGAGCGTACCAGAATCGACGAATCACGTTTTGTTGACGACGTCACATTGTCTGTGTTCGATCATTTGAATGACACATTTTTACAAATGTATCGTTGGAAACCAATTCATTTCACAAACCTTATTTGCTATAATATCGTGAACGTGACTTTTTTTAAGAATGTAATGCACGCATACATACATATCTTGGGACAAATTACACCAATTGACGCAGCCCCAAACTAAGCAAAGCTTGGGTACCAGGCAACGGATAAACATACTTATATAATGTAGATAAATACATACTTAAATACACACCACCACACATCCATGACTCGGGCACAAACATTCGTATTCATCATACAACTGTCTGTCCCTATCGGGATTCGCACACAGGGCCTCTAACTTCATAGTCAGGGTCACTAACCACCAAGCTATCCGGTCGTCAATGGTATTTTCGAATGATTCTTTGGAATGACGCTTTCAAAAATATCTGCGGTACATCAAACCGAGCGAAAATCTACACAAATTTTGATTTCAATTTGAACAGCTGAATCCTACTTATATTACAAATGCGACAGTGTGTGAGGACGGTTGGATGTGACGATGTGAGTGTGTGTGTTTGTTCCTTCTTCACGCTGAAACGACTGGACAGATTTGGATACAATTTGGAACGGAGGTAGCTGGTACCCAAGATTAACACATAGGCTACTTTTTATCCCGGAAAATTGCATAGTTTTTGCAGGATAGCGACCAAATTATGTCAATGGTCGCAGCTGCCTAGAGTCGCGACGTCAATAACTATTGCAGAATATTATGAACCATCAGTTCTTTAGGCTAATTCTACGCGGATGAAGTCGCGGGCAGAAGCTAGTAATAAAATTGAATGCAGAGATAAATCGTAAGAGCTGACGACAAGACCTTGTCAAAATATTACGAAGGCCCCGCCGCAGCGCTGCGGTCCACGCTTCCATGCTGAGCTTGAATTTCGGAGCGAAACCAAGATCTAAGCCTTGGAAGATAGAAGGTGTCACGTTCACAGTGCATCCGATTTCTCAATTCTGGAGAGAAATTGGAAGGTAGGTAGGGAATTTTGAGGATGGTTCATGTTTTGACTAATAAATTTCTCAATTGCTTAGCTAGAGGCAAACTGTACATGCGTTATTTTGCGGAGGGGTGTAATCACAACGAATGATAGACTGTGATCCCTCTTAAATGATAGACTATGGTCCGTATTAAATGATAGACTATAGTCCCTATTAAATGATAGGCTATGTTTCCCATTAAATGATAGACCATCGTCCCTAATAAATGATAGACTATGGTTCCTATTAAATGATAAACTATGGTCCCTAATAAATGATAGACTATGGTTCCTATTAAATGATAAACTATGGTCCCTATTAAATGATAGACTATGGTTCCTATTAAATGATAAACTATGGTCCCTATTAAATGATAGACTATGGTTCCTATTAAATGATAGACTATGGTCCCTATTAAATGATAGATTATGGTCCTTATTAAATGATAGGCCATGGTCCCTAATAAATGATAGACTATGGTTCCTATTAAATGATAAACTATGGTCCCTAATAAATGATAGACTATGGTTCCTATTAAATGATAAACTATGGTCCCTATTAAATGATAGACTATGGTTCCTATTAAATGATAAACTATGGTCCCTATTAAATGATAGACTATGGTTCCTAATAAATGATAGACTATGGTTCCTATTAAATGATAAACTATGGTCCCTATTAAATGATAGACTATGGTTCCTATTAAATGATAGACTATAGTCCCTATTAAATGATAGGCTATGTTTCCCATTAAATGATAGACCATCGTCCCTAATAAATGATAGACTATGGTTCCTATTAAATGATAAACTATGGTCCCTATTAAATGATAGACTATGGTTCCTATTAAATGATAGACTATGGTCCCTATTAAATGATAGACTATGGTTCCTAATAAATGATAGACTATGGTTCCTATTAAATGATAAACTATGGTCCCTAATAAATGATAGACTATGGTTCCTATTAAATGATAAACTATGGTCCCTAATAAATGATAGACTATGGTCCCTATTAAATGATAGACTATGGTTCCTATTAAATGATAAACTATGGTCCCTATTAAATGATAGACTATGGTTCCTATTAAATGATAGACTATGGTCCCTATTAAATGATAGATTATGGTCCTTATTAAATGATAGGCCATGGTCCCTAATAAATGATAGACTATGGTCCCTATTAAACGATAAACTATGGTTCCTATTAAATGATAGACTATGGTCCCTATTAAATGATAGATTATGGTCCTTATTAAATGATAGGCCATGGTCCCTAATAAATGATAGACTATGGTTCCTATTAAATGATAAACTATGGTCCCTATTAAATGATAGACTATGGTTCCTATTAAATGATAGATTATGGTCCTTATTAAATGATAGGCCATGGTCCCTAATAAATGATAGACTATGGTCCCTATTAAATGATAGATTATGGTCCTTATTAAATGATAGGCCATGGTCCCTAATAAATGATAGACTATGGTTCCTATTAAATGATAAACTATGGTCCCTATTAAATGATAGACTATGGTTCCTATTAAATGATAGACTATGGTCCCTATTAAATGATAGATTATGGTCCTTATTAAATGATAGGCCATGGTCCCTAATAAATGATAGACTATGGTCCCTATTAAACGATAAACTATGGTCCCTATTAAATGATAGAGTATGGTTCCTATTAAATGATAGACCATGGTCCCTAATAAATGATAGGCTATGGTTCCTATTAAATGATAAATTATGGTCCCTATTAAATGATAGAGTATGGTCCCTATTAAATGATAGACTATGGTCCCTATTTAGTTTTATTTTTCTGTTGCTTAAATACTTCTCTCCCTATTCCTGGGAATCAGAAAAAAGATAAAAACCAGGTCGCTTTTAGGTGATATCTTAGACCATTAGTAAAATTTATTTTATGTATTACTAGCTTCTGCCCGCGTCTTCATCTGCGTAGAATTATACATAAAAACCTTCCTCTTGAATCACTCTATCTATATAAAAAACCGCATCAAAATCCGTTGCGTAGTCTTAAAGATATAAGCATACATAGGGACAGAGAGACAGACAGCGGAAAGCGACTTTGTATTATACTATGTAGTGATTATATCAATATTATACTGTACTTCGCTGTAAAAGCAAAAGTGATTTCCTTCGTGAAATTATCACTAATATGGATTACTTGGCGATAAATGTGAACGCTTTGAAAGCGGATTTTTTTTTCAAACAAAACGGAACAGCACAACATTGTGGCATAGCTACTCGATATGATGATAGTTATTTATAATTAACTAGCTTCTGCCCGCGACTTCGTCTGCGTAGAATTATGCATAAAAACCTTCCTCTTGAATCACTCTATCTATTAAAAAAACCGCATCAAAATCCGTTGTGTAGTTTTGAAGATATAAGCATACATAGGGACATAGGGACAGAGAAAGCGACTTAGTTTTATACTATGTAGTGATAGTGATAAACTTAATGAGATTCAAGATTTAAAACTTGGTTTCGGCGCCGATCTTATAAAGTCGCCTTTGACAGCTATACCTCTGGACCTTAGTCGACAGTGGCGCCAACTGGTGAGCATAAAAACGATAGTCCCCATTGTTTAACCAAAAATACAGCGAGTCGTTTTTAACCGCCACGTATTTAAGGTAAAATAGAGCCTCGCTAAGCAGCCCGGGTAAAAATCTTAAATATTTAAGCCGCTATCTTGCCCCGGATTTTAATTGCGGCCGTCAATCTCCCGGGATAAATTGCGAAGCGTCCCGGGGCGAATTACGATCGGACAGTTTTTAGAGCTCCCAACTTATATCCAAGAACGTCTTGCCAAAGTGGATGACGGCGGTAGACCAATTAAAGCGCCGCCTTTGTTTTGTTGTAAGCTAATTTTGGTATCTGAAATATGAGGGCACAGAAGTGGAGCAGTGGCGTAACTATAGGGTGGCAGGGGTGGCAAAATGCCACGGGCCCCAAGCTCTACGAGGCCCCGAACTGGCTAGGTTTAGAGCACAGAAGGGACGCTGATGCACTTCTTTATATTGAGGAAGGAGCCCCATCTGACGAATTCGCCACGGGCCCCAGACGTTATAGTTACGCAACTGAAGTGGAGTCTTTCACGATCAGACCAAATAAAATGTTAAGACGGAGTCCTGCGATAAATGCTGGTTTAATCTGGTTTGTGAGATCTATATGCAGTCAAGGAATTTCATTCCTAACTCATCGTGAAACCTTTTTATAGTAAGAGTCGTAACGGTTTTCCTTGTTAAGTAATGCAATGTCACTGTGGCGTGTAATGTGAAATAGTTCGTCGATGGAGTTAGTTTAACAGAATATCACTGTTTTCAGGATTTGTTCATTGTGGTTGTCAAATGTTTTTTGCACTGACGACGATCATGATGTCTTAATACGATTCAATTGCGATTCAGTTCAGGTCGTAGCTGTCATTTTTAGTATGGATCTGACAGCGAACGAACCTCAACTGAACGCGATTCAACTGGTACATTCTATGTTTTTTCTTTGCTCCCAGACCAGCATGGAAGGTCGATAGTCGTAGACGGAAGATAGTCATTAAAAATACTTACATTATAAGCAAATATACACCTAAACACAAATAACATCCATGACTCGGGTACAAACATTCATAATATTCATCATACAAGTCTGCCCCTACCGGGATTTAAACCCGGGACCTCTATCTTCACAGTCAGGGTCACTTACCACTAGGCAAATTGGACGTCCAAGTTTAAAAACTTCAATAGTGCGATGTAGAACATGACTGACGTCAATAGCGCTAGCTCCCCTTGTAGCAGTTTATCTATTCAATAACTAGATGGCGCTGGGATCACCCCAACCCATGGGGTGGTAAAGGAATTCTTCAGTCTTTAATGAAGGCATTAACAACATGCAAAAGTGCATGGCTGATCGTTTCGCGCAAGTATGGCGTAACGTTGTGTAAGGAATTTGCTACAGCCAGCGCGAAGCGTGGTTGAATTAACATTGTAACTAACAGTTCGTGAATTTGTGAAGAAACATAATTTATTGTTTAAAGAACTAACAACAACGGTTAGTGAAATTCAGTTGTGGTGGAAATCTATAGGTACATAATAATAAATCAGTAGAAAGTGTGTGTCTTTACATTAAATAAATTCATCAAAAATAGTGATAACGGTAAGGGAGGAGTAATAAAACACAAAAAAGTAGATTTTATAATTCTTGTCTGTCTGTAGATATGTATGTTCATTTACGTATGTCTGTGTTCGCTAATTTGGTGTCGGAACGTCCGTCTAGGCCTTTCCCTCCCAATGTAACCATTCACACTCCCCATATAGATCTGTTTAGTTAGTCTACTTCCTCCATCCGCTCTACGTGCCCAAACCAACTAAGCATATTTTTTTCTATCCTAGTTACTATATCCTCTTTCACACCAGCACGTTCCCTTATCACACTGTTCCTTATTCTATCTTTCAGTGATACACCTTCCATACTCCTTAACGCTCTCATTTCTACTCAAAACAAACAAGCAATAAGTCAAACACGAACTCTTTATTACCATCTGTAACTAAGTCCTTCTTAACAAAAGAACGAAATCATTCCATCAAAGTTTGCTTAAAAAATCCATTATTCTAGAAACAAAAGGTACGTTCCAGACTGGAACAATGAGTCGTGCGCCGCGGGCCTGCCCGGAATGTACCCAACGCTTACTCAACATAAGGTTAAAAGGTGAAATAAATTTGTTTATCAGTGGTAATTGGGTAACCTCTCAAGCAGAGGGTCGTGGGTTCGAATCCCTAGCTCGTACTTCTGAGTTTTTCGAAATCAATGTGTGAAATTACATTCGATACTTACCAAAACGTCGCGACGAAACACACTGAGCCTGCGTGGGAATTCTGGCATCGTAATAAATAAAAAAAATTACATACATACATACATACACAAATCATGTCTTTCTCTTACGGGGTAGACAGAACCTTTTTTTTTTTTTAACGTATTGAAAACTCATTTACGAGTACCCCCGGGCCCGGGGGGCCCAAGCGGTTATGTGGGGCTCTCTCCCCCGTCCTCTCTCTCGCTCCCCCGTCCTCTCTCTCTCCCCCGTCCTCTCTCTCTCTCTCCCCCGTCCTCTCTCTCACTCCCCCGTCCTCTTTCTCGGGTAGACAGAACCTAAGGTGGCAAGACCAAGGCCACGATCAGCAAGATTGTGGGCGTATAGATGGCAAAAAAATGGAATCAAAATGGTGATGGGTTCCTAGCCGCATCGCCTATCCTTTTACCAACTGTGCGGTACATTCTATGTTTTTTTTTTACTCCCAGACTAGCAACTTCTAGCAAATTCTTACATGCTGGTCTGGGAGTAAAGAAAAAACATGGGATTTACTAGTTGCTTCTCTTCCCCCGCAGATGGTACAAGCCCATCGAGGTAATGGGCGAAAATCATAGGAATCATGTTATAGGCGATGCGGCTAGCAACCCATCACTATTTTGATTCCATTTTCCACAATCTTGCTAAATGTGGCCTGAAGGTACCTGTTACCTTAGGCTCTGTCTACCCCGTAAGGGATAAAGACGTGATATATGTGTGTATGTAGCATAGAAGGTTCAAGCTAACATAATGTTTAATTATTACAGCGACAGAGACGATATATGATATGTATGTATGTATAACTCTTTATTGTACATAAAACACAAGAAAAAGATGAATACAGGGCAACACACATGCACAAAGGCGAACTTATCTCTAAAAGGGATCTCTTCCAGTTAACCTTTACATTATACCCGTTATATTATTATGAACTTCAAATTTCAATCTTAGCAGATCTTCTGGGGCTTCTTTACCATATTGGCTGCTGCCCGGTCATTGTTCTCAGCTTCCTCGTTCTTATCTTCAAGAAATGCGCTAATTAATAATTAATGACGTATTCTTAATAAATAGGCAGCATCTAATTTTCCCCGAATCATTTCTTTGAAGTTAATTTTGACAACAAAACTGCCTTTGAGCGATGCAAGAAGCTCTGAGCCCTCCCCGAACTTCGCCAATTCAGTTATTTCTTTTTTTTAACTAAGCACTCCATAATCTGGCCTTTGAGGAGTTTTTCAAAGAACAATTTTCAATCAATGAGAGGAAAATAAATTTAGAAGTTGCTAATTCCCGCTCGCATTGTCGTAGTAACATTTTGTTGAACGCTCCTTTCACGGAAGGACCACAAGAATTTAAACGAGTATAAGCAGCTTAAATAACTTATAAAAAAGCGGAATAATAAAATCCGCACACGTTTTTCATTCCACAAATTTTGCAAATAACGTGTGTAATCGTGGACAGTCGCGGGGAAATTTGTATCTTCACAACCATGCAATGAAATATTTATGTTGTGCTGTGTTCCTTATAAAATAAATAGACCGTGAAGAGTCACGTTTCAGGTGCGACTCAGAGGTTCCCAAACTCTTTTGTTTCATATACCACTTTCAAAATTTTGCTGGATCCGGTGGACCCCCAGCAGCTACATTACTACCAATTTCTAAATCTCAAAAAAAGTGAAGATTAGCTCTATTCTATGGAAACTTGCGTTGTTGCTGAATTTCAAAGATAGAATTGATTGCGTGATAGGGTTAATTATTCAAAAATAAAGTCGACTAAACAATTTTTCAATTGAATTTTAGTTCTTCACTATCGACCAAATTAATTTTCATGCACCCCCGCTTACAATTGTGGAACCCATTTTTGGTCACGCCCAACGTAGACCCCCGTCGTGTCTTCCGTGGACCCCTGGGGGTCCACCTGGACCACTTCGGGAATCACTGGACTAGACTTTCATACGACATTGCTTCCTCCTTCCTCGTGGAGCGCTCGCCAAAGAGCTCGCTGGAGTGTTTGTTTCGGAGCCGCCGGGACAAGCGCTTCAGGAGGAAGGACTACGAATTAGTCTGAAACATTTCAAGCATCGACTTCTATACTTTGTGTGGCCGTTAAGTCATACTACCTTAGGCTCCTAAGACTCTACTACTCTGTAACTCTCTCTCTCTACTCTATCTTCTTTATAATATAAAAATGAATCTCTATTTCCCTTGGTCACGGCATCACGCGTGAACGGCTGGTCATACATACATACATACCGTCACGCCTCTTTCCCACACGGGTAGGCAGAGACTACTTTGTTCCACTTGCTACGATCCTGACATATTTCTTCCGCTTCATCCACAGTCTCAATCTCTTCATACATGCTCGTCGATTTCGGGTAGGTACTCCTGTTTTCCAAAACGTCTCCTATTTGGTCTCGGAACGTCCATCTAGGCCTTTCCGTCCTAACGCTACCATTCACACTCCCCATATAGATCTGTTTAGTTCATCTACTTTCATCCATCCGCTCTACGTGACCAAACCAACTAAGCATACTTTTTTCCATCGTAGTCACCATATCCTCTTTCACACCAGCACGTTCCCTTATCACACTGTTCCTTATTCTATCTTTCATTGATACGCCTTCCATACTCCTTAACGCTCTCATTTCCACTGCATTTATTCTACTTTCATGCTTCTTTTGCCATACCCGGCGGGACCGATTTCACTAATTCTTTTTTTGTTGTATTATGCATGTATGTAAAAATACTTAAACTGTGTCTGACTGTACGCTAGAGCACTCGCGCACATTAACGTGTTCCGTTCAGAATATTCAAATGAAAATTAAAGGCAACCCTTTTCATGAAATATCAATTTTTGTATTGCTCTCACGCTCCACAGAAAGATACCCCTCAAACATCTACTAGCCAAGCTGTACAAAGTTCTATAACAACACCACGATCAGCCCAAAACAACCGAAACAGAAAAGCATAAGATTTGAATTCAAACACGGCAACGACGGCGTTTGTATCATTTTAGAATCGCAGCGGAGTTTTTTAAAATTCTGTGTAAATAAAACGGTGGTATTTCGACTGGTTACTTCCGCAATCTCGTATTTGAGTTGAACAAGCGGTTGCAAAAAGCGTCTTAGGCTAAACGACATACAGTTTAAATTTCGGTTACTCAATTGATCAAGATAAAACCTGGGAAGAGCAAAGTTGCGCATGAGGTCCAGATAAGCATTAGTTTATGACTTTTCTCTTAAAATAATTTTGTAAATTACTCGCTTTTGGTGTTTTCTAAGTATTTTTTGATGTCAACCTTTCGCAAATGAATATTTAAATACATGTATACATAAATAACGTCTTTTTCCCTTATGGGGTAGACAGAGCCTAAGATAACAAGACCTAAAGGCCACGTATAGCATGATTGTGGGCGGTGGAAAGAGGAATCAAAATAGTGACGGATTGCTAGCCGCATCGCCTATAACATGATTCCTAAGATGTTTCCCATTCCCTCGATGGGCTTTTACTATCTGCGCGGGAAGAGAAGCAACTGGTACATTTTATGTTTTTTCTTTTCTCGCAGACCAGCATGGAAGAAAAAATATTTTAGCGGGGAATTCACTTTTTTTCTACTTCCTTCTAAATAAAAATCAAACAATAACTAATCTCATCGCAAACTTTCATCGATTGCAAAAAAATTTTTTCTAAAATATCCAATTAAAAAAATAATATATTCTCAGGGTGTTCCATATAAAAGACTGCGGAATTTCCATTTGTACGGTGTCCGTTTCGCAACCAGGACTGGAAATAATTAAATTGCATAGATACCCTCAAAATAAACATTGCGTAGCGATTTTTTTATTTGCAGCCGACTGTCCGCGCGGCATTTTGTTTCACTGAGTTTAAAAATAGAAAAAGTTTTGAAAGAAATCTGATAGCTACGTTTTTCGTTGCGTCTCGTCATAAACATAAAGCCGGTTAGTTCATCTAGGTAGTTCGCTGGTGCGTTCTGGCATAAAAATGATGAAAAGAGCTCATTACTCGCTTAAAAACTTTTCATTTTTAATTGATAAACCTTTATAGTATTATCTGCAAATTTGAAAATTAAAAGCATAATTACATTTCTAAATGTCAGTAAAAATTAGAACACCTAGAAAAAACCGAAAAGTAAAGCTATGGCCGGGAATCGAACCCGGGTCCTCGTCATTCCGTGACGCGTGCTATACCCCTACACCAAACACATAATTCTGAAAATATTCGCGTAGGTTTTTTTTTTTTTTTTTTTTTTTTTTTATATGAATTTTTTTTTTACGCTAGGTTAGGTTAGCTGAGGATTGTAGCTTGTCGAAAAACTATCCTACTAATATTATAAACGCGAAAGTGTGTAAGTATGGATGGAGGGATGTTTGTTATTCTTTCACGTAAAAACTACTGAATGGATTTGGATAAAATTTGGAACGGAGATAGCTGATACCCTAGTTTAACTCATAGGCTATTTATCCCGGAAAATTGCATAGTGTCCGCGGGATAGCGATAAACATACCGCGTAACTAGCACTGGTAAATACTGCGTATCTACACAACACCCATAGTGCAAAACCACTTAACTGACACTACTAAATATTGCGGATCTACGCAACACCCAATTTTACACTGGTTTGAATTGGTATATTCTAATCAGGATTTTACGTACGTTTATATAATTATACATAAAAACCTTCCTCTTGAATCACTCTATCTATTAAAAAAACCGCAACAAAATCCGTTGTGTAGTTTTGATGATACCTATAAGCATACATAGGGACATAGGGACAGAGAAAGCGACTTTGTTTTGTACTATGTAGTGATCTAGCTCTTTTTGGATACGGCATTCAAAATATCGCGTAACACAACATCCAAACTCATCACGTCATCGATACGTTTTGTGTGCCTACACCGTCAGTGTCTATACAAACTAACACCCAATATTTGTTCATATACGTATTATGTATACTAATTAATGTCTGTCGAAGATATTTGCGTTGTTAATGTGTCGGCGACAGGCGGAAGAGCCCGTCGCGGGGACGCTCGGCAAATAAACGACTACATGGAGGGACCAACGTCGTATGTATGGGTATAATACATACATACATCCATAACTACACACTAACTGGAAGAGATCTTTTAGGGATAAGTTTTTTCTTGTGTAAATACATACACAAATCACGCCTTTATCCCTTACGGGGTAGACAGAGCCTAAGGTAACAGGTCACTGGCCACATTTAGCAAGATTGTGGGCGTATAGGTGGAAAATGAAATCAAAATGATGGGTTGCTAGCCTCATCGCTTATTACAGATTCCTATGATTTTCGCCTGTTCCCTCGATGGGCTTTTACCATTTGCGCGGGTAGAGAAGCAATTTGGTACATTCTATGTTTTTTCTTTGCTCCCAGACCAGCATGGAAGAATGGAATGGATGTGTTTTATGTACAATAAAGAGTTATACATACATACATAATTATCACGTATTTATCGTAGACAGAGCCGTAACAAGAGCTAGGCAGGTAGAAAAGGGAATCAAAATAGTGACAGTTTGCTGACCGCGTCGCCTGTAACATTCCTAAAATGTTCGCCCATTCCACGGGCATTAACCAAAGAAGCAACTTACCAGTATTTTTCCTTGCTCTTAAACCAGTAGACTTATTACCTAACTCGCTCGCAATCGCCATCGTGTTCATTTTGACAGTTCATGTATGGGCTGACAATTGGCATCGGAATCAGAGCTGTCACATTCATACAAGAACTGTCAAAATCAACACGATGGCGATTGCGAGCGAGTTAGGTAATAAGCCTACAGCATGGAAAAGCGGGTTAACATTGAGAGCATAAATAATACACTGTGTCTTAAGGATAATTTCCACCAATCAGCACGCGTCACGTCGGATCGGAAAGGACACAAAATAGCGGCAACAGCTAATCGCGTCAGGCAACTGGAACCTTTCCACCAATCGGCTTCGATTGCAGAAGAACGGAGCCGATCGCCCCGCGCAGCATACATTTAGCTACGATCGCGTATCGGCAGTGTTGCCAGGTCGCTTCCCTTGAAAATTACATTGGCATCCCTAAAAAGTTCCATT
The DNA here is from genome assembly GCA_949127965.1 of Pandemis corylana. Lineage (NCBI taxonomy): Eukaryota > Metazoa > Arthropoda > Insecta > Lepidoptera > Tortricidae > Pandemis > Pandemis corylana. The sequence continues at coordinate 295,921 of OX421866.1, read as the reverse complement.
TTTTTTTACCTCATCATAGGAATTACGAATAATATTTTTGTTTGTAGTGTTAATAACAGGAAAAAATTATCTTCTGCCGGGACCTTAAAAGTTCCAAAAAGTTCCGAAAAACGGAAGAAACGGAACCAAACGGCAACACTGCGTATCGGAGAGGAACCCCGCGGTCAAACTGCTGCTGTAGCTGTTTTTTTTTTCAAACTGACCTTCCATGCTGGTCTGGGAGCAAAGAAAAAACATAGAATGTACCAGTTGCTTCTCTACCCGCCTGGTAAAAGCCCATCGAGGGAATGGGCGAAGATATTAGGAATCATGTTATAGGCGATGAAGCTAGCAACCCATCACTATTTTGATTCCATTTTCCACCTATACGCCCACGATCTTGCTAAATGTGGCCTGTAGGTATCTGTTACCTTAGGCTCGTTTATGTGTATGTATGTATGACCAGCGATTGACCTCTATCTCACCTGATTTATAAAAAATTAAGTTTATTTTATTATCAAATGAGTTTCTGCCAAGTTTCTTGCGGCGTATTCTTCTTGGCAATGATGGTCTTTCCGAATGCGGTGGTAGTATGTATGTAAACTCTTTATTGTGCAAAATAAACAAGACAAATACAATTGACAAACACTGAGATACATGCACAAAGGCGGATTTATCCCTTTAAGGGATCTCTTCCAGTCAACCTTTGAGTGGATGAAAGGAGCATGTTTTATTTGCAAAATAGTTTTTGATTTTTTTTTTGTGAAAGCCAGCCTTCAAAATTAATACGGAGTACTTTACCGGGTGGTTGCAAGTTGGTTGGGTTAAACTTCAAATTGAAATTTGGCATCCATTTTGAACGCAAACGGGCAGTTACTTTACTCTTATTTATTAAATCCACAAAAGGCGGGAGCAATAATACTCGTAAATGTGTGAAAAACATTTTAGAAACTTCTTTTAACACGTAAAAAGTCGTGCGAACGTTACAAGTTATAACGTGTTGTGCACATTCGACTCACGTTTGAATACGCCTGTTCCGACATTCGGCGAACACTAATCTAGGTCGCAGACGTGTACTCTACATACGTTTTTAATATATCTATGTGTATATTTGGAGACTATTCCAATCTGATATTAAGAAAGAAAGAAAGAAAGAAAACGTTTACTGACACAAAACGTCACATAAAGAAAATAAAATAATAATAAAACTAAGTAACTTATGTGCCGAAAGTGCCAAAAGGGCCACACTCAGCATGTTGCTGCGGCCGCCGCAGCGCTGATTTTCAGTGTGACCCTTTTGCCTAAAACTAAGCCTAAAAACTAAAATTGCAATAACGACACGCGGACATTAGTCATTATTTCATTATAACAAGAGATATAAAAGAATTGCTTCTCGTCCCGCGCAGATGGTAAAGGCCCATCGAGGGAATAGGCGAAATTTTTGAGAATCACGTTATAGGCAATGCTAGCAACCCATCACAATTTTTTTTTGTATATTTATTTATATTTCCACCCATATAAGTACGCCCACAATCATGCTATACGTGGCCATTAGGCTCTGTCTACCCCGTAGGGGGTAAAGACGTAATTTATGTATGTATAGAGGCGATTCCAATCTGATATTAGACATTCTTTCATTGTTACAAGAGATATCAAATAATAAAGTATTTTGATTTGGGACGCTCGAATTAGATGACCTTTACTTTTATTAGAGTAAGGTCAAAGTTAAATGACAATGAAGGAAATACTTTGATTTAAGTATTGTTTTAAGCCCAGGCATTGTTGCTATGGTGTATATTAAATTAAATCGAATCATTGAAATTATTTAGTCGTATTTTATTCGAAGTAAGTAAGTAAGTAAATGCTTTAATGTACAAATATAAAGAATCAGACACAAATCACAAAACAAAATATTAAATATGTGCACAAATGCGGACTTATCTCTATAAGGGATATCTACCGGTTAACCGAGTAGATGAGAAGAGCATTAGGCGAGGAACCGACAAAGAGTGAGTTTAAAATATCCAAGCTACAATAAAGCGTACATCTCAAAATACAACAAACAATTTTATTCATAAAATAAACTAAGTACAATATGAGTACACACATACAATATTTAAGGAGATGGTGTGAGCCACATCTTCCTCAAGCGCTCCCTGAACGACGCCACGGAGGCAGACTGCCTGATGGAGGTCGGTAACCGATTCCACAGCCCAGCAGAGTGACCTGTGAAGGATTTGGAGTAAGTTTGCAAAAGTATCTTTCTTCTAAAAAGGCATTTAGAAGTCGTTAATTTATACATTTTTTTATATTTTCTTAACTAAACTTGTAAAACAAATCAAACCTAACCTAATGAGATTCACGCCTCAAGGTTTTTCAATTTTTTTTAAGTTTACGTCTTATCAGATATTAAAGGGTTGTCAAATGAAATGTTTGTCAAACGATACATTTGTCAAACATTTGCCGGTCAAAGGATCGGATACCGGGCTGGATTATCTATTCTAAACAGATAGAAGCTTCTAGGCTGGTCTGGGAGTAAAGAAAAAACATAGAATTCACCAGTTGCATCTCTTCCCGCGCAGATGGTAAAAGCCCATCGAGAGAATGGGCAAGAACTTAGGAATCATGTTATTGGCGATGCTAGCAACCCATCACTATTTTGATTCCCCTTTCCATCCTTACGACCACAAGGGATCATCCATAAAGTACGTCACACACTTAGGGCTTCTGGAAATTTGTGACGCGAACAAAGCAACTGCAGTCTTCATAGTAAATCGTGTAAGAGGGGGGGGGGGGGGGGTTGGGGCTCTAGAAATCCTGGAAACTGGTGTGACGTACTTTATGGACGGCCCCCAATCATGCTAAACGTGGTCTTTAAGTCTTGCAACATCAGGCTCTGTTTACCCCGTAAGGGATAACGACGTGATTTATGTATGTATGTATGGAAGGCATATCTCCTAATCCCGCTCTTTTCAAACGCTAACGTACCACCGCCATAAATCTCCATGATCCTCAGATTCAAATAAACCTTTGGTGACCGTTCCGAGCCCAATTGACTGCGTTCTTCCTTAAATCCACTGCTAAGGCAATAGCCTAATAAATCGGACGGCATCCATTGCGGGCCGCGCTCTGCTAATCCCCCGGCTCGCCCCGCCGCCGCGCAACGGACACTGAATTACGAGCCGTGATGAACGCGATGCCAAGATACGGCCGATTGCTTGGAATTTAGGACTAGTTGCACCAGTACACGGGGGTTTGCTTTAGTTAGCTGGGTAAAAAAGGCGGTAAAGCGCTTTATGATCTTTATAACTCTCAATTTGATGCATACACACATGCACAAATCATGTTTTTATCCCTTACGGGGTAGACATAGCCTAAGGTAAAAAAAATCTAAATGTCAGTGAAAATTAGAACACATAGAAAAATCCGAAAAGTATTCCGTGACGCGTGCTATACCCCTACACCACCCATAGCAGGTGGGTAGTCTCCTAAGGTAAAAGCTTAAACTGCCGTCTTAATTGAAAAGGACGCATCTCCAAAATAATAGATTTAGTTTTTTTACATTTATGGACAGATTAAACATCAATCTATCATCATTTTCTTAGAACCTATGAAACAGCTAGGTATGCGTTCTTTTGAATTAAGTGAGCAGTATGATACTCGTAGATTGAGGACTAATTATGTCCAAAAATTAAAAAAAAAAACAAATCTGTTTTTTTGGACATGCGTCTTTTGGTATTAGGTCTGCAGTAAAGACCACGTTTAGCATGATTGTGGGCGTATAGGTGGAAAGGGGAATCACAGTAGTGTTGGGTTGCTAGCCGCATCGCCTATAACACGATTCCTAAGATTTTGGCCCACTTCCTCGATGGGCTTTTACCATCTGCACAGTGAGAGAAGCAGCAGTAAAAGTAAACATAAAAGTCATGAAGTAAAAAATCTTGATTCATTTGATAGTACCTATCATTTGAAAAACAGCGCTTCTCGTCTCTGGTGAGCAATAAATGTTCCACGGGAGTTTGTAATTGTGTCGTACAGATACATCATTCAAACAGATGACGCTTAGCGACAAAAATTCGCATAGTAACAAAAAGGTCACGTGACAGCTAGTAACAGATAGAAGAATTCGAAGGCTTACCCATCTGCTATGGGTGGTGTAAGAGTATAGCACGCCTCACGGAATGATGAGGATCCGGGTTCGATTCCCGGCCATAGCTTTAGTTTGGATTTTTCAGTGTAGTTTAGAAATTAAAAAAATATTCGTTACTCTCATCGATTGTAACTTAAATTCTATTCGTATTCAGCCTCCATGCTCCGCGCTAGTGGAAGCCCACGACTGCACGAATCCAAGCAAGACATCTCCGGAACAAATGACCCGCTTTGATGTCGCTCGGCAACTGCAACTATCATTCAATACGCGCGCGCACCACGGCACGTCACAACACAGTCTAAGAATAAACACCTTTGAACTTTTCTTAACTGCCTTTTTGGTACAAACGGTGCAAGGACTCTCGTTCAAACATAACAAGATAGACGGTGTCTGTACAAGCATTTAGTACTGTGGACAATCAATGTTGTTTTGTATCGTGTAAGCAATGTAATAAGAAACGTGAATGCGGTTTCCTTTGTTCTTTGGTTCTTTGTCTCGAACTAACTGAGTTGTTTGGAATGGTTATTTTATTCGATGTGTTTTGGAATTATTGGTGTTTCGTTTAGCGAGATGCTTGGTTAGTCAGCGTTTACTTGTTTGATGCAAGATGCGTGGTTTGATGAGACTGCTATTTTTAAGTTTGTGTATGCCAACCGAGGGCAAAATAACTTAACTAACTAAGAAATTAAAATTGCTTTTAATCCATCCATGCGGGTTTGGAACTTCATATACACAATTGCTTAAAAAAAACTGTAATTTTTTTTAGGGTTTCATAGAAACAATGGAGAAAATTAAACCCTCATAATTTGTGTTCGTGTAAGAGCTAAACACATAATATTTATGTGAATGTAATTTTTGTTATCAGTGTCTCTTGTTTCTTTCTTCCATACTGGTCAGAGAGCAAAGAAAAAACATAGAATGTACCAGTTGCTTCTCTACCCGCGCAGGTGGTAAAAGCCCATTGAGGGAATGGGTGAAAATCATAGGAATCATGTTATAGGCGATGAGGCTAGCAACCCATCACTATTTTGATTCCATATTCTACCTAACGCCCACAGTCTTGCTAAATGTGGCCTGTAGGTACCTGTTACCTTGGGCTCTGTCTACCCCGTAAGGGATAAAGACGTGATTTGTGTGTGTGTGTGTGTGTGTGTGTGTGTGTGTCTCTTGTTACTGTGACCGTGGTCGTGTTGCTTGGGTTACACCTACTAATACGCGGAGTTCCAAGGTAAATATTTTTTGTTCATTTTTGTAGTTTTGATAATATGAACTTGTATTCGACTACAATGGACAAAGCACGCTCGGTGCACCATTGAGCACAACGACTGTAATTCGTATTTGATGCTGTTTTCCTTCCTGTACAGTCGCCAACAAAATGCTACAAGAGTTTTTTTAAGTGCAATGCAAAAGTTTAAGGTTTTCGGATTTTTTTCATAAATTGATCAAGACCTTTACTTAACGTGTTGGTGCTTAGAGGCCAAGGTTTTTTTTCAAAGACCTGGGACGCTAGTTGCAAGAACGTGGTCTGGACTCTCGTTCGGAGTCATTCCTGGCGCAGAGATTGTCCATTGCCGTTCGACGCGGTAACGCGGCAATTGCGTTCTGTATTTTTTAATTTAACTATGTCTGTTTATAATTTTATTTAACTAACCTACCAAAACGATTTATGACATTTCCAATATTCTTGAATAACGCACGATTTTAGATGTCATGAAAAAAATGACTAACGAATTATCTTCTTCACTACATAGTATAAAACAAAGTCGCTTTCTCTGTCCTTATGTCCCTATGTATGCTTATATCTTCAAAACTACACAACGGATTTTGATGCGGTTTTTTTTAATAGATAAAGTGATTCAAGAGGAAGGTTTTTATGTATAATTCTACGCAGACGAAGTCGCGGGCAGAAGCAAGTTATAAATAAAAATGAATCTCTATTTCCCTTGGCATCACGCGTGAACGGCTGGACCGATTTCGCTAATTCTTTTTTTGTTGTGTTTGTTATTGTTAGGAGAATGTTTTTATGTATATTAAAAAAAAATTGGTACGGGGGCGAAGCCACGGGTAACAGCTAGTGACCAATAAAAATTATGGGACTCACAGAGATCCAACTGTTAGCAATAAAAAAAAACTTTTAGTTAAACGCTCTAAACCGCGTGAACAACCCAACCCATACACAGAAATAATACCTTTAGGCGGTGAAATTTCGTCAAACTCACCAAAATCTTGTCAAAAACATAACTAAATTTACATTTAAACAACTTCAACTTGAGCCAACATCATCTTTATCCCCTTATATTTAAGGAAATCGATGTAGTTTTGCAATGGTAAGAGGAAGTTAGTTGCAAATCCTGATATCCCTTGAGGCGAAAATTGGGTTCGATCTAGAAACTAGTTTACAAAATAATATCCCCATTCATGTTCAGTACCGTGGAAGTGGTTGGAACACGTCGGTACCTCTTACTCAGAAATTTGATGAAGTTTTGTGTGAACTTTCTATTAAAATTACTGGTCCTAATACAATTATTAGAGACAATACAAGAAAACAAGTTTGATAAAAAATATTTTTAACATAAACTTTTTTGCTGAATGTACTTTTTGTTGACCGTACTTGCGTTGTCATCTTTATTATACGTGTACCAAATTTCAAGGCAATCCGACCAAGGAATTTGACTTAGAAAATTGGACTCAAAAACAAAAACATATAAAAGCATGTCAAAACATCGTTTTAAGAAGTCTACATACATTACATACATACACGAATCACATCTTTTTCCCTTACGGGGTAGGCAGAGCCTACGGCAACAAGACCTACAGGCCACGTTTAGCAAAACACTGTGGGCGTATAGGTGGAAAGTGGAATCAAAATAGTGACGGGTTGCTAGCCGCATCGCCTATAACATGATTCCTATGATTTTCGCCCATTCCCACTGGTACATTCATGTTTTTTCTTTGCTCCCAGACCGGCATGGAAGTATTAAAAAGTTTTTGTTATCTTTTTTCTTTATTTTTAACGACCTCTTCTTCGTAAACCATATTTAATTTTGTATTCCTCTTATCAAACTCTCATGATACCTAACATCTCGTTAAAATACCAATAAGAAATGTACACGGTCTTATCCAATACGAACTCATAATAATCCACGGTAAAAATGCTTATTTCCTCGTAATAAACAGAACACATTTCCTTTGCCAAAGAATATCCAAAAAGAACGCATCGGAAACATTTCAACAACCATAATATAATTAAGCCGTTACATAGCACATCAATACTAATCCGTTGCCCAGAAATATAATACTAACACATAATCATTTTTCTGCGAAACACAGCACCAAAACGCCACAAATCCACGCCTAACTGCAAACAAAACTGAACTGTATACTAACACAGAGACAGAACAGACGTCACGATGGATGATTCTGGACCCTTCCACAATGACAGATGGTCTTGAAAAATATTTGCCTTGCCTTCAAAACATAGGAGACACAAAAATAAAGTTTCCCGAGTAAATAATACATCAAAGGGATAAGTGATTGATGCTGAGGAGGGGAGGGGGTACGCCATTAATCTTCCGGGAGTGTTCATCTTAGGACCCGCCGCTTTGTGCCCAGGTTTTAGGAACGACCTAGTTATTGGTCAAGGAAGGATGTATTGACTAAAGTATTCCTTCATGCTGGTCTGGGAGTAAAGAAAAAACACAGAATATAACATTTGCATCTCTTTCCGCACAGATGTAAAAGCTTATCGAGGGAATGGGCGAAAATCGTAGGAATCGTATTGTGACGCTAGCATCCCATCACTATTTTGATTCCCCTTTCCGCCTATACGCCCACAGTTATGATAAACGAGGCCTTTAGGGCTTGTTGAAAGTCTCGGGATAAGTCAATTAAACTACTTGGAATACCATTTTTAAGTCTACGCAGAGGAAGTCACGGGCAACAACTAGTAAGGTATATTTATACCATTTTTTGTAACGTTCCCTTATCACACTATTCGTTATTCTGTCTTTCAGTTTCACCTCTTCCATACTTTTTAACGCTCTCATTTCTACTGCATTTATTCTACTTTCATGCTACACACAACACACCCAACTGCACACAACTGCAACTGCTGCTGTAAACACAACTATGATAAATATACATACATACATACGCATACACAAATCAAGTCTTTATCCCTTGCGAGGTAGACAGAGACTAAGGCGTGCAGACCTCAGGCCACGTTTAGCAAGATTGTGTGTATCTATAGGTGGAGCATCGCCTATAACATGGTTCCTATGATTTTTGCCCAATTCCTCAATGGGCTTTAACCATATGCGCGGGAAGAGATGCAACTGATACGTTCTTTGTTTTTCCTTTGCTCCCAGACCAGCATAGAAGTAACCACAGCTATAGTAAATATAAATACATTATATAGGTTACATTAAAGGAGAATGTGAGTGTTACACAGCTCATTATTGATCAGCGGCTTGCCGCAACATTATGCTGAGTGGGGCACCATACACCATATCGGTACGATTCCTAAGTATATTGTATTTCTTCCTATTATATATCTACGTGTATCGAATGTGTGTAAATAAATGTTTCTCTCTCTCTCTCTCTCATGCGACGTGGCTAGCGAGCTAGCAGATTAGCAGACCCCGGCTTTTGGCGCATTTTTGGCAATAAGTCGTCCAGCGGTGGCAAGGGGAGCGCGCCTCGCCGGCGTGAAGTCGTCTAGGGTTACCGATCGCTGTTGGATGACACGCTTAAGTGCTGTCGATGCCGCTTCGCCGCCGATCGATGCCCCCCCCCCCCCCCCCCCTATTAGTTGCGCTTTGCTTCGTCGAGATTCTGTATTTCGTCGCCGCGTAAATAATATAAATATTGGTGTCGAATTACGTAAATGTGACATACATCGACATAATTGCGTTTTTGTTCATGGCAGAAGGAGACAGTACCAGAAAATTTCAATATAATAATAACTATGATAGCAGATAGGTACTTCCATGCTGGTCAGGGAGCAAATGAAAAACATAGAATGTACCAGTTGCTTCTCGTCCCGCGCAGATGGTAAAAGCCCATCGAGGGAATGGGCGAGTCTTAGGAATCATGTTATTGGCGATGCGGCTAGCAACCCATCACTATTTTGATTCCCCTTTCCACCTATACGCCTACAATCATGCTAAACGTGGCCTTTAGGTCTTGTTACCTCAGGATCTGTCTACCCCGTAAGGGATATAGACGTGATTTGTGTGTGTGTGTGTATGATAGCAGGGAGTCCATCGAGTGAATGGGCGAAAATCTTAGGAATCATGTTATAGGCGATGTGGCTACCCGTCACTACAGTCATGCTAAACGTGGTCTCTAAGTCTTGTTACCTTAGGCTCTGTCTACGTAAGGGCTATTTTTTATCCCGAAAAATTGCATAGTTCTCGCGGGATAGCGAAAAACTATTAGCAATTAGTACCTACCCATTATACTTTTCCATCATTCTGACTTTGCGAAAGTCCTTTAAAAAAACGTTAAAAACAGTACAAGTATTAATTAAAATACGAATGGAAGTTGCTCATCCCTGCTTTCATTGCGCATAGCTTAGAATGCGTCATGGCGGCGTGGAAATCAAAAACCTTAGAAATGCTGGACGCATGATCAATTCCAAACTCATCCACAGCTTGGAAGCCTTAGCACTGTTGGAGGCCAACGCATGCTTCGGCCTAGCTTCGAGATGTTATTAAATGTACAATAAATTAAACGAGCATACATTTTTCGAAACGGTTTCTGTTTCATAATGTAAAACTTTTGTACAGTTGTACCTAGGTATTACCTAGGGATTACCTACTAGGGATTACCTAGAGATTACCTAGGGTTTATTTAGGGATTACCTAAGGATTACATGAGGATTACTTAGAGATTACCTAAGGATTACGTAGGGATTACCTAGGGTTTATTTGGGGATTACCTAAGGATTACCTAGGGATTACTTAGGGATAAGATGTGTTGCAATGTTATTACCTTAACTAATAAACCAAAGCGAGTTTTTTAAGAAAAATATTTCCATTTACAAAAGCTTAACACATCTGGATATTTTTTCTTTGAAATTAATCCATACATACACATTTCGGGGTAGACAGATCCTAAGGTAACAATACCTAAAGGCCACGGTTAGCATGATTGTGGGCGCATAGATGAAAAATATAATCAAAATAGTGATGGGTTGCTAGCCGCATCGCCCATTACACATGCCTTAATTACATTACATACATTACTTTCGCCCATTCCCTCGATGGACTTTTACCATCTGCGCGGGAAGAGAAGCAACTGGTACATTCTATGTGTTTTCTTTGCTCCCAGGCCAGCAGGGAAGTAATTAATTCTATAGCAACTTCTCACCCCACGTAATTTAACATACAAACAACACCTATGTTTAGGGTCGATACCCCACGTCTTTTCCAAGGCATGGCTGCCCCACAATCAAACAAGCTCCGTATTAAGTGTCTCTCTGTCACTTATAATGAAGTTATGTCGTAGACCCCTGCGTAACTCCGACCCCGGCGTAATTCCGCCCCGCGCGGCGTCCCCGCGCCCCAGAGGCGTCACAGATACCCGCTTAATGAAATGATCGATCAGATTTCATTACGTGCGAGCAAACATCTGTCAGTGTGAATGGGAATCGGAGCGGAACAGAATACAAATACTGTTTGCTAAACACGAGCCAATAATATTATTTCATTCGCAAAAAAAGCAGCTCTGTTGATAATCAATCCTTAAAAAAATGTTAATTTATTTATTATTATAGGGCGCCATTTTTTAAAGAAAATGTTTGAATGTAATAAATAGATTTAGAGCTCATTAATTTTAAGTTATTTTTTTAAGTTGCTATACCTACCTTTGGCGTCTATTTGAAAATGAAAATGAAAATGAAAATGATAATTTTACATCTCTTTGAAATTACAATTAAAAAAATTATTTTACCTACATAAGAATTGACTATCTAATTAAACACATACATATATAAATCACGTCTTTATCCCTTACGGGGTAAACAGAGCTAAATGTAACAAAACCTAAAGGCCACGTTTTGCGTGATTGTGGGCGTGGGATGAAAAGGAGAATCAAAATAGTGATGGGTTGCTACCCGCATCGCCTATGACATGAATAAAATTTTCGCCAATTTCCTCGCTGGACTTTTACCATCTGCGCGGGAAGAGAAGCAACTAGTACATTCTGTTTTTTTGCTCCCAGACCAGCTTAGAACGAATTCTTAATTAAAACCTATTATAAAATAACATAAACAGTTAATATGTGCCGCGCGGATATTTTTTTAAGATTTTTCACTTTGTTTTTTGAGTCTTTCGAGTCAATTTTTTTTTGAACCATCATCATCATAATATTATCATCATCATATTAATTTGATCCATCCACCCACCTATGTTAGATTTATAAAATGTGAAAATGGATGGATATCATTTAAAACGTTCTCTTAGCTTTATAAGAGTATTTGTGACTGTTCTAAAACAGACAAGCGAAACCTAATAAAACAGCGCAGCATCGCGTTTTTCTGTCACTCAATTAAAAAAATTATAAAGAAGTTTCCCCTTCAATTTTCTACACAATTAAGCGCCTGGTCGTGCATCTAATGTATTCAGACAGAGCTGTGTTTGACAGCCCGCGCCCGCAGCGCCCCCTGCCGGCCTGACAGACGCACGCAAAAAATGACTGCCAGGTTATACAATAAGTTTCTGTTTACATTTTTTGTTTGCCGCTCGTACTTCACTGCGTTTGAGTCATGGTTCTCACTTATATTCGTGATAAGCGGATTTTTCCGTTCGAGGGAACGGACAAAAATTCAAAGATCCAAAACTTTATTTTGCAAATGGGCCGCCACGGGCTCTTTTAAGTCTTTTTTCCAAACTACCAGAGCATTCGGAAACCATCATTAAAGTAGAAAGAAGAAATAAAAGTAGAAAGTATTTTTTTTAAAACAAAGTAAATTTACAACAATACTTAAACTCTACTTAACTTATAATACACTAGCCTTCCGTCCGCAGCTTCGCCCGTGATAAATTAATTTTCCCGTAGGAAAAGGTATTTTCCCGCGGTAAAAAGTAGCCTATGTCACTCAGTGATAATGTAGCTTTCTAACGGCAAAAGAATTTTTGAAATCGCTCCAATAGTTTCGGAGCCTATTCAATGCAAACAAACAAACAATCAAATTTTTTCTCTTTATAATATTAGTATAGATTTATAAAATTGATGTATAAGGTCTCTAAATCTTTCCGAAAATCTTAGAAATCATTCGGCTAATAACCAATTACTATTTTGATTTACCTTTCCGCCAATACGCCCACAGTTTAACCTTAGGTCTTGTTACCTTTAGACCAAAGTGCTGGCGCAAGACCTGGTTAAAGTCTTGGGTTCACGGTGGATGCAAGCCGCTTCCAACCGAGGCAACTGGAGGTCTATGGGGGAGGCTATGTCCAACAGTGGACGTCCTACGGCTGATAATGATGATGATGACCTTACTCTGTCTACACCGAAAGGGACATTAACGTGATTTGTGTATGTATGTAACTAAGATTAATCCATACTTATGATTTTGTAAACCGATTTCGCTGGAATTTAGTATGAAATAGAGATAATTTTAGTCGCTGGAAATGACATGAGCAATTGAAGTTGATGATCAAGTAATTTGGTTTTATTACAGTGTTTTTGATCATTGAAACAAAAAATAAGCTTCGGTTTATACAGGTCTACAGCTTGTAAGAAAATGGTTTTCTCTATCAATACGCAAATAATATCACTGTTTTTCTATTTGATGTATAGATATCTAGTACATAGGTACTAGCTATAAAAGTAGTTTTGAAAATGAAAATGAAAATTTATTTTTGCAAGTTGGCCGCCAAGGGCTCTTTTACATGTCTTTTTGAAACTACCAGCACATTCGGAAAGACCATCATTGCCAAGAAGAATGCGCCGCAAGAAACTTGGCAGAAAGTCATTTGAAAATTGCAACCGGGTCAAAAAATTTAAACTAAAATCAAGTAAGTAATTCACATGACATTTTTTTCTTCTTCCTTCCCTTCAGCCACTCGGCCTTGTCAGGAGCATAGACCTGACTAAAATTAATAGCATTTACTTTGATTCACGCTCAATTGAACTAAATAATTGCCAAAAACCTTCATTAACAGTTTAATAACAATTTCAAAATGGTCGGATAATCACGTGTTACATTAATTGAGTAATAGTAAATTTAGATTAAATGCGTAGATCCAATTCGACGAAACTATTTTCTACCTGGAATAAATCAAAGTCTGACATTCAAATGTGCCGACCCGCGTTTGAAACGTGAGCTTAGCTAGGTTTCATTCAAGACGTACGATTATTACGCGAGAAATTTTAAAACATTCTCTAAGAAACGTTTTTTACGGCAAATCTACGTTCACTGTGTACTCGTGTTCATAAATTATAATGATCAGTCAAGTTATCATTTATTTAGGAATTATGTTATCTTAAAATAAATTTAAGATAGGTACTATAAAATGAATACAGTAACAAGGTCACGTGACAGCTATGGGTGGTGTAGGGGATCACGCGTCACGGAATGACGAGGGTCCGGGTTCGATTCCCGGCCATAGCTTTACTCTTCGGATTTTGTGTGTTTGTGCTTCAGAGTCGTTTAGAAATTTAAAATTAATTTGTTTAAATATACCCATAACATTAAATTTTTATTTCAATCTTTTCTGCTTCCAATTATGTCTCAAGAAATAAAATTTCATGATTAACTTTCTTAAATATTATTTAAATTACCTATGTCACTTATTTTTCGCTAAACCTTATTTTAAAACGCAAGCAAAATCCAATCTGAGCATAAAACGTCTCGAGTACATTGAACCATATCAGTTGAGAGACATTATACTAGTCATTATAACTCTGTAATCACCGCGCAACTTTGGCAGTAACAATCAACGTGTGATACCGTTATTACGTACCGGTTTACCGCCGGTACCGGAATACCGGTATCAGGCTATAAACAACAACTTAGAGATGTTATGGGTTTATCTCGAGATAAGAAGTTGGAGTTATTACGTGCTTCAGAGACGTGTGTTAATTGTGTCCTGTAATAGACAGACATACATAGTTATATTCAATTTTAGACGTTTGAAGGAATCTGGAAGCAAAGAAAAAACATAGAACGACCAGTTGCTTCTCTTCTTGCGTAGATGGTAAAAGCCCATCGAGGGAATGGGCGAAAATCTTACGAATCATGTTATAGGCGAAGCGGCTAACAACCCATCACTATTTTGATACCCCTTTCCACCTATACGCCCTCTCCACCTTTAGATATTGTTACATATGTATATATGTTGTGTATGTATGTAAGGAATAGTGTGATAAGGGAACGTGCTGGTGTGAAAGAGAATATACCTAGTGACTAGGATAGAAAAAGTATGCTTAGTTGGTTTGGTCACGTAGAGCGGATGGATGAAGTAGACTAACTAAACAGATCTATATGGGGAGTGCGAACAGATTTATATGGGAAGTGTGAACGTTGGGAGAGGAAGGCCTAGACGGACGTTCCGAGACCAAATAGGAGACGTTTTGGAAAAAGGTCAGGTCAGGAGTACCCGAAACCGACGAGCATGTATGAAGAGATTGATGAATGTGGATGAACCGAAAGTAGTATGTCAGGATCGTAGCAAGTGGAAAGAAGTCTCTGCCTACCTCTGTGGGAAAGAGGCGGGCGGGACGGTATGTATGTATGTACGCTGGTATATTGTATGTTTTTTCTGTGCTCCCAGATCAGTATGGAAGAAACTAACAAACTAAGATGAAGACCAAGACGTTTGTTGCTACAAAAAAACTTGCACAAAGCCGTTTTGCAAAGAACTGTCGTGCGCACTTGATAAACAACAATTAACTTTGTTGAATAAGGAAGTGTTCAAAGTATTATGAGCGTTTGAAACAAGATTCAACAGTTAAATCAACGCATTAACAAAGCAAACGGCGAGTCCACCCACTCGCAGAAATAAATAAACTAATTATTTTTGCCAACAGCTGCATTCGCAGGTCGCTGGGAGTTGCAGCGTTAAGAACCTTGTTTAATTAGCTTTGTACTCCTGATTTCCAGGAATTAGCTTTTTAAAGGTGAAACGATGAACCTGGATGCAGCTTTATGCTAAAACTTTAGGTGCTTATGTTATTTTAAGTGGATGTAAATGTTTTATTGATTTTTAATAGCTGGTTCTCAAATATTTCCATTCGTTGATCGATATTTTAAATGTATACATCAGTTTCAACATGAAACTATCGTGATACTCAATCATAATAATTTGACGACCGGATAGCCTTGTGGTTAGTGCCCCTGACTATGAAGCTAGAGGTCCTTTCGAATCCCGGCAGGGGCAGGCAGTTGTATGATGAATACGAATGTTTGTGCCCGAGTCATGGATGTTGTATGTATTTAAGTATGTATTTATCTACATTATATAAGTATGTTTATCCGTTGCCTGGTACCCATAGTACAAGCTTTGCTTAGTTTGGGGCTGGGTCAATTGGTGTAATTTGTCCCAAGATATTTTATTATTTATTTATTTATAATTACACAAACTAACTCACGTGTAAAATGGAGTATCACTCGACTTTTATACGTGTTTCCCGTTTGTGTGATTAACGGCATCAGTTCCACACATTCAATAATTATATCGCTTACCAGCTCAACAGTTGGCAGTCAACTGTTTCTCGCGGAACTTACTACACGCGGTAAAACTCTGGAATCAGATAGCGCAACGGATCTTCAAAATAAGAGTATATTCTTTTCACCACATCATGAGCTGATATTTTGTGTGAGCGAGCCAGTCGCGGCCGTCGCGTTCACCTCGCGGCGAATCTTCTCGGCACAATTCGAACGCGGCCGAGTGCTATTAGTGACTTGGTTACCACGGGAGCTCACAATAACAATATTATTAGTATTTTATGCAACAGCTGTACAAGTTTTTTGACTTGCTTATACAACGTTGCATACATACATACATACATACATACCGTCACGCCTCTTTCCCACAGGGGTAGGCAGAGACTACTTTATTCCACTTGCTACGATCCTGACATATTTCTTTCGCTTCATCCACAGTCATCAATCTCTTCATACATGCTCGTCGGTTTCGGGTACTCCTGACCTGACCTTTTTCCAAAACGTCTCCTATTTGGTCTCGGAACGTCCGTCTAGGCCTTCCCCTCCCAACGCAACCATTTGTACTCCCCATATAGATCTGTTTAGTTAGTCTACTTTCATCCATCCGCTCTACATGCCCAAACCAACTAAGCATACTTTTTTCTATCCTAGTCACTATATCCTCTTTCACACCAGCACGTTCCCTTATCAGACTGTTCCTTATTCTATCTTTCAGTGATACACCTTCCATACTTCTTAACGCTCTCATTTCTACTGCATTTATTCTACTTTCATGCTTCTTTTGCCATACCCAAGTCTCGCTACCGTACATTAATGTTGGAACAAGCACCCCTCTGTGAACAGCCAGACGCGCCTTCTTCGACACCTTCTCACTGCTCACAAAGGCGCGCAGCGCCCCATTTACCATGTTTCCTGCATTCACTCATCTTTCAATATCACTTTCACACTTCCCATCTTTCGTAAACGCCGAACCCAGATATACAAACTCTTTTACCAGTTCGACTTTCTTACCCGCAATCACAATCTCACATTCAGTCATACTATCGTCTTTTTCAAACACCATAACTTTCGTCTTGCTTACATTAACATTCATACCTTTCGTTTCCAATGCACCACATAAAATGTTAGTCATCATCTGCAACTCCTCCTCCGACGATGCCAACAACACTTGGTCGTCGGCGTATAGGAGGCATTTGATGGTTAACCCACTCATTCTTAGTCCACAGTCATTCCCTTTCAAATCACTCAGGCATGTATCCATGAATAGGTTGAACAGCCACGGTGACGCAACACATCCTTGTCTAACACCTTTCTCAATGCTAAACCATTCAGTGTACGCCCCGTTTATCCTCACACAAGCACTAGAATCCTCATAGAGAGATTTTAGTGCTCGTATCAGATTACTGTTCACCCCATGCATGGATAATGCTGACCACAACTCACTCCTCATCACTCTGTCATAAGCCTTCTCCAAGTCCACGAATAAACAGTATATTTTCTGGCCCTTGGCCATATACTTTTTGGTTATACACCGCAAGGAGAAGACTTGATCCGTGCATCCCATTCCCTTTCTAAAACCCGCTTGTACATTCCATATTTTCTCATCGGTCTCTTTCATAACTCTTTCAATCAGTACCTTTGCATACAGTTTGCCGACGACGCTGAGAAGGCTTATTCCGCGGTAGTTTTTGCAGTCCAGTTGTGACCCCTTTCCTTTGTACAGCGGCACAATCACGGCCTTACAATGCTTTTTCTACGATTAGTCGTACCTACTTAGGTAGGTACTTAATACATACATAAATCACGTCTTTATCCCTTGCTGGATAGACAGAGCCTAAGGTAACAAGACCTAAAGACCACGTTTAGCATGATTGTGGGCGTATAGGTGGAAAGGGGAATCAAAACAGTGATGGGTTGCTAGCCACATCGCCTGTATAACATGATCCCTAAAATTTTCGCCCAATCCCTCGATGGGCTTTTACCATCTGCGCGGGAAGAGAAGCAACTGGTGCATTATCTGTTTTTTCTTTGCTTCCAGACCATCTTAGACTTACTTTGATACTTAATAAATGAAAATAATACGTTCTCTGAAAATGAAGAAGAAGCTCCAGTCTCCCTCCACGCCATGAAATTATCGTAGGCTTCATCATTGCCGAGATTTTCTATGCAACAAATATTCCAACACTTCCTGGGCCGCCGCGGATATTTCTTTCGGTGTTGATTTAATTACGTTCTCATCCATGCTTTTTCATGATAGGTACGTTGCAAAACTTTGTTAAAACTAGCAATCAAACAACAAACAAGACACGAGCGGGAAACATGTAAACGACAAACGATAAAATTGGAAGTCTGTTTATAGTAAACTTTGTTTTTAATTAACGTTTACATATTTTTATAGCCTTGCGTTCTTGGCGCATTTAGCCAAAACGTTTAGCAACTTGCCAGTGACGTTATTAAAAAAATATTGTTTGTTATGTTGGCAGCTATGCATTTAGTCCATAAAGTTTTAGTTCTATGAAGAACCAAATGAATGAAATAATTTGTTAAGTTGGCAGTCATGCATTTTCAACATAAATTTAATGTTGATCGTGTAAAAGTTTTACCCAGTTCAGGCAGTCTATGGCTGGCAAAGTAACGATGGAGCACTTTTAAAGCGACAAAAGCCAACAAGTGCTTTTAGAGAGAATAGACCATAATAAACTTATCCAGTCTTATTACGAGTGTTCTTATAATGCTGCTCGTGCTTACATAAATCACATATAATAAGTAGAAAAAGGCATTAAACAAGTCGTCATAAAAAATTGCGCTTCAAAGATTTTTCCATGTCTCTACTAGGTACATCGTGGACCACTCTACCCTGGACCCTAACTGGTTCGCCGAGAAATCCGGCCCTACGTCCGCTAGGTGGCGGGCGATTCGGGTAGCTAGATTCTCTGGCTGTGCGGAAGGATGTAGCATCCCTCTGCATACTGTACCGTATTTATCATGGGGAGTGCTCTGATGAACTCTTCGGATTGCTGCCTGCGGCTAAATTCCACTACCGTACTTCGCAGAACCGTCTGTCCTTCCATCCTCAACATCTTGATGGTTGGCAGTCGAGTACCGTGTGTTTTAAACGCAATTTCTTTCCTCGTACGGTAAAGATCTGGAACCAACTTCCTGCTGCAACATTCCCTGAGCGGTACAATTTAGGGATCTTTAAAAAGCGAGCCTTCCTGTTCCTCAAAGGGCCGGCAACGCACTTGATTCCCCGGGTCTTGCAGGTAAAAAAAAGCTACCACTCTCTCGAGGAGCTTACCAGCGAGCGATAGAGCCAACCGACGTAGATTGTCGTCGAGGTTGTAATGTAAATAGAATTGTCACTTGTTACTGACAATTGTCGCGTTGGTAAAATAAGGGTGTGACCTCACCTTGCCCCCTAGATTAGACGCGTGATTGCCATAATTAAGCCGAACCGTATCACGACCGGTTAATTGGATATAATGACCAATGATTGTTCTAATAAGTTGGTGATTACCAGAGTGCTTAAAATTAAATTGTATTATCACCATCATCATCATCATCTAGAAGACTTCCACTGTTGAACAAAGGTCTCGCCCTTGGCAACAACCCAATGAATGGCCTTCGTGCATACATTAATGTTATTTTTTTTTGTGAATTGTATCTGTTTTTTGTGAATTGTATATTTGTACAATAAATCATTTACTTACTTACTTACTTACAACTGGTCTATTGGTACTTGCAAGCTGGTTCGGGAGGAAAGAAATAACAGAACCAGGTGCTTCCCTTCCAGCGCTGATAGTAAAAGCCCTTCGAGGGAATTGGTGAAAATATTAGCAATCATGTTGTAGGCGATGCGGCTAGCAACCCATCACTATTTTGATTTCCCTCCATATACGCCCATAATCCCGCTAAACGTGGCCTTTAAGTCTTGTTACCCTAGGCATTATATACCCCGTAAGGGATGTAGACGTGATTTGGATCTTGTAAAAGATAGAGACCGATAGAAAAAGACAGCGTGCCTTTGCCCAGTGAGAAGCTAAATTCTACTAGTATTATAAATGCGAAAGGTTGTGAGTGAGTGAGTGTGTATGTTTGTTACTTCTTAACGCGCAACCAGCTGGACGGATTTGGATAAAATTTGGAACGGAGATAGCTGGTACCCTGGATTAACACATAGGCTACTTGTTATTCTGGAATCGCCAGGTTCCAGCGGGATAGTGATGAACATGTCAAAGCTCGTAGCTGCCTAAATAGGCTCGCAACGTAAATAATTATTGCAACAACGGTTCTTAAATCTAATTCTACGCAGACGAAGTCGCGGGCAGAAGCTAGTAGGTTATAAAAACATTAGTTAGGTAAATGATTTATATACTCATGAAATGTGAGCTGGTTTCGTTTTTTTCTCGCTTTAGGGACGTATGCAAGCCTTTTTTGGATCTTTTTCAGATGGCCTGGAAAAGGTTAACCGTGTATTTTCTCCCAGTTTCGATATTAATCACAAAACGAATGTGAAAACGGGAACCGTATTATGTATGATTTGTTTCACGGCCGTGCATAATACTTTGTAACCATGACATTTGGTAATTAGAAATATTGCTGCAAAAGTTATAAATTACAATCCGAAACAAAGCAAAACACGTCGTAGAGAAAAGTAGTTGTCAGCGTAAAAAGAACTGCTTCCAAGCAATATTTCAATGCTTCAATAGCTTTGTAACATTTGTTTTATTGCTAGCTTTTGCCCGCGGCTTCGCTCCCGTTACAGATTTTTCCTTCTATTTTCAACATTTTGTTTTATAAAAACCTTCTGACACAACAAAAACAAACAATAACGTAACAAACACAACAAAAAAATTGGCAAAATTGGTCCAGCCGTTCACGCGTGATGCCGTGACCAAGGGAAATAGGGATTCATTTTTATATCTAAAGATTATTATTTATGAATGAATTATTAAATTTATTATACAATGTAATGGAACAATCCAGGAAGCTACAGATGCAGTTTTAACAATAAAGAGCCGCTGAATATTTTTATTTATGCAATTAACCTGCTTCCCTCCCTCTATATCCCTTACGGGGTAAACAGAGCCTCAGGTAACAAGACCTAAAGGCCACGCTTAGCATGATTGTAGGCGTATATGAAATGGAAATCAAAATAGATTAGATTCCTGAGATTTTTGTCCGCTTCCTCAATGGGCTTTTACCGGTACATTCTACGTTTTTTCTTTACTTCCAGACCAACATGAAATATTGTAGAGTTATTAGGAAAAAAAAATAGTGAGATTTAAAAGCTTACAATAAAGAAAAAGGTGCACTCCCGCTCTAACCCTGTCTGCAGCGCGAGATTGAACTTGGAGTGGCCTCGCTGCACTCACTACTTTATACAAATCTCTGTTCAACAAACATTACTGCAATTGCATGCACTATTGATCGACGCACGGCTACAAACATTTCTTCTCTTTCTTTTAGTTGTGACTATATTTATTAAGTAAAACAAAAGTTACAAGCGAATAATGTAAAAATACATACAAGAATAGGAACATGAACCGACCAAAAGAATAGTCATGTGGAAAAGAAAGATCCCGAAGGAGACGCGCGCCAGGAACTTCCACAGCCATAGCGAAAGGAACCAGTCGACCAGACCACTGTGACAACTTAATCTTCTCTCTGAAGACATGCAAGATGTACCCGAACAACATGCCGATGAAGAAGGGCGGTTTCTTTTTTTCTTTATATTTTATTTAATTAGGCGTTACTTTGCGGAGGTCCGTTTCAATGAACAAAAAATATTTACCTCGCTACTCCACTACTCGAGATAGCCAAGCCAGCCCGAAATGTATTATATGTGTATGGGACATGGGTCAACACAAAAAGTTGCATTCGTACGGTAAACAACCATTTTACCCGCCAAGAGCAATTCCTCTTCCATGACGTCACTTGTTCGTGCAGTTACATAAACACTTTTCCGCCGGTTGAGCTGTCATCCTGTTCAGTGCAGATGTACTGAACAGTCCATATTGTCAGATAAACTGTATTTCCTTGCGTTATAATTATTTGTTAGCAGGCTTGCTGCTTAATTGTGTCATTTAATGTGTATCTATCTAACAGCTATCAATGACTATATTTGTTATTTTTATCTATCACAATTTGTACCTATATTGCTCAATTATCGTTATTGCTAATAAATCGTATGATTGCTTCTACCATTGTGTTTATTAATAACGCTTACGTAATGTTATCGTTGCAGCAATATTGAAATAAATAGTATTGTCGATTACATGGTCGTTTACTATTCCTCCTCCACCACTGCCACATTTTTTAAAACACACGTCATTCCACAAACTCGGCTTTTCCCTACTTCACCCAAAACACTGCCGCGTTTCGACCCCTATACGGGACCTTTATATTCTTTCTTGTTACAAAACAAATGAATCTGATTCTAAAAGACATTGAGAACAGATTATAAAATTTCTAAATGTCAGTGAAAATTAGAACACATAGAAAAATCTGTAGACAGAGCCCAAGGTAACAAGACCACGTTTAGTATATCCAAAATTATGTAAGGCATTTTAAACGTAAAATTGATTGTTTTCTTCCTCTGTAATCTTGAATCTGTTGTCTACTTCTCTTCTACCTAGTTATCTATGTTGTGTTTAATACGTGTTTAGTCATTTATTTATCTCAAGTCCTTTAGCAGTTATATCGCAAGTCGTTGACACGTAGAGTAATAAACTATCAAATTGAATGATTTGAATCACATACTTGAGACTAGTATTGATTATCGAGACGTTCTCGCCTGAACAACGTAAGAACAACTCTTTAGTCCTGTGAATGTCAGAGGACGACCTTTTTGCAAGTAGTATGTAAGCTTGTAGAGGCGACACTGCTCTGCTAAATTATTATGCTAGAAAAACTTACCTTGCTACTCCACTACCCATGTACATACTTTAAACACAAGCCCACTCTCCTCTGCTGCCGCAAAATTAAACTTAGATCCCACAAACCTTACTATCCCCTACACCACACAAAACGTTAACGCGTTTCGGACCCTCTACGCGGCTAGCAACGCTAGACGTGGCCTTAAGGTTTTGTTACCTTGGGCTCTGTCTACCCCGTAAGGGATAAAGACGTGATATATTGTGTAAGTATGTACTTTCATGTTGTAACACGTGTACCAGATACGCCACTTTCCTTTGACGTATGTTACTCCTAAGACATCGTTTCTCGGTGACACGCAGTGAGATCTATTCATTAGTCACCCTCTGTGACCAGCTTATCTTTAGAATGCGTCTATAACACCGCATCTCAAATAGCCTCGAAACGTTTCTTGGGTTTCTCCTTGAAGAGTTTATTTTTATAAAAATAGTAGTTTTTATTATAAAACTAGCACTGCCCGCGACTCCGCCTGCACAATATTCGCTTATCGCTATCCCGCGGGAACTATGCGGTTTTCCTTGATAAAAACCATTCTATGTCCTTTCCCGGGATTGGAACTATCTCTGTACCAAATATCAGTAAAATCGTTTCAATGATTTAGACGTAAAACAGTAAGAGACAAACAGTTGCTTTCGCATTTATAATATTAGTATTTTAAAAAAACGACTTTGTTTTATACTATGCAGTGATGATGTATGCATGAACATGGCTTTCCATGACTATTTTGATTTGAAAGTAAATGACAATCAGCCTTTTTTTTATTTTCAGTTAGGATTTGGCATAAAAAATGATAGAGCACATGGTCGACTACTACAACTGTAATTAATTTTTATGCATAACTATTTAATAATTTGTATAATAATTTCTATGATTTTTTGTAATTAAATAGATACTCAACTACAATTTTTGTTTCACAACAGTATTGTGTAAACTTGAAAATAATTATATTCGGTCAAAACTTTTTCTCATTTTAGCTAAAGTTACTTGGAAAATCATAACTTAAATTCATCTAATCAAATTGTAATTCCACTTTTATTCGATTGTGTATGTTGAATTTATAAATTGAAAGTGAATTTTCACGAGTATAATTTTTTACGTGAGGGTATAAAAATTCAATTTTCCGAATAACTTGATACCTTATTCGACTCGTAACAGACGGCTAGATAGTTTTATCTTTCGCCATCAGACATATTGACAAATTTTTCATATATGTGCACTATGACAGTAAATTCATAGAGATAAAATTGGATTATACAAAATATAAATTAATTTGCCAACGCCTTTATTTTCATACTATTCGCTCAACTGCAGACTGATTTGTAAAAAGGTATGGTGAAATAAAGTGGCCAAACAACTGACAATGTATAATTTACGATGTAATTTTTATTGAATGAATAAATATTCGAATCTAATCTAATCAAACGAGCTAGTTAGTGGCCTCATTAAAAGTAACTCCACCACATAGCCTCTTAAGGCCCAAAATATTTTTTTCTCAAACATTGTCGTAAATGTCGTCATTGTATTCTAAGTAACAGAACACAAAGGGCCTTGTTGACGCCGGAATTACATTGCAGTCGCGATTTTCTGACCATAAATCGGATTGCTGGACTGTTCTTCATTTGTTTTTAACTTTTTAAAAAATCAAAGAGACTATGGAATAATGAACAACAATGTCATACAGCCATGTCAATGGCCGAGGAGTGCGCGTTTTGGTCGAGTCCAATGTTTTTATCAATGTCTCAAATAGCTTACGGTGACAGATTAGGTACATAAAAAAAAACTTAAGGCAAAAGGCGGGAACATGAAAACCACCTAAGTTTAGTGCAAAATTTATTTTTATTTCCTCTCAATGTTTGAGAAAAACATTATATATCTGCCTCAGCTGGAAGAGCAATTGCTGGATTCGTAACTTTAGTCTACTACAGGCCGTTTTTACGATTTTCTGTGGATCCTGGTTGGTAGTTTGAGTCTGTGCCCAGCAGTGGCACGTATTGTAGATGATGATGATGATGATGATGATGAGTTGGCATGCTGTACTAGGCTTACTACCTAACTCGCTCGCAATCGCCATCGTGTTCATTTTGACAGTTCTTGTATGGATGTGACAGCTAGCTGATTCCGATGCCAATTGTCAGCCCATACATGAACTGTCAAAATGAACACGATGGCGATTGCGAGCGAGTTAGACAATAAGCCTTGACGCCAGCCCACGCCAAACTTAAAATAAACTTGTCAAGTACTGTTATCTTTTGATTATTCAAAACCCAGTATTATTAAAATAAATGTCAGACTAATCGTCTTTGCGGTCAAAGTCGATGAGGCAAGCTCATCTCAGATGCATAGAGATGCTGTTTAATTCTCGAAAGTTCCAAAGGCGTCCTAACGGGAGGCCTCTGAACTTGAAGATACCGATAAGGTGCCTTTGCTCTGTCAACTAAGAGTTCATTATCCATTCGGATGATTCTTGGGGCCTTCCCATGACGTCTTAATGCGACTCAGTTCAGGCTTTAGCTGTCATTTTTATTATGAATCTGACAGTGAGCGAACCTAAACTGAATCGGAATTAAATCGCATTAAGACGTTATGGTAACCCCTCAGTGTGCTCCAAGTTGCAATGACACACTAACGTACAGATGACAAACTGACTTCCCAAGCCTTACGGCCGCCATTAAATAAGGGAGAATAGAATAGAACAAACTGACTTTGACGTTTGATGACATTAAGACTACTGGTCTTACCATGACGTCTTAAAACGATTCAATTCCGATTCAACTGCAGTAACGATTTCTATTGTTTTTGCTTTTGATATTTTTGTAATATTCATTTGATTTGTATTATTTAATTTTATTTTATTGACTCTTGACTGTTTCAATCTAAATTCTCCTAATTTGACAATGTACAATTTACACATACACATACACAAATCACGTCTTCATCCCTTACGGGGTAGACAGAGCCTAAGGTAACAAGACCTAGAGGCCACATTTAGCAAGATTGTGCGCGTATAGGTGGAAAATGGAATCAAAATAGTGATGGGTTGTTAGCCTCATCGCCTATAACATGATTCCTATGATTTTCGCCCATTCCCTCGATAGGCTTTTACCATATGCGCGGGTAGAGAAGCAACTGGTACATTCTATGTTTTTTCTTTGCTCCCAGACCAGCATGGAAGCTAATCTAATTTGGTTTTTGGCACTTCTTGTATGGATTTGACAGCGAGCGATCCAACTTTAGTTCACATTGAATCGCATTAAGGCGTCATGGTTAGGTGCAGTACTTCTAGAACGAGAGCGCGCGAGAGCTGTGTCGCGTGTGAGATAGACTCTCTCATTCTAGAACGAGCAAGTAAGAAAAAGATGGGTAGCTACCCGAGATAGCTATCTCGCGCCCGGCACAGCTTTGTTTCACCAATTGTAGACCCTGTTACACCAATATACCTAATAAAAAGAAAGCTAAGCCTTGGGCTATTGTGAACAAACATAATTGTAAAGTTAAAATTGTATTATACTTATTGGTTGATCGACGCCTCAGGAGACCCAAGAGCTGGCGTGTATTTATCCCAGCGGATCGCCCTTGCGGTCCAAAGGGGTAATGCCGCCAGCGTCATGGGGACCCTGCCGCAGCCAGTAGGGTTAGACGGGTTTTTGTTTTTATGACTTTTTTTATTTATAAATATAGGTTTTTATAGTTATTTTTAGCATAGATATGTAGGTTTTCAGGATTAGTGTTTGTACATACGTATACCTATAATGTAAGTAGTTAATTCTTATGTTAATAAATTCTTAGATTCATATTAAATATCCAAGACTCAAGAACAAACTTTTGTGCTCGTCATATAATGTTATTTATCCCGATTGAGGATCGAACTAAGGATCTCAGTTGTCTTTCAAATTTAAAAACGTCAATCCGAATTTTTAATCATACTCTTCATATTAACAAAAAAATTAATGGCGCCTAAAAACAATCTCGTTTTACTTATACATATAACGAGTAAGTAGATGAATGTACAAGACTAAAAAAACTGATATTTCTTCAAGTTTCACTCTCTCAGTACTTTCAACCCCAGTCTTCCAGTTTCCATCCCACCAAGTATATTGTTCATTCCTCCGACAGTAGGAACATAAAATTTTACTCACTGCAATGTTTTGGAGCCTTTGGGCCCTCAATAAAATATAACTAATTTACAAAAGAAGCAATCAAAATGCCTTCCGCCGCTGTATTTTATCGCGGGGCTTTCGTTTCTGTTAATTTGTCGGCGTCATGATCCTTATAATTGTAGGCTCTAATTAAAACAGATCACACTGTCTCCTTGATCAAAATAACGTACGAAACCCCACTACCACCGAACCAGCCAAACCCCGTGAACTCAACAATGGGTACTATACATTGCTGCTCTAAAACTAGACAAAGTACAACAGCTACTGACTGACGCAGCAATGGAAATTTTGTATTCTGGAACTGTCGGTGTGATATTTTTGATGTGGCTTGAAGAAGCAGAAGGCAACAAGAGGTTTTGTTTTGAGTAGTGTATTGACTCGGGGTAACAACGTATTGTGGGGCGACCTTGCCTCGCTTTTGTCCTGGGTTCCGTGTTATTTGCTCCCATCGTTCTGCTTTGCTTTGAGAAAATTGTTATTATATTTCCGAGTAATGAGGTACAAGAGCTAATTTAGTGAACCTCGTAGTCGGTTCGTATGGCGTTCGATGTCCACTGTCGTTAATTTAAAGTTATTCGATTCAGTTGATTGCTTGGAACTGTGATGATTTGATGCTGGACTTGGAACAAAGTAAAAACATAAGAATGTCATAGATGCTACTCTTCCCGCGCAGATAGTAAAAGTCTGAAAGTGGAATGGGTGAAAATCTTAAGAATCATGTTTATTTTGATTCCCATTTCCACGTATACGCCCATAATCATGCTAAACGTGGCCTTAAAGTTCTGTTACCTTAGGCTCTGTCTACCCCATAAGGGATAAAGACGTGATATATGAATGTATGTATAATCACTTTTGGATTACTCGGAGCTATTTCAAATACTATATAATTCAAACTGTTGTAGGTAGAGCTATATAAAATTGTAAAACATTCCAATATGGCTAGCAACGCGCCCCCGGCTTGCTACCCCTGTGTGCTGTTCGGATCACCATGCTTTATTAACATTCCTTCACATACCAAAACGACTTAACTGCCACTCTAAATTTAAGGCTGGCTTTTTGGTACAAAGGGGTGTTATTCTGATCTTTGTGACACATACATACACACATACATATATCACGTCTTCATCCCTTGCGGGGTAGACAGAGCCTAAGATAACAAAACCTTAAGGCCACGTTTAGCATGATCAAGGACATATAGGTGGAAAGGGAAATCAAAATAGTGATGGGTTGCTAGCCACATCGCCTATAACATGATTCCTAAGAGTTTCGTCCATTCCCTCGATGGGCTTTTACCATCTGCGCGGGAAGAGAAGCAACTGGTAAATTCTATGTTGTTTTTTTACTCCCAGACCAGCATGGAAGAATCTTTGTGATAAAGTCACATAAATACATGTATACCGTCACGCCTCTTTCCCAAAGGGGTAGGCAGAGACTACTTTGTTCCACTTGCTACGATCCTGACATACTTCTTTCGCTTCACACACAACACAAGCTTTTATTATAACTAATATAACTAATGCGAATGTTAGTTTGTTTTCTCGCCTGAATACTTCATCAATCTTGATAAAATTTGGCATGGAGATAGTTTGACACTCTGGGAAGGACATAGGATAATTTTCATCACGGAGCTTATGGATGGAAAAGGGAATCAAAATAGCGATGGGTTGCTAGCCACATCGCCTAAAACATGATTCCTAAGAATCTATTTATTCAGAAACAGTATATTATTGTGTTGAAAAAAACAGGATGGGAATTAAATAAAATATTTACATTGATAATACAAAATGTTACAGACAAGATAATGATTATACATTTACACATGTCAATTAAGTTAAGTTCCTCGATGGGCTTTTCCCATCTGCGCGGGAAGACAAGCAACTGGTACATTTTATGTTTTTTCTTTGCTCCCAGACCAGCATGGAAGAAATACAAGTACATAAATTACAATACGAATAAATTTAAATTAATTAATAAATTATAGTAGGTTCAAAACTTCTTTAAAATACTTAGAAATTTTCCTCAACTTTTTTTTATGTTTGTTAAAAGGGGTTATTGCAGTAGAATGAACAGCGATTGACAGGCATTCCTCTATAGTAAAAATAAACAAATCGAAGTAGTAACGTGTTAGAAATAGTCGACAATAGAGTATTCTGCATGAAATTAGACTACAGTATGTACAAACATAAATCACGTCTTTATCCTGTGGGAAAGAGGCGTGACAGTATGTATGTATAATTAATGCTTTAGATAATTTGGATGAAAGTCTAAGCCATGAATTGTGAACGCATCATGTCAAAGCAGCTGCTACAAAACGGAATCCTAATTTCCAGCTCCAGCTAATAGGCAATACCAGCGTTACACGACACCTGTAATGGTTCGCAACATGTTCCGGCGTCCGCCTGAAACTGGTTTCAAGCGGTTCGCACCGGCTCGAACCGCCTCGAACTAGTTGCGACCGGCTATTGTGCCGCGCCATTGTAGTGTCGTGTCGCGCAGGGTACGGAATGAGGTGCTTGAGTTCAGAATAGTTTTCGCTTAGGCTCGGAACTTGAAGCTTTGATAGAATTTTAAAGTGAGATGGAAGTGTTTTGAGAAGACGGAGTTTCAAGATATTTCGATGGCGTGCTTACTCAATACAATACAATACAAAACATATTAAACAACATAGAAAATAACGCGTTCTTCCGTGCTAGTCTGGGAGTAAAGAAAAAACATAAAATTTACCAGTTACTTCTCTTCCCGCGCAGATGGTGGCTCATCGAGGGAATGGGCGAAAGTCTTAGGAATCATGTTATGGGCGATGCGGCTAGCAACCCATCACTATTCACCAAGTCATTCAAGGAGGGCTTGAAGAAGATGTGGCTCGCACCATCTCCTTAAATATTGTATGTGTGTACTCATATTGTATATAGTGTGTATGTATGCACGTGTTTAATGTTTAGTAGTTTATTTTTGAATTGTTTGTTGTATTTTGAGATGTACGCTCTATTGTGGCTTTCACTATATGGATATTTTAAACTCACTCTTTGTCGGTCTCTCGCTTAATGCTCCTCTCATTTACTCAAAAGTTAACTGGTAGAGATCCCTTATAGGGATAAGTTCACCTTTGTGCATTTATTTAAGGTCTTTTTTGTGATTTGTCTCTACTTCTCTATATTTGTACAATAAAGCATTTACTTACTTACTTACTTACTTACTTACTATTTTAATTTCCCTTTCCATCTATACGCCCTTAATCATGCTAAACGTGGCCTTAAGGTTTTGTTGCCTTTGGCTCTGTCTACCCCGTAAGGGATAAAGACGTAATATATGTATGTATGTATGTATGTAGACAAAAAGGTACATAGAGAAAATTATCCAGGCAATCTTAATAACAGATAAAATCATTCAACGTTTATTTTAATTCTAGGTCTAATCAGATATCATTGATATCTCTACAAGAAATATTATAGAACTGCTTTTGCCCGTGATTATATAATTTGTAGCGAAGCACCCTAGGCCTCCTTAATCCGGCCCTGTCACCACATCCTTAGCGGATACCTAGGTCTATCTGCGTGCTCAATTTCAGCGCAATCCGTTCAGTGGTTAGCCGTGTGTTGATCGATCAGTCAGTCATTGTTGCCTTTCAAAACAACAATTAATATAGCCCCTTTTATTCAGTTTCGCTACAATTTCAGAACATTGTGTCGTCTTTTTTTATATCTAAACTAGCTTCTGCCCGCGACTTCGTCTGCGTAGAATTATACATAAAAACCGTCCTCTTGAATCACTCTATCTATTTAAAAAAACCGCATCAAAATCCGTTGTGTAGTTTTGAAGATATAAGCATACATAGGGACATAGGGACAGAGAAAGCGACTTTATTTTATACTATGTAGTGATTAACGCGTAATTCGGCGTGCCTCATGGCATAGGCCTCCTCCATTTATCGGAGGAGGGAAAACAACACAATACAATAACTCTTTATTGAACACCACATATAACAACCAAAACAGAATAATAATAATAATAATAATAATACCCACCGGTAGCTTATGCCTCGCCTCGCTGCCGGCGGTACCCTAGGTTAGGTTTTTATAATGTTTTTATATTTTGTATTAATATTGTTTTATTACTTTTTATATGAATATTGTAAAAACCTAACTTGAGACAAAAATAAATATACATAATAATAATACTTTATTTAAATAAGCGGTTTTTACAAATGACATATTCATCAGACTCCAAACTAGGCTGAGCCTGTATCTTGGACGTCTGCGAGAACGAATTATTAACTAAGTAGTTACTAAAATACATTAACAAATGGGCGCTATTAAAAACAACGGTGAAGTGCATGCAAGAGGTGAACACAACTACATAATAAAGAGAAAGAAGGTTCGCAGCGGAGAACATAACATAACAATTCAAAAGTGTGTGTGTGTGTGTGTGTGTGTGTGTGTGTGTGTGTGTGTGTGTGTGTGTGTGTGTGTGTGCGCGTGGGTATGTGTGTGTGTTAGGGTGAAAATCCCGTGTGAGATGAGTTAGAGCACCGTGGCATTATTTACTTTTATTGTTATTTATTTACTTACGATTTGTTACTAACTAGTTTTTCCGTTTCCATATAAGATAATGTTACTAGATATTTTTTTATAATTACTTTAGCTCTGTGGACCGAAAGAAGCTTAACATCACAAACTCTGCAGATATTGTTGTAGGTGCGGGGGTGAGAGTAGGCTGGAGATTTCCTAGCCAAGGCAGATCTGAGGGGGGGCAGGCTGCATCTAAAGTTACGCTTACTCAGCATCAACTCATATTGTGAAGAGCTGAGTATACTACTGTGAGTACGAGCAAACGCTTTCAAAATAAATAAGATAAGAAAAAAGGTATACAGGTAAACAATGTAAATAGTTAAGCGCAATTTCCTTTTTCTCGATTCGAATATCTAAGCATCGACGGAAACTTGGAAACCACTCATATATTGATTCACAGCCAACTTTTCCAAATTCTTCCATGCTGGTCTAAACATACAATGCTGGAAAAAACATACAATGTACCAGATACTTCTCTACCCGCGCAGATGGTATAAGCCCATCGAGGGATGGGCGGAAATCATAGGAATCATGTTATAGGCGATGAGGCTAGCAACCCATCACTATTTTGATTCCACTTTCCACTTTTGCTAAATGAGGCCCGTAGATACCTGTTACCTTAGGCTCTGTCTACCCGATAAAGATGTGATTTGTGTATGTGTATTTCCAAAGCGTTTGTATTATTTAGCAAAAGAATAATGCTAAAGGAATGGAGATAAAACTAACCGAAGCTTATAAATAAAAACAAGACGTGTAGTGCTGTCGTTACTCCCGTAAGATTGCTTCGTTTTATCGCTCTGTGTGAAGCTGCGCTGTGGGGCGCTGTCCCGCCGCCCGCTCCACAACCGACCTTAAATTTTACAAATAAAAAGACTGGAAATTAGAACTCATAGAAAAATCCGAAAAGTACCCTAGGTACCAGGTGGAATGCTATGGGGGGTGTTAGCGGTATAGCGTGCGTCACGGAATGATGAGGATCCGGGTTCGATTCCCGGCCATAGCTTTACTTTTCGGTTTTTTTTTGTTCTAACTTTCAGTGTCGTTTAGAAACTTAATTTCTAACGGATAAAAAAACCGTAAAAAAAACAAGCAGTTAAATTCTTGATTCATTTATACACATACATACACAAATCACATCCTTATCCCTTTCGGGGTAGACAGAGCCTAAGGTAACAAAACCTTAAGGCCACGTTTAGCATGATTGTGGGCGTAGGTGGAAAGGGGAATCAAAATAGTGATGGCTTGCCAGCCGCATCGCCTATATCATAATAAAATTCATATTTATAATAAGATATTTTATAAATAAATAAATAAATAAATAAATAAATTTCTCCCTTTCCCTCAATGGGTTTTTACCACCTGCGCGGGAAGAGAAGCAACAGGTACATTCTATGTTTTTTCTTTGCTCCCAGACCAGCATGGAAATGAAAAAACGATGAAGTAACTTAAAACAATAAAATATGTTGTCTATTGTCCACCTTGTTCTTTGTTCTGTATTGTTTTGTACTTATTTGTGGTGTTCAATAAAGAGTATTTGTATCATCACTATACATAGTATAAAACAAAGTCGCTTTCTCTCCTCCTTATGTCCCTATGTCCCTATGTCCCTTTGTATGCTTATATCTTCAAAACTACACAACGGATTTTGATGTAGTTTTTTTTAATAGATAGAGTGATTCAAGAGGAAGGTTTTTATGTATAATTCTACGCAGACGAAGTCGCGGGCAGAAGCTAGTTGTAAAATAAAAAACAAGTCATCGACTAAACATTATACCTATAACATGCACGTAAGTGTTAAACGTACACCAGAAATTGAATGTATATTTCAGCTCATAGATAAATCCCCTGCAGCCCTGCGCCCCCTCCCCCGCCCCCGCCCCGCCCCTCCCGCCTCCCGCAATGCGACACCCGTTTTCTCAACCGTTACCAGCGAATGTAGGGGTTGTATCGGTCACCTTCACAGTAATGCAGCATTAACTTAACGGCACAGATTAAACGGTCAGTAATATCACACACACACACACACACACACACACACACACACAAGTACATACTTGCATATACCACACCTCTGCTCAGTAATCGTCTAATCTGTTACAACTAGCCTCTGATAAAGGGACCAGACTGAAAACCGGCGCTGGGTTCATGTAGCCCAGCACACGCTGAGACTGGTGCCCGTTGCCGGAACAAAGCCCGCCTAGTGTGTCTCTTTGTTTTTTTTCTGTAGTCTTGAATCTGTTGTCAGCTTAACTTTTATCTGCTTATGTTTTGGTAATAAATGTTTTTTTTTTAATATCGTTTGATTCACGCATACCGCGATCTGTATCACGAAACTGGTTTCTGCGCGCGACTTCGTCTCCGTAGAACTATACATATAAACTTTCCTCTTGAATCACTCTATAAAAAATCGCATCAAAATCCGTTGCGTAATTAAAGATTAAAGATTTAAAGATGTAGAGGACAGACAGCGGAAAGCGACTTTGTTTTATACTATGTAGTAGTTGCTATCAAATGAATCAAGAATTTTTACTTTTTGATTTTTCTACGCCCGCAATATTGCTAAATGTGACCCGTACCTGTTACCTTAGGCTCTGTCTACCCCGTAAGGGATAAAGACGTGACTTGTGTATGTATGTGTGTATGATTTTTTTATGTTAACTTTTACGGTTTTACCGTTACAAATTTAATATGTAATCGACATTGAAAATTGGAACACACAGAAAAATCCGAAAAGTAAAGCTATGGCCGGGAATCGAACCCGTATCCTCGTCATTCCGTGACGCGTGCTATACCCCTACACCACCCAGAGCAGGTGGGTACGCCTTCGAATTTTTCTATCTGTTACTAGCCGTCACGTGACCTTGTTACTATGCGAATTATTTCGCCAAGCGTGTTGTAAGTCGGAAAAGACTGATGTGTCGCCACAATTGGAGAGCCTTGTAACCACTCTAATTGGTATTTTCCTCTTTGTTAAAAAGTAATGAAACCAAGCGGTGTTCATTGTTTCAGAACGCTGTTGAACACTGAAAAATACTGCTGTTTAAGAGGGGGGAGTCCGTTATTTTCAATCCACATCGAGCGACTAGATTCGTATCTAAACCCCCCACTTATCACCCCCGCGTCGTGAATCACATTACGTTTTATTGGGATAGCAGCGTGTATCGCCACTTTTATTCCAGTTGTATTACCGATATTTGAACACTAAGGAAGTTTTAGTTACATATCGGATAACTCACGTAAAGTCGAGTGATGCTCGACATGTTTCGGGCTAGTTCGTAGTCCTTTCTCTTGGAGCGCTCGCCCCGGTAGCAGCGGAACGAACACCGCGCGCCGCCGCTCTGCTCGCGCG
Source organism: Pandemis corylana (assembly GCA_949127965.1). Taxonomy (NCBI): domain Eukaryota; kingdom Metazoa; phylum Arthropoda; class Insecta; order Lepidoptera; family Tortricidae; genus Pandemis; species Pandemis corylana. The sequence goes on along the minus strand of OX421866.1, from coordinate 261,108 downwards.
GTTTCTCGGCGCAGCTGACAGCGGCGCACAACTACCCTCGTTTTCATCGTCATAAAACGGTAAGGACGGAACCCATCGTGCACAAGTCCGACTCGCACTTGGCCGGTTTAAAATGTCATATTTAACTGTGCTTAAACCCCAGGATTCATATTAGTAAGTCAAATGCTTTATTGTAAACAAATGAGCAAGCAAACACAGTCAGTTTTGTTATTTGTCTCTGCTTCTTTACATTTGTACAATAAAGCATTTACTTACTTACTTACTTACAGTCATTTAGATAAAACAAAATGCTAAGGCGAACTTACTTTCATGCTGGTCTGGACCCCGCTAGGCGTCCCCACCCAACATCACCAACATATTTTTTGCGATTGTGTTTCTTTAACTTCCGAGCTGGTCTGGGAGCAAAGAAAAAACATAGAATGTACCAGTTGCTTCTCGTCCCGCGCAGATGGTAAAAGCCCGAGGGAATGGGCGAAATTCTTAGGAATCATGTTATAGGCGATGCGGCTAGCAACCCATCACTATTTTGATTCCTTTTTCCACCTATACGCGTACAATCATGCTAAACGTGGCCTTTAGGTCTTGTTACCTTAGGCTCTGTCTACCCCGTAAGGGATAAAGACGTGATTTGTGTATGTGTATGTAAGACGAACTTATCCCTAAAAGACATGTTTAATTTTGATCTTTGTCATCGTTAATTTTTGAGTAGTGAAGAGCAAGATCGAGATATACACATAAATTAAGATACTGCTCGGTTCTGTTTTTAAATAAAACTTGTTTTAGCGGATGAGCGAAGCCGCGGGTATAAGCTAGTTTAATAAATCTCAATCGAGTAACCCCTCATTTCTAGGGTTTCTATATACCACTGCATCTATCATCACCATTAATTTAATTAACCCTCGCCATCCCTCTTACTCTAGCAAAGAGAGAAAGAGACAATCACATTTGAAATCGTAGAAATGTTATTCTAAATCTGATTGTTGTAATTGAGGCCGATCCAATTGTTTCCAATTAATCGCGTATTGTAATGTAATTTGGTACTTTGTCGTATTAAGGATTGTTTGTTTATGTACGAATGTGTAAACACGAGTTAGAGTGGCAGGGTAGCATGTTATATTAGTTAGATAATTATTTAACAAAATATGTAATTGGTCTGGGAGCAAAGAAAAAACATAGAATGTAACAGTTGCTTCTCTTCCCGCGCATGGCAAAAGCCCATCGAGTGAATGGGCGAAAATCATAGGAATCATGTTATAGGCAATGCGGATAGCAACCCATCACTATTTGCCGAAAAATAAGTATTAGTATGGTACTATCAAATATTTTTTATTTCTTGATTTTTTATGTTTACTTTTACGGTTTTACCGTTAGAAATTAAATTAAAAAAAAATCTTAGTAAAAAAATTAATTATTACTAGCTGTTGCCCGCAACTTCGTCTGCATTGAATTCGTTTATCGCTATCCCGCAGGAATTTCGCAATTTTCCGGGATAAAAAGTAGCCTATGTGTTATTCCAGACTATAATCTATCTATGTTCCAAATTGATCTGTCCAGCAGTTCTGGCGTTGAAAAGTAACAAACATCCAAACATACTCACAAACTTTCACATTTATAATATTAGTAGGATAGTAGGATTCAATTAATTTAAAAATACGCATAGTAACAAGGTCACGTGACAGCAAGTAACACCTGCTATGGGTGGTGTAGAGGCATAGCACGCGTCACGGAATGACGAGGATCCGGGTTCGATTCCCGGCCATAGTTTTCGGTTTCGGCTTTTCGGATTTTTCTGTTAAAATTTTTAGTGACATTGAGATTTTTTTTAGAATGCTATTTGCCGAAAAAGTCTGAAGTGTTGCCACAATTTCATAGCCTATATTACCACTCTAATTGGTAATTTCCTCCATGAATATACTACACATTCGCACCCAAATCTCGCCGTATTCTCTCCGTGCGTCGTACAGCTTGCGAGCGCACGTATAACGCGGCCATTGGCGTTACCGTTACGCTCCGGCGCGCCGTAACGTAACGTAACGCGTGATTTACGCCCGATACGTCAAGTTACGCATGTGAAGAGTCCGTAAGCCTTGAACTTAACGAAGAGAATGGTTACTGACATTTTACTATTTTGATTTCCCTTTCCACCTATACGCCCACAATCATGCTGAACGTGGCCCTTCTATATTTAACCTTGGGCTCTGTCTACCCCGTAAGGGATATAGACGTTATTTGGGTATGTATCAGGGGTGTTACGAATATTCGCATCCGCATCCGTAAATGCGGAATATTCGCATTAATTCAGACATCTGCATCCGCATTCATATCCGCATCAATCAATGCGGAGTTTTTACGGATGCAGATCCACATCAACAAGACTCGACAAGCAACTACATGTTAAGAAAGTGGGCGGAGCCAGAGTGGCACGTGCTTCGCGTCTGCTTACATAAATACTATTATGCACTAATAAGTATTATTATGCATTTAAAAATTAAATAATTAAAATCCAAAAATCCGCATCCGCATCACATCCGCATCCGCATCAAATTCGCATCCGCGGATGTGAACTTCAAATAATCCGCATCCGCATCTGCATCCGCGGATGTCTAAATTTTTGCATCCGTAACAACCCTGGTATGTATGTATTGTGATAAATTTCTAATCTCTCTCCTCAAAATCTGCTTTAACAAATCCACTTTGCAATTTCGCTTTCTCGGTGATGACATCTAAAAAATCTAACAAGTCCTCCAAAATAATGCACAGACATAAATAAATACATCTTTTAGGGTTGCCACCCTTCCTGTGGATTACAGCATCCCTATTCCGCGTTTGATTGCCTAGATTTCTCTCTCTGGAAGGGTTGCATGCCTTGAGGGACACTTGATATTTTGTCCCCTCATACCTACCTTGTCTGTACCTACCCTAGGGTATTGTGATTGTTTTGATAGCGATCACAATAATATCTGATTTGAAAGTAACGGCGATTACATTCTAAAGATATTACTTTTCTCCCTTACCAAACTTACAAATACCTGATATTACGAGGTAGACAGAACCTAGGGTAACAAGACTTAATGACCACGTTTAGCTTGATTGTGGGCGTATAGGTGGATAGGCGAATCAAAATAGTGGTGGGTGGCTAGCCGCATCGCCTATAACATGATTCCCGATTCATGATCCCTGGATGGGCTTTTATCATGTGCGCGGGAAGAGAAGCAACTGATACACACGGTTTTTACTTTGCTCCCAGACCAGCATGGAAGAAATATTTATAACGTACATAACGTCAGAGTGACAACACACCCCATACATCCACTCATGTCTCCAAGTATAAGGTTTTTATTGCCTATCCCGTGGGAAATTCGGAAAATCCCTTCTTAAAGCACCTACAGATCCTCTAGGAATATTATCTACTAATTATAGTCTTAATTATTTACCTTGTGTTTTTATCCCGTGGGAAACCTGAAAAAATCCTTTGTAAGTGCATCTTTATACTAATCAAGGAATAATGTGTAGGCATGCTAAATTTAATATCTGTAGCTTTATTAGTACAACTTTTCGGAATTTCCCAATCCCGTAGGAAAATCGGGATAAAAAGTATCCTATGTCCGTCTCCTGGTTCTAAGCTACCTCCCTACCAATTTTCAGCCAAATCGGTTCAGCCGTTCTCGAGTTATAAATAGTGTAACTAACACGACTTTCTTTTATATATATAGATTAGTTGGATATTCACTTGCGGACTTTGCAGACTTTTTTATGGTTACCAAGGTGGTGACGTGGACGTCGGCGGTGTCGTGCGTCCGACAGCCGTCCGGGCGCGGGCAGCGGAGCGCGGCTGCCGCCCGGGACAGCGCCGGCGCACCCGGGACAGACGAGTGGGCGCTGGCTAGGTGGAACATGACGCAATGTTTGCCACTTTTTTTATTATTACACTAGCTTATGCCCGCGACTTCGTCCGCGTAGATAAATCCCGTTTTTTTCCTTATCCCGTGGGAATTTCCGAAAATCCTGAAATTAGTTTCTTAGTTCTGTAATCACCTACTTTTGTATCAAATTTGAAGTCTAGTTATTATAGTTACTGAGATAGCGTCACTCGGAATCGAATATATAATTCCCGTCTTTTCCTTATCCCGTGGGAATATCCAAAAATCCTTCCTTAGTGGATGCCTACATTGTATAAGGTATCTATGTGCAAAATTTCAAGTCTCTAAGTCCAGTGGTTTGGGCTGTGCTATCCCGCGGGAACTATGCAATTTTCCGGGATAAAAACTATCCTTTGTCCTTTTCCGGGACTCAAACTTACTGTATACCAAATTTCAACTAAATCGGCCCAGCGGTTTAAGCGTGAAAAGGTAACAGACAGACAGACAGACAGAGTTACTTTCGCATTTATTATATTAGTAAGGATACATAAATCATGTCTTTATCCCTTATGGGGTAACAGAGCCTAAGGTAACGAGACCTAAAGACCACGTTTAGCATGATAGGTGAAAAAGGAATTAAAATAGTGGGGTGTCTGCTCAAGTCCAGTGACCTACTTTACCTGCGACTGGTCAATCATGTAGAATGCAATAATAATCGCTATAGGCTAGACGTTTTTTTCTTTACTAGCTGTTGCCTGGGGCCTCGCACCCGCTGCAATTTTTTTTTTTTTTTTTTTTATACAAACCTTGTCCTAACAGTAATAAACACAACTAAAAAAGAATTATCCATTTCGGTGCAGTCGTTTGGAAGTTATACTTATAATTATAAACGCGAAAGTTTGTAAGTATAGCGGGATGGATATTTGTTACTCTTTCACGCCAGAACGGCTGAACAGATCTGGATGAAATTAGGAACATAAAATAAAGAAAGAAAGAAGACATTTATTATTTTTCAAGATACACAAATATAAGAGAATATACACAATTTAATACAAAATAAACAAGAAAAAAAACACAGACATGAAAAATAGATCATCAGCGTTGTGTGTCTTCGCAAAAGTGACACGGTCGCTGGCTCAGCACTACGCTGACAACTTAACATAGATATATTATAGTCTGGAATAACACATAGGCTACCTTTTATCTCAGAAAACTGCGTAATTCATGCGGGTTAGTGATAAACGAATTCTATACAGACGAAGTTGCGGGCAACAGCTAGTCTATATATATATATGGCATTTGCACTTCAGTAGATGTCTCTTCTATGCTATAATTTCATGTTTCTTTTGATGTTACTTAATTCCGTAGACACATAAGTCAGGCCAGCACAACAGCACGCGTCTCTCCGCAATAAAACAAAGCGTAAACTCATGCATAACATTAAAATAACATGCAAAATAAAATGAGTTCACGGATATAAAATATTCCTGCAATTTCTTTCAGAAAATACTTTAAAAATGCATCGGCGAGTTCACTCTAAGCTCAATTTATGCACCTTCAGCCTCATATAAGTTGAGCAAAAACGTAAAATAAAATCCCACCTCGTAGAGGGTCTACGCTCGTAGCTCGTCTACGGCGTAGCACTCGGTTATTACGCTTAGCTTTTCATAGCTAAGTTTGTAGTTTTCTTAGTAAATAATATAAAGAGGAAAATCTAGATTGTTTACGTTTCCATTGAATATTTAGGCTTTTTTTATGTTAGAGAGGCCAGACAAACGAACTAGTGGGTCACCTGATGTTAAATGATCGCCACTGTCCATAGACACCCGCAGCGCTTTACGCGATGCCAGTGCGTTGTCGGCCCTAAATTACTGGACCGATTTGATAAATTCTTTCACCATTAGAATTCTATAATTATTTAATACTAGCTTTGCCCGCATCTTCAGCAGCAATTACGCAATTATCCGGGATAAAAAGTAGCCTATGTTTTATTCCAGACTATTACCTATCTATGCTTCAAATTTCATTCAGATCAGTCCAGCCGTTCTGGCGTGAAAGAGTAACAAACATCCATCGATCCATACTTACAAATTGACGGGTTTATAATATTAGTAGGATGCCTGATAAACGAAGAATGTTATGATTTGTTTTTGCGCGTACAAAGACGCGGGGAATAGCTAGTTATTATTAGATGTTGCTGAGAAAAGTTTAATGAACTATGAAACAAAAACATCTTAGATACATTATTATAATTACAGAGGTTCGTTAAAACTAAGTAGCCTTTTAATTGAAATTTAGCTCTTTAAGTAATATTTAATTACTAGTCTTAGAAGTTAAGTTTACAGTATTTTAAGTGTTGTGTATTTATAATTCAATTTTTTTTAAAGAACATTATTTCTTTTATAAAGAAAATGTTTGCCCGATTTGATTAAAATATTTTACCTTCTGGTCTTTCACCACCTCCAAGTAAACAATCACGTCGATCCATTGCTCAGATCTGACGTGAAAGCAAGACAAACAAACACACTACCGCATTAATAATATTGGCCGAGATCGGAGCCTGGATAAAACATACTAAGCTTATCTGCTTAAAAATATTTAAAAACAGTCAAAGTGCGAAGTGGTCTCGCGCACTGAGGTTTCCGTAGCAATTTAGCAAGTAAATTATATAACTCCAGTAAGCAGAGCCTTGGTCTTAAGGAAACATAGGCAGTGTGAGGTCATTTTATATTTGTTATTTACATAGATAGACAGACATAGGTACTATTTTTTTTTATTATTTCACTAGTGGTCGTTTCGCTGCCGCCGGGGCGAGCTCTCCAAGAGGAAGGACTATTTTTTTATTTTTTTTTATATGAATAGGAAGGCAAACGAGCAAGTGGGCCACCTGATGATAAGTGATCACCACTGCCCATAGACACCCGCAACCCCGGAGGGATTGCAGATGCGTTGCCAACCTATAGAGGACTAAGATGAAATGCCTCTTGTGCCCGTAATTTCCCCGGCTGTCTTACTCTCCACACCGGAACACAGCAGTGCAAGCACTGCTACTTAGCGGCAGGATTAGCGAGTAAGATGGTGGTAGCAATCCGGACGGACCTTGCACAAGGCCCTACCACCCGCAACGAACTAGTCTGAAACATGTCGTGCATCAATCGACTTTTATACGTGAGTAATCCGTTTGTGTAATTATGATTGAGTCTCACGGTAGTTTCACGTTGAAAATAATTGGACTTGCACAATGATTGGTTGTAATTCACACTGTGATTATTTTGCTATAGAATTTGATATAATTATTTTATGTGGGTCCTGCTTCTGTTTAATATTAAATGCTCGCCCAAAGAATTATTTAAAAGGTAATATGAGCAGTTGTTACGTGTGAGTGAATCTCTAAATCTACTGAACCGATTGTAATGTCGCTTTGAAGATAGGTATTATCGCCTCTTTGTCTGGCCGCTTTCAGTTTTATTTTGGAAAATTATTTTTAGAAATAATCTACCTACTATCCTTTTGCACGAGAGGGTTCCTTACGAATTTGGCAAGTGAACATAAAAGCCAGTAAAATTTCTAAACGATACTGAAAAAGAACACATAGAAAAATCCGAAAAGTAAAGTTATGGCCGGGAATCGAACCCGGATCCTCGTCATTCCGTGACGCGTGCTATACCCTTACACCATCCATAAAAGCCAGTGTTAGCAGAAACCTGCCTCCTAAACACAAGGTAGGTAGTGTAAGGACATTATTTTACATTAGTTTTACGTTAGTTATTAGTTAGACAGGCAGGCATAAAAGTATACTGTTTTTAGTTTTTTTGTACTAGCGGAAACAAAAAATGACAACTGTCGCGATTCCATGTTTCTTCCATGCTGGTCTGGGAGCAAAGACAAAACATAGAATACACCAGTTGCTTCTACCCGCGCAGATGGTAAAAGCCCATCGAGGGAATGGGCGAAAATCATAGGAATCATATGTCAGTGTTTATCAATTGTATTTGTCTTGTTTATTTTGCACAATAAAGAGTTTACTTACTTACTTACAGGCGATGAGGCTAGCAACCCATCACAATCTTGCTAAATGTGGCCTGTAGGTATCTGTTACCTTAGGCTCTGTCTACCTCGTAAGGGATAAAGACGTTGTGTATGTGTATGTACGTATGACGCGGTTCCTGAGATACAGACCGACGGACAAACAGACAGACGGACAACGAAGTGGTCTTATAAGGGTTCCTTTTTTCCTTTAAAAGTACGGAACGCTAAAAACAACAAAGGTTGTACCGAATTCTGAGGCACGCCGCATCAACAAAGCCCAACTAAAGCTACCCCGCACCACCGTATTTCCCAACCCGGCTACATAGTCCGCGCGCACACAACTCGCTCCTACATTACGTCTGCAATAAAACCAGTTTCTCTTAACAGAATCGGTCCGCGCCCGTTCTAAATGAGATTAGCCCGCCCCCCGGCGCTGCCTCACCCCCGCTGGCGCCCGGAATTAAATCAGGCGGGCCGCGGAATATACTTGAGCTAACGAGAGACTGTACGTGATTTTTTTAACGTAATGAATAGAAAGGTATTTCGTTTAAAAATTAGTTTTTCAAATTCCTTTTTAGCTGACTGTACATTTTGTTAACTGTACTTGTATTGTATTCTCAAACCCATACACTTAAACCCTTTCTTTACCTTACATCTTCTAACAGAAAAATCCTAAACTTACTTATTAAATACATGAGCAAAGAAAAAATCAAACCCTAGGTGCTTTCTCCCGCTTTTGTCCCTCCCTTTTCCACTGTTTACGGGGTAGACAGAGCCTAAGCAATAAGACCTAAAGGCCACGTTTAGCATGATTTTGGGCGTATAGGTGGAAAGGGTGCAAAATAGTGTTAGGTTGTCAGCCGCATCGCTTATAACATGATTCCTAAGATTTTGGCTCACTCGATTTTCACACACACACACAAATCACGTCTTTATCCCTTACGGGGTAGACAGAGCCTAAGGTAACAAGACCTACAGGCCACATTTAGCAAGATTGTGGGCGTATAGGTGGAAAATGGAATCAAAATAGTGATGGGTTGCTAGCCTCATCGCCTATAACATGATTCCTATAAGTTTCGCCCATTCCCTCGATGGGCTTTTACCATCTGCGCGGGTAGAGAAGCAACTGGTACCTTCTATATTTTTTCTTTGCTCCCAGACCAGAATGAAAGAACTCACTCGATTTTCCCTCGATGGAATTTTACCAGCGCGGGAAGAGAAGCACACTGACACATTCTATATTCATTCTTCATATACGTGCGTTATCAAGACGAAAAAAACATCTATACACCTCTATGCCACAAACAATAAGATCGGCGACACATATATTTGACGTGATGGCTGATATCGATATTTATGCCTCGACAAATTTATATGATTTTAAAACGTACTTTATTGGAATAAACAACAAACAGAAAATGAAAACAAATCAGAAGTAAATTAAAACTAACACACACACACACACACACACAAATCACGTCTATACCCCTTACGGGGTAGACAGAGCCTGAGGTAACAAGACCTAAAAGCCACGTTTAGCATGATTTTGGGCGTATAGGTGGGAAGGGTGCAAAATAGTGTTAGGTTGTCAGCCGCATCGCTTATAACATGATTCCTAAGACTCGCCCATTCCCTCGATGGGCTTTTACCATCTGCGCGGGACGAGAAGCAACTGGTACATTCTATGTTTTTCCTTTGCTCCCAGACCAGCATGGAAGTAATTAAAACTAATGTTAAAATAAATCAATTAAAAAAGCAGATGCCCCCGTGGCACAGTACCGCACAATTTGGCAGCATTCCCCCTTTAGACAGCGATACTAATACGCTGTCCAAGGAAGACCCTTCGATAAATAAATTTTGAAGAGGCTAAAAGACGCTACGGGTGACTGCAGAGCTGGCAGCTCCCTTTAAACTCATGACCAGAGAGCGGAATTTTCATGGCAAAAATCAAACTTCAATAAAGTTGGAACAATAAGTTTTATCGACTTTTCCAGATATCGATAAATTTATTGTCCTATATTACTGACTTTTAACATTACGAAGGACGGCATTTTGCATTTTGCATTTTGTGTTTTCTAAGAATACATTTTGACTTCCTTGATTAGTGAGTTGCATGGCGTTAACCGACATGCAACGACATGTTTATAATTATGAAGTTAATTGTTTATCTTTAAGTAATGTTATTATTCTTTTGCTTGTTGTGGTTTTGAGATCTCTTTGTTAATAAAGAAAAAAAGATGCGCGCCGTAAAACTTATCGATAGTCGCTAAGATTCAACGTTTTAACTCTTGTTTGATTTTTGCGATGAAAATTCAGCTTTCTGATTATGACGAATCCAAAATCAGCGCAAACCGCGACCCGCCGCGCGACGAGATGAAACGTGCTCCGCGATATTGTTATATTATTGTAATAATGTTGGAAACGAAACTCATTCCACCTCGCGTTCGGATTACGAATTACGGGTGTAATTTCGCCGTAATCGATACGAATTACAGCGAATGAGGCTGAGCGCTGATAAATAATATAACAGCCTTTGTTATTTGAAGCATCGTATTGTGTATAAAAAGTTGGAAAAGATCTCGAGTAGGTTGTACTTATGGTTATACTGGGATACGTTAAGATTGTCATAGGTTTCATATACATACATACATATATCACGCCTTTATCCCTTACAGGGTAGAGAGCCTAAGGTAACAAAACCTTAAGGCCACTTTTAGCATGATTGAGGGCGTATAGATGGTAAGGGAAATCAACATAGTGATAGGTTTCATATGGTTATATACATATCAGAATCAGGTATCTCATCTTAGTCCTGGGTGGCAACGCGTCTGCGATCCTTTCGTGCTGCAGATATCCATGAGTAGCGGTGTGCACTTACCATCCAGGTCATCCCATTGTTCGTTTGGTATTAAATATAAATCAAAATACTATTAATCCCTTTTTACATCTGTTTACCCAAATTTTTCACACACTCATAAACGTACATAAATCACGTGTTTATCCCTTACGGGGTAGACAGAGCCTAAGGTAACAAGAGGCCATGATTAGCATGATTGTGGGCGTATAAGTAGAAAGGGAATCAAAATAGTGATGGGTTGTTAGCCCCACGTTGCTTGAGATTCCTACGATTTTCATGAGCTTATACAATCTGCGAGGGAAGAGAAGCAACTGGTACACTCTGTGTTTTCTTTGCTGGGAGCAGTAAGGATGGTATTATAAAAAAGGCACAATACTATAAATCCCGCCTTCTTAAATCTGTTTACCCAAATCTCCTATCACCTTCGCCTTCAAATATTACAACGGCGTCGTTTAAGCATCCTTCCATGCTGGTCGGGAGTAAAGAAAAAACATAGAGTTTACCAGTTGCTTCTCTTCCCGCGCAGATAGTAAAAGCCCGTCGAGGGAATGGGCGAAAGTCTTACGAATCATGTTATAGGCGATGCGGCTAGCAACCCCTATTCTGATTTCCCTTTTCACCTTTTCGCCCTTAATCATGCTAAACGTGGCCTTAAGGTTTTTGATACCTTTGGCTCTGTCTACCCCGTAAGGGATAAAGACGTGATATATGTATGTATGTCGTTTAAGCTCCATGCAAATTTTCAGATTTCATCACCCAGTCATCGCGGGCGCATGAAAAATAAATCTAACAATAAATCTCTGGATCCGAGATCGCGGCAGAGTGAATATTAAACCAGCACAAGCTTGCATGAAACCTGGCTCATTACGACATGGTTCTTTATTCGCCGTGGCTCCCGCCAAAAAATAACCTTGCAACGTTCGCACAAGATCCACTTTGGTAAATTTTAGAAAGGCTATGAGGAACTCTACGCTTTTGTAGATTCAGTTGGACGTAATACAGTGGCTTTTGGATTCAAAAGACGCAGTTTTTTTTAATTTTTGCGAGAGTTAGTCAAAGTCAAAGGTTTATTGCAAGTTTTTGTGACCTCCGTTTTTAGTTTTCTGAAATATAATGTTACCTACAACTAAGTGCACAATGGTAGATTAATGCATACAGGCAGGCTGACTGCTGTATAGGTTGACACGCATAAAAAGGTTAAACAGGCCGCAAACCAGCCAGTAGCCAACGCAACTGGTGCACTTTCTTCTTTCTTTTTCTCTCTCAGACCAGTGTGGAAGTCGAAAAAAATGAAGTTAAAGGCAATACATACACATACACATACACAAATCACGTCTTTATCCCTTACGGGGTAGACAGAGCCTAAGGTAACAAGACCTACAGGCCACATTTAGCAAAATTGTGGGCGTATAGGTGGAAAATGGAATCAAAATAGTGATGGGTTGCTAGCCTCATCCCCTATAACAAGATTCCTATGATTTTCGCCCATTCCCTCGATGGGCTTTTACCATCTGCGCGGGTAGAGAAGCAACTGGTACATTCTATGTTTTTTCTTTACTCCCAGACCAGCATGGAAGAATGTTAAATGTGTTAAAGGCAATACGCGTCATAAATAAAGTGTTGATGTTCAGCACAGACGGAAGGAATCTGCAATCGTTTCCAGCCTTTGGGAGGAAATTCGTCCGCTTATTGGTGGAAACGCCCGCGGGTGGCTTTCCGGTGCGAAGCAGGACGCTCACACTTCTAACAAAGTATCTTAAAAGTATTCTGGAATATTCAGCAGGTAGCTTGATTTATCAATCGAATCAATCAAACCTTTTAGTAATAAAAAAATCTGTACATAAGTAAAATTTAAATTTAAAAAGACCTGTGGTTTACAAAACAACCCTTAAAATTAAATTTTGTGCCAAAAACCCCTACGTTACTTTGGAAAAGAGCTGATACTCTTCGAACTGCTAAACCGATTTTCACCATCGATAGCTAAGAACAACCGCAAAGAAACTGGCTTTTGAATAAATAAAACCGCATCGAAATCCGACCATCAGTTTGAGAGCTACGACGCCACAAACAGACGCCTCTTTTTACGTCGGGAGTTAAAAAATAATATTGGTCAGTCGGCACTTCTCTTAATCTAAACTAAAATTATAATGGTGCTACATGCTGGTTTGGGAGCAAAGAAAAAACATAGAATGTTCCAGTTGCTTCTCTTCCCGCATATGATAAAAGCCCATAGAGGGAATGTGTTGAATCTAACGCTGGCCATCAAGGCATTTCATAATGTTCTTTTCTATGAGAACAGCTGTCACTGTCTCTTCTGAGTTTTCTACATGAATGCCTACGATTTTTAATAAACCATTTTAAGCATTTAAATATAATATTTTTACGTAGGTTATGGGTTAATCTACGTTATATTTTGAGTGTATAAATGTGGTTTATTTGCTGAAATATGGGTGAGTATTCAAACTCAACAGTTACTATGGAAAAGCTAAAAGTTAATAAACCATTTTAAGCATTTAAATATAATATTTTCATTAGAATGGGCGAAAATCTTAAAAATCATGTTACAGGCGATGCGGTGAGCAACCCATCACTATTTTGATTCCCTTTGCCACCTATACCCACAATCATGCTAAACGTGGCCTTTAGGTCTTGCTACCCTAGGCTCTATCTCGTAAGGTATAACAGATGTGATTTTGTGGGTTTAACAAACTTAATTAGTATACCTCCAACAAAATAGAATATCTCCAAGCTAAAGTGGTCTCCGCTTCCTGGCAGCTCCAGATTTTCCGGCGAGCTTTAAAAGACCGCCATTTTCGAACAAAGACTTCAAACAAAGTGAATTTCGGTCGGAAAATAATAACAGATAGACGAATAAAGTGATACCTCTTACAGCGGAGGGCTCTTGATCCCGCAGCTCCTGTCGTTGTTTTATTTCAAAACTGGTCAAGGGCGAGTTGGACTTGTGCGCTCAGGGTTCCAAAGGCACCTCAGATAACAGATATACCATAGCGTACGCCAATAGCACAATTTTCATTGAAACCAAGCAAGCCGACCTTTTACCACTATCACGTTTTACCAATTTAGAGACTGAAAATCCAAACCGATTTTCAAACATACATCTATAAATCACGTATTTTTCCCTTATGGGGTACTTAGGCCTATTTTTTTTTAACGTGTGGAATATGCGCCTTATGCATTCCCGCGCTCGGGGCAGCAACGGGGGTATGACGGGCTCTCCAGCTCGCCGCTGCCTTCCCTGTGGAAGGAGGGGAGAGGCCTACCGTCTAAAAATACACACGTTCCCTCCTGGTCATGAACTGTGGGCGTTACGGGAGCACTATGGTGTCACCGCGACGCCCACTGGCCGCCCCGGGATGAGGCAGATGGCAACGGCACCGTTGAGTGCGGGTTTCGGATTATGGGGTACTTAGGCCTAACAAGACGTAACAAGACCTAAAGGCCACGTTTAGCATAATTATTATTGATGACGATTTATTACTGATTTTTACCTAATTACGGTTATGTTATTATGTTACTGACTCATTCGTTTTTGAGAAACTGTTATTACTTAGGGTGCACCGGCACAAATGTTACTGCAGGCTTAAAAGAAACTACTCGAACACGCAAAAATAAATATTTTGTGACCTTCACAACGTGTATCTTTTATGTTATTCGGTTCAGTAGATTCGAAACAAATTGGCTGTGACAGTCAGACTGACGCGAGTGATCTTACAACGGTTCAACTTTTCCGGAACCCTAAATAGAAATGAGCAACGTCAGCCATTTATTTGTATCAGTACCTGTGCTATTTTTGGGCTTAAAAATGCTGACGAAACGAGGACTTCCTCCTGTTATTGGAGCAGGCTGGAGGGGTTCCTCCGGTTTTTCTTTCGTTGATTGCTGTGAGCTGCAACATCTGAGGCTCTATTCAAGTTTGTTGTTTTAATCTGCGGTATTACATACCTACATACATACACATACACAAATCACGTCTATATCCCTTACAGGGTAGACAGGGTCTGAGGTAACAAAACCTAAAGGCCACGTTTTGCAAGATTGTTAGCGTATCAGAATAGCGATGGGTTTGTTAGCCGCATCGCCTATAATATGATTCCTAAGAATTTCGCCCATTCCCTCGACGGGATTTTACCATCTGCGTGGGACGAGCAGCAATTGGTACATTCTATGTTTATATTATACTAGCGACCCGCCCCGGCTTTGCACGGTATATTATGCATGTATAATACATATAAACCTTCCTCTTGAATCACTCTATCTATTAAAAAAAACCGCATGAAAATCCTTTGTGTAATTTTGAAGATATAAGCATACATCGGGACATGAGGACAGAAAAAGCGACTTTATTTTATACTATGTAGTGATATATTTTTATAAATATTTGCGGTATTGAAATTGAAATATTACACAGGGTCTCTAAACAATGGGTGGGGGTACAAGCCTTTATACTTGCAGCCTGTGGGCCAGGTACTCGAAGGCTGCGTACAACACCCTCCGAGTACAATATAATAATGCTTTTAGGGTACTGCTGGGTCTGCCTCGATGCTGTAGTGCATCAGGGATGTTCGCCGAAGCACACATTGATTGCTTTTATGCAACAATGCGCAAAAGGTGCGCCTCTCTGGTGCGAAGGGTGAGGGACAGCACCAACAGTATCCTAAAAATGATCTCGGATAGGCTAGACTGTCCGTTCATGACCCACTGCCGAGCACTTTCGAACGGTCACGTGAAGTAGTGATTTGTGTGTGTCTTTTATACTTACTAACATTAGCAATAAGCAATTATGTAACTAACAAATTGTGGGTCCCAGTTACCCAAATAAAAAAAATATATATTAGCACTAATGATATCAGAATAATAAAAAATCGACGTTTTGATAATCAAGCGCCAATTAAGTTAATAATGTAGGAGTTACTAAATGTTGTTTCCGCCGATGGTCCCAAAAGAGACCAGCGCGGGTTGTAAGGATTTTTTTTATTGGTGATTTCTTTGTGTTTCTTATTTTTATCGACGCGTATTGTTCTATAAATAAACATTTTCTTTCTTTCTTTCACTCGAATAGCAAGAGGTATATGCTACTAAGCTTTCAATTACGCGACATAAATACTTATGACATGTTATTTTTACCGCCGCTTTGAAGTCCGCCACGCCATTAAAGCCCGATACCAAATTGGCGACGACCGTAGTTTTTTTCCTGGAAAATAATTCCGGTACGGGACGGTAAATAAATAAGGCAAAAACCCGCGCTGTCGACGCTTGTTTTCGTCCCTAAGTAACTCCCGGCACTACATTCCTTTCCATTACACATCAAGATAAGGTGTTTGGGAACGAGACGGGAACAGACCCTGAAACAACTGAACGTCGGAACACCATGCACCCTACTCGCTAAATCATACCCTACGGAACCCGATCACGGTTGGATTCCGAACTAGAGCGGCTGGGGACTTAACTGGGTTGGTTGAGAGGTGTGATAGTGAAATGCATAAGTGTGACAGGGATGGCTGGGATATTTATCGCGGGTCAAGCTGGCCAGTTGCTTTGCTAAAGGGCATATGTGGGGTGTAGGGGAGCTTGCTTACGACGTGTCGCGTCGTGTTGGTGGCGATTAGTTTGCGAAAGATATTAGGGGTTGTTTTTATGAGCGCTTGAAACAATTTTCAGTTGTTTTCACATATGCGCTTACATTGAGTAAGTTTATTTTCGCCTAAATGTCCGTTTAACGGAGATCAGAGGAAAACGGTGCCGCTGGGACCGGGACGCTCTGACAGAGCGGCAGATTATATTATAAGGATATTATTGCTTCCGATAAAAAATAGTTTATTTTAGCATTAGTCTATACCTAGGTAAAAAAAAATATCATAGAAATAACTGAAAGTAACCTAAAAATTAAATTTTTGATCCAAGTTTTTTTGCTGACTGTACTTGCATTGTCCAACCGTTGAAGATCTACTCTTGCTAAGACGGTCTTGGCTGGACCACCAGAATTCTACTACAAAAACTAACTTAGGGAAGACCGAGGAGAGTTGAGACAGAGGTGAGTTGATACAAAGCCGATTTCTCTGAACTGTGACAGTTTATCGGGCAGGTAACTTCGCTAATTCGTTGCTCTTTCTACACTCCACAGTTTGTGTGAAGTTGTGACCTCGCTAACTGTCATAGGTGCAGAGAAAAAGGCTTTGTACCAATTCACCTCTGTCTCAACTCGCCTCGGTCTCCCCTACTCAAGCATGCAAAATTTCAGCTCAACCGGATGAAGATTAGCTGCTTCCAAATTGAGTCGCAAAATTCCACCGGACAAACATACATTGCAAGATAATAAAAAACTTGTAATAAATGAACGTAAACAAAAAAATCTAACGTCGCATCGTCTAATAGGCGATGCGGCTAGCAACCCATCACTATTTTGATTTCCCTTTCCATCTATACGCCTACAATCATGCTAAACGTGGCCTTAAGGTTTTGTTACCTTAGGCTCTGTCTACCCCGTAAGGGATAAAGACGTGATATATGTGTATGTATGTGTAAACAAAAAAAATATCTAAGTTTGACTCTTTTAGTAGGGTGCATCACGCAAGCAGTATTTAAACTGAAGAAGTAACATCCATAAAAACTCGATATATTTGAATTGTAAATACTTTTAGTTACTTACTTACTTACTTACTTTTACTGCCATTTCCGTTCAGTAAACTGTGGCTAAAGTAATCAGAAACACGTCATTATTCAACCTACTTAGGTAAGATTGTATTCCAGAGCCATCCCAAACAACAATTTTAAGTACCAAAATATTGACATCGTCTGCAAACAACTTAGAACTTCAATAGCTCTACTGAGAAATCTCTTAAGAACTTCGTTTCACAAAGAAAACTTAGTTGCTTACTTAAGTATCTACTAAATTATCAATTGATAACAGTATTTCTTACAATTATATTCAAATGTCTCTGCGCTCGGTATTCGCCGCTTCTATTATAACGTGTAAACAAAATATTCAAACAATGGAGGAATAATTATTTTTTTCTTTTTCCTCGAACGAGGCGTCGCTTATTACCGTTTCGCAAATCCCCCGGAAAATTCCCCGAGCGCGATCCCCGAGTCAAATACCCCCATAAAATCCCCAGGTGAACTGGGATCGCAGTGCTTGAGAGGTGCTTTAAACGTTTATTTATAAACCAGCGGTAATACAGCTTAAATGTTAAGGCTGTAATTAATGAAATGAATAAATTCTCAATATTTCAGGATCTCTTAAAATTGATCCGGGATATTTCAGTGGGTTTTTGGTTAATTTTTCCGGATTTATACATACATACAAAGATCAATCACGTCTTTATTCCTTACGGGGTAGACAGAGTCTAAGGTAACAAGTCCTAAAGACCACGTTTGGCATGATTGTGGGCGTATGGCTGGAAAGGGGAATCAAAACAGTGATGGGTTGCTAGCCACATCGCCGATATAACATGATCCTTAAGATTTTCGCCCAATGGGCTTTTACCATCTGCGCGGGAAGAGACGCAACTGGTACATTC
Source organism: Pandemis corylana (assembly GCA_949127965.1). NCBI lineage: Eukaryota > Metazoa > Arthropoda > Insecta > Lepidoptera > Tortricidae > Pandemis > Pandemis corylana. The sequence goes on along the minus strand of OX421866.1, from coordinate 242,824 downwards.
TATGTTTTTTCTTTGCTCCCTGACCAGCATGAAAGAATTTCCGGATCCGAATTTATGAAACAATAGTTGTCAAATATTTTTATACATTGATCAAGGTTCTAAGTGAGTCAATGGCGGGATTAAAGATTCAAATATTTCAATGATAAATTGTAGGGGTATTCAGCCAAATTAACCGAACCACTTGCTAAAATATTCCTGTAAAGTTCTGAGACATTTAATAGTTACGTCACATTGCAAGGGACTGAGACATGGATTTCAATCACTACATAGTATAAAACAAAGTCGCTTTCCGTTGTCTGTCTGTCCCTATCTATGCTTAGATCTTTAAAACTACGCAACGGATTATGATGCGGTTCTTTTTAATAGATAGAGTGATTTAAGAGGAAGCTAATTAAATCTCAATTTTAACGAAATAAGGTGGAAAACGCGCAAGTGATTACTTATATAATGCTGTCTGTCTGTTTAGGGCCGACAACGCACTGGCATCGCGTAAAGCGCTGCGGGTGTCTATGCACAGTGGTGATCATTTACCATCAGGTGACCCACTAGTTCGTTTGTCTGGCCTCTCTAACATTAAAAAAAAACTTGCTTTTACCACCACTTTGATTTTATCATTGCTCCAAGAGGTAGCAGATCCAAGTATTTGATCGTATATTAAAAATAAAGTTTTTTACACACGGACGGACAGCAAAATGATAGTACATACTTACATAAATCACGTCTTTATCCCTTGCAGGGTAGACAGAGCTTAGGCTGACAGTAACGCCACTTTTAGCGTGATAGTAGAGACATTATACATCTCTACTTGTAACACTTTACACTGTAGAGGTTTAGCTTACCTTTATCAATTATTTCCACTTAGAACTGTGAAGACAAACTTGTCATTTACATTCACTAAAATAGCATACTTTCACCGTGATTTCTTTGTTGTCAACACTAGAAGAGGTGCCTTGACACATACTTTCTCCATTTCTACTTATAAACGCCCCTTTAATAGCGTAATTAATACGTAAACTCATAATTAAACTAATTGTTTTGTTACTGGGCGGTCTTTCCGTATATGTTTCGGTTGACAGCTGCCGAGATGTTTCTTTTTTAAATCTTGCGTTCCGTTACGCGCCATACGCTCGTAACGTGGCCGGTATTTGTTTTGATTAGCGTAAGTATTTACAAATTCCTCTGCCACACTGATAATATTATTTTACAGGTAAGATATTGTTGTTTTCAGTTAGCGACAAATTTTCTAAACTCCTAATTACTTCATACGTTGTTCCTTTAGCGTGATATCTCGTTATGTCGCGTGAGTGAAACCGATCTCAGGCCGGATGTTCACTACGTTCAGAAGTGTATTCTGTTTATGCTACCTCCGGTTAAATCTGTCGTCACGGATTTCTTTACAAATTAGTTTCTTGTTCCCAAGTGTTTCTTAAATTAAGGGAAGTGGGTTATTTTGTTAATAAAATAGTCGTTGTCATTTCACACTATGAAATTGCTATTATTTCAATTTTTCCACATTTCTTTCTTTTCCTCGCCGTCATATCGAACCAGCGAGTATATCGTAAGATTTCCGAACGATCATGACTGGGCTCGTTTCGACTTGTCGATTTGGTTGATCTTCGTATTCCAGCGAACGTTAAGCGATGTAGACGCAAAACTTAAATACTCCTGAGATACCAGATTCGGGTCGGGTAAGCATTCTTTGCTCAAGCTTCATTTTATTTTGAGTATTTTTCTGTGTCCTAACTCGTTATTTCGTTCTTTCTAGTGCCTAGCACCATGCCTTTGTAAACTTAACTTCGTCGTCGCGCCGACCGGCGCCATGTAAAGTTTTATTTCGACACACCTTCATTCCTTGGTGAGTTATGTTTTATTCGTATTAAACGTTGTAAGACACTTGAATATCTTATAATTTGAGTCGTTGCTTTGCGCAGATTCATTATGTGTTTTTAACGGTTTCAATGCTTGTCCATTCCAGCCGCTAATCCGCTGCCTTCGCGACTATGCGATAATACTTTCTTCGCCTTTCTCCTGGGTGTCTTATGCTTGCGTGTATCATTTAAATCTACGTGCCTCGCCGTTCTGCTGCTGTTAAAACCCCTTAACTGGGTAAGTTTTTCTCCTTTAATAAGTGATCGCGAGTGTACCCTCATCTTACTTTAGTAACTAAAAATATTAACTGTGAATATTTTGTTCACAGGGTTTTTTTTTAACTTACATCAAGTCCAGGCGTCCTTCGTCTGAAGACCTTTTTTTTTATACCGGTAGTGCAGGCGTGCTACGTCTGAAGCCTTTTTTAATACCTTACGTTCAAGCGTGCTTCGTCTGCAGTTTTCTTAGTGTAACGTAGTCTTTTTCGGTAAGGGCGCACGGCCGTCCCACCGCTTGCTTTTTATACTTAATTCTTGTACGCTTAATCGTTCTACCGTTCCTTCCATTCTACCGTTCCTTCCATTCTACCGTGTCTCTCATTCTATCGTCTCTCATACTACCGTTACTCTCATATTTACGGCTACCGTACTTATTATAAATATCGACCATCTTAACTAATTTTAACTACTTTAAACTATCGGTACTGTGTTTCTAATGATTTAACCATGTTTAAACACAACGTGTGAATCCTTTTGTAGCCGATATTCACACCCGATATTTGACCAAAGTGTATTCCATGTCGCTTACTATTAGTACTGGATAGGCATACTCCAATTTTAAATATATAAGACTGTTTGTAACTACTTTCGACCCGATATCGAGACCCGATATTTGACATCGTGTTTCCAGGATTTAATTTTATCTTTTCCATGTGGGTATTTTCAACATCTGTACCACAGACTGGACACGTTTCTGTTATTAGGGTGCCGATACCGTCGGTCCATCTTTTGTTGTTGAGCTCACTTAGTTCTTAAGTTAAAACTTAGACGTAAGCGTTTGTTTTACTTTAAAGCTTAATTAAACAAATTTAAGTTATTACTTTGTTTATTTTAAAACACATCATTCGTTTGCCAACGGGAGTACCTGGCGCCTCCTATATAAATTCCTTCGGTATTTCCTGTTGCTCCGAGATTAAGCCTTACCTACGCCCTAAATTATCATAGTCTCTTTTGCTCTCTTCAGCCGGATATCTTTTAACTATTATAACGAATAATTTTCTTTGCCACGCACTGCGGACGTTACATACTATAGACTAATATACTTTAAGGCGCGGGGATCTTATACAGCCCGTTTATAAATGTATTTAATTTAAGTATTCTTACTGTATTTTATTTTGAAAAATGACTTTCTGCCAAGTTTCTTGCGGCACAATCTTTTTGGCAATGATGGTATTTCCGAAAGCGCTGGTAGTTTAAAAAAAGACATGTAAAAGAGCCCTTGGCGGCCAATTTGCAAAAATAACATTTTGATTTTTGATTTTTTTTTGTAGGCGAAAAGGAGAGTCAAAATTGGTCACTATTTGCTATCCGCATCGCCTATAACATGATTCTGCCGATTTCTGCCCATGCCCTGATAAAAGTAAGTTATGTAAGGCACACACGGAGCCCTAAACGGACTGTAAATAATTATACTCTTTCATGTACTTTGGCTGAACCCAATTGCCAATCGATAATTAAATCTCACCATCCTCATCATATCAGCCATAGTCCACTGTTGGGCATAGGCCTCCCTCATAGACCTCCAGCTGCCTCGGTTGGAAGCGGCTTGCATCCACCGTGAACCCGCGACTTTAACCAGGTCCGTCCACCTCGTTGGACGTCCTACGCTGCGCTTGCCGCGCGGTCTCCTCGAGAACCTTTTAGCCCCAAGAACTCTGTTCAAATGAAGTCTACGCAAACAAAATGGCGGGCAAATGCCCGTGCAATATAATATCTAGGCTGCTTACCGCCGTCGGCTCTCCGATACGTATCGTTTGTCGTGGCAACAGAAACCAATATCTGGATATATTGGTCCGGATGTAATATACCTGGAACAATACGATCGCTGCCGGATAATGATTTGCGCAAATATATATTTTGTAAACGGGATATTTGTATCGGAACTAATCAGATAAATCTGCATGGGGCCATATTACTAGTGATGTCTCGGATATCCGTTTCCGTATCCGTGTCCGTTACTTTTCACGCGGATCTTTTACAGGTGATTAGGTAGAACAAAATATTTCCAAATTACACTGGAAAACTTCTTGGCAGACATTATTTTATGTTTGTATCAAAACCATACACAAACGTTATGTATGCGACCCAGTGTCACACTAAACTAAACCATAGCCAAAACAAAAGTACTGCCCGCGCGATGCAAGTCGAAACATGTCCTGCCTGACGTGGCGGCGAGCGTGACGTCAACTATCGCTTCAAGGTCGCGGGCGCCGACACCAATCGAATAAAAAATAAAGATCCGTATCCGTATCCGTATCCGCGGATCTTGACACTAAATATCCGTAATCATATCCGTATCCGCGGATATACATTTTTAACGATCCGGCACATCACTATTATTATATGCATTATTACATGCATTAGAAAGGAAAGCGATATTTTGAGCCTAGATACGGCACATTAGATATTCTATCTCAGCCCTCTAGGGCGGCAACGCATCTGCAATCCTCTGGTGGTGGTTTGTATTCCTTGTCTCATAAAAAAAGTGAGTTACATACTTAGATTCAATCACGTCGTCTTCCGGGGTAGACAGAGCCTGAGGTGACAAGACCTAAAGGCCATGCTTAGCAAGACTGTGGGCGTATAGGTGGAAAGGGGAATCAAATAGTGATGGGTTGCCTAGCATCGCCTATCATGATTAGTAAGAATTTCGCCCATTCCCTCAAAGAAGAAGTTTACTATAACAATGACAAGTAACAGTAAATACCAAAACCGACAATTGTGAAATACTATTACATAGGATTTTTGTTAAATATATGCCGTGATCGTTGGTAAATGTTATTTGTCGAAGTAGGTAAATCTCACACTCAGTTGTCAACGTATGCAATTATTTCTCAATATTTTCTTTGTTAACATTTTGAGAAAATGATTTATGTACCTATTTTTGACGCGATAATCGATGAACGCCGGCTGCACTCATGAAAAAGCATGACTCGTTGCGTTACGTTCCGCGTGACGCCAGAGCGTGCAAGCGAGAGCGCGGAACAAGCGATAGAGAGGCACGATCTTCTCGCATGACGTCAGAGCTAGCAGTTCGCATATGTTTCTTTATGACGTTATCACGTAAAACTATTCGTAAACCGACTTCGCAGACAGTCGGTTTTTTATCGAAATCCATCAACAAACCCAAGAAACAATAAGGAGCAAGCATAAATGGAACAAGCTATAAATCTCTTCAATTACATAATTTGTTTAACAGTATTACAAGCATCTTCAATCTCACCGTTCATCATGTTTTCTCTATCTAATCCTATGAGCTAGAGCAGGACGGAGAGCTTTAACGACCGCTGTTGTTAGTTGGTATCAGAGTTCGAGGACGGCTTCCAAGATTTACGAGTTGAGATGGTCTTTAAATATAGAGGGTGTGGTCCGCTGATTTAATCCTAAGATTAATTGAATTAAACACAAAGAGATTTATCGTTTGGCGATATGAAATTATGACATTTCATTAAATGTATGATAATACAATACAAAATGTCATAGTGAACGTTACAAATCAGCTTAGCAAGGTTTAGAAAAATGGGAGACATTTCATCAGCCCGGATTTTATATGCCACGTTTACTTTGCCATACCTAATGATAATTGTTTGTTACTGTTTGTCGTACAGACACATCATTCAAACAGATGACGCTTAGCCACAAAATTCGTAAAGTAACAAGGTCACGTGACAGCTAGTAACATGTAGAAAAATTTGAAGGCTTACCCACCTGCTATGTGGGTGGTGCAGGGGTATAGCACGCGTCACGGAATAACGAGGATCCGGGTTCGAATCCCGGCCATAGCTTTACTTTTGGATTTATCTATGTGTTCTTATTCTCAGTCTCGTTTAGAAATATAATCATAATTGTACATTTATGTTTATCAATAGTCTTTTGAGTGTCAAAAAAATAATTATAAAAGCAATTTAAAATGTAAAAAAAAAAAACATAATAGGTTAGTTTTATAACAATCGAAGACAATCAAAAGTTTAAGAATAAAAGTGCTATGACAAATAATATATATTTATAGCCTATTTAGTACGTTACATTCCGAGGGTGGTAAAATAAAAAAAGTCTCAGATCGCAGGAAGTTGTCGCACGAGCCAAAGGCGAGGGCAATAAACATGCGACCTGAGTCTTTCTTTATCACCGCCCGAGGTGTGTACACAATTTTACGTCTTCCCCTGACCAGGATGTGGAAATTTCCGCTCGCGTAGTGGGACGATGTAAATTATCATAAAATATAGAAGCAAAAAAAAACTTTTACTGCAACTTCATCGCACTACGATTCCCGCATCCCGTTACCAGAACAGAAGTATGTATGTACACTATACAACCCAACCATTAATCAACTCTGGTACTAAAAAAACAAAAATAATCTGAAAACAACAGAGCGACTGCTTTGAGGCTTTTGTGGCAAACATTAATTTGGCTAATAGAGGAAAATAAAACAATAAATAATTATTTTTATGATCTGTTTAATTTTGCTGCAAGGATAAGACATTTTAACAGCTGAGCAGCCGTCATTTATTACCTTTTTCCTTTGCTGTTTGTTTCTCTTTTTATTGTTCGCTTTGAAGGTGTTTTACGTACTGTTAATCCAAAATAACAGAGATAAATATTTGTTAGAAATGATTATGAAATAAATGTGCAAACGCAATGTGTTTTTGCCGCTTTCGTTGAAAGATGAAGGTAGTTGCGTATTTGGTTTGATACATTTTTTGCATCTTCTTCTTCTTTTCCAGCCGTTTTAAGCCCACCGCAGGACATAGGCATAGATATTTAACGACCGGATAGCCTAGTGGTTACTGACTTTGAATATGAAGCTAGCGATCCCGGGTTGAAATCCCCGTATTATTTTACGGAATTAAAATCGATTTATACTTTTAAAAAAATCGATTTTATCGATTATTTCCATAATTTCCATTTTTTTTTCACATCCCTACCGTCGACTTAGCGCCGCAATGTAGTACATACGACTTGCTTTTACTTTCTATTCCACTGAATACAATTGAACACCACAAAATAATATACAAACCATACGTACGTCTGTATAATAGATTCGAAATTCAAACGAGTACATCATTATCATCATCATCATGTCAGCTATACCACTGTTGGGTATAAACCTCCCCCATAGAACTCCAGTTGCCTCGCTTGGAAGCGGCTTGCATCCACCGTGAACCCGCGACTGTAACCAGGTCATCCGTCCTCGTTGGTGGACGTCCTGCGCTGCATGCCGCGGTCTCCACTCGAGAACCTTTCGGCCCCAACGACCATGTGTTCTCCGTGCTGTGGCTTGCCCATTGCCACACTTATGATATGTGTAGGATATGATAAAAACCCGGAACTCTAAAAATATAAATACATGTCAGAATACGAGGATTGCTCGTTCACAGTAGTAATAATTTCCTCTCAAGTGTCATCGACCCGTAAAGCTCTTTATGGGCTTAGATTAATAAGCTGAGCTTTAATATTGAATGTTGAACACCGAAGCTTTGGAGCATAGAGCTTTCGATGTCACGTGCTGCCTGGAAATATTATTTACTAAGTGTCGTACACTGCCCACTATCGCAATTAGATGAAATAACTAAGAATCTTATTTGTATATATTACCGCTACAATTCGGTTGTCTGTTCGTATCTCTATTACTGTACACTAAAGTACTCAAACTTGTTCCAAGCTGGTCTGGAAGCAATTAATTTCGAGCTAACAAAATGGTTAAAATGTAAAAGCTATTTTGAGATTGAAAATCTATTTCAAAAACCATCATCATAGATTTTATCCTTTTCCCCACGCTCACACACACACACACACACCACACACTACTTTTGTTTTTGTTCATTTTATTTTTGTTAATTTTCTGTTTTTAATTTTATAGATTTCTTGGAGTTTTTTTAGTTTTTTAGAACTTGTAAAATAAATACGTGGAAAAGCGGTGTTCTCTTAGCACGAGTATCTCGAATACTCAAAAAGAGGCGCCTGCACAGATACTGCTGTTCTAATTTAAGTTACTGGATAAAATATTTTTCATTTTTCATTTTTTCAAAAAACGAAATCAACCGCCCGCTACGGGAGCGGAAATTTACACTTTCTGACCAGAGGAAGGCGTAAAATTGTATACACACCTCAGATCGTATATTTATCGCCCTCACCTTTGGCTCGTGCGTCAAGCTCCTGCGATCAGAGACGTTCTTTATTTCAAGTACTATAAAACACATTCCGACGGAACCACACCATGCACCTGACAATGTGTTCCCAAACAAATAATTTGGAAGTGACGTCTCGCAAATCACAATTACCCATCCGCGGGGAAATTTCAACTTCCATACGGGTTTCCGTTCGCACACGGCCCTGATTTACGGCGCCGGCCGCCGGACCGGCGGGCGGACTTCGCTCATTATAAAAACTTCGTCTTTGAAACCGGCCAAGCGCGAGTCGGACATGCGCACCGAGGGTTTCCGTACAAATTCGGCAAGTAATTATAAAATAGACTGTCAGCAGAGCTCTACCTTCTAAGTTAAATGTAGACAGTATGAAGTCAATATTAGTTACACATAAAATTAAAAAAAAAACTTTTTAAACTACCAGCGCATTCGGAAAGACCGTCATTGCCAAGAAGGAATGCGCCGCAATAAACTATGCATGATTTTTTTTTCAAAATAAAATACATTAAGCTACTACAATACTTAAATTCTACTTATATTAAATGCATTCATAAAAGGGATGTAGAAGGTCCCCGAGCCTTAAATCAGATTAGTCTATAGTAGAGATGTATAAAGTCTCTACTAGTCAAAGCAAAACAAAGTATGCAAAGAAAGAAAGAGAAAAAAAAAGAAATAAAAATATTTTTAAGTTCTGTGGAGACATAAAAATATTGTTTTTAGTATTTGTTCTTATAGCTGCAACATGATTATAGATTTCATGCAGATTGCTTGCATGGTTGCATACTTACATACATACAAAAATCACGTCTTTATTCCTTAAGGGGTAGACAGAACCTAAGGCAACAAGACCTAAAAGCCACGTTTAGTATGATTGTGGACGTATAATAGGTGAAAACAATCAAAATAGTGTTGGGTTGCTAGTGGCATCGCTTATAACATGATTCCTAAGATTTTCGCCCATACCCTCGATGGGCTTTTACCATCAGCGCGGGAAGACCAGCATGGAAGAAACATCATCATCATCTAATCTTCAGCCTGTATATGTGCCAGCAGGCACAGGCCTCCTTTCTCAATGAGAGGCCTTGGGCTATAGTCCCCACTCGGTCCCAGTGAGGATTGGAAACTTCACAAAACAGCATTGAATTGCTTCGGCAGTTGTGTGCAGGTTTAACTGGTGAGGAAAAATGGAAGAAACAATTAACAATTAATTATTCGAATGTAGGGTTCTTAGGGTCAAATGAATCAAGTTTTTTTTTAAATATCTTGATTCATTTGATAGTACGTATCATTTGAAAAACAGCGCCTTCTCTCATCCCTGGTGAGCAGTAGATGTTCCACGGGAGTTTGTAATTGTGTCGTACAGACACATCATTCAAACAGATGATGCTTAGCAACAAAAAATTCGCATAGTAACAAAGTTCACGTGACATCTAAGTAACAGGTAGAAAAATTCGAAGACTACCCACCTGCTATGGGTGGTGTAGGGGTATAGCACGCGTCACGGAATGACGAGGATCCGGCTTCGATTCCCGGCCATAGCTTTACTTTTCGGATTTTTCTATGTGTTCTAATTTTCACTGACATTTCGATTTTTTTTTTGTAGGGTTTCTTGTGATTTAATCGGCACAGTTACCAAGTTTCCCTTTTTCATCTCGTATCCCCAAAAATTCTCAAATTGCTCGCAAGCCGGCCGTTTACAACAATTATTCATCCGAGTTAAAATTTAAACCGTCGCGTTGTCACAGTTTTAAGCGACGCGGCCGGCGTAACCTGAGCCCCGCGTCAGTATATCCTCTGCAGGACGGCAGGTCCGGGTGTTATTGGTGTCCCGTGCCATATTTCACGGCACCAGCTGCGTCGCTCCCACGCTCGCAAAGCGTAGCTTCACACGTCATCAGATACCTTCCGATACCTAATACAGTTAAAAAGGGACCTTGGAATATCATAGGAAGGTGCAAAACTCTGGCGTAGGTAGACTCTAAAGCCAGGGATACATTTGGGGACGTTTGTCCCTACATCTATTTCCTTGTTATTCCATGCTGGTCTGAGTAAAGAAAAAACATAGAATGTACCAGTTGCTTCTCTTCCCGCGTGATGGTAATACCCCATCGACGGAATGGGCGAAAATCTTAGGAATCATGTTATAGGGCCTATAATATAGGCGATGCTATCTTAGGCTCTACCTAACCCGTATCACTTTTCGTGAATATTATTTAGTGAAGGGTCGCTCCTTGGCTATTCAGTAAAACAAATGGAACTTTACAGAGGTTTATTGTTTACATATATCCAAAGAACAACGTATAGTCTCAGGGTTTACCGTGAGTTTTAGAGAGAGAGTTCAGGTCAGAACGGCACTATTGTTTTATTTAACACACACACGCCCAAGGAGCACTATGTACTCCCCTGGTCGGACACGACGGAGAGGACGACGCTGCCAGCGCAGAAGGGGCCGAAGGTGAGGGTCGCAGTAGAGGCGAGCCTTCGGTCAGGATGTCGTCCTCAAGCAGTAGAGTGTCTTCCGATAGGGTAGAGGAGATGTGCGTTATGCAGCCCAGCAGTTTCAGGCTTTAGTTTAGCCCCGATCTGGGTCCCTGTAATATTCTCGGTGTCAGAGGTGGTCTTCTACGACGAGGGCCCAGGCAGCTCTTCGACGTCCACCAGGGGTAGCGCGTCAAAGAGTCGGCTAGGTCCTCGAGTAAGACTTAGGAACAATTAGGTACATTTGAATAAGGCTGTACAGTAGGTGCTCGCCCTTAAATTCAAAATGAAGCAACGTTACAATTCAAATTGGAGGCCGTTGGCCCTACGGTCAACGCGCCCCGACGAGACACTTAGACTTAATTTACTAACATGATTTACATCTGAATTTACACTTAGAATAAAAATGCAATAGAAATACAGTAAGACACCTTGAGCAGTTAGACAATAAATAATTTAATAAACTCACCATATAATTGGGGATTCCGCACTCGTAGTTTTTATTCTGAAGATTTGTAATAGAGTGTGGATCCCTACGGCGCGCGCGAGCTTTTATAGAAGGCCGCGGGTTCCGTATGTATAATTATATCTAATTAAGCGCGACTAGTGATGTGCCGCCTAAGGTCCTACGGTAAGTCGTCGATTATCGATCTTTATCGATCTTTGATTCGATTCTTTACAAGTGTCACCGTCTACCGCGTGACACCCGTAAGGGATAAAGTCTTGATATATTTATGTATATGTCGCCCAAGCCGCACGGGTCGCGTGATGTCGCCAGACATGTGAAGTGAAGTTTCACGTCGCACGACTTCGCCTAACGTCGCTATCCATACTAATATTATAAATGGGAAAGTGTGTTTGTCTTTCGATCTGTCAATCTGCCCTTCTGTCCGTCGGTCTGCCTGTCTGTCTGTCTGTCTGTTTCCCTCTCACGCTTAACACAGTACCGAGGAAGAACATAGAATAGTTTTTATCCCGGAAAATCGCATAGTTCCCGCGCGGTATCAAACGAATTCTGCAGAGACGGAGTCGCGGGCAACAACAGATTTAATATAGGTCGCGCGATGTCGCCAGATCTGTCAGGCGAAGTCGGCCTTCGCTTGGTATGTCGTGGGACTGTCCCGTAGTGTATCCCTGGCTTAATATTTGTGTTAGACAAGCCATGGACCGTGTGGTGATAGCCTAAGGTGGAAGTGCGGTGGGTGGCACCACCCCAAAGAAATCGGCCTATCGCTGATTATCGCGATGATCTTTAATAAAAGATGCGTGCGGGGTCGGCAAGTTTGTGTGTGTAGAGATATAGGGATTGAGCTATAGAGGAATTAGACGATAGAGTGGTAAAAAAAATGTCGCTGCTCAATTCTAAAATAAAAATAGGCACGTACTAAAAACACGGAATATAAGAAAATAAATGCTATTATTATTATAATGAGTTAGTCTTATTAATTTTTATAAATGCGAAAATTCGTGAGAGACAGAACGGCTGAACAAAAATTCGGCACGAAAATAGATTAGTTTATTGTATGGAATAGCATTTGGACTACTTTTTACCCCGGAATTTTTACAGTGGATATTTTAAATATTTTCTTGAATTCAGTAATTTATTTAGAGGTCGAATAGTAAAAGGAAAATATTTTTTGTTAATTCATAGGGTTTTCTTTATTCTCTGTTTATACAATTTGATTCAAAAAAACAACTGTGTAATTTTTCAATGTCACGCGACGATTAAAAATTTTCTACTTTCGACATTGATTCGTAATTATTCTGTTTGTTCTTAAACCAGCCAAACAGGATACTGTTCGCAGCGGTGCTTAAGTGGATTTCCGTTCCAGCACATTTAATGTTTACACTATAATGTGCTAGAAAATTAGGTGCGGATATATTCTTATTATTAGTAGGTTGCCTAAGAATCAATCAAAAACATAAATTATTTAAGTATTATGTGGTAATTTTTTTTATACAAAATTCAAAATACAAAGTTTATTTTGTAAATTGGCCGCCAAGGGCTCTTTTACATTGTCTTTTTTGAAACTACCAGCGCATTCGAAAAGATCACCATTGCCAAGAAGAATGCGCCGCAAGAAACTTGGCAGAAAGTCATTTTTTCAAAATAAAATACAGTAAGAATACTTAAATTCTACTTAAATTAAATACATTTATAAAAGGGATGCATGAGGTCCCCGAGCCTTCAATTATATTAGTCTATAGTAGAGATGTATAAAGTTTCTACTAGTCAAAGTAAAACAAAGCATGAGATGAAAGAAAAACAATCCTTGCATTAAATACTTCAATGAATTAAGTATGCTTTAAAAAAATTAACAACGATGCAAATAATTGATCCTCAAAATAACCGCATCTGATTTTCTAGCAGTATATTGGTTAATTCATCTATGGGCTCAACCTTCAGCAAAAAGTTTTGTGTTGAGAGTGAGTCGCGTGAAAGTGACAGACTGGCTGTTACCAAGTTGCTACGTTCACTAGATACTGTATCGATTTTAATTATATTCTTAGCGACTTCAGCAGCCAAGTAACCTCCGAGGTCGAAAGTATGACATATACTTATCGGTATGCCAACCATTGATTAAAATTCTAATTTTGTAACTAAACATTACAGGGGTACGTATTACAATACATAAAGTTTAAAATGTATAATGGGTTAAATACATATTGGTCCAAAATAAAAAAATTACAGAATTGTTATAAACTAAACCTAACCCAATCTATATATTACGCTATCAAAAATGATGATCTAGCTAATAGTAAAAATTAGCGATGCGTCCGAGGGGATGAGCAGTGCTTGGTCGGGTGCACCCTGGGCTTCGGTTAACGATTTCCTGGCAGATTTTGAGGGATATCATCCGTTGGCTAAGAGTCCGACACAGGGGGGAGGGGTTTTTGACCGTGTTCTACCGCACAACGTTGCCGACATTTTTGTCGCAAGATTTTTGAATACTGTATTTATTACTTTTACATTGGCGAAATTATCGCATCCATCCATGGGGCCATATTAGAAAAGAAGAAGAAATACACTGTCACAGGAGATGCAACAGAGCTGGCCATGTGAACAGTTAGTACTACGTTCGTAACCCGCCGCAGTTTTTCTTGCGAGCCAATAATACGTAAAATGCGTAAAAATTATTAATATTTTCATACAATTTACGCAAAGTTTGCTTTAGTGTGCTTATCGGAATATTCAGTAAGCGTCAAAATAAAAACTCGTTTTATTAACAACTCTTTCGCAACACAAACATTCGCACATTTCAGGGCTGGAATAGAGAAAATGTTTATTTTACTTTTAGTTCAATCAACGGAGGGGAATGCCTGGTATTTGCTCACGTGCGTCCTCTAAATTGGCGTTTTTTAGGGTTCCGATCCTATTTTGGCAAAAAAGAATCCTTATGAGATCCCATCACCATTTCATTTTTATTTTTTATATTGATAATTTTTTGTCACTTTTCTCTGTTTCTCTATATTTGTACAGTAAAGCATTTACTCACTTACTTACTATTTTGATTCCCTTTTCTACCTATACGCTCACAATCACGCTGATGACGCATGTATGGTATCCATTAGAGCATGAATCATCATCATATCTACCATAGGACCATAATAGACCTTCTGCCCGCGACTTCGTCTGCGTATAATTATACATAAAAACCTTACTCTTGAATCACTATCTTTTAAAAAAAACGCATCAAAATCCTTTGTGTAGTTTAGAAGATATAAGCATACATAGGGACATAGGGACAAAGAAAGCGACTTTGTTTTATACTATGTAGTGATTATTATTATCTTATATTTGTGTGTCTTGCAAAAAGGAATAAATGTCTTCTTTCTTTCTTTCTTTCAATTGCCGCGGTTGGAAGCGGCTTGCTACCACCGTGAACCCGCGACTTTAACCAGATCCGTCCACCTCGTGTTACCCATCCCCCCCATGGTATCCATTAGATAGTCCTTTAAAAATAAAGGACTATCTAGCGGCGTATTCTTCTTGGTAATGACGTTCTTGGTAATGACATGTCAAAGAGCCCTTGGCGGCCTATTTGCAGAATAAATTCTTGATTTCGATATTTCTTAGAAAATTTTCCGTTCAAATGAATATTTTGAGGAGCTAAGAACTCCGAAACTTAGTTATCAATTTAATCGAAATAGAAAACTGTATTTATTCGCGTCAAAAGTTATTCAAATACGCTGTTATACTTATTATAACATAGTTTCAAACATTTTGACATTAAAAGTCATGCATATTCAAATACGCTTTAAATTTAAATTTATGTATCCCGACAAACCAATGGGGCAATTAATTTTTTGAACGATCCCCAAGGGTCTATTATACACACACGCACATATTACGTCCCTTACGGGGTAGACAGAACCTATGGTAACAAGATCCAAAGGCTACGGTTAGCTTAATTGTGGGCATATATGTAGGTGGAAATGGGAGTCATAATAGTGATGGGTTGCTAGCCGCATCGCCTGTGACATGATTCCTAAAATTTTCGCCCTTATTTCCTCGAAGGGCTTTTACCATCTGCGCTGGCAGAGAAGCAACTGGTATGTACATTCTATGTTATTTATTTGCTCCCAGACCAGCATAGAGTGGCAGTTGGTTGTGGCAGAATACCGGTGTTTTGCTCTTACGAGCAATGTTGACCACTGAGCCATAGCCCTTTTGTGCTACTGTAGCGCACACAAACAAAGACAATGTTCTAGTTTTAAGTTTTGGCTTGATATGTTGATATTTTATGTAATCTTGATTGTTTGTGTTGGCAGTACCAAATAAAGTGTCTATTATAGACTTAGATAAATTATAAGGAACTTTTTTTCTGACACGCCGTGCTTTGAGTTTAAGTGGACCCAGTATACCCATCACCACTGAGCGAGGCAGCCATTTTCAGTCCGATTTTGGGCTATAAGCATGCTTCTTGCTGATAGCCATAACCCATACCGAAGTATGTTTATCCACTGCCTGGTTCCCATAGTCTTGTTCGGGACTAGGTCAATTTGTGTTATTTGTTCCACGATGATTATTTATTGATTTATTTATTACATTGTGTGACATTTAACTGAGAGAAGGCCTGTGCCCAGCAGTGGGACGCATTTACGCTGGTGATGATGATGATGATGATGATGACATTTGTCAAACTAAAAAAGCAACCTTCTAAAATATTCCCGATAAATTTTTAGACACTGTATTAAAACCAGTTGAATTTGAAATCCACGTCGCTGTGACTAGCAGCTAACTTGAAGCTAATTCACGGTCCACAATCGGGTAAGTCGCCGGCGTCGGCAAAAAGCGGTCTTTGTGCCGCTGTCACCTCGCAATCGTCCGATAACGCGGCCTTTACCCGACTGCTCTTGAAGGGGTCGCTAAGCTAGTTTTTGGGACCATTGTTGCTGTTTTGATGATTGTCATTGCCATTTGTGAGCCAGAGAAATGATAGGTTTAATGTCATTTAGACGGTATAAAGTTAAGGCGGTTTTGATTATTTAGGTTGATAGCTGTCCTAATGAGGTTGTTTACACTAAAATAGAATGAAGAGGTAAAGTTTGTGAGGCTGTAGGTGGTAACCTCTGGATTTACTGAACCGATTTTGAAAATTCTTTTACCATTAGATAAGCCACATCATTTGTGGTTGTCAAAGGTTATGTTTGATTCTGCGCGGACGAAGTCGCGGGCAACGGCTAGTGATTAATATTTGCAGATAATTATTCTTTTAGGAAATGAATCGTTGTGTTCTGTATAAAATCGCCTATAACATGATATTGCTGCGATTTTCGCCCATTCCCTCGATGGGTTTTTACCATCTGCGCGAGAAGAGAAGCAACTGTTTTATTTAATATTGTTAAATTGTACTAACATTGAAATACTGATCATTAGAGTTGATTATTATTTAGTGACTTCGAATACACAAGGGTAAGTTCCGCATAGTACATACATACATACATATACCACGTCTTTATTCCTTACCGGGTATACAGAACCTAAGGTAACAAAACCTTAAGGCCACGTTTAGCATGATTAAGGGCGTAAAGGTGGAAAGGGAAATCAAAATAGTTATGGGTTGCTAGGCGCATCGCCTATAACATGATTCCTAAGACTTTCGCCCATTCCCTCGATGGGCTTTTACCATCTGCGCGGGAAGAGAAGCAACCGGTAACATTCTATGTTTTTTCTTTACTCCCAGACCAGCATGGATGAAATAATTTTCTGATGCCGGTTCAATTTTCATTAACAATTTTTATTAAAACATTGCCAACTTTCTGTCTGCTACAAAACTTGATCCGGTGGATAAATGACTTCAAAAAACGTAAAATTAAATTTTAACTGGAAACAAGTGCACGAAATTCTAAACGGCGAGTATGTTGGGGAATGCAGGCCTTGCGCGGCGTCGTCGGTCAAAGAGGATTATGCGTTTGTCACATGTCGGGGCACAGGCGGAGGTCGCGAGGGCGGCACAAGGCATTTTACACTTTGCCGGAATGCCGAGCGCTCGGCGCTGGCAGTTTAACTCGCTGCGTTTACGATTAGGTACTTGAAATGAACGTAGAATAAGTTAATCATCATGTCTAGACCTGTACAGGTGATCAATCCCAATTTCCAGTAAGGAGACGTTAAAAACTATAAGAGATACGATCTCTTCTTAGGAACCATGGCATCGATTTGTATGAATATGAATAGGTTTAAGCGAGAGTTGTTCATATTATTATACAAAAAATGCTATTATAATATTGATGAATTCTTAAATGACATTGTCGCGAACTCCTTAGTTTTGATACTTTTTATATCTTTTTTAATTATTTTGTTTTTTGAAGTCTATTGACACATGTACTTTAGTTGTTACGTAACGCAGTAAAGCGTTCAGTTTCATGGTGTTTCCATTTTCTTCTATAATTATCATACAGTCCACAGATCGTACGCTTCAGACATGGATAATGAATTTGATAACATGTACTAATTTAATTATACTGTAATATTTTTAATCGTTGTAATGTGTATGTGTATGTGACTTGTACGCCGAAAGGCAAAACATGACGGACTGTTTTATGACTAGGACAACTTTGAAATGTAAATATTAACTCATGTTTATGCAAATAAATTATCTCTATCTCTATCTATTGCAATTGGAATTGTCACTTGTCACTGACAATTGTCGTGTTGGTGAATAGGGGCCTGCAGAAATATCCGGGATTAACTTTGAGGGAGCCTGTAAATCTGCGAGCGAAGTACTGAAACAGTCCCCGTAATGATTTCCCCATGCCGTCATGCCTTCCTAATTCGCACTATCTCGACATTATTCCTCGACCAACCGCCGTGGACATTAGCTGGCTCGCTTAACCCGAATTTATAGAGGTCCAGGTCAACCTCCCACCTCTTATTTACGACCCCCTATTGGTCGGTTCTTATTTATAAAGCTTTTTGTATTTCCGTTCGCCGATTCCTACCTGTGCCAGTGTCGTTCCATTAGTGGAGAAATAAATCAGTTCGGGGAAATATAAATATTTACGTTTGTACGAGCTTTATTGCTTTTAATAAAAAACGGTAACTTAAAAAATATGAGGAAATGAATGTCAATTTACTTTAACGAGGTTCGGGCGGGTTTTAATATTAAGTGTCCTGCTGCCGCGCTATGACAAAACACCGTATCTCGAGTTACAGTGTTTTGTGGTAACATCTATAATTGAGCTTCTAGGGCCCCCCTGTCTACATATTGATAGTTAACTCAATTTGTATCAAAATATTGAAAATCATCATAGCAATTTGGACTGTAACTACCAAAACTTACTTAATCATTTCGACTGACAACAGCAACTCTATAGATACAGTGTAATGCCAAACTAAACGAGCAGAACAAGCAAAGTTACAGTTTCAACATGAAACTACCGTGAGAATCATAATTACACATAAACGGATAACTCACGTATAAAAAGTCGAGTGATGCTCGACATGTTTCGGACTATTTCGTAGTCTGACTTCCTGGAGCGCTCGCCCCGGCGGCAGCGAAACGAACACTGCGCGCCAGCGCTCTGTTCGCGCGGTTGCTCGACGCAACTGACAGCGGCGCACAACTACCCTCGTTTTCATCGTTATTTTTATTACTGTCAAATGCAGGGCAGCACACAACACTGATCATGTCGTTAAAGTTACAGTGTTTTGTCATAATAATGTCACACAAAACGTGACAATTGTTATGATTCAAACAAAGTGTCTGTAAACACTTACGGTCCGCTGAGGTCTAAGAATTAAGGTAGTGTAAGGGTTATTGCAAGTAACTATGAAATTTTACTTTGAAAATGTATAAAAAAATGTTAAATTCAGATCGGATCGGATAACCACAACCGAGTGACTAAAAAAAACAATTTATTGTGATTTCAGTAAATTAGCTGTTTTCAAGATACAGTGTTTTGTCATAGCACGCCAGCCTGATGAGAATATTTCGCGGTATGCCAAAATTGATGAAACCTTACTAAAATTAAAATGTGAAAGTTTTCCGTCCTGTACGAATGTCATCATCACAGCCAGCCCATACACGCCCCACTGCATGACACAGACCATTTATGTAATTCCCATTTGTAAAATTTCCTAATTTCAACCGAAAGATTCGAAGGCTACAAGTAAAAGCGGGAAATGTAATTCTGTTCCACATTTCCATTATTTTTTCAATGGCCGAGTCTAATTGGTTTAGAAACAAAGCGAAGAAAGACTTAAGCTGCGATAAGCCGCGTCGGACAGAGCTAAGCCCGACGCAAACTTGCTCGTAAGCTGCGACGCGAGCACTAAACTCGACACAACTTAGCGCTGCACTGCGAGTAGGGAGTGCAAACCGGTTAACCGGTTAACCCAAAATCCGGTTAGCCGGACTTTTTTGGTTAAGACAAAAAACCGGTTTTCGTGACGCAAAAACCGGATTAAAACCGAAAGAAATAAAAACTATAATAAGTTGCCGTTTCGTTCAATATTCTGACTAATTATATATTATTACTATCTATATTTTACAACATTTAAAATGCATTTTATTAAGATTCTTGACATCTGAAAGTTTCAGTAGATCAAAACAAACTTGTTTTATTTTCTGCTTAACTAATGCTGACTTGCATAGTTTATAAATTAAGCAATACTTTATTCCATGAAGCAAGAACGTCGAGATATTAAAAGATGATTTGAGTAAAATTCAAGAAAATAATGAAAACCGGTTAACCGGTTTTAGATTCCGTAATGCGGTTAAAAACCGGTTTCTTCATCTGTACGGTTTTTGCAATCCCTGGCTGCGAGCACTCGCAGAAATAGTACCCTCTTACTGGTTTAGGTAGTATAAAGTACTTACATAATTGTGACACACACATAAACACCAGCAGCGTGGCGTCCATACAACTCGATTCCCACCGGCTTGCCTATTTTAAGGCAGTTGGGCACTTAGTTGCGCAGAATTAGAGGAAAAGGCTAGTTTTTTTTTTATATAAGAGGGGGCAAACGAGCAGACGGGTCACCTGCAAGACCTGGGGAATCACAAGTGCGTTGCCGGCCCTTTGAGGAACAGGAAGGCTCGCTTTTTAAAGCTCCCTAAATTGTACCGCTCAGGGAATGTTGCAGCAGGAAGTTGGTTCCAGATCTTTACCGTACGAGGAAAGAAATTGCGTTTAAAAAGCACGGTACTCGACTGCCAACCAAAAAAAAGCCCTTCGGCTGCCTTCTGATATACTTGACGCCACGCCACTGATAAACACACATGTTTTAAATCACGTCTTTGTCTCTTGGTAGATGCAGCCTAAGGTAACGAGACTTACCCCCTTATTCATAAACGCTCTGTAGGCTTCTGCTAACTTAGCAATCGATTGTCCTTATCTGTCACTTTGACATTTACCTTTCACAGATAAGGACAAACAATTGCTAAGTTAGCAGAAGCCTACAGAGCATTTATGAATAAGAGGGTTAGAGGCCGCGTTTAGCATGATTGTGTGCGTATAGGTGGAAAGGGGAATCAAAATAGTGATGGGTTGCTAGCCGCAATGCCTATAGCATGATTCCTAAGATTTTTTCCCATTCTCTTGATGAACTTTTACGATCTGCGCGGGGAGAGAAGCAACGTGTACATTCTATGTCGGTGCTGAGGCAGACTTCATACATACGAAGAAGTGAAGAAGTCAAGAACCACGTCCATTTTTTTTCGTAAAAAAGTGGTTGTATGTTTTCTTATGAACTTTCAAGTACTAAGTTAATATTCATTTTATAGCTAGAAAATAGCCATTACTCTTTGACTTCGTTAATGCAAGAATTATTTAAGGTTATTCGCAAAAACTCTTTGAAGATGATCCAATATTGTTAATATTTAAGTAAGTAAGTATCTTGCATTAAATACTCAGTAGCTCTGCTGATCCTCATGACTCCGATCCGCACAGAATTCGCTTATCACTATCCCGCAGGAATGCGGACTATAGTTTCTTTTTTCACCAGTTGGCGCCACTGTCGACTAAGGTCCAGAGGTATAGCTGTCAAAGGCGGCTTTATAAGATCGGCGCCGAAACAAAGTTTTAAATCTTGAATCTCATTAAGTTTATTACATAATACATACACAAATCACGTCTTTATCCCTTACATGGTAGACTGAGCCTAAGGTAACAGATACCTACAGGCCACATTTAACAAGGTTGTGGGCGTATAGCTGGAAAATGGAATCAAAATAGTGACGGGTTGCTAGCCTTATCGCCTATAAAATGATTCCTATTATTTCCGCCTATTCCCTCGATGGGCTTTTACCATCTGCGCGGGTAGAGAAGCAACTGGTACATTCTATGATATTTCTTTGCTCCCAGACCAGCATGGAAGTTTATTAATTATAAATAACTATCATCATATCGAGCTATGCTGCAATTTTGTGCAGTTCCGTTTATTTGAAAAAAAAACCGCTTTCAAAGCATTCACATTCATCGCCAAATAATCCATATTTGCGATAATTTCACGAAGGAGATCACTTTTCTACAGGTAAATGAAATAAATTATAATTTATGTCACGAAGCCCGCCAAAACCAGGGAAAAGTGAGTGTTATTGAACCTCGCGACACTAGCGCCTCTAATGGCAAATCCACTCGCGATAGCTCCCACTTTGCAATCATCCGGGATAAAAACTATCCTATTTCCTTCCCCGAGACTGAAACTATCTCTATACCACATTCCAACTAAATCGGTTTGACGGTTTAAGCGTGAAGAGGTAATAGACAGACAAATAGACACACTTTCGCATTTATAAGGCTACTAGTTTTATTTATTATTTTGGTGTCCCAAAGGGGTACGTATTAAAATACATAAAGTTTAAACAATGGTTTAAAATATTTTCACGCATTATACATTTTAAACTTTATAAAATTCTGATCTGCACCCGTCCCAAAAACCTCCCCTCTCAACCTCCACAACTCCCGGTCCGGAGCAATATTATCTAGTATCTTCTTCTTGGACCATAATCCACCCAATGCTGTGTGTAGGTCTCTTCCAATGCACGCCACTCGCTCGATCTTGCGTCTTTCGCATCCAATCCTTCCCTGCCACTTTAACAAGATCATCGGTCCAACGCATCGGTTGCCTGCCCACACTTCGGTGTCCCACTCTGGGCTCCACTCCAGCACCCATCATACTATCTAGTACTAGCGACCCGTCCCGGCTTCGCACGGTATATTATGGATGTATTATACATATAAACCTTCCTCTTGAATCACTCTATCTATTAAAAAAACCGCATGAAAATCCGTTGTGTAGTTTTGAAGATATAAGCATACATCGGGACATGAGGACAGAAAAAGCGACTTTATTTTATACTATGTAGTGATATGCATTTACAAAATTTCATAAAATAAATAATAATAAATAAATAAATAAATATCGTGGGACAAATTACACCAATTGACCCAGCCCCAAACTAAGCAAAGCTTGTATGTACTATGGGTACCAGGCAACGGATAAATATACTTATAATAATGTAGATAAATACATACTTTTAAATACATACAACATCCATGACTCAGGCACAAACGTTCGTATTCATCATACAACTGTCTGCCCCTACCGGGATTCGAACCCAGGACCTCTAGCTTCTTAGTCAGGGTCACTAACCACTAGGCTATCCGGTCGTCTCGTCGTAATAGTTTCAAACAAATACGCAGATTACCTCATAATGGTTAAACAGCTCAACTTCTCAGATCCGAATTAACCATGGCTTCTATGAATAAAATATTCTCATACCATTAAGGTGAACTAACAAACTTGCGACTAATTCCACCTTTGCTAATTAAGAACTACAAATTCAGCGAAGTAAATGTTAATTCTTGTAGAAGTTTTACGGCGGGGACTTCGGCTTAGGGCTGGTTCACACCAGCGAATGAAGCGTAACATTATATTTTTACGCTAGATGTCAAGCTATCCTGATAATTCTCTCTTTATACGTGTTTCCTGTATTGTTTAACGTATGGTGTTCGATAAAGAATCCTTGGATTTTATAGAACATATACAAGGTCCTTTTTACTTTGTGTCTTATAAGCCATGCTCGCCAACAATATAGCCAGGGGTTAGTTCAATTATTACCTTTTTTCAATGATGGTTAAATTAGTCAAAAAGACTTTAGAATAGCGATATAGTATTCATAAATAGTTTTGCTAAATAATGACAAAAACACACAAGTTAGCACGACATCTTGTTTTCAAATTCATAATTGTGGAAACCTCATTTATTTCATTTTTGGGACTACTCAACGCTCCGTTAAACTCAACAATTTAGAGTATCGTAAACAAATGAGGTATACGAGTCTGCATAACAAATGAAACTTAATTAATCAATGAACTACATGGTGTAGCTGTCATCACACAAGTTTGTTCAACTATCGAGCAGAACACGCTACGAATGAAAAGAAAACTTTATAACAATGCATCTATCGTTTATAAATTAATATTGTCACTCGTAATTAATACTTGTTTTTAGGATTCCGTACCGAAAAGGTAAAATCGGAACCCTATTACTAAGATTTCGCTGTCCGTCCGTCTGTATTTCTTTCACCAGACTTTATCTCGGGAACTGTGATAGCTAGACAACTAACTTTTTATGTCTGTCTGTCTATGTAAGCAACCAAAGTGAACTGACCTCACACTGCCTACATTTTGTTTAAGAAGAAGGCTCTGCTAACACTGGACTTATATCCACTAGATGCCGATATATTTTTTAATCTCATGTGAAGTAATTTTCAGTATACCACGGCGTAAGTTACGTCAGGTGATATTTATGAGGCGGCGGTGGGGCCGGTGCGTAATTTCCGCAGTGTGGCGCCAGCTTTAGGGCAGGAAGCGAGGCGCGCGTCGTAAATGGATTCGCTTGTCGCGTTACGGCTTTTTGCGCAGACTCTAATTTACTACTGACCTTTTGTTTTACTTTAGTTTTATATCACAGGAGCTTCGCGTCAAATATCGTTCGCGAATGCTTGGCGACAACGTTGGTTAGTGACTTGATTTTTTGTTAAAACAATGTATACGTACTTATATGAAAAAAAATGAAAATTATAATGTTTGAAGACAAAAAGCGGTCTATTGCGAGTTAGAACGCGTGCTGAGGGTCCTGTAAAAAACAAAATAATTTAAACGATAAAGACGAATTGGTTTAAAAAGAAAAAATATATATTTTTACCACAAATTCATATATATTCACATCACACACAGATATACATATCAGTCACAGATTCAGTCTTGCTTCCATGCTGGCCTGGGAGCAAAGAAAATACATAATAATGTACCAGTGGCTTCTCTTTCCGCGCAGATGGTAAAAGCCCGTCGAGGGAATGGGCGAAAATCTTAGGAATCTTTTCCAGCTATACGCCCACCTTAGGCTCTGTCTAGCCCGTAAGGGATAAAGCCGTGATTTATGTGCACTTGTGATTCCCCAGGTCTTGCAGGTATCCCTGGGAGACGATGATTGCTTTCCATCAGGTGACCCGTCTGCTCGTTTGCCCCCTCTTATATAAAAAAAAAAAATTGTATGTATCACAGATTCATATATAGTAAGATTTTGATACAATAAACTTTTTCATTTTTCATTTCAATATAAAAATAATTTATTATGTTATTTATTGTATGGTTATAAACAAGCTCGGACAAGTCATCGCCAAAACAAATACGGACATAGAACAAGATTCAATAGAGTTGTAATAATGTAACTAAACAGTTTTAAATGTTGCATTCGTATCTTAGTTATTGTTCTATCACCGTGTTGCAATTCTTTGGCGACGACATTTCCGGGACATGGTTATAAATGAGAAAATAAAAGAGTTGGTTACTTCACAACGATTTTTTCCGTTCTTTTAGTACGGTAACAAAAAGTCCATATAAAAAAGAAACAAAGGCAACATATTGGTGACGTACACTGCGTTATTTTTATTTGTATGCACTTGCTGAACACTCCTCAGCGCTCCACGAATTTTACAAGGATTCGTAAAAAACACAAAGTAACACGATAATAAAACTATAGATTGGCAGAAACCCAACGAGACAGGCAACATTGTAGCCTCACCCTGAGCGCAGCAGTCGAAGCCGCGTGGACTTGCCACACCTGCGAGAAATCCGCACATCACCAAAATAAACGGTAAAGTCAATGACGTAAATATATGGACGTTACCGAGACGTCAAAAACATCTACATATACACCTTAATGCCACAAACAATAAGGCCGGTGACACAAATATTTGACGTGATGGTTCTATCGATATCGAAAAAGAAAAGACACACAAAGTCTTCTTGGGAACCCCTCGGTAAAATGCGATCCAGTGGAGAAACCATGTTCAGGAAAAAGTGTATGCGTTCGAGGACGACAGGCAGCGAGCACTGGACGCTAATGACGTACTGAGAGCAAGACCACCCTCTAGCGTACAGTACAACTATGCTGGTGGTACCCTGACGTGCGCTGTTTGCAGCAAAACTTTCACTTCAAAGATCGGGTAGATCAGCCATCTAAGGGCAAAACATCTATGCTCCTAAATTTTAAACTAAAAAATAAAAAATAAGCCGAGTACATATCCGAAAACGGTTAAGTGGGATATATATATATGTATCGATATTTATGAACTCGTCTGTACATCGTCTTTTTATACAGGTAGCCTCGTTAATAGTAATGACAAACTTAAAACGTTGGCTGCCCACCATTCTTCAACTAAAGTATTGCTCCCACGCTCTATACAAATTGAGTGATCCCACCGGTGATGCACACAGCTTCGCCCTATTACTGAAGTGCCGTGAATATAAATACTCTGAAAAATCCTTTGATCCCACCGGTGATGCTCATGGCCACACAAAAAAGATCTCACTGGTGATGCTCATGGCAGCCTACGTGTTAAGGATAGGTGGGCAGGTCTACCAAATGTAGAAAATTGAGCTTAGTAAAAGCTGGACAACAGGATATTCTGTCTTAGTCCTCATTCCTCTGGTGTCTCGATTATCAAGAGTTTTATGCAGCCCAATGCTCCCTGCGATTTTTACTAGATCTCTCAACACTTCGCTTTCGTTCACTATTTCGTATTTTACACAGCTACGTTGCCTGTTCTCTTGTTACTTTAGGCCCTATCTTCCCTGTAAGGGATAAAGACATGATTTGTATTGTATGTATATTGCCCGCGATTTTGTCTGCGAAGAATTTATTCAGGTATGTATCGCTATCGTGCAGTAAATATTTATGCAATTTTCAGGAATCGTCTTCGTTCCAGATCGGAAATCATCAGAATCTTCATTCAAATCTATTTCGGTAACACATATCCATATATCCTCACAAACTTTCGAATTGGTAACACAAGTAGGTATTCTACGAATTTCCCCGCTTTTTAAAATTATAAGTTGGCAACAAACTACTTTAGCTAGATTCGTACGCGCACGTGCATCGCCGGGATTCGCAAATATTACTCAGATTTATTTTACTAACAAGCCCGCATCTTGGGAATCTTCGAGTTTAACGCACAATGTAGTTGCAACAAATAAAATAACGCTCACGTATAACGGGACTCGGTCTAGTATAAATACGCGGCAATCATAGGTTGGCACTAAGTCTGGCCGTGATTCTTGAAATAATCTAAGCGAGATACAAATAATGCCATGTATATAGCTTGAGTGGGAAGATCGAATTCCCGAAGGATGATTGTGTGCAGCCACTATCATGTTAGCTGTTACTCAGCTTGGAAGACAAGTGAACAGACGCCAAAATGAAAAACGAAGGCTTAGCCCTTTTGAGTGGATACATCGGTGTTGACTGGTGATTATGATTTCTAAACATCCCGAGATAGCAGCCACCTAACTGGCTTGTAAGTTTACTTTTAGTAGACCGAAGAAACTTGGGCAAAAGTGTAGTCTCCTCTATAAGTCAAGTAAAAATGTTAACGGTTTTGTTTTGTCGACTTTTGTAAACTTTACAAAATGGAGTTACGGTTGAAAACCTAAAAATCATAGTAGGTATTTCAGCAATTACGAAAAATATTCAAAAATTACACACTGCTTTTTTTTCGCTAACCTTATTAAACGTAACTTTTTGTTCGGACATCTTTTTCATCCGTTAAGCTTCACGAAGTCTACTCTCAGTCATTATAAGTAAAATAGTTGGAAAATTGGAAAATGTAATACTTTTAAACCTTTTCATTCTCTTCCGGTTCTTGTGACATCTCATTTTCCGTAATACAGAGCGCGCGTCGAACCCCGGACATTCCGCTGCAACAAAGCGAATGAGACGGGAACGCCATCGAGATTTCATACACGGCGCCCGTAGTTTTTCTTGGAAATATAATATTAATATTAACGTTACGCGAGAACTTTCGATATTTATTCTTTTATTTACTTCAGTATTTGTATTGGTTCGGTGAAAAACATGGGGAAGCATTTTGATTAAAACAAAAGAATGTACTGTCAAGGGTATAAATTAATATGTGTATTGGGGTAAATTTGAAACTGGGGGAATTTCGTAAATTGTGGAAATCCACTAAACGGCCAACAATTCCATAATCTGGCAACGCTTATCTAGAAGCCAAAGCCATTAAAGCTTCTAGGTAAGCATTGCTAGATTGTGTTCACCGTTTAGTGGATATCCACGATTTTCGAAATTCCCCCAATTCCGAATTTACCCCAATGCATAGTGCATGTAAATGATTACAAAAGTATTGATTAAAATATAATGAAAATGAAAATGAAAATGAAAATTTATTTTTGCAAATTGGCCGCCAGGGGCTCTTTTACATGTCTTTTTGAAACTACCAGCACATTCGGAAAGACCATCATTGCCAAGAAGAATGCGCCGCAAGAAACTTGGCAGAAAGTCATTTTTTCGAAATAAAATAAAGTAAGGCTACCTTAAAAATAAAAATAAAAATAAAGGACCCTTAGGTAGGGTCCCCATCACGCAGGCAGCATTCCCGCGTTGTATCGCAATTGCGAGTCTTTGTGCGAGAAAGCCCGCGCGAGGGTCGCCTGTTGCCTCCCTCAGGCGTTTGCTTACATATGAATGTATATATTACTGTATGTACGTTACCAAGACATCAAAATCATCGGTACACCTTTATGTTACAAACAATAAGGTCGGTAAGACATATATTTGAAATGATGGCTGTATCGGTATTTATCCCCTATACTTTACGTACCCGGCCTTAAAGATTGGACATCGGTATTTTCGGTAAATGTCAGCTTCGTAGAGCGTTGTCTAGCTCTAATTTAAGTGACGCCAATAGTCTCTTTCTAAAGACCGAAGTGCTCTCTTTATGGCCGGATACTGTAGATACTTGATTGTATGCGTAGGTTGTAGCCGTCATTTTAGTATGGATCTGACAGCGAGCGAACCTAAACTGAGACGGAATTGAATCGCATTATGGGGTGTGAGTCGGGTTACCTCCGCATGTGGTCAAGAGCTGCGGTTCTTATTTGGATCCGTCCGAGGGGAAGAGCAGTGCTTGGTCCGGTGCACCCTGGGCATCGGTTAATGATTTCCTGGCAGATTCTGAGGGATATCATTATCCGTTGGCTAAGAGCCCGACAGGGGGAAGTGGTCTTTTGACCGTGTTCTACCGTACAACGTTGCCGACATTTTTGTCACAAGATCGTTGGAGCCATCAAAAATCTAAAATC
Source organism: Pandemis corylana (assembly GCA_949127965.1). Lineage (NCBI taxonomy): Eukaryota > Metazoa > Arthropoda > Insecta > Lepidoptera > Tortricidae > Pandemis > Pandemis corylana. Next base: position 213,936 of record OX421866.1, on the reverse strand, counting down.
AAAAATGTTTATTTGTTTTTTTTACATTTATAGTTTACAGTCATATAGGTTGGAACCTTCCTTTAAGCATCAGAAATGCTTGTATCGGAATGTTCCGCTCTTTCTTAACTTGACGGTTAACAAAAACCAAGCAGAACCTAAACCAATTCTATCACTAACTTAACTACTTAACTAGTGTGCAACGCGCGCGGGTGTGTGTGTGTGTGTGCGCGTGCGTCTGTGTTATTAGCCATATTAAAGAAGAAGAATCGCGTTATGACGTCATGGTAAAGCCCCAGCAGACGCGTTCATCCCTTACAAGCATAATATAAGCAGTGCTTGTACATAAGCATACGTAAATGTGCTCGACACGCTTCGTACCAATTCGGATTTAGTTGGCAATATGCCTACCCTCTGTCAAAATCCACTGCACGCCCCTGAGCCCCAGAGCTCCTCAGTGAAACTAACTGGACTAGCTCCCGAAGTACCATCTCGAATTTATCTGAGACAGTGATACAGCTTTGTAGTGCTCAGTTCATCGGGGAACAATATACCAGACATTAGTCTCACAAGTAATTCTATAAATCCACGCAACATAACTACGCATGTAACATGTAATTCGCCGCGAGCGTGGTTCCGTCCATTACGCTAATTCGTATTAGTGGACGGAACAGGGCAAGGAGGGAATTACACACAATCGTGACCTTGTTTTCGGGTATGCAGTGCATGTTGATGGTCTATACCTGTTATGATGCATGCTTATGTATGTATGTAAACTATTATTGTGCAAAATAAACATAAGACAAATACAATTGACTAGCTTTCCGTCCGCAGCTTCACCCGCGGTAAATTAATTTTCCCGTAGGAAAAGGTATTTTCCCGTGGTAAAGATTAGCCTATGTCACTCAGTGATAATGTAGCTTTCTAACGGCAAAAGAACTTTTGAAATCTGTCCAGTAGTTTCGGAGCCTATTCAATGCAAACAAACAAACAAACAAATTTTTCCTCTTTATAATATTATTATTATTAGTATATAGACAAACACTGACATACATTTATGAAGTTGAATTTTAAATGCTTTTACAATATTTTTGTTAACTTGCAATGTATGTATGTATGTTTGTCCGGCTGGAATCTTGTAACTCCGATCGTAACTGATAGAGCTGAAAGCTGGTCTGCGGCCAGCAGTGCGCATGTGTGCTGGAAATGATGATTATGATGATCACTAGGTAGGTATAGCCATTATGCATTTCATTTTCTTCCACGCTAGTCTGAGAGTAAATAAAAAAACATAGAACTTACCAGTTGCTACTCTTCCCGCGGAGATGGTAAAAGCCCATCGAGGGAATGGGCGAAAATCTTAGGAATCATGTCATAGGCGATGCAGCTAGTAACGCCCACAATCATGCTAAACGTGGCCTTAAGGTTTTGTTACCTTTGGCTCTGTATACCCCGTAAGGGATAAAGACGTGATATATGTATGTATGTATGCATTTCAAACTATACGTCCTTGGCTCCTCCCTCCCCAAACTCATTGTACTGGCTGTATGCTGACCCACAAGCACCGCTGATTCTGCTCAAATAATCAGATAACTAATGTAAATTATTCGTCTAAGCAACTAGCCCGGCCGTAAGAGAACCCGGCGGCCGTAAACGTCGACGTCCGGTTTACTGCCGGATAAATTACTCGGATGTAGGCCGGCAGTTAACCGGATCGCGATGATGCAGCTCCCAATTTCTGCCAAGTTTAGGACAAGGTTAGGCGAGGCTGAGGAAAGGCATTCCGAGTTTCGGATAGACACGAGAGCGCGAGTAGTTATTTAGTCTTGGCGTATGTTAGACGTGGGTTATGCAACCGCCAGGCTGAAGTGGGCGCTGGCCACGTCCGCATGCACCCAGAGCGGTGGCCACGTGTTACTCAGTGGATGCCCCCGGATGGCTTTTTCAAGACGGGGACCACCTCTATAAAAATCCAAGCGGCACTAACGGGGGAGGGCGGGATTTCCCAAACCTGCATTGCACAGGTGCCGCGAGGGAACCCCATCGCGTGGTCGTGGGGCGTCGCGGTGACACCGAGTGCTCCCGTAACGCCTCACATACGACTGAATAGGGAATCCGTGTGGTTTTTAGTGGGTATGAAGGATCGCTACCGGCGCCGCGATCGACACCGAGATGAAGGGATGACCTAGACGCGTTCTCGAGCGAATGGAAAGACATGAGGGAGGATAGGGTGAGTAGGAAGTCTAGGGGAGAGGGCCTTTGGCAAGCGGTGGGACACTCTTACGGGCTAATAAAAAAATATGTTACTGTTATTACAGAACCCAAAAGGTCAGGTCAAACGTGCCCTAAACAGACGAGCATGTATGAAGAGATTGATGAATGTGGATGAGGCGAAAGAGGCATGTGAGGAATGTAGAAAGTGGAACAAAGTAGTCTCTACATTTTATCGTCGCTCGATTATAAAATCCGTCAGATCATAAACCTAACCTGGCAATTTCATATTCTGGCAGATTGCATGTTCAAGTGACAACATAGACCTCACCTCCAGCCTATATATAGCCCACTGCTTGGGCTTAGTTCCCACGCGGACCGTGGGCGTAATCGCGCCTAATATAAGAACACCTTCAGGCTGCCAACTTTCGCCAGAGGAAGGTTATTTTTGAAGGTTATATCTATTGCCTGACTTTTACGTAAGGCTTTTCTGAACCTGAATAAAACAACACACATTTCTTATATCAAGCATATCATCCCCCAAAATAGGCTGTTGTGATAATATTATTGTGTGCTGCGGGAATTATTTTGGCTAAATCCCCGAGTAAATTCCATATTTTGGGAACAGCGGGATCCAATCGCAGGAACAATCATCTTATCCGTCCGTCAACACGACAGGCCGCTGTTGCAGGCTGAGAGCCGACCGCAGAAAACAATACGTCACAAGACTGACTTTTTAATGAGCACCACAGAATAAAGAGTACAGAAAAATGTACTTAAAAATTTGCAAAGCAAGCAAGGGGCGCGATCTCTTCTAGGCACTATTTGCTACTTACTGAGCTGTTAAGTTTTTTCGACAAGTAAAAAAACCGCTGAAAAAGTAAATTGAAGATCTCTTATCCAATCTTATGCGACTATAAGATCGGATAAGAGACTGGTTTTTCAAAGGTCGGATCAGAATAATTATAATGAACTACTACTTAGGCTCTGTCTACCCCGTAAGGGAGAAAGACGTGATTTATGTATGTATGTATGTATGTAACTACTGCAAAAGAGCAGGTGGAACAGGGGTTTCACCAACGCGACAATTGTCGTTGCAAGTGACAATCCTCTTTACATGACAAACTCGACCAGAACCTATGCCGGTTATCACTGGTCACCGACATTGTCGATGTAGTGAAATTAGGGCTATGCCTGATAAACGATTTTTATCAAAAACCGGCTAACGTTGCGTAAACCGAGTGATCAGGTGACAACATAATGCGGGCGGTTGTCTCTCAGCCTACGTCGCTCGCAGACAATCATCCCTCTCGTCGGGATTACGGGAGACAGATCAAATATAAGTTTAAGCGGCCCGCGGCCCGCCCCAGCCCCAGTCGTGAACGCCGCTGCTCTCCGATACTACGCAGAACTAGTTGTAAAACACTTTGAAAAATACCAACTAATAATAAAATGAGATTGTCTTTTGTCTTTCACGTTTTGCCGTCTAACCGGCTACCGGCTACCGTCTAAAGGGCCGACAACGCACTGGCATCGCGTAAAGCGCTGCGGGTGTCTATGGACAGTGGTGATCATTTACCATCAGGTGACCCACTAGTTCGTTTGTCTGGCCTCCCTAACATAAAAAAAAAAACCTATTCGAAACGGATTTCCATGTGGTTTTCACCAATAGATTAGAATTAGATGGAGAGTGATAGCTCATGAGGGGTGTAGATTATATCAGTCAAAGGTTTTATGGAAATTAGCTGAAACATGACGATGATTGTGGCAGAACCATGGTAGTATCTACATTACACCCGTGCAAAGCCGGGGCAGGTCGCTAGTTCACTTATAAGTTCCAGTTAGGTCGCATCGCATCGTTAAGTAATAACTAGACAAAATATGCATGCGAATAGGCACGAAAAAAGGAAGAAATATGCACTAAAAGTCAGCTGTTGTTGTGCCCTAAATATGCACAATACAATATACGAACTCTCTACATCAACTTACGTCATTCAAAAAGCCGCTGCGCCCGCGCCCCACGCGTCGTCACCCAGATCCCTGTGCGTGCCTCCCACTACTAAACGAAATATACACGATTGGGAAAGAAAGGCTAAAATATGAGATAACGTCATAACCAGAGAGCTATCCGATGTCTAGTAATAACGCTAAGAACGGCCAAGCCACGAAGACCCGGTATAGTTTACTAAATTAACTTCACAAAGTCAGATAAATTCCTGTTCGTTACGTACGTACGAATTCCTCTCGGAACATGCCGGTGTGTAGTGTGTGCGTGTGTGTGTGTGTTTGCGGCTGGTCATCTCATTATTTGTGTAGGGAAGCAATAGCCTTAAGTGTTTGTGCGCTGCACTCGTGTCTTCCTCGGACAGCTCACAGTGCCAACTAGCTTGCAGTTGCTAAAAGTTTTGTATCACGCTCCAGTGAACCATCAAATCTAGTGGCCGAAAATAGAGATACTGAGCCCAGGAAAACTTCCAAGGCAAGCCAAATGTCTCTTTGCAGTCTCCATTTATGTTGCATGAAGAACGTTCTTGCATATTTCCTTGCCTCTAGCAGTTATACTCGACCTGCGACCCGCGGGTCATATGCAGCCCGCCCCGGCCTTCGTGGTTGACCTACCTCTACGACCTACCCCTAAATAACTTTTGCTTGTGGCCCGCGACACTATAACTAAACCGTGTTTGTGGCCCGTATAAAAAAAAGCTTGGGTACCTACCACTGCTCTAGACTTACCCGTTCAGATTTCAGGATTTAGCATGCGTAAATACCGATCCACATGGAGACGGTTGGTTAAGAAAGAGATCTGAGTCGGTTGCAGCTAGCAAGATCCAGCCCTTTGTGTCTGCTGAGGGACCACAGGATATCATCATCATAGAATACCGATCCCGTGAGAACATCAAGATAAAAAAACTAGCTATAAGATCAAGTGTCTAATTACCTTTTATTAAATAAGCGTTAATTAGACCGGGTGTACAAATCTGGAGAAATACCGAATATTCTATTAAATCAAGCGTTACTTTGCGGAGGTCCGTTTCAATGAAGAAAACACATCTACCTTGCTACTCCGCTATAAATACTTAACTAGCGGAGTAGCAAGTTAAATGTTTTATGTTCACCGAATATTCTGTCGGCAGCGGTGTGAGAGCTGTGTGTTTGTCTCGCTTGATTTAATGAAATACTTCGCCGCCTGCAACGCGCAGTCCGCAACGCAAACAGGTCGCAGGCGCAGGCGATCGAGGACCTGCTTCACGGGTGTTTAGGTAATAACTAAAGGTGATGATGCTGATGTAATTAAAAGTGCGTCAAGCGATTCGCTTTAAATTATCGCAGTTTTAACCCACGTTATTTTGCACCAAAACCCACAGACTCACAGTCACTGCACAGCAAACACAAAAACGTGTTTCGACATGTTGAATGCACGATTCGAGTCACAGCCGACGAGGCCCGCGGGACAGCCGCGGCACTCGCCGCTAATTGCTGCGCCGCCCCTCTGTTGGCTGCCGACACGCGAATGAATCAAAGTTTAATGATTAGTCAATATTTTGAGCTTGAATGTTGAAGGTAGGTAATTACATTACGTATACATACATACGTCCTTTATGGTGTAGACAGAGCCTAGGGTAACAAGATCCAAAGGCCACTCTTAGCATGATTGTGGGCGTATAAAGTAAAATAAGTGGTGGGCTAGCCGCACCGCCCATAACATGATTCCTAAGATTTTCGCCTAAATGCTCTCGATGGGCTTTTACTAGGGCGGGAAGAGAAACCACTGATACATTCGATTTTTCTTTGCTCCCAGACCAGCATAGAAGTTATATAATGGGTACACTTTTGCCCACGAGGCACGTAAAAGAGCCCTTGGCGGTCTATTTACAAAATAAATATTTTTTCTACAAACTGGTTTAGCATTAGAGAATAAAGATCTACGCTCTTATTGGAGTTTTACACGCCGTGGTTTATTAAATTCCTCAATTTTAACTGCAATAATTGTTTCAATGCTCCCGAAACATGATTTTAATTAGAATCTAAACTCAATGCTGGCCCCAGTATTGTCTGTCACAAAAGATTGAAATCTAGACACCGTCGTTTACTCTTACAAGATCATTAAAAATTAGTAATTTAATTTAATTAATAAACTCGAGCGAGAGCAAAACCTTTCCAATATTTATAAAAGAACTAGGTGCTGTTTAAATTTTTATAAAACTCATCTCTGCGATAGGCATTGAAAAAATATGAAGATAGGCGTTAATATTTTTATTCTTGATAATAATAATGTTCCTGAAGCGAACGTTTGTCATCATTTATATTCCTTTTTCATTATTATTAATAACCTGGATAGGTGTCCCAATGCTGGGCATTGCCTCCCCCTCTATATTAATTATTTTTACTAATTGAACTTGAAACGACCTGCATGAAAAACACATATATTTCGCACAGGCTTGGTTATCTTGCACGTGAGTAGCGGAGTAGCGAGGTATTTTTTGTTCATTGAAAGGACCTATTAGTGGAAGTTGTTTCTATAAACGAAATGCTTTATGAGTGACATTCATTAATTAGTTATAGTAATTAAAAGAGGACATGAATGAAGCCTAATTAAATTAAAAATTCTGATCAAAGCGAGTACGAAGCTATTATAAAAAGTGAGGAATAATTATAATTGATAATTTGGGGGCAGCGTTATTAATACCTATTTATAGAGATATCGATTATTTTGAGGCTGAATTCATTTCAATATCCATTAATATAATATACAAAGCAATGAAATAGTTTAGGAAAAGTAATTTTTGAATCGAAGCACTAAAAATACTTTGAAACTTATTTGACTTTCACAAGCGTAATCTAAATTGAAATCGCATAACAATATTTATTTTCATTTGAAGCTCAACATAAATGTTAAATAAGTATCCATGTTTTAGAAAATCGAAATGTAAACATTTTATTAGAGTAGGTATTCAATGTTGCGAAGTTTCTTCTATGCTGGTCTGGGAGTAAAGAAAAAAATATAGAATGTACCAGTTGCTTCTCTTCCCGCGCAGATGGTAAAAGCCTATCGAGGGAATGGGCAAAAACTTACGAATCATGTTATAGGCGTTGTGGCTAGCAACTCATCACTACTTTGATTACCCTTTCCATCCTTACGCCCACAATCATACTAAACGTGGTCTTTAGGTCTTGTTACCTCAGGCTCTAGTCTGTCTACCCCGTAGGGGATAAAGACGTGAATTATGTATGTATGTATGTATGTATGAAAGTAGTGTAGAATGGTGTTTGTTTTAGCATTAGCATTAGGCGTATTATTTTCAAAGGTAATTGCGGTCTTTGTCCCGTAGAATATAAGTCTGATGCGTTTGTTAATCTTAAATTTTTAAAATTTTTACTTCGTTTTTTTCACATTATCAAATAAAAAGTTATTAAAAATCGACAACTTAATCATACAAGGCCATAACAAAATAAATCAAAATACTCCAGCAGTTTTAACTTGTAACTTGCTTTTAATTATTTTTAACATACATAAATCACGTCTTTTATCCCTTACGGGGTAGAGAGGGCCTAAGGTAACAAGACCTGAAGACCACGTTTAGCATGATTGTGGGCATATCCTAAATTGTATTTTGTTTTCTTTTTTTCATATTCTAATTTATAGTTAAAATTTAGAATTTATTTGGCATGTGTTACTTTTCGAGCAAATAGATGTATAAATTATGTGGAAACTGTTTTGGCTTATGTATTTACTATATTCATTTAACTATACGTGTAATTTGATGCTGTTTGTTTCCCATTTCAATAAATAAAAAAATAAAAAAATAGGTGGAAAGGAGAATCAAAATAGTGATGGGTTGCTAGCCGCATCGCCTATAACATGATTCCTATTTTCGTCCATTCCCTCGATGGGCTTTTACCATCTGCGCGGGAAGAGAAGAAACTGGTACGTTCTATGTTTTCTCTTTGCTCCCAGACCAGCATGGAAGACTAAGAGCATGGGTTTTTAACGTTTTTCAATAATTAGACATGCCAAGGTTAATCACCTTTAAAGCTACCTCTGTTATTAGGGTGTTATCTTGCTAGCTGGCTTGGCAGGTGTGCTGGCCCACTAAGTCTATTATACAGCATAAAGGCCACTGTCCATCTTCCAGCTGGCTCCTTTAGACGCCATTTTACGACCCCCACGGGCGAATAGGGGGCTATTCGTGGCCGGTACCATGCGTTTACCGATCACAGTGGAGTGCCTTCGGGGAACTATTATGCTGCTATGATACTGTTCTGGAAAACTACCAGAATTCCATTGGATATCTTTTGGAATATAGACGGTTATGTGAATTGAAGATTGCGATTGCGTGGGGTTTTAAGATGCCATAGGTACTATTGTGAGGATCTTTTTCAAAGGAAAGAGACGAGGAATGAGCGAACTAGCAATAGCAACTCATCACTATTTTGTTTCCCCTATCCACCTATTGGCACCGAGCGCGACGACAGCGCCACGTGACAGGCGGCCATTATGGACAATATTGTCACCGCTGTCAAACAAGAAGTAAGTAAATATTGTGAAAAATAATAATGAAATCTTGTGTTATTTTACTATTACAATTCACCGTAACTTTTCAATTTAATACTTGTATCAAATGATAACGTACTTTAAGTAAAATTTTAGAGGTTAGGTAACTTACTTTTTTTTCTTACGGCAAATATCCATTTATTTCTTTGGTCTCGTTTCCACCATGGTCTTGGAAATTGGTAAAATTTACAGTCGCTATTCTTCTTGGTGTTATTACAATTCACAACAACACATCTTACCAGGACCATATTTTTATCTCAAAAACGATTAGAAAATGTTTACTGCAATATGGATTTGACAGATCAAGTCAGCGACAAAAATGACAATGTTAGCCGTAGCGAGCGCTGTGATCGTTTAGGCTACCCCCTCCACCCGCTTTGCACTCTGCCAATATACACAATCATGCTAAACGTGGCCTTTAGATTTTGTTACCTCAGACTCTGTCTACCCCGTAAGGGATATAGACGTGATTTGTGTGTGTGTATGTATTCTCCAGCCCTAGTGACTAAAGTTACTTCAAACTGTATATGAGATTGTACATTGTATGATCCACATGGCTCGCTACAAAGTGTTTCATACATACATACATACAATCTCCGGCGCCCTGCACCGGCACCTGTTCGCGACCACGTGGTGAGAAATAAGGGGGGAGAGGGGGTATGGCGGGGAGGGGGCTGCAAATTGAGTTGTCAGCCGCGACGTACGGTGCGTGGGCGACACACGAGCTGCCAACATAACACTCTTAACACTATGTGTATGTGTACTTACATACTGTCATGATGTTTATACAAAACTACTTTGAGTGCCGTTTCCATAAAAGAGGATTCTGACTGCGTGTGATTTCTAACTTCTAAAAAAAGAGGTTGTGAAGTCGGTTGTATTTTACAAGCTTTTTTTAACTTGCAATGTATGTATGTATGTAAGTATGTTTGTCTGGGTAGACTGAATCTTGTGACTCAATTTTGAAGCACGGTTGGTCCGATTGACTAGAAATTTGGTACGCATATGTAGGACGGTTAACAATTCAAGTACAGTCAACAAAAAAAAATTGTATCAAATTATTTTTTTGACAGAAACTTCTTTTTTATTAATACGGATATTTTGATGACGCTTATTTGCCGCTCTATGAAACACGGTAAGTTGTTATAATCTGAAGATTCGATAATTTGATGATTTGTGAGCTGTAAATTGTTTCGTGACCAATTGTATTGCTTAAGATTCCATGGTATCGTGGATAGTTCGAAAAATGGTTTCTTTTTAATTTATAACACACTAACCCAAAAAACACAGGAACCACTATGAAATTTCATATAACAATTGTCAACGACACTTTTCCCCGCGACTTGTCGGCCCGTGTGTCCGCCTTGCACCCAGCCACGATATATCACTCCCGGGATTAACTAAACTACACCTGATTCAAAGAACAACATTCGCCCGGGCAGGGGCACGCGGGGCAAGGGGCGGGGGCGGGGGCGATCACGGCTGATCCCTAGAGGCGCCGGATTGGCTCGCTCAGCGCGGTTGATTGGAACGCCATCTGTTGGTCTCGGGGAGTCTTTTGCAAGTCGGTGGGCACTTTTTTAAATTTTAATGAGAAAAGAGGGTTAGAAAAGTTATGTTGCTTCATTTTTTGTGTCAATAATCTTTACATTTTGTATATGAAATTATTTATTTTGCTAAAATATACACAGAGTTGGTACAATTTGTCATTTCTGTGGTAATGAATGTGGACATTATGTTCTGCTGCAATAATGACATAGAAAACTTAAACTAAATTATAATCTTAACCAAAGTTTACTATAAAATTCTATATTCAATCATGATTTTACATCGATTGGTATTTTTTATCTAATTTATTAGACGCATATTGTATTTACCCATCACCATTTTGATTCCATTTAGCACCTATACGCCCACGTTCTTGCTAAACGTGGCCTGTAGATACCTGTTACATTAGGCTCTGTGTATCCCGTAAGGGATGAAGACGTGATTTGTGTGTATGTGTGTGTGTGTGTATTTATTCATAAATTTAGTCTATTGTTCCAAGGAAATACAAAGTCTTAGAAACACTGTTACGTAACTAAGGTAAGTAAACTTATCAACGAATAAGTAAAATTATTCTCTTGACAAATTGAAGACACAATTTATAATTTTTTTCCCCCAATTACTATTCTTCGTAATATCATATAAAAATGAAATTAATTGTAGATTAAGTATATCCATGATGTTCAAAATCCAATATTGCTGAAAGTATTCTGTTAGTCTGTCGATTACATCACAGTAATTAAGTACTAATTAGTTATTTACCGTAGTAGTCTCTCCTAAAATTAGATGTCAACTGGGAAGATGTTACGACGAAAAGGCCTTCTTTTTTTCGTCTTGGCGGTGCTACTACCGTACCCCCGGATTTACAGGACATCAAAATATTAAGCACTAGCTGTTGCCCGCGACTTCGCCTGCAAAGAATTCGTTTATTTTCCGGGATAAAAAGGTAGCCTATGTGTTATTTCAGGCGATAGTCTATCCTTGTGCTCAGCCAGAACTGTTGTCGTTCTGACGTGAAAGAGTAGCAAACATCCATCCACACTCACAAACTTTCGCATTTATAATACTCGTAGGATTGAACGCATGATCCCAAAAATACCAGTCCCTGAATGTGGACGACGCGTAAATTAATATCGAAGTCAGTTAAACATTTTTCCCACTCAATATGGCTTAAAAAATTCATGTAATTTATTTCATTGAAAGTGGCGTCCTGGAGGGCCGCGGCGCCTGCTCGTGTTTGCAGCTAAACTGAGCAAACGAAACGCTCCCGTATTATTTATTTGACACAGGTCTTTGAGTTTCTTCCCCTTACATAAATATTTTTAAACGGAGTGCGGAAACCGGAGAAACATTCTAGCGAGATAACGAGAATTTAATTTCATGTTGTTTTAGTTATCTTCCATAAATAGTTGGTTTAGAGCCGTAATGTCTCTTTTAATGGAAAAAAATGTTTTGGCTAAATCAGGAATACGGAGAATTGTTTATTCACTCGGATATCTTGTTTAATTTAGTTTATTTATATTAAGTCATCTCTGTCCAATACCCGTTCTTCTTTTTTGGAGTCAGTTAAAAAACATCCTGAAATGAATGGACAGGAGCACCGGTCAGAATCTTACTATTAAGTAGTGGTAATAAATAGTTTTGACAGTCACATTCTGAGAGGACGCCTGGCCCAGCTGTGGGACATTTATAGGCTGGAGCTGGTGATAAATAAATAAATAAATAAAAATAAAAAACATTTATTGCCAAAACATAAGCAGATAGAAGTTAAGTTGACAACAGATTCAAGACTAAAGAAGAAAAAATAAAACAAAGAGACACACTAGGCGGGCTATGTTCCGGCAACGGGCACCAGTCTCAGCGTGTGCTGGGCTACATGAACCCAGCGCTGGTTTTCAGTCTGGTCCCTTTATCGGAGGCTAGTTGTAACAGATAGACGATTACTGAGCAGAGGTGTGGTATATGCAAGTGTGTGTGTGTGTGTGTGTGTGTGTGTGTGTGTGTGTGTGTGTGTGTGTGTGTGTGTGTGTGTGTGTGTGTGTGTGTGTGTGTGTATGTGTGTGTGTGTGTGTGTGTCTGTGTGTGTGTGTGTGTGTGTGTGTGTGTGTGTGTGTGCGTCTTTGCGGGTGTTTCATATTTGCATTTGTTTCTCTAAAAGGTGATTTTTTATCATTTTTTTAAATTGAAGCAAATGCAACGCTAGTTATGATGTCGGTCCCTACTTAAGACAAGAGTTCGTTCATCTCAACTACGGTTGAGATAGGCTAGCTAGAGAAGACATTACCTATCTGCATTGCACGGTCTCATCGTCTAAGGGAAGACGGCCCAACGTACGGGCCCTCCCCTTCTTGGCGCGGTCCTGGCGGAAGCCGGCGTTTGTGGTGAAACCCCAATGGCATCCCACTGCGCCCCCATCACACCGGATTGAGACAACGCCGGAGAGTTTTTAGTTTGGGTATACGCCTTTGGGAGGGAGTCCCAAATAAGGCCCGTGCTTAGAGCGTCCATGAAGATTTCCTCTCCGTTAAAAAAATAGGCTGGCTAGCAGTGTATAGGTATACTGACGAACAAGAATAATGGGTCATTTCTCATACAATGTGTATGAATTATCCGTTATATTTGCTCGTGAGCATAACAAAACGTTTTATGTACCCGCGGCACGCCGCATGCGACTCTGACCAATTCCTATAGCGTCAGAGTTACTCTAAAAACCTGTGAGTAAAATAATTCTCACAAACTCTTTTAATACTCCAAAGCTAAAGCATAAACCGGTTTGCGAACTCCTTGTCAATTGTATACAGACAAAAATAGGTAAAATAAATTGAACGCATAATTCTCGGGTCCCGAGGGGCGATCCTCCCGGGAGCCCGCGCCCGCGCTCACATAAAATATCAAGCGAAATCTTAAACAGCTCTATGACAACGTGGGGCTTGATTCGCGACGCGTACTATACTTACAACTTTTAAATGCTGTAGCTTTGTATCGTAGCGATTTACTGATGCATAAACACATACATTTTAATCACGTCTTTACTAGAGTATTTTCCAAGAAACGTCCACGTGACCATTTATTCCAGAATTTAAATATTTTGAATTGTTCTTACTCGGAATCGTTTACCCTATCGATTCTCATACAAGAAAAAATGCGTCCCGAAATTTCCATTCTAGTTCGTCACTTTTTATAATGTAAGTAAGATTTTCCAATTGCGATGAACAAAAATAATTAAATAAATTGGTTTTCGTTCAAAACATAGGGCATCAAGGGGATAACATAAATCGCAAAGGAAAGACTTTACAGGGGTGTTCAAACTAATCCTACTGCCTGCTCTAATTATATTCTGAAACAATTCTAACCCCCCTTATATAATTACAGTACTACTATTACATCTTAAGCCTTTCGTACCTAATTAATAAAGAGGTGCTCAGTCTATCGAAGGTATGGGCTTAGGAATCATGTTATAGGCGATGCGGCTAACAACCCATCACTAATTTGACTCCCCTTACGCCCACAATCATGCAAAGTGGCCTGTAAGTTAACTTAAGCTCTGTCTACGATGTGTCTAATTTAATTCAAACAAGCATTCATTAAAGTAGTAATCGAAATTTTGCATGTCGATTCTCGACTCCAAATACTTAAAGCAGACATCTAAACCAGTTCTGGCCAGTTTCATCCGAGCCAGCCGTTCGAATAACTTGCACCCGTTAATCCATTTGAAATCTATTCTTGCTGCAGCCGATCGAGCTGCAATCAACGGGACAATCGCAGCGCTGCGACGTGCTGGAAATATCGCGAGAGGATTAGCACCCGTGCTCTACATAACCAACGCAGCTTCACCCACCTCCCCCCGCAAACCCTCCACAAACGCGAACACAACGGAGCCTAGACAACTACCCGAAGAGACCAGCATAAACTGGTGTAATAATGGCTGAGAAATAATTCCGTATTACGACTATTCGGGGAGGCGCGGGGCAATTATCACAGATGTTGGCCGCGCTGGCCCAGCGTTGGGCAGTGCATCGGGCTCTGGGGGGCCGTTACGTTAATTACGATGGCTGATCTTTGCGAGGTTTATGTCCACAATTCCGAATGTAATTTGGACGCCGTGAGGGATGTGCGTGGTGCTCATTATTAAATGATTAGGCAGACTTCCAGAAAACGGAGTGTTATGGCCGACGCGTAATGCTGCTTTTACAGTCATCGCGCATTTTCCGAATATTAATATATACAATACATACATAAATCCGCGTAGGAACTTATCTTATCTTATCTTATCTTAGTCTAGGGGTCACTACAGATACACTTCAACCCCTCCTTCACACTATTCCATCGCTTTTACCACCTCATTCAAGAATTGGGTGATTGAGCGCAGTGGTAGTGCCTTGAAATCCCCTGGTTCAGCGTATCCGGCGCCGAGGAGTTTCATTCTTAGTCTGGCGAGGGCATCACATTCGCACATAATGTGTTCCATTGTTTCACTACTAAGCCCTCTCATTCTGAGAGGAGGCCTGTGCCCAGCAGTGGGCCGGAGATGATAGACATACATAAATCACGTCTTTATCCCTTATGGGGAAGTCAAAACTAAGGTAACAAGACCTAAAAAGACCACGTTTAGCATGATTGTGATCGCAAGTGGAAAGGGGAATCAAAATAATGAGGTTGCTAGTCGCATCGCTTATAGCATGATTTCTACGATTTTCACCGATTCCCTCGATGATTTATTTATTTATTTATTCATTGTCAAGTCATGTACAAATGTACATACCACCATGTATATTTTACCATATGCGCAGGAAGAGAAGCAAGTGGTACACTTTTCTTCTATGTTATTTCTTTGCTCTCAGACCAGCATGGGAGTGAATATTGGTGGGTCGATAAAACTTTTCCAAAAATAAATTATTGTTCTGTGGTTCAGATAACCTTCCAAAACAAAAAGATAGGCGTAAGTATATACAACATTTCTAAATGTCACTGAAAATTAGAACAGAAAAATCCGAAAAGCAAAGCTATGACCGGGAATCGAACCAGGATCCTCGTCATTCCGTGATGCGTGTTTTTCCCTACCTAAAATAATTCTAGTTTTCAGTGACATTATAAATTTAATTTCTAACGGTAAAACCGTAAAAGTCAAAAGGACTCAAAAGGCCGGCAGCGCACCTGTGATTCCCCAGGTCTTGCAGGTGTCCCTGGGCGACGGTGATTGCTTTCCATCAGGTGACCCATCTGCTCGTTTGCCCCCTCTTATATATAAAAAAGTACCTAAACAAAAAAAAAAAAACAAGAAATAAAAATTCTTGATTCATTTGATAGTAAGTATAATAGGTATGTTTACTAAAATTTAATAGATACATTTTCAAAAGTCTGAAAGCACCGGCTTTGCAACCGCCTGGTCTTGGCTGCTTTGAATTCTACGCTTCACATAACAAGAAAACAGTTAAGCCTCGTTGAAAAAGGCGAATGCTTGCTAATTAAATAAAAAACAATGAGCACGTCAAGTGACAGACTGCCTTTACTTAATTGTGTCCTTGTAATTTAAGAATTTGGGACAAAACGGGTCTTATTCCCGGCCAGGGGAGGCTGGGCACCTGCGGACATCTCGTGGACTTAATTAGAGAGCTGGCCGGTCCTCCCGCCGCTCCCCGCGCTACTCCACTACCGACTAAGTTTTCTGTAGCTAAGTGCGCGGCCATAGAGGAAATGACCAGATAGAGTGTCAATGACCCCTATCCAACTATGGCAACACATCAGTTTATTTTCACGAACACCATACTAACACTTCAACAAGAACAAGGTAAATATTTTTTGTTTATTGAAATGGACCTACTTAAACTGTCTCCAACTTATTTCTCTGTTGTATTGGTTGTCTGGTAGAGATCGCTATTAAGCGATAAGACCGCCTATTGTCTACTTTGTTCTTTGATTCTGTATTGTTTTGTATTGTATGGACCTCCGCAAAATAAAGCCTGATTCAATAAAATACTAATATTAATTTCTTCCAAGCTGCTCTGGGAGCAAAGAAAAAACATAGAATGTACCAGTTGCTTCTCTACCCGCGCAGATTGTAAAAGCCCATCGAGGGAATGGGCGAAAATAATAGGAATCATGTTATAGACGATGAGGCTAGCAACCCATCACTACTTTGATTCCATTTTCCACCTATACGGCCACAATCTTGCTAAATGTGGCCTGTAGGTACCTGTTACCTTAGGCTCTGTCTACCCCGTAAGGGATAAAAGCGTGATTTGTGTATGTATGTATGTAAGATGAATCGCATGATATTTCCACTCTATTAGATTGTTAGCTCTGTGGCGTTGGCTTGGTAGTGCGAGCGCTGCTTGTATCCGGATTCAAAATTATTTTTTTAACGGCTTGCAGATTTTGCGCGTATAATGTTACGTAAGTTTCTAATGAAGCATCAGATTAAATGCAAGATTTTAATCTATTCTACGAGTAATATTATAAATAGGTAAAGCTTGTGAGTTTGTAGGAGGTAATCTCTGGTTTCCCCCTTCTACCTATACACCCACAATCATGCTAATGCTTTTAGGTCTTTTTACCTTAGGCTCTGTCTACCCCGTAAGGGATAAAGACGTGATTTATGTATGTGTGTATGTCAGTCTCTGGACCTACTGAACCGATTGTAAAATTTCTTTTACCAATAGAAAGCCACATAACTTAGTTTATGGCTATATATATATATAGTTAAAATTTAATCCATTTTAAAAAGTATGACAGTGAGTTTACTTTATAAAGGAAAAAAAACACTTGGAAGTATACTGATCCAAAGTTCTTATTCATTTCAACGTGATAATTCACTCCATGCTGGTCTGGGAGAAAAGAAAAAACATAGAATGTACCAGTTGCTTCTCTTCCCGCGCAGATGGTAAAAGCCCATCGAGGGAATGGGCGAAAATCTTAGGAATCATGTTATATAGGCGATGCGGCTAGCAACCCTTTACTATTTTGATTCCCCTGTCCACCTATATGCGCCAACAATCATGCTAAACGTGGCCTTTAGGTCTTGTTACCTTAGGTTCTGTCTAACCCATAAAAGAAAAAGACGTGATTTATGTATTTTTGTATATATGTGATAATTCAACGCGTTTGTGAGTGAAACAGTTTTGACAGACAGACGGACATGAGCAACGAAGTGATGAGTATTGCTTTTTTACTGTTGAATTACGAAACCTCTAAATAATAGGCATTTAAATATGTTTTTACTTATCTTCTATTACTTACCTCGTCTCGGGGCCTTACGATGACGTCTTGATGCGATTCAATTCCGATTCAGTTTAGGTTCGCTCGCTGTCAGATCCATACTAAACATGACAGCTAAAACCTGAACTGAGTCGCAATTGAATCGCATTAAGACGTCATGGTAAGGCCCCTGATCTCAGGTCGCAGATATGTTTTAGCTCCATGTGTGGCTGTGAGCTTGATGAAACGAAGTTAGGTTAAGCTTTTCTAAAAGCTCGTAAATTCTTCAGGATTATACAAAGTTGAATTTTTAGCCACCGATCTGTAATATTCAGCCTTCAGAACTTTGATCTGAAAATACTTTTTTTAGGTACGCTATTTTTCAAAAACTGCATTCTAACTTAGTTTATTTACATTGGCCGAAAGGAAAAAAAAATGATACAGTTTAATTAATAATAATAAAGATATTTATTGCCACAACACAAAAAAGACATGATACATACTTATCCAAAAGATTCACACAATAATAATTTTGAAAAAAAAAGAAACAAAAATATATATTATAATTGTTTCAGTTCTGTTCAAGTGCTTAGTTATATTTTATTTCGTAAATATTGACCTTCCTCTTGGAGTTCTCACGCCGGCGGCACTTCATCATCATCATCACTACATAGTATAAAACAAAGTCGCTTTCTCTGTCTCTATGTCCCTTTGTATGCTTATATCTTCAAAACAACACAACGGATTTTGATGCGGTTTTTTTTAATAGATAGAGTGATTCAAGAGGAAGGTTTTTATGTATGATTCTACGCAGACGAAGTCGCGGGCAGAAGCTAGTTTGATAATAATCAAAATGACGATGAAAACGAGGGTAGTGGTGGGCGGTTTTCATTTGCGTCGAGTAGCTGACGCGCAGTGTTCGTTTCGCTGCCGCCAGGGCGAGCGCTCCGGGGTGCGAGTCGGGTAATCTCCGCGTGTGGTCAAGAGCTGCAGTTCGTTTTTGGATCCGTCCGGGGGGAAGAGCAGTGCTTGGTCCGGTGCACCATGTGTATCGGCTAATGATTTCCTGACAGTTTCTGAGGGACATCATTGGCCGTTGGCTAAGAGCCCGACAGGGGGGAGGGGGATCTTTGACCGTGTTACCGTACAACGTTGCCGACATTTTGTTACAAGATTTTTGAATTATATTTTTGTTACTTTGACATTGGCGAAGTTGTCGTCGCTATAACGACTTGATACGCCACAAATAAGATGAAAAAGATGAAGATAAAATGCAAGATTAACAACACTTTTCGGAAAGCACAACGAATGACACGAAATCATTACTCGGTAAATCCGAAACGTATTAAGTTAACATCTATTTCCCTCGTTGCACGTAAGTGTATAGAAATAAATAAGGAAATGGTTCGCATGGCTCCGAAGGCAATCGGAAGTTACCGAAACGATTCAGAAAATTCTTCCTGTGCTATACTACAACACATTCCCGGTGTATATAGGTACGAAGCTAAACCCGGCAGCCACTCTGGAGTTACATTTCGAAGTTCACATCATGGCATTCCGCTCACACTTATTGTAAATAACATAAGAGTGAGAGGAATAGTAAAATATGAATTTCGAATCTTGTAATAGTCCCCGGGAGTGTGGGGACGCCTGCGCAAAATATTTACTAACTAGCTTCTGCCCGCGACTTCGTCCGCGTAGAATTAGAGTTAAGAACTGATGTTCGCAGTATATTCAGCAATAGTTATTAACGTCGCGACTCTATGCAGCTACGACCTATGACATGTTTATCGCTATCCCGCGGGAACTATGCAATTTTCCGGGATAAAAAGTAGCCTATGTTAATCTAGGGTACCAGCTATCTTCATTAAAAATTTTATCCAAATGCGTCCAGTCGTTTCAGCAAGAAGAAGGACCAACACACACATCGTCACATCCATCCATCCATCCTCACAAACTTTCGCATTTGTTATATTGTTGGATATAATTATGATCGAGGCAATGGGCGAAATTCTTAGAAACATGTTATAGGCGATGGCAGTTAGCAACCCATCATTACTTTGATTCCCCTTTCCACCTATACGCCCACAATCATGCTAAACATGGTCTTTAGGCTCTGTCTACCCCGTAAGGGATAAAAGACGTGTTCTATGTATGTATGTATGTAATTATAATTTTAAGACGCGTCAGATAATCATGATATCAGGTGTCATTTTCTCATGTGTTTCTATCAAGAGTAGACTTTGCTGCTATTTTTAACATGCAAGAAATCAATAAAACTTTTACATCGAGGTTTCATTGAATACATTTTTGTTTCCCGTAGCGTTGGTGAAACGGAAATAAATGCAACAAATGGATTAGGTAGTCCGAAACTTGTCGGGCTGACTTGATTTTGATACTGGAGTGATCCTTTTATTCTATCACGGATTGATGAGACTTCGGGTTCGATTATCGGCCATGGCGTTACTTTCGGATTTTTCCACGTGTTCTAGTTTTCAGTATTGTTTATAAATAAAGGTAGGTATGATCTGTTTATTTCAATGTTTCAATTTCACGGTAGTGTTATATTAATATTGCAGCTTTACTTTCCCTTTTTAATAAAAACCGTGAACTTCCGCTTGAAAGTTAAAGTTTGTTAGTTTTGCGAAGGATTTACGCAAAGTTAGAAGAAACAGCGCGTCGTTGCAAATATTTCAGACGTTATACTTAATTTGATTTTGAAATAAAATTTTGCCGTTCTGCAATTACACACTCATAATCGTATTATACAGAAAAGGAAGTCAAAAGAGATCAGGTGACGTTTGATACATTCCCCTCAATATTTTATCCCGTGTTACAATAAATGCAAAGGAGGCCTTGCCGGCGAAATTAAAACGTTAATTTTCATTCCTCGAGATTCGTGTCGGGAGCGTGAGGAAGCTTGCTTCGGATTACCTTTAATTAGCTAATGTTAGCGACTCGGGGGCCGCAGGACAGGCCCTAATGAAGAGCCTTAATTAGATCACCGGAAAAATCTGACGGAGGACGCACGTGAGGACGGGCCAGTAACGGAAGCTTGATGAAAGAGCTGGATATTTTAGAGTAGGTTAGGCAGGTATTTGAAAAGCCGTGGTAGTAGGTACTAGTAACCTATTTCAAGCAGAAACTCGTGGCTTTGAACCTGGACTCGCACAAGTAATTCAGTGGTGTAATTATAATATGAAATTCCTAATTCGCATTGGGCCCGCGTGGGAACTATAGCCCCAAGTTTTCTCATTCTGACATAGCTGTACCTAGCAATGAGAAGTGTATATAGGCTGGAGATTAAATGATGTATGTATTGCACAAGCTTGTATCGTAATAGTTTTAAATCACATTAATTAGACATAATATTTTGTATGGCATCGAGAGAATGAGCGAAAACGTTAGGAATCATGTTGTAGGCGATGAAGCTAGCAACCCGTCACTGTTTTGATCCCCTTTCCACCTACAAGCTTACAATCATGCTAAGCCTGGCCTATAGTCTTGATACCTTAGGCTCTGTTTACGCGTAAGATATAGACACGAATTCTACGAGATATAGACCGGGACTCATGGGATTGCTCTCGATATTTTCATAGTTGCCTGCGTCACGTGAATGCAAACCCGTCGCTTAAAGGCCAAAAGTTATAGCATGTTAACGTTTTGTTCAATTGAATTCACTCATAACTTTGCTGTCGATAATTTGAATAACCCCTCTGTATTCAATGAAAATTAATTTGTAGGAACTACGACAAGCCGCGGCTTTTAGAGGAACGATTTCGCTGGCGGTCATGCGTTTTGGTGATTACTGAAATTATTATGTGCTGACAACGGACAATTCGAACACGGCATTTGCAGATGATAGCTGAAACTATTTACATAAAATCACCGGACCGATGCAGGAAATGTGGCGTTTATACATTGTTAAGCAGTGAGTTTTTTTTTATTGATCAATGAGTTAATTTTTAAAACATGTCCAAAGACTGCCGAATCTACACGATAAGCATTTATTTTGCAAACACGGAATAAAACTCAGAGTTTATTGATTCAAAACTGTAAACTAGAACAAATCGAATTCCGTGATGCGGGCTATTACCCCTTCACCACCCATAGCAGGTTTACTGGGTTCAACCACAGCAGTTACGTGGGGTGAGACTCAGTTCGCGCACAACTCCCAGCAGAAATATGAGAGGCATCCGTTACAGTAGCTTTCATGCGTCAACTTCATAAATCCGTTCCCTGCATAAACACAAAAACCAACCGACATTAGTCAGGATAAGCATAAAGCATCCTCAGCGAGCGCACGGGACACCGCGTGATGCACTGTCTGCACTTGCTCACATGCGCTGCACAAGTTATGCTGCATAGCAATGCACAATGCAGTCTTGCTTAACTTTCTTGTAGTTCAGTATTTCAGGATTTTATTTTGTATTAGCTTTTGCCCGCGACTTCGTCCGCACAGAATCAAAATTTGCGCTAAACTCCTTCCTCTCTCCCATCGAAAATGTACAAAACCAACCAAATGCAAATGCAAAAAGTTCTTTTTAGCAGTTATACCTACCTGCACGCCAAATTTCAAGACCCTAGCGATCGAATTCACGTAGGGCCCACGTGAGAACTATAGCCCAAGCCCTCTCGTCTAAGAGGAGGCCTGTGTCCAGCAGTGGGACGAGCTTTCTAGCGAACATATAAATAAAACCCATTTTATTCTCTATCCCGTGGGAATTTAGAATTTCTTAGTGCACATCTATGATACACAAGAAATATGTCTGCAAATTTCAGTCAGTCACGTTACTCTTTTATGTCTAGATATAGGCAATTTATTTGTACAAAGTTTTACATTACATCGTGTTGGTTTCACTATAATACTCTTATTTGTTGCATGTAATGTATCACCCGATGGTCCCAACGGAAGACCAGCATCGGCTGTAAGTGTATTCGTAATGCTGAGCGGGGATCATTCCTTGTCCCTGTTCTTCTTATCTTATATCATTGACTTTTCAATCAAAAAACTAACTACCTAATAAATAAGAACGGTAATTAACCTATGTTTGAAGCAACACCAGAAACCATTAAAGTTATCGATGGTCAAAGGGCGAAGTGATCGGGGCGACCTGCCAAGTGACTCCCGCGTGATATTCCTAATTTTAATGTATGAATGTATGCAGGAATTATTTCCTACCACGGGATGTCACGCGAGAAAAAGCCGTGGTAACCTAGTGGTTTGACCTGTAGCCTCTCAAGCAGGTCGTGGGTTCGAGCCCGGGCTCGCACCTTTGAGTTTTTTGGAATTTATGTGCGATATTACATTTGAAATTTACCATGAGCTTGACGGTGAAGGAAAACAGCGAAGCAATTCAATGGTGTTTGAAGTCCCTAATCCGCACTGGGCCCGCGTGGGAACTATAGCTCAAGCAATCACGTTTACGCGCGCGCGAAGAAACACTTATTAAGTTCGGTTCTGTGCTAAATATTGTCAAAAAATTATAATTTAGTGGATCTGAAATCTAAACTGCACATCAAGATTAAGCCTGAAACTGTTCTATTTAAAAGTGATCTTAATTTATTAATCGGTGCTAAACTAACAAAGTTATGGCAGTGCAAAGTTAAAATCATAACACTGTGCTAAACCAGCCGGTGAGGCGTTCAATTCTACCTGGCTAACTGAGCGCCCCCGTACCAAGGAAACGCTCCGGTGCGCCGATAGTGGTTGGAAACTGTACAACGTTACAGCTTTGTAGCTGTCGTGAGCGGTGTGAGTGATCGCGTGGTACGAGGTGTCTACCTACACGAATTTTAAATAAACAAAACATCGTTTTCATTATATTATAACTATATTTATTTCTTCTGCCGTATTTGAAATAATCTATTAATGATGGCACCTAACCCAAACTGCGTAAAATGCAACAAGAAGATACAAGGAAAGCATTATCTTGTATGCTCACTCTGCAAGGACGCATTCGACTTACAATGTACAAACGCCGAAAAACTGTACGACTTAATGACTCGGGACCGTAAAAATACCTGGACCTGTACTAAATGTCGTCAAAATAAAGTGCCACAAAATAAAACAAGCACACCTATTTCTTCAAAACGAGGAGCTGCTGCCACTTCAACATGTAATCAACACGTAAACGGGGCAGCGCGGAAAGTTGGGCATACTAAGCCAAAGAATCCCTTAGCAGACCAACAGCGCCAATCTCAAGAACTGGCGAGTAATATCGTTGTTGAGGACGTATCCCCAGCGATTTCTGTACCCCAGAATGAGCCGCTGCTACATACATCCACAGACAATGTCACGGTTCGTAAATATAATATACCAATACATAATTCTTTCGACTCCCTATCTGACGAACACAGTTTTAATGAATCTATCCTACAGAATGATACCCTTAATAGAAGTTGTCCTGATCTGACTAAAAATTTCAAGGGGGAAATGGAACAAATGCAAAGTAAAATAAGAACTTTGCAAGACAAACTTCTCTCCTCTGATAACTATAGCACAAAACTGATTTTAGAAAATGAGGACTTGAAGAAGCAAATTTTACATCTTACACTTCAAATTGAGCAGCTGAAAACTATATGCAAAGCCATACCTAAAACAAACCAACAGTCAAAAAGTTTTAAATTAGACAAATCAACTTTACTACTTATCCCAAAAGAAACAAACGGCACAGGAAACACAGAAAATATACGTAATAACGAGGAAAAAGTAGAAAATGTCAGCACTGAAGAAAATTTAGAAGAACCGGAAACTGAAAACATAGACAATTGTTCTAATATTGAAGATATTTCGTATTACGAAGAGACTGAACAACACAGATACAGTCACATTTATATTCTTGGTGGGAAACTATTCAGGGGGCTGGCTTCTCATCTGCTGCGATCGAGGGAAAATAGTACATATGGCAAATACAAAATTAGTGCGATTATCAAACCAGGTGCGCGCGCCGAAGAAGCACTAAGACAAACAGATACACTGAGGGCTACCGCAGAGGATGTGATTGTGATTAACGTGGGCGACTACGATTGTAACCCAATCAAATTGGCTGCGGAACTTAGTTTCTTTTTGAAGTCACATTCTAAACCATTCATTATTGTTACAGGCGTAGTGAATAGTGTATGTTTAAATGAAAAGAAACTGAATGAGACTTTAAGTTTATATTGTAAAACGTTTGATAACTGTACTTTTCTGCCTTTAAACGAGCTGGGTTATTCCGATGTTGATTTTAAATGTAGACTGTGTTCCAAAATAAATTTTCTTATAGACTCAAAGTATTATTGTGATAAATACCTTAACTATAATAAGCAAACAGAGTTAAGACCAAAAGTTGTAAACGTTCGCTCACAAAAAATTGAAAAAACAACACACTCATATAAGAGAGGAACGATTCCATGCTACTTTAGGGAAAAAAGTGTTCATAATGTAGATCGTACCAGTATCGGAACTTCTAAAATTGTAACGCAAAAACATATAACTGACTATTTTTCTCGGGCCAACGGGGCTGACTCCACTGGACCGTCAAAAAAAGATTGTTTTCGAAACGAACAATGCTAATTTTCGTATCCTACATCAAAATATAGCAGGGTTAGTTGGTAAGAAAGAAATGATAGAGCTTGCACTACACGATCTGTGGGAAAATAAGAAACGGTTTGACATACTATGTTTTAGCGAAACTTTCATTAAAGCTGGCGGTGAAAGAAACGCACGTATAAGTGGGTATCGCTTGGCCGCATCATACTCAAGGCCGCATCAAAGAAGAGGTGGCGTCTGCATATTCAGTTCGAATGATATTCAAACTCGGGAATTTTTACCTTTAAAAGAATTCTCAGAGGATTACACGTTTGAATGTTGTGGTGTGGAAATAGCGTCATTAAAATGTATTGTGATTTGCTTATATAGAACACCTACGTCAAATACAGCATGTTTCTTGCGGAAACTGGAGTGTCTAATGGACAAACTAAAATATAAAACAAAATATAGAATCGTTATAGCTGGAGACTTAAATATTGACACTTTAAAAAACACCCAAAGCTCGACTGAGCTTACAAGAATTGCAACAACAAATAACTTCAAATTTCATATTCTTTGCCCCACTCGTAGAGGTGCATGTCTTGATCAGATACTGTCAAATAGCTCGGATTGCTGTGGCGACACATACAGTTTGGGTCTGTCGGATCACGAAACTGCTCAGAGTATTACCTTTGGTTCTATAAAGATAACTAAACCTTGTCTGTCGTGGTACCACTATAAAAGAGACTACAGTAATGAGAATATTATAAAGTTCCTAAATTGTCTTAACGCAGTGTCGTGGTCTGATGTGTATACTGAAACAAACATGGAAAAGGCATTTCACATTTTTTATGAAAATTTTACATTATTTTACTACTTATGCTTTCCGTTAATTAAAATTAAACACGTTGTAAGGCCGAAAGCTACTAATTGGTTTTCGAAAGGTATAAAAAAATCTGTGAAAACAAAAAGACGTCTTCGCTTCACCTATTACAATACCTCACTACATAAGAATCACCACAAGTTAAAATATCAATATTACTCCAGACTTTTAAAAAAGTGCATAAATTCGGCTCAAAGGATCGCTAACTGTAAATACCTATCCCGGGCCAAAAATATTTGTAAAGCTACGTGGCAAGTAATTAAAGATATGCCGGAAAAGCATCCCAATGATACAAATATTAATGAGATAGTGGTTGGTGAAACGATCTTGCGCAGTCCTTCTGAAATTGCAACCGCCTTTAATGACTACTACATTAATATAAATAACTCGAAACCTAACAAAGAACAGCTCGGTGAAGGATCCCAAATGACACTAACTAGGACAAATATTGCGAGTTTGTTCTTGGCACCAACTAGCAAAGACGAAGTAATTAAAATTATCAACTCTCTCAAACCTACTAAAGCGACTGGATACGATAACATACAGACTCATATACTAAAAATATGTAGATTGCAAATCTCCGATGTTTTAAGCTATTTGATCAATCTTTCATTCACTAACGGTATTTTTCCGGAAACTCTGAAAACAACATTGGTTAAACCGATTCATAAAAAGGGCAGTAAAACTCAGGTGGAGAATCATAGACCTATCTCGCTGATACCAATCTTTTCTAAAATATTTGAGAGGGCAATGCACGCACGACTTACTAATTTTTTAAATAAATTCAATGTCATTAAACCAGAACAGTATGGATTCCAAAAGGGAAAATCGACATCCCTGGCAGCCTTTTCTTTAGTGAATAATATCTCTAAATATTTGGATAAGAGCATTCCAGTCAGTGCCATATTCTTTGATATGACCCGGGCGTTCGACTATGTGTCTCACGAGTTGCTTTTGGATAAGTGTGAGCTATACGGCATGAGAGGCTTAGTAAACGATTGGCTCAGAAGTTATCTGAGTGCTAGGAACCAGTTTGTGGAAATAACAAAATTAGACTCACGAAATATTGTAACTGCATACAAGTCTGCTATTAAAGTAAATGGTGTAGGGGTACCACAGGGTAGCATTTTGGGACCTCTACTTTTTGTAATCTACATAAATGATCTCGCAGATGCAACAAAATCTGAGTGCACGTTGTTTGCTGATGACTTGTCGATTGTTGTACCATGTCAAAATAAAGATGAGTATAACGCTCAGATAAACAACACGATCGGTGAAGTAGTAACTTGGTTAAATAGAAATAACTTACACATAAACACCAGCAAAACAATGTTCATCCAATTTATTAATAAAAATGCTAAAAAACAGACCTTGGAGGTAACGTTGAACAATCAAGTTGTAAAAGAGTCATCCCAAACTGTTTTTCTTGGTATTACCTTGGATGACAGATGTTCTTGGTGGGATCACATAGACAAGTTGTGTGGGAAAGTCAACTCATTTGCCTATGCATTATGGCGTCTCACTAAAACTTGCACTAAAAACACGGCACTCCAAGCGTATCATGGCTACGTGTGTTCCATGTTGAGGTATGGGATTCTCCTTTGGGGAAATTCTCGTCACATTGGTCGGGTTCTCATAGCACAAAAGCAGTGTATCCGGGCAGTGTGCAATGTTGATGTTAGAACCTCTTGTCGTCCTCTCTTTAGGGAGCTACGTTTGTTGACTGTGTCATGCCTGTATTTGTACGAAATCTGCCTATTTGTAAAACAACATCCAGAGTCCTATAAAACCTTAAAAGACGTCTGTCGATTTCGCACGAGATATCCAGATAGACTAGTAATGCCGGCTAAGAGAACCCAATTGTATAACAGAAGTACGTATTGTATGTCTATAACCATATACAACAAGCTGCCTGATAGATTTAAGGCATTGCCACTAAATTCTTTCAAAAAGGAACTCAAAAACTGGCTTATAGACAACTGCTTCTACACTGTGGAAGAATTTTTAAATGTCAAATGACGATAATTATTGTGTGTAAGTTAGCTGATAATTTGTGACTATTTTGTAATATTTAATGACATCATGAAAATTATATTACTTTGTGTTTAATTTATGTAATTGGTTTTGTGGTTTGACATTTAATTTGATTTATGTATTATCTCCATTATTTTGATTTTATTATAATTATTGATTTTTTACGTGTTGTCTTTACAACAAAACATGTGAGACCATCTAATTTTAAGACCTGTTTGTACACCATGTTTTATGTAAAATAAAGAATTTGATTGATTGATTGATTGATTGATTGAAGCTTTCTCAGTCTGAGAGGAGGCCTGTGCCCAGCAGTGGGCGTGTATAGGGTGGAGATGATGTCACGCGAGCAGATTCGCTCAACGATTTCTCGTGAAATCACAACTGCTGGATGTGACTCCCTTTATTATATTTGTTCAGCTTTCATAGTTGCCTGTACCCTAGCGACGGCTACCATTCGCACTGAAATGGATAAATAGAAAAAAAATACATACACACATAAATCACGTCTTTATCCCTTACGGGGTTGGCTGAGCCTAAGGTAGAAAGGCCTAAAGGCCACGTTTAGCATGATTGTGGGCGTATAGGTGGGTGGTATTAGACCTTTATTCAGTGTCTGATAATGAAGTTCATGACCAAATTTTACAGAATGTTTTGCTAATAATAGAACTTCTATAAATAAATCGCCGAACAGTAAATATATATAAAACAAAAACATTGAAGCTTAAGCTCTGTCGTAATTCTATTGATTTCTTGCAAAAATTTAATGTTACTAAGAATTAGCGAAATCGGTAAAACCTTTCACGGTCTCACCGTTACCACGGAAATGAAGAAACATTTTTACATTTAAAAAATATAAAAAACATACAGACGAATTGAGAACCTCCTCCTTTTTTTGAAGTCGGTTAAAAATGCATACGTTTTTCTTTACTCTTTCATTACACAAATGTTATTTCAAGCTGCATTACAGTAACCCATTCTCTCGCTCATGTGTTTTTCGTTCCGTTTCAGACAATAGGTATCGGATTACAAAGCCGAAGTGCCCCTTTGTTGCATGGCCGATGTGTTCATGCGTCAAGAAATTTTAATTGGCAGTTCTCATTTAATATTGAAACGGTTTGGGAACAATGGCGGCGGAGGGCGGCTAGCTACGGCTGCCGGTGGACGTTGAGCTGGCGGACTTGCTGAAGATCCAGCGGATGGCCTAGTGGTTAGAGATCGTCACTGTCAAGTTGGAGGTGCCGAGTGCTGACACCTTGATAGGTGCTGATATTAAAATGAAAAATGCGAATGGTGCTGCTCGAGTTTTGTATGCTTGATAATGTTTATGTAGTTTTTTTTTTTTTTTTTTTTTTTTATATGAATTGGAAGGCAAACGAGCATGTGGGTCACCTGATGGTAAGTGATCACCACTGCCCATAGACACCCGCAACCCCGGAGGGATTGCAGATGCATTGCCAACCTAGAGGACTAAGATGCAATGCCTCTTGTGCCCGTAATTTCCCCGGCTGTCTTACTCTCCACACCGGAACACAGCAGTGCAAGCACTGCTACTTAGCGGCAGGATTAGCGAGTAAGATGATGGTAGCGATCCGGACGGACCTTGCACAAGGCCCTACCACCCGCATTATGAATGTGTGTGTATTAAGAATTTACATAATAATATTAAGAATGTGATGCGTTGCCTGGTCGGGAAGCAAAGAAAAACATAGAATGTTCCAGTTGATTCTCCGCGCAAATGGTAAAAGCCCATTGAGGGAATGGGCGAAAATCATAGGAATCATGTTGTAGGCGATGCGGCTAGCAACCCGTCACTATTTCGATTCCATTTTTTTGCCATTTATAAGCCCACAATCTTGCTAAACGTGGCCTATAGGTATTGCCACCTTAGGCTTTATCTACCCCGTAAGGGATAAAGGCGTGGTTTGTGTATGTGTCCTTAATTTGGTACTGTGGGCCAAAAATGTGATCTATCACTTTTCATCCAACTTCCTATCAAATAAAATGTCGCTATTGGGACCGAGCGCGACGACAGCGCCACGTGATAGGCGGCCATTATGGACAATATTGTCACCGCTGTCAAACAAGAAGTAAGTAAATATTGTGAAAAATATTAATGAAATCTTGTGTTATTTTACTATATTACACAATTTTGGACAATGGTAGTCAGTAACATTATTGCCAATACTATTAAAATTGTTGTTTTCAGTGAAATTTTAGAGGTTAGGTAACTTACTTTTTTTTTCTTACGGCAAATATCCACTGTAGCGCCATCTAACGGCTCAGCTAGGCAGCAGTTGACAGACTGCCGAAGCAACCTAGGTTTAGGCGATGGATATGTTGCGCGCTCTCGCCGCGCGCGCCAAATTCGCGCGCCTACGCGCCATCCAATAGGATAGTATGTATGTATGTATGTATGTAAACTCTTTATTGCACATAAAATTTTTAAAAAATACAGAAATTCAGACAAAAAAGTACAAAGGCGAACTTAGTTATAGTTTTCCCTTCCCCCTTCTCTCTCTCTTGCTTCAGCCATATTTGTTCTTGTAAGACGCCTTTTTTCCATACCGTGTGTAAATCTGTGAATCCTGACAAAATCTGTAATAATCTGACTAATCTGTGTACAAAATGTTATTATGTGGTTACACTAATTAAAAGACTTTGACGTTTAACAAGTGAACGCATTTTAATTTGAGTTCCGTTCGACCGCACCGCTACACTGGCTGCCCAACTCGCGGCACGACTCCAAGAAGCCGAATTCACAATCAGACTTTACAACGCTTTTGCATCATGCCTCGCACGCGCCGAAATCAGTCGCTGGACGACGCCCGCATCACCGACGGTTCAGAAGCCCGCCGTGATTGGAGCCCTGATCGCGTTACGGCTATGTTCGAGACGCTGCAGCGATCGCAGATGGAAGCTTTCGAGAAACTGATTAACAGAGTCAGCGATTCAGTACCACGTATGACGTCGTCTCCGACCTTCATGAGCGCCGCCGAAATCCCATCCGGCGATTTTTCCCACTGCAAACAGAGCTACAGTGGAGCGCCGACCGAATCCTTGGAGGGGTTCATAGACGCCGTGGAGAGCTACAAAGAGTGCGCCCACGTGTCTGACGGAATCTGACTAATCTGTGTACAAAATGTTATTATGTGGTTACACTAATTAAAAGACTTTGACGTTTAACAAGTGAACGCATTTTAATTTGAGTTCCGTTCGACCGCACCGCTGCACCACTTATTTCTTTGGTCTCGTTTTCACCATGGTCTTGGAAATTGGTAAAATTTACAGTCGCTATTCTTCTTGGTGTTATTACAATTCACAACAACACATCTTACCAGGACCATATTTTTATCTCAAAAACGATTAGAAAATGTTTACTACAATATGGAATTGACAGCTCAAGTCAGCGACAAAAATGTCAATTTTAGCCGTAGCGAGCGCTGTGATCGTTTAGGCTACCCCCTCCACCCGCTTTGCACTCTGCCAATATTTATATATATATAAAGTTTCAAGTTGACAGCCACGTCTTATCGACATTATATTTTATGATGTGCATAGGATTTTCAATCTTAGGGAGGCGACCACTGCTTGCTGTTAGCTACTGGAAAAAGTTAAGTTTCGATTTAGTGTTAGACACGACTTGTCGCTTAGATCTGTTAAATTAAGGCGATATACAGTGTTTATTAATAGAACTTAAGAGAATAATGCTTTTTAGCGATAATAGTTCAAGGTTATGGAAAAAATCATGCCGATTGGGAACTTTCATCAAAAATGCTGGTTTATACGTTTGAAATAATAACAAAATAGGGGTGATACCGGAATTTCTTGGTCAACTGCAGCGTGTTGGCCGGGCCCGCCATCCCGACGCTCTCGGCGCGTGGCTCGTGCAACCCCAACCTGTGCCCCTCAATAGCCACCACAAAGGACACCAAATCCTGAACAGCCTGTTCACGAACCGGGCCACGTCCTGCGGGACTTAGTACGTGTAAAGTTAATTAACAATTGCCTTTACACAATAAATGAAATTTGTGATTGAGTCCAATACATTGTTACAGATGCCGGCATATTTTTTAAAAACTGGGCGTGTTGGGGCTGTAAGCTTATCCCTCAGGTTCAAAAGTGCATGGTTTAATTTTTTTGCTTTAAGTTGGTTTCAGTAGATATCAAAAATGTTTTGTTTTAACGAAAAAATGTTTATTTTGCTACTCCGCTACCGCTGGTACCGCTGTGTTCATTATGTACTTAGTTCTTCGTTGATAATGGTCCCTCGCAAAATTATAATTAAATAGAAGAAGGAAACAAAACTGTTGATTAAAAATGGAATGCGAGTTTGTACGTTTAAGGAGCAATCACATCGCTGCGTGTACGCAGTGACGTGTCGCATGCGTCACGTTCTCTCACCGTTTTTTCATACATTTTGTTGCGTAAACGCACCGTCGACGTCTTTTACGCACCGGTGTAGTCGCACCTTTAAGGATACAATGTTAAAGATACAAGTGCACTGGTTGGCCATTTATTTGATTTATTTAAACATCCATCTCGTTAATTTGTGTGATTATAAAAAATATGTAACAATGACTATATTGAACACCACCTATTAAATAATATAGAAATAGATAAGGAAAATAAATAATAGGTAAGCAACAGGCATCTATATAGTAAAATCATACATACATCTAAATATATATAACTCAAAGGTGACTGACTGACTGACATAGTGATCTATCAACGCACAGCCCAAACCACTGGACGGATCGGGCTGAAATTTGGCATGCAGGTAGATGTTATGACGTAGGCATCCGCTAAGAAAGGATTTTGATCAATTCTACCCCCAAGGGGATAAAATAGGGGATGAAAGTATGTATGAAACTTTGTCAATTTTAAACCGATCGGGCTGAGACAGCTGATAGCGATAAACGAATTCTATGCAGACGAAGTTGCGAGCAACAGCTAGTACATACATAAATCCGCTAAGTAGCAGTGTAGCAGTGCTTGCGCTGCTGTGTTCCGGTGCGGAGAGTAAGACAGCCGGGGAAATTACGGGCACAAAAGGCATTTCATCTTAATCCTCTAGGTTGGCAACGCATCTGCAATCCCCCCGGGGTTGCGGGTGTCTATGGGCAGTGGTGATCACTTACCATCAGGTGACCCACTTGCTCGTTTGCCTTCCTATTCACATTAAAAAAAAAAAAAAAAAAACACGTCTTTATCCCTTACGGGGAAGACAGAGCCCAAGGTAACAAGACCCAAAGATCACGTTACCAACGTATAGTAACAGTTACCAACTTAATAAGTTTTATAAGCTTCTACCCAATAAAACGTAGCAGTCAGAATTCACGGCGTAAAGCTGACGCTTCTACGAGGATCCAGTGACTTAGCCCGCGATAAAAATAATCAGCGCGTCGCGGGCTCAGCGCACTCGGCGCCGGCTCGAACTCCTTCTAATTGTGCTTGCACTTGTCGGACAACGAGTGCTTGGAGTGGTTTAAATGAAAACAACGCGAGATGCAGCGACAGCGTAGACGATACAACTAATAGAGTGGAAATGTTTTAGAAAATTTAATTCTAAATTCAAAACTTTATTTTGCAAATAGTCCACCAAGGGCTCTTTCACATTTCCTTTTTTTAACTAACAGCGCATTCGGAAAAACCGTTGTTGCCGAGGAAGAATGCCGCAAGAAACTTGGCAGGAAGTAGTTTTTTCAAAATAAAATTAATTTAAATCACTATTTAAATTCTACTTAACAAACAAAACACTGTTTTGGTTGTTATGCTGACGCTGATGATCTATTTTTCATGTCTGTGTTTATTGTTTAATCTCTATAAAATTGTATATTTCTTTCATTCTTTCTTTAGATCATGTATATTACAGTGTGAGCCGTAGAAACTATTAATTGGAGCATTAGTCTGATATACACAACAATAACGGAGTACATATCATTGTCCATCCTGCGAAATAATTACAATAAAAAATAAGTTGCATTATATTTTAATTTTTTAATGTAAAGTAGGTGGTAGTCAAATTAAAATCTTATTTGAGACAAAGTGATTTACATATTTATGATAAATGAGATTACAATAATCATAGACATGGAATTCTAAATACAATACTATAAACATAATGTATGCCCAATCATGGATGTAAAATTAAAGTTAAAAAGACTAGTATCACAGCCACAGAGTACACAAAGATGTAGGTATTTGAGTCAAATTTAGTCAAGCTAGGTCTGAAGTTTGATTTTAAATTACCTACATGAGTCATGGAAAATACCGTTAGTGCGATGTAAGTGGTAAGTCACAAATGTCTTGAACAATTAAGTAGATGGCCTGTGTTACCACTCTACATGATTATTTCCTCTATGGACAGAGACAAAACGAGCGACCAGCTATTACGCGAGCACCCGAAGCCGGGTGGTTTGCGAATTCACCGCGTAAAATTAAATACATTGCCAGTCATTTCGTTGATAAAAGCCGTAAATGTTGAATGTTTGATGCGCAGCGACCCCATTGACTTTATGATAACACGTTGACATTGGTAATATCGTACAGTATATGTAGCTTACATAAACTATCATACTATATATACAGCAATAATAATGCAGTAATAATAACAATGCAGTAGAAATGAGAGCGTTAATAAGTATGGAAGGTGTATCACTGAAAGATAGAATATGGAATAGTGTGATAAGGGAAATAGTGACTAGGATAGAAAAGTATGCTTAGTTGGTTTGGTCACGTAGAGCGGATGGATGAAAGTAGACTAACTAAACAGATATATATGGGGAGTGTGGATGGTTACGTTGGGAGGGGAAGGCCTAGACGGACGTTCCGAGACCAAATAGGAGACGTTTTGGAAAAAGGTCAGGTCAGGAGTACCCGAAACCGACGAGCATGTATGAAGAGATTGATGACTGTGGATGAAGCGAGAGAAGTATGTCAGGATCGTAGCAAGTGGAACAATGTAGTCTCTGCCTATCCCTGTGGGAAAGAGGCGTGACGGTATGTATGTATGTATGCATGTATGTACCTACCTATATACAAATAGTTTTAACCCCCGACGCAAAAAAGGAGTTATGAGTTTGACGTCGATGTCGTGTGTGTCTGTCTGTGGCATCGTGGCTCTCAAACGGGTGGACCGATTTCGATGTGGTTTTTTCCTTGCGGTGGTTCCTAGACATGAATCGTAAAAATCAGTTCAACAGTTTCAAGAGTCTCTTTTCCAAAATAATGTAAGGCATTTTTGGCGTACACACACACACATCACGTCTTTATCGCTTACGGGGTAGTCAGCCTAAGGCGGCGCGACCTAGGCCACGATTAGCAAGATTGTGGGCGTATAGATGGCAAAAAATGGAATCAAAATAGTGATGGGTTACTAGCCGCATCGCCTATAACATGATTCCTATGATTTTCGCCCATTCCCTCAATAGGCTTTTACCATCTGCGCGGGAAGAAAAAGCAACTTTTGGCGTAAAATTGAGTTATCTTCTTAGTTACGTATGATTACTCGATTGCGTGGGGGTTTTCAATTAATATATACCGTGTATTAAAACTAATCCGGGACAGACGGTTAAATTGGTTTGGCTGAACATTGTAATGTTTACAAAA
Organism: Pandemis corylana; assembly: GCA_949127965.1. Lineage (NCBI taxonomy): Eukaryota > Metazoa > Arthropoda > Insecta > Lepidoptera > Tortricidae > Pandemis > Pandemis corylana. Next base: position 178,416 of record OX421866.1, on the reverse strand, counting down.
TTTTGAATTAAGGTTCACAAATGATTCCATACATTAGCCGATGTCCAAAGCGTACGGCGTCAAACGACCTTTTTGGGCCCAAAATTATGATGAAATGATCTACAGGAATTTCCAATTAAAGTAACCCTGCTACAACCAGCTAAAACTAAAATGACCAATTTAACAAAAACCAATTCCTAACCACATTTTCACTATTACACTTAAAAGTACGATGAGGACAAATCTTGCTTCAAACGCCTAAATATTTCCAGCAACATGCAGATTGGGCACCAATGCAAGTACAGTAAAAACACTTTTGATTCAAATAAATAATAAATAAATATTAGGGAACAATTTACACAAATTGAGCTAGTCCCAAAGTAAGCGCTAGTAAGGCTTGTGCTATTTGTACTAGACAACAATAATACATACTTATATAGAGACATACATACTTTAATAGAAACATCCATGACTCAGGAAGAAAATATTCGTGTTCATCACACAAATACATGCCCTTACATGGATTCGAACCCGGGACGCTTCGCAGGCAGGGTCACTGCCAACTAGGCCAACCGCGTCGTTAAAATAAATCTAACTTAATTTTAAGTATTTTTCCGAAAAGCTCATTAAAGGCATTAATCATGTGTTAATTTTTGATCTCAAAGCTTAGCACCCCTTTAAGTGACCCATTGTTTGTCCCCCCCCCCCCCTCGGAATTTATTTAAGCTGATGGGTTTACCCGACTCCGGCGAGCTGCAGTGGATTCAGAAACTTTAAATTGCGTCTCATTGTGAGAACGAAGGACGTTTCAGTATAAAATTATATAAACATTCCCAACTTCCCTCGCGATTTGTTAAGGACAAATGGTCTCCATTTGCAACTTTGGAAGTTATCAGACTTTGATTTAGAATGGTATTTATTTGCATGTAATTACTGAACGACGTGCGTTATTGGTTAAAGGATTTTGAAGAACTTAAACAATAATTTAAGTATTGGGGTATATTTTTGGTATATTTTGGTATATTCCCGCTAGTTCATTATCACTATCCAAGGAGTATCATCAGTAAATTCTGCCACGCTGGTCTGGGAGCAAAGAAAAATAGAACAGAGAGCATAGAATGTACCAGTTGCTTCTCGTCGAGAGAAACCCCTCACTATTTTGATTCCCCTTTCCACCCAATCCTAACGTCGCTTTTAGGTCTTGGTACTCTAGGCTCTGTCTACTCTGTAGGGATAAAGTCGTGATTAATTATGTGTATGAGTGCCATTATCGACTTGTATTCGTCATGTTTGTTTTCGCGAGCTCGTTATCGCGTATATATTGCATACCTACTGCTATTGCTCTGACTTTGGGACTTGTACATTTGTAGGTTCTCCCAAATCTCGATTTCGTCGAAACTTCGAGATTATCGAGCACTGTGTTTACTTGTTCACTTTTGCTGTTCCAAATGGGCATTCGGCGGAGTGACGTCATTCACTCAATATGTTAATACCTACACGTTATTAATTAATATCGTCCACGTTATCTATTACGTCGACGAGAGGTAGCTGGTGTATTCCATGTTTATTCTTTGCTTCCAGATCAATGATTGAATCAGTAATAAAGAATTGTGGTAAAAAATGTATTTCATTCCGTGAGTCACAGACGGTCTAACACCTCAGCGTAATGCTAAGCCAGTGACTGTTTCACTTTTGCGATGTCTGTTTTTTTTCTGTAAAATTGTGTCTTGCCAAAAGGAATAAATGTTTTCTTTCTTTTATTGATTTCGATGTAACTTTGCGGAGATACATATCCACTGTCGCATTTTTAAAAGTAGGTTCTAAGTTTCTTTTGAACGTTTGATCCGCAGGTGATTATAAAAATGTGTGTTAATTCCCAAAATTCCGCTGGCATATTTTAAGTAAAGAACATTCATACCAAATTTCATGTATCGACACTCGATTATATCCCTGACCGCCGACTCTAAAGTCTCGTGACCATGATTCTCTGCTACAACCGTTTTTTTTTGTCAGCCGCATTTCCTATAAAATTAGTAAGTTATTTCCTATCATGTACAATAATAGTGAACATGCAATTCGGGAAGCCCTGCTGCAAAGAGTTTCATAAATAATTCAATACAATTAGGTAGTCATCGATAAGGATCCATTTCCTTTCGTGCTGATGTAAGTAAGTCAAGGTATCCTAGCAATCTGATCGACTTTCATGGAGGCGCAATCTGTGAGAGCAATCGTGCGGCGAGCGACGCGGCGAGCTCAGCGAGGCGAGCTCGTCATGCCTACACCAGGAGACTTCTGATACCCCAGAAGGGTAGAGGATAGGAAGGGTTGCATAGAGAGGTTGCATGGTTTTAGAGTAACACAATAATGTTAACAACCCGCTAACATTAGATAGTGGCACTGTATCGTTTCGCTGATAACAGAGTATTCTCCTCCGTGATAAACAGAGCATCGAACCCCATATATTGGAAGTAACAGGTGGCCCAGCACTGACCCCTGAGTAACTTAGTTTCCGGCGTAATCTCGTTTTGCTACCGGAACGCACAAATTGAGTCATGCCGCAGCCAAACCTGGCCAGCCCACATCAGCGAGTATCCGCGGAATTATGTATCTGCGCTTACAGTACAGCTTCTGAAAGTATAGCTCCCAAAAAGATTATGATGTGTTCTGTTGGTACTTTTATAGATTCTTCTATGTTACTTCTATATTACTTATATGATTACATTTAGTTTTAAGTTTTGCTACGCCCTAGTAGGGTCCATGTATTTACTGGCTAGAAAATAAGAACATCTTGTAAATACCATGGTTGCAATTAATAATTGGAACTGTGGAATAATTGGAATTGGCACTGTGGAAGCTTCAATGACAATGGCTAACAAGAAGCTCTCAAGTTTCTGTTCGAGCGTAGAATTTGTGTATTTTTCTCCATTCTTGTGTTCATCGGCGTATCAAATTATCCTTTTATTGTTCAGCTCTAGACAAATAATCTATTTCGAATAAATTTAGAAAATATACATAAGGCTGAATGACCCGTCACATAAAATTGTCGGTGAACTGGTAACTTTTGCCATTTCCACAAACAGACATGCACAAAATCCTGCGAACGACCTACCCCCTTATGAAATACCCATTACTTTGTGAGTTTTACATGGTCATTGCTAGAAAAAGGAAATCGTAATTTAGCTAAAGCACGTTTGCTATGAGCACTTCTCTTTCGGTAAATAATTATGTTTACTTCCCTGAGAAAATGTCAAGGCACAAATTCAATGGAGGTGATAACATTAGATGCGTATGACAATGCGTGGGTTTAAGTATTCCTCTTGAACGATAATGTTTCTGATCGCGTCGGATTTGGATCACTCAGTACCGATGGTGTAGTTCTCGGATATAACAAAGTGGGTGTGGGGTGCCGGCGCCGCCCACGCTTGATAGGTTTTCCATTCGCGCCGCTGCTTCTGCGAATTACAAATAAAGATAATCTTCGTTCTGTAAACCAAATTATTCAGATTACTTCAGAATCCTCGGAGCCCCAATTTCCTTTGTAGCCCTGAAACAGCAAGTGGCCGCAAATTATCTCCAATTTTTGTGGCGCAATTATATAACAATGGAGTTGAATTGAAAAGCACTCGCCCCCCGCGCCGACAGCCACGGAAAAATTGCGTCTCAATACGTCCCGGATAAAGGGAATCCGCAAATCCTTACAATATCCAATAGCGTAAAAGAAATGCGCGAAATTAAATTCCGAAGCGTAGCCATTTGTGAGGAACTGTTACGAGCCACGACCGCGCGTCGTATCAATACTGCGCCGCGCGGCTTATTGAATATCTGAATTACAAAAACATTGCAAGCGCCCCCGGGGCCCGCGTCTGCTGCGAGGGCCCGCGGAGCCCTGCCGCGGGGTCCCCGCCGCACGCGGCACGAGGCACGCAATCAATTGCGGCGCGAGACAACTCCATGCTCGCAGAGGCGAGGCGCTGCAGGTCGGACGCCGCGAGGAGTCTGCACGTCCTCAGGGGTCGTTGGAAATTTCAAAATTGAATTTCAATGTCACAACAGCGCAGATATAAAAATCATGTATGGGTCGGGAGCGATCGTTTGTCGGGGTGGGGGCTGGGGCGGGCGCAGGCGCGCGGCTCGGCGTGCGCGCGCCGCCGCCGGCCGCGTCAGTAGCCCGGGCTGCGAGCGCGGGCCGGTCGTGTGCGATGTTTGTCCCCCGCGCGCCGCGCGCCCCGCTCGCCCCCCTGCCGCGCGCGCGAGCGCTCACCGCGCTCTGAACGCGCCCGACTCCCGAGCGCCGCGTAAACAAACCCGCAACTTCAGCGGCCCGTTGTTTGAGATGTTTCAAAGTTTGCTGCGGAACTTCATCTTTCAAACTTTAACTATTACGCTCCGTGCCCCGCTCTCGCGGCCTTCCCTGAATTCCTAGCGCGCCTCCCGCTCCGTCTTTCGAACTCTTTCGGGTACGTCGTAAGTTTTTGCGAAAACAGTTTTACGCGAGTAGTGACTAGAATTAATCGGGCGACAGTTGACAGTGACTAAATTGAATTCGTGAATGTTGAACGAGTATATTTCTCGAAGGATGTGAAGTGATAATGAGGTAGTTTCTGGTCGCAGCAGCGAGCCGGGTCGGGTCGCCGGTCGCGCTATCTGCCATCGCGGATCAAAGCGGCGATAGCATCGCGGCCCCGCAGGTAACCCCTGAATAATTTTACTCACATTTTCTCCAGTCGCTTTCAAAGGAAAAACTTTCAAACACGGTCAGTAGTGAACTCCTCAAATAACCGAGCGTATTTGCAAAGTTTCTTGTTTAATTATTCATAAAACCGTAGCAGTAGCCTGAATTAAAATCGCTGGCGTGTTATCGCGGGAATTTGCATTCGGCTCGCGGCCGCGGCTTTAATGCTGGGCGCGCGAGTGTGTCGGCGCCGCCGCGCCGCGCCGCGCCCGCGCCGCGCCCGCGCCGCGCGGCGTCTCTGAATAAAACATACAATCTTCCGAGAGCACACTCTATTTGATTAACCCCGTAATTACTTAGGTAATTCAGCCGCGCGCGATCGGTCGAACACTAACCTTTAAGACACCAACAAAAGCGGACTTCGCAAAGTAAAGGGTGCCGAGCGACGGCTCGGATTGTTCTCGGAGCGAAAACAAAGGACGCTATCAAAAGAAAGTTTCAGCGGAACGTCCCGGAGAAAATTTCATTTATTAAAACTTAGACGAGAGCTCGTGGCAAATCCGATCCGGCGCCGTGGCCTGCGCCGGCGCTCACGCGCCGCGCCAACGACGCGCAAACTGAGCAGCAACGGCCTTTTAGTTCGCTCGGAGAAGGAATACAGTTTGAATAGCCCCGAGCGGCTCCAAGAAATAGTTGTAACCTTATTGCAGGTTGAGGCTCGCGACGCGCCGGAATCGCTTTACCGAGGGTTGAATGGGATTAGCCCTTCCAAGGGGACGCGATAAACTAATATGCGGACTCGAATTGGCTTCGAATAACCCCATTTATAGTGCGAGTCCGAGCCGGCGCCGCTCGCCGCTCGAAGGGGTAAACGGCGTCTTCGTCCTTCCACTAAGTTCATTGGAACCTCAAACACATTTCAGAACCGTTTAACCTTTTACCGAGCGATAAATCTCGCTGTCGAGTCCCGGGCTCCGACATAAATTTTCATAGCCCTTGATATCATTTGTTTGGGAATGTATTTCATGAACTGGAACTCCTGCGGCGCGCTGGCACACATCCCGCCGCGCTCTCCTTCGAGGCACGGCTCAGATCTTCGGTATGAGTGAATAAAATCTCATCGAGATAAGTGGTATGGCGGTGGCTTTGTCCGCTATCGCGCGGCAGTTATCTTTTAGCGCGCGGCGCCGCGCGACGCGATCGCTCCCCCGGGCCCCGATAAGCCGCGCCGACGTTCTAAACCTTCACTATTTCCTGATGTGATTTAATGTTACACTAAAAGCTCGAGGATAGAGTTATGGCTGTTGTTCTGGACGCCCTATCTCAGCGGCCGCTCCAGAAAATACGGCGCGGCTCGCTGACCTACATACGGCCGCGGTGCTGTGCCAATGGATCTAACGAATTGCTCGCGAAATTGGTTGAATTTGCAGTCCTTCCTGGCAATCGTCGAAATTAATTACATGGCCCGAAAGGATCCTTCTATCAATTAATTATCGAGCGGCTGGACGGGCGCACAATCGGCGCTCGTGGGCTGAAGAATATTCCCGTTAAAATAATGAAATAATGGTCGGAGGAGCGGTCCGACTGCGAACAAACGAGTCCTCGAATTATTCACCGTAACAAATTACATTGCCGTCAACACAACTCGCTAACTCGCCCGAGTGCTAGTTAAATGGTTTCCTCAACTCTGTGCGGACACTAAATTATATTAAAGGAATTGGATTACAATTTGAGTCAAGGTTTGAATTAATGGCGCCGCCGCGTGCTGCTGCCTGCTGCCGCACTCGACGCCGGCGACGGATCCCTCGCCCGTCTTCTTTGCGGCTAGAAATACAATAAAACTCGTCTTCATCTCACTCGCGTAAAAGGTTATCCCAAGGTTGTTAATTAATGTTTACCGAGCCGTGAGCCAGCTTTCACGGTGTTACAGTTTCATAATACAAAGTGAAATATTTGAGCCCCTAATCCTAAAGAGGGTGCTGGAGTGTCCTCCCACCCAAATATACAGGCAAACGAACTAAGTCCCCGCGCGGGATATTACACGAAGCAATATTGCTCTTTCAGCGAATTTCGTAATCAAATCGTACTCGTTCAATGAGAAATGGCTTGTGTACGCCGAGTTGCTGACGGAGGTGGAATATAACTGTATGTTCGAATAATTGCTCTCTGTTCCTTAGCGACGTCGTCTGCTAAGGTAATGGTCGTGAATGCTAACAACAGAAACGAGTGCCGGTGGCCGGTTAATGCGTCAAAGGCTTTGTTGTTCCAATAGGTCGTCGGGTCACAATAATATCTGGGAGCAGCGTAATGAGCGCCATTAGCCGCGCGATGCTATCCGCGCGACAACTCGCCTAATAGTTCCCCTCGAGCCGAACTCCTGCCCGCCGCCTTCCAAATGAAAAACCGATACAATCTACGGCTTTGTCAATCGCCTACCGTTTATTTGTTCAAATCGCTTTTACATTCAATTAATTACACTCTCATGGCCGCTTTTTGTCGTGTCGTGCGTTTTTGTAGAACACCTGTCATGTTTCATTATAACTTATGTAGTAATTGAAAATTAATGGGCGGTGATTCGATCGCGGGTATTTTTTACGACTGTGGATAAATCACGGAAACCCTTTGAGTGCGGCCGACCCTCCTCCCTGTCAGCCTCCGACAACTCAACAATTTAACAAGAATTTTATAGAGGGACGCTTCTTTTGTGAACTCCGTTCAATTGGATATTGTGGAGTGAGTTTTGTGAAACTTTGCCAAGATATTTTTACCTGAGGCTGTGGAAACATTCGCTGTATGTTTTTGTTGCCACTGTTTTCTTTTTCGCTTCGAAACTTGGTCGAACTTACCTTGTTCCTTGTAAGCGTTCCTGCACGGTACCTGCTGGTGCTGAGTGCGATATCCGACATATCCGTGGCCCGTGCCGTGCAAGGCGCTCAGGCGCGTTATACCCGCTAATCCCGCGCACGACACTCGCCGACACTAGCGACCCGACCGAGAGGCTTCGCGTCCCATCAGGAACACTAATCCCACCAGATAAGACCCGCGCTGGCTTGGAGCACCTCGCGCAGCTCAACGACATGTTCAGATAAATCCGACGCAATGAAAAGCGATTTGAAATGCAAATAACGGCGAACGATGTCCGGTTCAAATTAAACCGAAGTGCATGTCCCCATTCAATAAAGGACAAACGGCCCCATGCTCGATGCCAAATGCAATTCGTTCGACCGAATTCCAAGTTAGATTTTGCGCTATCGCCTGCGGTATATTTAATTTCGAATCGACTCCGCTTTAATTGGATTTGGAGTCGGCACAACTTTATTAACCTGCGGGGTTTTTATTAGTGGCGCGGTTCGATTAGGGCGATCCTGGCGCCATGATTAGCTCGTTCCTCACCCAAATGAGGACGGGCCGTAACAGGCGCGAAGGCTCCGCGAAATTAGAATCGTGTCCTCTGAAAATATCCTTGAAAAATTATCCTCTTGCGCGGCGTCTCCGCCGGATCCGCGCGACGCGATACGGATTTTCATTATTCATCAACAGCCTTGTTTGTCCCAGAAACGTCACGTTTTGTCGGTGGGTATTACGATATCATTTCCACCGCACCGTTATTAACAATAATGTCCGGTCGGGACGTCGCGTAATAACACAGTGATTACGGCGATATCGCATCGACAAATTGGAACACGCTTTAATTTCACGGCCGGGGGCAATTTTGTTCAGCCGAAGTCATGTAACGGAACAATATTCGATGGCCTCCCGTCAGGAGCGCCGCCGCGCCGCGCGCCGCGCTTCCAAAGAAAACAATTTTCCTCTCGTTATGTTTCCGCCCGACGTATTCTTGCTCACGTACGTTTTGTTCGGCTGCCTATCATTGTTGTACCAAATGCCATGTCGATATCAGATAGCGAGTCATGTTCATGATAACATGACATTTTCACAAGTCCCTTTATCACCGATGGCGGGGCCCCACCGTTCCCGACAATATATTTGCAAGCGCGTCAAATGTAAGTGTGGAGGGTTTTTGGAATAAATTTCTCGTTGAAGAGTCACGCGCCTCTTCATTAGATCTGCGGGAGGGGGGGCTGACAGGGGAGACGAGTGTCACGGCCGCGGGGGCTCCCGTTGAGAAGGGAAATGTTTTGTTTTTTAGACATACTCAAGCTCTAAGCCCTTCGTGATACATTAAGTTGAATGCGATCATAGAACCAGTAAACGTAGGAGTAATATTTCTCAGAGAAACTTCCTTCGTACCGGCACGTGTAGGCTCTTGAATAACAATGATCAAAGCCATTGTTACACTTTTGTTCGAAATCTAAACAAAAGTCAGAATACGTTGAAAGTTCGCCAAAGCGTCTGAAGCACTTTCAAAGGTTTTCGACCGCAGATGCCTTGAAAACAGATACTCTTTACAAATTACTTTCCCTAACAATGACGTCAAATATAAAATAATCTTAATCGCAACTTGGAAGATTCTCTGCGGGAATGAAAAAGCTTGGACTTTTCATTTTATTAAAAGCATACCTCTACGTATCTATTAGATGCAGAGACTGCAACGGATTTACTAAACGACATGGTATCTACAGCATGTAGATTATTGTAGATCACTTGTGTACTATCAAACAAATTGACTCCTGACCCACCGTGGAACGTTCTCATCACGGTTAACGTCCCTATAACATTTACCGCGACAAGGTTCCAGCATGGGTCAGGAATCAAGTTTGATTGTACAACATGGTGTTTAGCCGGTCTGTTGGCATAACATTAGTAGTGCGTTCATTATATAAAGATGTTGAAACACAAGCCATGGTTCAGTTGACTCGACTATCATTTGGATAGCTGACTCAAAGATAATAATGAGAGTGCCACTGTGTACAGTAAGTTTACGTAGACGACCCATCTAAAATATGATACGTTTCATTGTTGCCGTAAATTATAGTCTTCAAATGCGTGTTTTGTGTGCCTAAAAATAGATTGAATATAAAACTACATAATATGATTCTGAAGCTCTTACCATAGGTTGTTGAGAATTAGGATATCTATACATACATTGTATTTCTGTCTAATTCTATTTCAATGATATGGCATTCAATCAAATGGAACTGGCGTAGATATTAGATGTAATTAACTGGTGCATGTGTTCGGGGCGGGGTGCGATGCATCCAATATTCAATGTCGTGGGGGGGGGGGGGTGCTGCTGAGCGCGTGATTCGATATCTACCGGCTGTCCTGCCGGAAGGTTGGACCGGCTGGCCTCACGTAAAGCCTGCGCTACAGTTGTTTCAGACCTAATTGAATTCGAAATAACATTGCAAATGGAAAAAGCTAATAATTGGAGCTGGAAATGGAGTAATCGTTCCATTTTGTGGCTGAAATTGTCTGCAGTAATGGCTGAGTCATTAGCCGGTTAGTGCTTTGTGTAGTTTTGATGTAGCGCTACGAAAATGGCGCAGAATTCACTTGCAACTCGCTCGCCGAGGCGCCGTTGGACGAGGGCTCTGACTAAATATGCATACATATATCACGTCTTTGTCCCTTACGGAGTAGATAGAGCCTAGAGTAATAAGACCCAAAGGCCATGCTTAGCATCGCAGTGCGCACGTCGGTAGAAGTGGAAAGGGGAATCAAAATAGTGATGTGTTGATAGCCGCACATTCTCGACGGGCTTTTACCTGCGCGAAAAGAGAAGCAACTGGTACATTCCATGTTTTTTCTTTGCTCCCAGACCATCGTGGAACTCCAAACATGTACTCGCTCAAAGGAAGAAGTAAAATATTCCGACTTAAGTATTATTAAGTAAATAACTTCTAAGTAATTCGTATGAAGTGAAAAACGTGTAATTCCGTCCGTAAATAAGCTCTCTTTTAAAAACATAGAATTCTGATAAATACGTTGGAACGTTGGTTCGCGACAGAATTTCATTTGTCGATGTCAAGGGGACGCGCGCGGACTGCCGCTCCTGAGGGTTCTGTCACTACAAAAAAAACTGTTTATTTTCTTATGAATACGTAAGGAGATCGGGCCTTCGCACCAAGCATAATGGCGCGCCTTGGGGGTTCTGTACAGTACTATGCTGATCACGACCCGATCAAATCCTATGTCCACTATTAATGACTGATACATTCCTTAACAGCCAAGCATTGATACTTTCTTGCTAACTCCCCTTAGCATATTCTTTTTATCCGTCAGCGAAACAAAAGTTAGGTGATTGGTTCTATGTTATTTTTACAACTATGTCTAGCTTTGTGCTCTACCGGCTAAAGTGTAAATGGCTTGCACGATTTTTCGTATACGTTCACTAAATAGCATCTTTATCTACGCGGCATGTTCTCAGCATGACAGGAATTGATCTATACTTCCTCATGGATGTTTCGGGCTTCCTCGTGCTGTTTTCAGTCACCGAAAATTTGCGAACCTGGGATTGAACCTACGACTTCTTGAGAAGCCTCAAGTCTGGCCTTTTTTGCTGTCGTGTTTTTGTTTCCAACAATTCTTACACTGTTTTCATGTTAGTGGTAATCATGATGATATCCTCGGCCTGAAACTAGAAAAAATAAGGTGTTTTTCATTATTCCGACACGCTTTCGTCAGTAACTTTTTTTTACGAATTTACTTAAGACACACGCGAGGCTTCGTCGAGAAGTTGCGGAACCTCGGGGCGTTATTCGGGCGAACTTTTTAGAAGTCTCTTCATTCGACACTTCCGTTTCGCGTCGTGACAGTTACATGACGGCTTCGATTAGCCACGCCGCGGCGAGACGCGCTTTATCTCGCCATCTACTGTAGTCACCGGGCTCCCGAACTCCGTTTGGCGACGGAAATTACGTTATATTATTAACGTGCCTCATCTGGCAGTACTCATCGTGCCCGACTGGCAAGCTTTAAGAAAAAACCCTTTTTGTAATCTTAAGTTCAATTATAAATACCTATTACTTACTACCAAGAAGCAACACTATAGATATATAATACTTCGGAGCAGAGAAATCGAGCCAGCCATGCAATTTTTGCGTTGATGCTGATAACACTTACGTCCTCAACGTAATCGGATTCAATGCAAAAATTGCATGGGTGACTCCATTTCTTAGCTCCCAAATATATTTTTATTCTCTTTCTGTGTCCACCCTTGCTTCTTATGTATTGTCAATCGGTCGTAAGTTAACTGGAAGAGATTATTAAGAGATATGTTCATCTTTGTACATCTTAAGACTTACGTTATGTACAATTCGTTTCCTGCTGCGATTATGCACGGCTACATTTACCGTGGAATTTGTCACATCACAGTGTCATGATGATGTTCCTCGTCAGGCGAAGCGATGTAATTCATAAATTTGCTCTAAAAAAGAGCGTCATGGTTACGATTTAGATTCAGATTCAGAGGTAATTTTGATCTGGGGACCGTTTTATGAAACGACATGTGAAAATATGCATTCTAAACTGATAAACATTTATGTGACACTTGAAATACAGTAGGATTATTACATACATACATCACGTCTTTGTCCCTTCCGGGGTAGACAATAGCTTAAGGTAAAAGACCTAAGGCCACGTTTAGCATGAATTTGGGCGCATTAGGTGGCAAGGGGAAACAAAATAGTGATGGGTGCCTAGCCGCATCGCCTGTAACATAATTCCTAAGATTTTCGCCCATTCCCTCGATGGGGTTATTAGTCAACTAAAATTAACAAAAAAGTATGTACCCATCGTTAATTTCGTACCATTTAGATCAACACTATTAACGAATGTGTGGTGAAAAAATCGGGCCGAATTGCACAGTTTTGGTAATTTTGCTTGAAAAATAGCTTTGGATATTTTTCATGAACCACGCGATCTCAATAAATTCATAGACAGGTGACGCACGTTTAGCCTGGCTCTGCCTGCAGCAACGGTAAAGATCAATACATTTTCCAATAGGGTTAGACTGCCAAGCCTCACGCATTTATCGGCAGAGGCATGTCGCATTACTCTACTAAAACTAGATTTAGTCTGTCTCACCACGCTCTGTAAAGTTCCGGTTATCTATGATTCCCTCCCTTTTTTTACTACGAAACAGACAGCGACGACATTATAGATAACCGACACTTAAGATAACTAGAACTTAACAGAGTGCTGAAACCGGCCCTTAGTGCACTAAATAAATGTTGTGATATTTAAGAATAGCTTTTTCTCGCGATTCGCCGGCGTGGGAGAACCTTCTTTCCTTTTAATAAAAAAGTAACCAAATTGCGTCAGCCATTGTTGAGTTTTGACTTTGCGATAGCGACACGTGGGTTTTTATTTATTAACGATCTGTTTACTTATAGCCACATTTGACTTCAATCAGAAAGAAAATAAAGTTTATTCATTACAATACAATACACGTTGATAAAAAAGAAACACAAAGAAATTATGAATAGAGAAAAATAGTCACGAAATGGTTGTTGGTTGGGACCAATCAGAGCTTTTTTTGATGCGGTAAATTATTTAAAGAAGATCACTCTATTTATTTCATAATTAGTGTATGCATATTAGCTGTCATGTCAGACTAGATATCTGTAATTTTCCAGGGTAGTGATAGCCTGTTTTATTCTTCAACGCGCACTTTCTCTTTATAAAATTCCGCAAAAATTACAAACAAAGCCACTCAATTAGGGTACCTATAATCAGTCTTTAAATAAATCTTCTCTATGCCCAGCAGTGAGACGTATATGTATAGGCTGTAGATGATAATGAAATAAATCTTCAAAAAATGCTTATTAAGGTTAAGATACTCGTGTATTGTGAGATCGAAACTTTAAATTGCTTGACTAAATAACTATGCACTTTGCTTTCTGTTAATACAAAACTCAGGCAAGTAACGTTCTGGCTAGTTTTGTAAAAAATGAATCCTGATACTGTATCGTTCTCTCAAACGTTCATTCTTTAGAATCGATGTGGTGGATGGAAGGAATGGAATACAAATATACTTGAATAATCGCTTTAATATAAGAATAAAACAGAACACACGTAATATCTGGGGCCTCCCCATGGCGTCTTAATGCGATTCAATTCCAAACTAAAGCTGGATCGCTCGCTGTGGATACTAGAAAGTGTGGAAAATGACAGCTATAACGTAAAATTGAAACGGAATTCAGACGTGGAACAAGAAAATCATCGAAGTAAAGTTAAGTTAAACCATAAACAATTATACTTAATATCAAAGCTACGACAGTTTGCAGCAATCGAAGTGAGATTATCTAATATTATAGGTCGTTGTGTTGCCACGCGAGGTTGTGTTCGGTTGAATTACTATGCAAAGGCCTCAGTTTGATCTAGGTCGTGTTTTACTTTTTCGTTGAATAATGTGCTCGGGCAGGGCTCGCGAGCTGCCGGGAGGGAATTCCCTTTTTCGGGACAGCGTATTGTTTTAGCCCGACTCGAATTATTCATGACGCGCTGCATTCTGTTTCGATACGAGCTTTTAAATAAAACTGATACCTGCACGTCAGGGCTTGCGTTGACTTTTTTGTACAGTCGAAGGCATTAATATCAATACAGCCAAATACGTTTTTGACGTCTTGGTAACGGACATATATTTATGCCCTTGCTTGTACAAAAATAAAGTATATTTTTGCAATTACTTAGCAATTCCGGAGTTAACGCTTTCTGTACTTTCATTGAGTACATCCTTTGTATCTACTTTGTTTTCGATGTCCTGCCAATCTTTCAATGGTTAACTAGAAGACATTCCTTTACCGGATAGCTTGCCTTTGTGCTTGTGTTCAGCATAAACTGTTATTTTATCTTGGCTAGTCAGCCTAGTCTCAATTAATTGCAAATAATTGAAATTCAAGATACTTCATCTATTGAATCTGAATGCTGTGATTCTTAAGAAAGAAAAACTGCAATAAAAGGCAGATTTTTAAGCAGTATAGTTAAGCATACGATTACATACGACACAGAATAATTTTTCTAATTGCTTGTGGTGTCTGCTTTTTGAAAAATTCTTTGCTCACTGATCTTTTCAGTCATAAACCCGAAAGGCTTTATCCTGGCTTTCACTTTACGTATCTCAGCTTATCGTCCTGTAACTTCGTCGGCAGCGGCTGGCGGTGTATCCGTCTGTTGTCCCTGTTTTTCATGTGACGATATCCGTAATCTGCCGTTTGTGAGCAGTGCCAGCCGCTGCGGGCGACGGATTAACGGCTGACATGCCGACAACCTGCGGCGGTTTAAATATTGTCATCGAACTCGACTCAATATTGTTAAAGTACACAGCTCTGATTCACTATCATTTTGCAGCTCATCAGCTCAGAAATTAGCAAAAAAAAAACAGCTTTTTAATTGAATAACATGAATGACTTTCTGCCAAGTTTCTTCTTAGCAATGATGGTCTTTCCGAATGCGCTGGTAGTTTCAAAAAAACTTGTAAAAGAGCCCTTGGCGGCCAATTTGCAAAAATATGTATATTTTTTTGATTTTTGTTATAATTTTGACGTCGATGTCTGTGTGCGTGGGTCTGTCTATCTGGGGCATTATAGCTCTGGAGAAACCTTGCTAAGCATGGCCTTTAGGTCTTGTTACCTCAAGCTCTGTCTACCCCGTAAGGGATAATGAGGTGATTTACTGATTTTTGTTTTCTTTGTCATCTGATCATTGTTTTCTTGTGCTATAATAAGCAAAGAGTTCATGGGGTTTTTAAAATTCTGTACTGGTCATTGACCGCAAAAAGTTTAAGAAAAACTGTTCTAGAGCTGCGGAGCATGCCTTTGATTAGAAGTAAAATAACGTAAGACTGTTCCCATCAACATCTCTAAATACACTTAAATTCTCAAAGGCTTTCAGTAATTGGTGGAAAGTCCAAAGTAAACAAGAAGCGCTGGAAATTCTTCGAAACGCTAAACGGAACGTGCAATTGCAGCGTAAACTGGAACGTGAGTCGCGGACCTCGACGGTTTTATTGGCTTGGTATTAAAGTTGAATTTCGCAAAGGCACGGCTGTATTAAGTAAGCGGAGTCGAATGAAGATGTACAGGGTGTTTGCCGCCGTAATTGTACTTTACAGCTCGCTCGGCAATCTTATTGAGTTGTTGATCCGAATTTAGTCGATGCCGTGGCTTCAGCTCGTTCCAGTGCAGCGCAGTGTCAAGCAATTTGTTATGAAGTGGCGATTCGGCGTGCGCTAGTTTAATGAGTGCAATCAAAAAGTTTCCGGGGAGCATTTTTCAGCGATTGCCGAGCGGTTTATTGGGTCGTTTCAAATTCACATGGGATTTCAATCGATATTAGCTTTAGTCATTACCAATTAAAAGTATACTATAAACTTAGAACATTACCTTATCATTAGATTAGAATGCCTCTGAAAGAAGTTAAGGAAAATAAGCTGTATTCATTTCGCTTAGAAGTGGCATTGCATTGGATTTACACAGGCTCATAACGCGTATATATCTCCTGTTATATCGCTCTTTCTTTTGTTTCGCTATTCTTTTTGGTAGGGTAGATATCATAAATCGATGATTTCCCGTTAATTTCAAATTTCACTGATGTGTGTGTGAATGGTTGCGCTCGGAGGGGAAGGCCTAGGCGGACGTTCCGAGATCAAACAGGAGACGTTTTGGAAAAAGGTCAGGTCAGGAGTACCCGAAACCGACGAGCATGTATGAAGAGATTGATGAATGTGGATGAAGTGAAAGAAGTATGTCAGGATCGTAGCAAGTGGAACAAAGTAGGCTCCCTACCCCTGTGGTAAGGAGGCGTGACGGTATGTATGTATGTAGGTAATGATGTGAGGAGGTATATGTGGGACCATATTAGATTGGAATCAACTATACATATTCGTCCGTGGATTTCCGAAACAAAACACACATGTTATGTTGTTGGTGTTGTTGTTATTGTGGTGTTCAGTAAAGAGTTTTTGTATTGTTATTATATGATATTTGTTATGTTAGATGTGACCACAGGTGTGTCAATGATATAAACTCTTTGTGATTTGTTTATGAGCCATGTATAACTGTTTGTATTCTTATAAATAAATAAATGACTGAGGTAAACTGACTCATTTTGCAGGATTCTAATCTAATCATGTGCATAAGCCACCAAGTGAGCGCATATTATATTCCTACATTTTAAGTGAAAATAGTCATCAAACCTTAAGGTATCTTGATCGTACGTAAGAATTTGATTCCTATCCAATGTGACCAATAAATACCTTTAAAATAAATGGGAAAATTTACTTTGCTACTCCGCAATATAGTGAGGTCACGTCATGTACTCCGCCGTTTGGTGTGTTCTATGTGAAGGTGATGGTTTTGATTGTGGTTTCAGTTAATTATACGTTGATTGTTTTTATTTTGTAAAGCTGACTGCATGATTATGACTTGACCTCACTATATCGCGGAGCAGCGAGGTAAAGGTATCCATTTATTTTAATGGACCTCCTCAAAGTAACGCCTGAATCTACAGTTTTCGAATAAAAAGGTACTTGCCAGTATCTCGCCCTTGCAAGCCACTGATATAGGGCATTAACTGTAAAAGAGATTTAGAATGACGACTCTTTTCAGTGACGTTGGCTCCACTGCGACCGATTTCCGTGGAATCTTCGCCCGCGTCGTAAAGATCAGCGAGACGGCTGTAATGCCGATGAAATATAAGTCGCGCTTAAATTTCAACATAGTTGTGGAAAGTATTTTGATGCAATTTATAGACTAAGAAGTGCTTGTGCACTCTCATTTTGTAATGTTCAAATCGTATTAATCTATTGGTGAGGGATGTCCGGCACTAACCTACCTATACCTCATCACTTAGCTTGTACATAAGTTTAGAAAAACTTATATAAAAGCTGATATTACATTCCTTAACCACCTACTCGTAGTTCTACTCTTGTCTCTAATGATTTGCACATATTAGCCTCAACGACTGTTTTCTTTAGCAAGTCTTATTGCTGATGAAACGACATATTACCGAGAAATTGCTGCCACGGCTGATGAAATGATATAATGCTTACTCTGTACCTAATAAACTCTTGTTTGTTAACTTGCTACGCTACTTCAATCATTCGACGTTTTTCCCCAAACAAATAATTTTCCGGAGTTCAGAAGATCTTCAAAATTTGAGCTTTAAGAAAATAAGGATGAGTAATTGTAAATATTCTAAGCCTTTTCCGCTTTTTACGCATTTTTAATGGCAGAATGTTAGATTTGCCCAGCACTTAAGCATCTTATCTCCGAGCCGGAGAATGTTAGAATTTTCCTTCTGTTAAATAAGAATTTGATTGTTATTTAGTTCAAGAACAATCAAGATGGCCGCGGGAAAATTTTAAACGCGTATTTAAATATAACAACTGATAATGATTTTTAAAACTGCGGTGGACTAGTGACTGCTTTGACTGAAAACCTTAATCTGGGTCAAGGGTTCGAACCACTGTGTTTTTAAAACTACCACGTACTTTTCGGAGAAGGCAAATATCGTGAAGACATCAGCACACATCTGCGAAGCCGTTCAATGCTATGTGCGAAACTTTCAATCTATTCTGCTGTATGTACTCCGCCGCGGGAATCGAGCCTTCGCGTTCTCTTTAAGCTGGAGCGTGGAGATGATGGTGAAATACGTATAAATATAAAATTCATTTCCAATCGGCATCATGCACGACGTACCTACAAAAACTCCTGTATAATATGACTAGCTGTTGCCCGCGACTTCTTCTGCGATGCGGTCGTTTATTGCGCCCGGGAACTAAACGATTTCCGGGACAAAAACTACCCTATGCCCTTCCCAGAGTCTCAAAATATCTCCATAAGTATCACACATTAGTGAGGATGATTTAAGTGCACATACAATTAGAATGCCATTCGGATTTGTCTCGCCGTCTCCCTCACTTGGCCGATTCAAGTATCAAACCCATAAGAGTGAGGACTGAAGTATTATTAAGTAACTTTATACATCTTTACTATAGACTAATTATAATTTAAGGCTCGGGGACCGTATACATCCCTTTTTATAAATGTATTTAACTTAAGTAGAATTTAAGTATTCTTACTGTATTTCATTTTGAAAAAATGTCTTTCTGCCAGGTTTCTTGCCGCGCATTCTTCTTGGCAATGATGGTCTTTCCGAATGCGCTGGTAATTTCAAAAAGACATGTAAAAGAGCCCTTGGCGGCCGATTAGCAAAAATAAATTTTTGGTTTTTGATTTTTTTTATTGTTTCAACGGCCAAGTCGTGGAAGTGATCTGTCCAAGCACTACTAGCCTCGCATTTGCAGCCCCCGAAGCCCCGCGATCCGCGTCGACCGTTGTCAATACCGCTCCCTGCTCGCGAGCCACGTCCTCACTCCCGTAAATAGACTAACGTCAGCGTTTGACATCGAGGAGACATGTTTAAGCCCCTAATCTCGACGCTTCTCGGTTCCTGTCGCTATTATGAGCGACGCCGTTCCTTCGCCTCATTTGTATCTGATTACGTCATGTCAAAGAACACCAGACGTTCTCGGGGAACAGTGGTTTTAATTTCTAATTTGGCATGTTCTCTGAATATTGCACTGGATAACGTTAATTTTCTCATTCGTTTTACACATGATACTACAAAGGGAATTTGGTTTTAATTAACGGCTGTGTAATCTTTATACTGTTGTCTGTTTGTTGTTCTGTCTTTGCTCTTTCTTTTAATTTCTTTGGATATGGCTACTCTTGTTTCTGATGTCTTGTCAGTTGTTCGAAGGTTAAATTAAATGCAAGAGGTCCTTTAAGGGTTCAGCTTTGTGCATCGGTTTTGTCCTGTAACCAGTTAGTAATAAAATAATAAAAAACGCGATACGTAGGTACCTATTTACTTACAATATAACATCCATTCTGGTCTGGTAGTAAAAATTGAGAGTGAGGAAAAATAAAGAAAGTACCAGTTGCTTTTCTTCCCGCGCAGATGGTAAAACCCATCGATGGAATGTATGAAAATCTTAAGAACCCATCACCAATTTGATTCACCTTTCCGGCCACAACCATGTTAAGCGCAGCCTAAGGTCTTGTTACCTTAGGCTCTGTCTACCCCGTAAGGGATAAAGACGTGATTTATGTATGTATGTATGTATGTTAATAATATTCGACAGAAAATGATGATGCTGTGCGTTTTACCAGTCTTCAAAACACACATAATTTCGACTGGGTGATAGAATAGAATAGAATAGAAAAACTTTATGACCAGACCATAATATATGAGTTTATGAGTTTTTGATGACCAGATCGTACACGTCTCGCAAAACGTATTGTGGTTTTGTTTTGTATTAAAGTGAAAATAGACCAAGCAGTGTACCTCACCCTCCACAAAATCAAGCAGAAAAAATGCACCTCAAAGACAATCCAAATGCAACTCCTATCAAAGTACTTTGTGTTTGCAACTTTTTCGTAGCGATTTCCCGATATTCAGTATAAGGAGCAAAACGAACACCCAAGAACGGTCACCTGGTGTTCTAGCCAGAACGACAACATCTGATGTCGTACACAAAGTGCTATCGAAGTTTCCGAAGTTGTTGCATAAATGCTTCCAACTTGCGCCAGACTAGTCGCTCTACACCTGTACAGAGATGACTTTGTTATAGGTCTGCTACAAGATAAACAAAGATCTACTACGAGCAACTGTGCAGTTACTCAAATTTTCTGTCTGGTCCAATGAGACTGATGCCTACTTGCATTGTACGGTCTCATTCCTCTAAGAGGTGATGTGCTCAGCGTACGGGCCCTCCCCTCCTCTTCTTTACATTGTCTTTGGCGAAAACCGGAGCCATCGGGGTTATTGGCCAATGGCGATCTCGTATCGTCCCTCTCCGACATAGAGTTCTAGATTCAGTGTACCTCTGTATCTACCTTTAAATGCTTTAATTGAAAGAGGTTACAATACCCTGTGCCTAAGACATAAAGTTTTCCTCTTTGGTAAAAAAGGAACTGATGCCAAAACACCAGAAGGTACAACTTATTAGAGAGCACATGGGAGTGCGCTGCAAGTTGAGCGAGCGATTATTTAAGTTACCTACTTAAGTTGGACGCAATCTTGCCCCGTCGCGAGGTGCGCCGCGGAGTCCCCGCATCTGGACGTTATCTGCGGTAATGTACCCGTGACGTCTCTGGCGCAACGCCAGCCTCAAAAACAATGAGACGGAATTTAAAATAAGCGTTTCCCTCGCCGCAGAATATATTGTGGGGTAGTTTTTTCGGCGACGAAGTTGCTCACGGAATTTCAATTTTCAGAAGCGGTTTCTTTGAGGTAATTTTCCACGGCGCTGAGCAGGACGAAATAGGAAAAAACTACACCGTCATATGTATATTATTACGTCTCGTACGTGAGCTCGGAATTGTGTTGCTCTAAGTCTCCGTAGCGCGGGGATGGGAGTTAGGGGAACATTGCATAAGTTTACATTTAGCGGAAGGCACTCGGTCTGCTCACATTATAGGAGAGTGCTTTTTTGTACATGTACCGTTGTATAAAGACCAATGGGCAACCTGATGGTAAATGACCACCACAATCACGGACACTCGCAATACTTGAGAGTTGCAGGCGCATTGCAAGATAGAATACCTTATAAAGCCATTAATTTTATCGGCTGTCTTACTCTCCACGCCGGAACACAACAGCGCAAGCACATCAGCGTTCTGAATAAACCTTGTACAATGATCTACCACTCACCAAATGTTACATACATTAAAATACACAAACGAGACGACTGAGAAGCTTAAAGTAGATAAAGACAGGAACAAAAATGACACGTTTCGTACATGCTTTGTTGAAAGCAAAACGAGGTATAATCACAAAAAATGGCGGGTGGTTGAAATTTAAAATGTAGATTCAAATTAGCATGACACATCGGCCCGGCGCGTAATTGAATGAGCAGCAGAACAGCTTTATAAAACGACTCTACGTGTTATATGAATTAATGGTTTAATCTTCCTTGGAGCTTTTATATCCTACTAATATTATAAATGTGAAAGTTTGTGAGTATGGATGTTTGGATGTTTGTTACTCTTTCACGCCAGAACGGCTGGACAGATCTGGATGGAATTTGGAACATAGATAGATTATAGTCTGGAATAACACATAGGCTACTTTTTATCCCGGAAAATTGCGTAATTCCTGCGGGATAGCGATAAACGAATTCTATGCAGACGAAGTTGCGGGCAACATCTAGTGCACTATATTTCGCTTCGCATTGGATGTATTGCTTCGACGACTTTGGCGATCGTTTTGTACTAGAATCTTCGAGAAATATTTTGATAGCAGTTACGTAGGAATTGAAACTAAGGGACGATGTCGATCAAAAAAGTTGAAAATTATGTGTTACTAGCTTTTGCCCGCGGCTTCGCACGCGTGAACCATGAGCATTTCAAAGAAGCTAGCAATTAAGCAACCGAGCAACCAAACCTGCAAGCTTTCAAGCATACATGCAAGTATGCAAGCAGGCATGCAAGCCTTCAAGCATGTAAGTATGCAAGCAGGCATGCAAGCAGGCATGCAAGCAGGCATGCAAGCAGGCATGCAAGCAGGCAAGCAAGCATGCAAGCAAGCGTGCAAGCAAGCATGCATGCAAGTAAGCACCCATGCAAGCAAGCATGCATGCAAGCAGGCAAGCAAGCATGCAAGCAAGTGTGCAAGCAAGCATGCATGCAAGTAAGGACCCATGCAAGCAAGCATGCAAGCATGCATGCAAGCAAGCGTGCAAGCAAGCATGCATGCAAGTAAGCACCCATGCAAGCAAGCATGCATGCAAGCAGGCATGCAAGCAGGCAAGCAAGCATGCAAGCAAGTGTGCAAGCAAGCATGCATGCAAGTAAGCACCCATGCAAGCAAGCATGCAAGCATGCATGCAAGCAAGCGTGCAAGCAAGCATGCATGCAAGTAAGCACCCATGCAAGCAAGCATGCAAGCATGCATGAAAGCAAGCATGCATGAAAGCAAGTATGCAATCAAGCATGCAAAGCAAGGACTCAAGCAAGCATGCAAGCCAGCCCCCGCATTGCCCCGCTGCCTTAATTTTTCTGAAACTGTAAATATTGCAGGATTTTTATAAAACAAACCTAACCTAACCTATAATACATCCTGTCCTAAAATACATCCTAAATAGCTTTTGCCCGCGACTTCGTACGCGCTAAGATGTAAAATGAAAAAATAAGTTTTTTCCCGTTCCCGTGGAAATTTTGGGGAGTGCTTTCGGAGTACACTTAAAGCCTTTAAAGAAACACACGTTATAAATGTTAAGTCTCTTTCTTCCGCTGTTTCGTCTGGAAACGTAAAATCCGGTTTTTTCCCGTCCTTGTGGGCGTTTCGGAAAATCCTTTCTTAGTGTTCCCTTACGCTCCCGAATAAACCTACGTGACAAATTTCAACTTTCCCCCGCTTTTCGTTTTTCCCGTTTCCGTAAGAATTTCGCCAAATAAAGCATTTCCCGAAATTCTTACGGGAACGAAGAAGAAGAATTTTGGGAAATTATCTCATAATGCTCCCCTACACTCCCCAAGGAACCCACTTGCCAAATTTCAGCTTTCTACGACCAGTAAAACGTAAAATCCTGTTTTTTTCCCGTTCCCGTGGGAATTTTGGAAAGTACTCTCTTAATGCTCCTCTACATTCCCGAAACAACCTACATGCCGAATTTCAGCTTTCTGCAACCAGAAAACGAAAAGTCCCGTTTTTCCCGTTCCCGTGGGAATTTCGGGAAATCTTTTTGTAGCGCTCCCCTACACTCCCCAAGGGAAATTGAAGGCCAAATTTCAATTTTATACGACCAGTAAAACGAAAAATCGATCCCGTAGAACTGAATACATAAATCCCGTTTTTATCCCGTGGGAATTTCCAAAAAGCATTAAAACATTATTTTACTATTATAATCACCTACTTCTATGCCAAATTTGAAGAGTCTAGTAATTATAGTTCATAGGATTTCGTTAAACTGAATATATAAATCCTGTTTTTTTCCTTATCCCGTGGGAATTTCCAAAAATCCTGAAATGAGTTTCTTAGTTTTGTAATCACCTACTTTTGTATCAAATTTGAAGAGTCTACTTATTATAGTTACTGAGATAGTGTCACTCGGAATCGAATATATAATTCCCGTTCTTTCCTTATCCCGTGGGAATTTCCAAAAATCCTTTCTTAGCGGATGCCTACGTCATAAGATCTACCTGCATGCCAAATTTCAGCCCGATACGTCCAGTGGTTTGAGCTGTGCGTTGATAGATCACTATGTCAGTCAGTCAGTCAGTCAGTCACCTTTGAGTTTTATATATATAGATGATGACTGGTCTGATGAGCATTAGAAAATCACAAGTCTAATTTATTTTGTGAACCAAATTAAATATGTAATTTGAGCAGACATCCCTACTATAGATTAATATAATTTAAGGCTCGGGGACCTTATATATCCCTTTTATAAATGTATTTAATTTTAGTATTCTCACTGTATTTTATATTGAAAAAATGACTTTCTGCCAAGTTTCTTGCGGCGCATTCTTCTTGGCAATATGTCTTTCCGAATGCGCTGGTAGTTTCAAAAAGACGTAAAAAGAGCCCTTGGCGGCCAATTTGCAAAATAAAATTTTCATGTTCATTTTAATTTTTAGTTATTTTGTTGCAGTTCACTGACTTTTACCACTTTTAATGTGACATAAAAAAGCTTAATGGACCAATGTTGTGAAATTATTAAAGAGTTTGGTCGACTGATTTAATACGTACTCCATAGACATAAAACGCTACTCAGTAAAAATCCTTTCTGTCCAATGCCTACTTCTTTCAGTTCTCGTGAATTAGGTGTATCTACTCAAGTACACTAGAACACCAGTTAGTAGTGTATACAGGTAGGTACACAAGTGTTTGCGGTGTACAGTCAAGGACATAAATATAATGTACGTTACTAAGACGTCAAAAACATCTAAACACCTTTATGCCACAAACAATAAGGTATATTTGACAT
The DNA here is from genome assembly GCA_949127965.1 of Pandemis corylana. Lineage (NCBI taxonomy): Eukaryota > Metazoa > Arthropoda > Insecta > Lepidoptera > Tortricidae > Pandemis > Pandemis corylana. The sequence continues at coordinate 153,865 of OX421866.1, read as the reverse complement.
GACGGCTGTATCGTTTTTTTTATATCGCTATCTGATGGAAAGCTATCACCGCCGACCATAGACACTCATAACAAACGGCGTTACGAGTGTGTTGCCGGCCCTTTAAGAAAAGAATAGGCTCGTTTTTTGAAGACCCCTAAGTTGTACCGGTCCGGTCGGTTATGCCCGCGGCTACCACACACTCGTGTAACTTCTGTGGACTTGAATGCGAGTAGGGTTAATGCCAAAAGCGGTTACACTTCCTTCCTGTATCGACCCGGAACTTTGTTACACATTAATCTTTCCTCAACTATTTTTTTGTTGTGAAGACGCAGGAGCAACTATTGGAGGAAGTAATTACGGTAGTTTAGTAACCCGACGCGGGCAGAGCTAGCGGCGGCGACGCGGGGCTGAGTTAGTGGGTAGAGCAGCGAGGGGCGGGGCCAGCGTGTTCATCGCTATTGTCGAGTCTTTTAGTCTTATACAGAGCAGGTTTTGTTCTGTTTCTGTGCTTTGATACCTTCCTCTTTACCAATTGCCGGCTGCACTATAATCAGGATAGTGCATGAATGAAAAAAATACGAACTCAAACAAAAATTAAGACAGGAATCTAGGAACCATGCTGCATGCATTCTTCCATGCTGGTCTAGGAGTAAAGAAAAAACATAGAATTCACCAGTTGCTTCTCTTCCCGCGCAGATGGGCCCATCGAGGGAATGGGCGAAAGTTTTAGAAATCATGTTATAGGTGATGCGGCTAGCAACACATCACTATTTTGATTTCCCTTTCCAGCTATACGCCCTTAATCATGCTAAACGTGGCCTTAAGGTTTTGTTACCTTAGACCCTATTTACCCCGTAAGGGATAAAGACCTGATATGTATGTATGTAGGTATGTATGTTTGTGTCTAGGAGCAGCAAAGTGAGGTCGGCTAAAACTAAACCTTGCCTTGTGCGCGTATGCCTGTGCTTAATAGAGTTACACGTGTGTGCGAGCGATAACGCGTACACAAAGAGGCGTAGTTTTACCGTTCACAAAACGTATTTCCATGTAGAGATGGCTAGTCATGCTAGCCCTCTAGGTATTCTAGATAATCTAGGGATGGGGGGATGCGTAACACAAAAAGGGTGAGCTTGAAACCACACGCCACGGGCCGCGCTGCGTCAGCTCACCTCGAGTTAAATTAAATTAGTCTGCGCTCCTTTGAGCCTTATTACAAACAAACCCAGATCCAGCGCGTCCAGGCGCTCCTCGAGTTTAATTAATCAGCGAGCGCACTTCATTATCCGCCGGATCTCATTAACATCGATCCGCCGAGAATTCCCGAATCTTTACAAATAAGGAAAAATCCCGCTACAGAATCCTTTGAGCTTGAAATTTTTCGTCCATCCCTATTTCCCCGCGCGGCACTTCAAAGCAAGGTCCGCCCTGCGCGGCATAGTTTAAAGTCCACTATTCTCCGCAGACTAGCGGAGCGTCACATCAAAGCGTCTATTTGCGGCGGAGTTTCCGCTCGCGTCACTTAAGGATGACACATGTGAAAAAATATTTATTTAAACATATTTTCGTAGGGCGCGGTAATTTTTCGTCGGTGAAATGTTACCGGAATAAATTCGGTTTTAATGTTTTTATGATGCCGTAAAAATTAATAACGCACTCGTGCCGCGACAGGTGGTAAAAGTAATTATGGATTTATCTGCGGGCGGAGCACCGCTCTTTAAAATAAAATGAAAACTGTCAAGAACTAAATAGTTTAATCTTGCAAACTTGATGGATGTAACATGTGTTATTATTGATAACTTTTAACGCCAATCCAAATTCAATTCAGTAGCGTAGGTAGACAGTTACATTCGTCCGGCGATAACGCTAGAAGAATAGAATGAAATTAAGCTAAGCAAATGCCGCGTAATCGAGCACGTAGCGTGTTGATCAACGTTCATTATTTTATATTCCGTCATACGCAACGACACTAACTTTATCTGCCCCGGCGATGACGTCCTGTTGATGTACATAATTGTTGCTGATAAGACAACATTTGACATTGATAATGGCTGCAAATACTCTATTATAGTTTATCTCGCAGCCAATGTAACAACAGTTTGAGAATCTACAACCTCAGAGCGCCAAAAAAGGTGCATACTAAACTTAAGGTCTGTTCATTCTTTTCTGTCCTATTTGGTAAACAAAATTCTAACCTCAAAACGTCTCATTTTTATTATTTTTTAACTATTTTATCGTAAATAAAGGAACTGGAGATAAAATATCAGCAAAAATATACACAAATAATTTACTTGATAACGAAATATACCTTATGTTTTACAATTACATTGAGGTTATAATTTTGTTAGTTTAGTTTAGTTAGCGGTGGGCAGCGGAGTAGCAAGGTAAATTTTTTGTTCATCGTTATAATTTTGTTTATCAAATAGGACAGTTAAGAATGAACAGACTTTACTGTCACACAGTGGTCAGTATGGTCACATTCATTTAAGTCATGTGTATTGTCTGACAGCATTTGAAGCGTCCAGTTCAGTCATTCCATTAGCTATTCCAGTCTGGTTGTACGGCGGCATAAGATATTAGTAATGGCGGGCCCCCGTCCGCGGGCCGACAGGTGACACGCCGCTTTTGTATCGATTTGCGGTTTATTTGTCCTACCACGGGCTATCTATGTGTCCGCTCAAACATATCAGTTTCTATTATCAAGCCAAACCAACTGACCTGACAGTCACATAGGCAGATTGGGAAGATATTGCTCGTATGACATTTGTAATACCTGTAATCTAAATATTGTATTTAGTGTAGCATAGCAGGTGACGAGCTGTCGTTCATTGTGGCGTTCTAAGGGAGGCCTTTGTTTAACAGTGGATGATGATGTCTGATGATGATGATTTATAGTCTGGCAGCTATATCGCTTCAGTTTAATGACAGTTTCGGTGCTGTCAGTTTTTGTGCGAATATTAAATAGTGATGTAACTTAGTGAATGAATGAACGAACATTTTATCTATTACTAGCTTCTGCCCGCGACTTCGTCTGCGTAGAATTATACATAAAAACCTTCCTATTGAATCAGTCTATCTATTAAAAAAAACCGCATCAAAATCCGTTGTGTAGTTTTGAAGATATAAGCATACATAGGGACATGGCGACATAGGGACATGGGGACAGAGAAAGCGACTTTGTTTTATACTATGTAGTGATGTGGTCCAGACCGCACATTTTACTATCTCTTTTTCCACTCGATTTACGTGATGTCACACTGTTGAGACCTTTCATATTACTTGAATTCTTAATTATTTCGAGCTCTCAATAAAATATACTCAACTATAAGAATCTGACATCCATAAAATATTTCGTTCGTTCCATTAATAATAATAATAAAGTACCTACTAACCAAAACATAGATGATTGTAAATAAAATATCTGAAATAAATTTATTATTATTATAATCAATCGTCCTTCGTGACCTTAGTCAAGCACTAGTGAAAATGTAAAATGACATGTGGATGTGTCATTTTACTCAAGTGATATAGTTGCGAGACTATATAGATAGAAATTCACTGCGAATTCATTATAAATAATATATGTCTTTGTGGCTTTCGCCTAGAGCCGCCGCTGTCATAATTCAGCTGCTATTAGACTGCAAATATGCTTTTGCGGCACCTTGAGAAGTCTCCCGTCTGTTGCTGACAGCCAATGCCTCGAGAAAACGATTCTACCGGCTGTGGCGATTCAAACATTTAACATTCATGTGGCCGTCATATGAATGCATTACCTATAGGTAATTTTGGTGTCACTGTATAGGTATCATGTTTGAGCGAACATGCAGCCACTGATGATACACTGAATATTTTAGTAAATGTTTTCAGGCTTTTTTAATGACTTCCCCCTAGTTAAAAATGTACGGCGTCAAAAGGGTTACTTCATTTTCATCAAATATTAGATACAGCCAAGGAATTTGATTATCAACCCACGATGAACCCTTTTTACAGTAAGTGTCGTGCTTTCATGCTGTCTGGGAGTAAAGAAAAAACATAGAATGTAACAGTTTGCTTCTCTTTCCGCGCAGTTGGTAAATCTTAGGAATCATGCTATAGGCGATGCGGCTTACAACCCTTCATTATGTTGATTCCCCCTTTCTACCTACATGCCAACAGTCATGCTAAACGTGGCCTTTAGGTCTTATTACCTTAGGCTCTGTCTACCCCATAAGGGATAAAGACGTGATTTATTTATGGATGTATGTCTTAACGATGTTCCTTACTAAGTAATGCGATGTCACTATGACGTTTTATGCGAAGAGGTTCCTCGGTGGGTCGGGAATCAAATTACTTGACTGTACCATGAAAAATTATTATAGCAGTGTTTATTCTATTCTAAGAGACCTCGTATAGCTCGTATAAGACCATTGTTCACCACGCAGCCAAATAAACCATTTCATTTCATTTATGAACTTTTCGGCAAAATACGGGAATGCGGCATCATAAATTAGCTGAATCCGCCGTGTTGCATTCAACTAACCATTTGGAAACATTTTTACGAAGCATTATTCAAGTATGTGTATGTCGTCCGTCTTTATCCACGACGTGCCGTCTGCCGTGTTCAACATGAAACTACCGTGAGACTCAGTCATAATTACATAGAAACGGACGAGCGCTCCAGGAAGAAGGACTACGAAATAGTCCGAAACAGGTCGAGCATCACTCGACTTTTTATACGTGAGTTAGGTATCCGTTTATGTGTAATTACGTGTCATGTTACTTAGCGGCAGAATGCACATTGAAATCTATAATAATACTAGCTTTTCCCCGCGACTTCGTCCGCGCACATAACGTCAGAGTGACGACACACCCCATACATCCACTCATGTCTCCAAGTATAAGGTTTTTATTGCCTATCCCGTGGGAAATTCGGAAAATCCCTTCTTAGAGCACCTACAGATCCTCTAGGAATATTATCTACTAATTATATAGTCTTAATTATTTACCTTGTGTTTTTATCCCGTGGGAAATTTGAAAAATTCCTTTGTAAATGCATCTTTATACTAATCAAGGAATAATGTGTAGGCATGCTAAATTTAATGTCTGTAGCTTTATTAGTACAACATTTCGGAATTTTCCAATCCCGTGGGAAAATCGGAATAAAAAGTATCCTATGTCCGTCTCCTGGTTCTAAACTACCTCCCTACCAATTTTCAGCCAAATCGGTTCAGCCGTTCTCGAGTTATAAATAGTGTAACTAACACGACTTTCTTTTATATACATAGATTCCACCCTCACTAGACGTGGCGTCATGTATGTTTAGCTAGCCTTTTCCTGTGATACTGCACAATAAAGTGCCGAAGTGCCTTAAAATAGACAAGCCAGTGGGAATCAGTTCTATGGACGCCACGCCACTGCGACCGTAACATTAGAAATTAAATTGCAATCCACTTAGATATTTTAAGACCTGCGCGAAGCTTTAAAACTGAAAGGGAATAATTATTCCGCCATCTCCAGTCGCTGCGGGTCCCCTTAGTTGATTAATTTGGGTGCACTGAAATAGTTCCATTCATCGCCTGAGTTATCGCCGGTCTCATTGAAATGGATTATTTTAAGTCTCCAATTTATTTGATGGCAGTGGAAGTTGGACTATGACGTATTGGCATTGTAGTTGCTTGAGTTTTTATTTACAAATGTTCACGAAGTCCTTTCATCCTCGGAGTTTACCCTTTCTCAGTTTACTCTGACATGCGATCCCTTGAAAAATAATCTGAGAACGCATGCTGTGTTTTTTTGTGATGATGGATCCTCTTAAATTAATGTGATGTGTTTTGTAACTTGTGTGTATAATATTTATATATTATGTAGTATATTTTATTTTTTGTGTATTAGTTTGTCGTATTTATCTATTATGTGTAGTTCATTATTATATCCTTCATTATTTAAAATGTAGACATTTAGGACTATTTTAGGTTTCGATCGGTTCTTTTACTTTTTCTGTGTGTCTACTCTTGCTTAATACTTATGTCCTGTCTATCGTTCAAAGGTTAACTGGAAGAAATCCCTTTTAGGGATAAGTTCGCCTTTGTGCATGCGTGTTGTCCTGTATTCATCTTTTTCTTATGTTTTATGTACAATAAAGTGTTATACATACACTAGCTTCTGCCCGCGACTTCGTCTGCGTAGAATTATACATAAAAACCTTCCTCTTGAATCACTCTATCTATTAAAAAAAACCGCATCAAAATCCGTTTTGTAGTTTTGAAGATATAAGCATACATAGGGACATAGGGACAGAGAAAGCGACTTTGTTTTATACTATGTAGTGATGATACATACAATCTGTATAGTAAACACAAAGAGATACGAAATATGAATCATAAAAATGGTATTATTATTTAAATTAAAGATAATGAAAATTGAATACAATATTTTAAGTTTCTCGGTCTTCATTTCTGTAGTAAAGATATTGAATTAGACGCTATAATTTTTATTATGTTAGATCAGTATTTCGCCGGAGGTGCGGTTTGCTGAGAGTGCCAATTCATACAAAACTAAGGAACCTTGTGCTTTTGCCCTCGCCATGTTCCATTTTTACACCTTTTTATTTAAGCCGGAAGGAAAAGAAAACCGTTCCGCGAGATTAAACTTTCTTAAAACAATGACCCCGTTCGCGTCGGATTTCGTGCAGAATGATCTCAACGAAACATTGTAGTATTTTTGTTGAAACTTGCAAAAAGTAGTCCTTCCGCCCTAGTCATTGTTTATCTTTCCCAAACTGTTTGTCAGTCGCGCATTACAACGTGCAATAACCATTAATTATCCATCGACGGCACAGCACCAGCACCGGTGCACACCCACGGCCATAATTTCAAAACATTTTTGTATGGCATTTTGCGCGAGCTCTCCCATTCAGGGAGTGCAGTTCGGCGAGTCACGCCGCATTCAGGAGCGGCTGGTTGGTTAGCGCGGGTTGCGCCGCGTCACCCGCCGTGAATGGGCTCGCCGGAGTTAAGAGCCACTCAGGCAAATTTATTTGTACTACATTTTAAGGTCAGCCAAATAAAACATGAAAGGATTGCCGCGCTCCTGTCACGCCGCGGCCCGTCGTAGCTGTCACTCTACGTGGAAGTCGCATTTATCTGTCTTCATCCTCGGAGCAATAACTTTGAGGTTTAACGTCCTTTATCTCTGCCTTTGAACAAATTGCAAAAGGAGATTTCAGGGATGTCTGCCTTTCGGCGTACTTTCCGCTTAAGCTTTGACATTTCTTTCGACATTTTGTGATCGACGGCACTAGGTGTCACAGAAGCGCTTTCAGTAGCCGCCTCCGTGAGAGAAAAATACTACTTGGAGTTCAAAAGGGAAAGAAGTTTTGCTTGTGGAATCAGCGCTAGTTATTTATAAAGTTGGGGAGCCCCGAATCTAAACCGCAGCGAGTCTTTATATCGCGAGCTGGACAACTCGTGCAATACACGCCGCTGTATATCGTCCCCGGACCAACATCCGCGGGATTTAAAGCCGTCATTTGGCCGGCCCGCACCGGCGCGCCGCGGCGCTGCCTCCACTAACTTTTAGTGAAATTATGTGTCTCGTCTCGCAGTCACGACGCTCTGCGGAAAAAATAATTGCGCCATATTTCACGGGAGGGGCAGCCGCAGAGGGGCTGGGGCTGGGGGGGGGGGCGCTATTTCACGCTTCATTACAATAATGGACGAAATAAAGCGTCGTCGTGACGAGACCATGTGTCTTGTCGCCGCGCCGCGTTCGTTACACGCCCATGTGTTCAGGCTCTTTATGTCGCTTGTACCCTCCAGCCTCATTTTTCCTAAAGGTCATGCGAAATGGTTAAAGTTCACGCATTATTTAGGCGAAACACGAAAATTATGTGCCGGCACCGGATACTGCGAATCCAAAACATTTTATGATGTCTAAATATTTAATTTTCCGCTGTCGCTGAACCAAGTACCGCTAGTATTTAGGGCGACTTCGTTTAAGTTCCACGATATTTATGCAAATAAGATCGAGTCGAGGGAGTTAAGGCTGCCCTTTTGGTAATATTTATCGTAGTGTAGGAATCAAGTAAAGAGCTCGAATCTGGAGATTTTATGAGTAGCTAAGTTACGATTATGGTCCGTGTAGCGCGGCTCGAGCCCCTCTCGGGCTGCGGCGCGCCGAGCACACAAAGTAATTAAAACTCCCAAGATAATGCGGAATAAAGCTGGAACGAGCTCTACAAAAATCCAGCCTTTTGTTCGGCGCACAAATGGCGGCGCATCCGGGCGCGGCGCTAAAATGAAGGTAGACGGAGCTGGGCAGCGGCAGCGGGCAGCGGGCAGCGGCCGGCGGGCTGGAGGCGCCGCGGCTGAAACATTCACAACCGCTGCCCGCATTATTTGCTCGTCTAAATAATATAAGGATCCGTGCGGAACTGGAACCGAAGAGGCCTCCCCCGCCGCGCCCCGCGCCCCGCGCCCCTCCCCGCGCCCTACATCGCAACAATACGGCGATATTGTTCGTCCGCCGAACGGTAAAGAATTGTTTATGGCTTACGTGCTCACCGCACTGCTTACATACGAGCCACCGCAGTTTATTTTATTGCTAGTTTTGGCCTACGACTTTCCCCCGGATGGTTATTTATTTAGCTGCCTTCGTTTGTGCACGAACTTTATGTCGTGCACGAGCTTGTGTAGACAAAGGCAGATATCCAAATGACGGCTCATTCGGCGTCGTTTGCGTCAAACTGACACGCGGTGCGGGGAAACAAATCGGGGCACATTTGTTACATTTCTGGCGCAAATGTTTGTGTTCTTTTCATACTGAAAAAGACAATTTGGAATTCATCAATTGCTCTAGTTACTCAGTTAAAAAACACGCTAAAATTCCATCACAAAACTTGCCAAAGTCAATGCTCTGGAATACGAGTACAACATCAACTTACAAGCGGCCCGCGCGGCGCGAGCGCCTCTTGTGCTGCGCTCGTACCACCACTAATTAGGTGTCTTGCCAGTCATAAACTTGTTTTTGAACATAATTTTGCGTTGAAGAGAACGCGAGGTTTTTCACTGACCGACCTTGAACACATGAACAGGAAAACTTAGTACCTACTTAATAAAAATGGATCGCAAGATTGCTCGCACACCTAAAGAAATATATACAATTTCAATATTCTGTTCACGTTTCATACATACATACATATCCGTCTTTATCCCTTACGGAGTAGACAGAAGCTTAAGGTAACAAGACCTAAAGGCTACGTTTAGCATGATTGTGGGCGTATACCTATACGCAAAAGGAGAATCAAAATAGTGATGGGTTGCCGGCCGCATCGCCTATAACATGATTCCTAAGATTTACGCCTCTAACGCAGAAAATTATAATAAGAAAATACGGTATAAACTATCAAAAGTCTTATTCTTGTACTAAACCACATTGTGATAGGGCGTTGGCAATGCCAGCTTCAAGCACCTTGTACTTACCGTCACCCGTTTTGGAAACATTACACATGACACAATGATATATTTCAGCTGCAATATTATTGCAAAGCTTTGCACTCTGTAGGTAAAGGCGTGTGTAAGCGACGGAGATCGGAATGAACAAATGAGATCAATCGATGTTCTCGCTCGCGCGGCGCCGACTAATGAGTCGCGCAAACACTCACACAGCTGTTTGATTTGCCGGCGCGGTCAAGCGTGAAACGGGCATGGCTAGCGACCACACAAAGACGATCCTCAAAGGGTTTGACTCTCCATTTGATGATGCCACCAAGTTCTAAATGTTCTGGTTAAAGTTCCTTTATTTGGGGAACAGTCGCTGGCTCAGCATTACGCTGAGGTGTTAGACACCTGCAGCACTAATTTTCAGCCAGAACCGATTAACTTTTCATTATTACGTGTGAAGGAAAATAATTATAAATAATTGTTTTTTTTTCGCACCGAAATGTGAAACAAATTAAAATCCCGGTTAATTAACTCGTGAAACTTTAATCAAGCAACACAATTCCTACATTTCCTACGTATATTTTAATCTGTGCCGAAAAGCTCTGAGAATTAATAATTAATCCTTTAAAATGTCGATTGCGGGTGGTCGTGACGTCACAGGTAATCAGACAGCCAATCACAGGTGTCCGCTGCAGCGAGCTCGGGGGAGTTAGCGCTAAGTGAGACACGATCGTCAACACGCCGCGCGTGTAATGTTATTGTGCCATCAATCGGGAACAATGCAACCCGCCGAGGTCCCAAGTGTGAAGTAATCAATAGTCAATACATGCCTGTGTATATGCTTATGTTCTGTCAACAGTTATCTTGCTTTTACTGGCATACACTGTGTCTTCTGTGTCCGGAATACTTCAGAAAGTGATTGGGTTCGTTTGACTAAACGCTGTTGTAAATCGATTTCAGATTTTAGATACAAAATGTTTCTTTAACATTCGTGATGTTCAAAGTCTGCAGCGTGAACGTGGTGACTTAATTTTAAACCCAAAGTTATATAAAAAAGATTACAAGGGGTTCAAAAGGCACTAACCCGACCACCTGCTGGAATATTCCCAAATGATTCTGTAGTATATGGCAACACTCGCGGCTTTTGCCCTGTCATGGCGTCGGGAACATTGTACGATTGTCTTAAATAAACAATAACTCTAACACGAAATTAAGTGTATTTATTTAAACATAACATTGGCGACGAGGACGTTGAACACTACGGCGTGTTTAAAGCAAACAACCAAATTGACTAACAATTCATGAAAAGTAATTAATTAATTTACTTGTGAAGTGAAAGTGAGGTTAGTTTAACAACCGGCACAAATATTAAACATCGGAAATCAAAGTCAAAGTATGTCAGATGCTCAACTAACTGAAGATAAATTAATTTCATTAGTTAAAGAAGGTAAAAGAACTTATATTTACCGTTGCGGAAAAGACATCCTGATTAAAATACTTGAAGACGAAGGTTTAGAGTACCCACAGAATGCAACATTGGAGGCCCTAAGGAAGACCGTAAGCGACTATTACCAAGACAAGGCGGAAAAACAAAAGAATTCAGAACATACAGTAACGAACAAAATGGCGAATATCCACGAAATTAAACCATTTGATGGTGAAAATTGGGAAGTTTTTGAGCAACAATTAGAATCTTTAATTATCTTAAATGACATTCCAGAAGCAAAACAAGTACCGTTACTAATTACGAAACTTACCCCCAAAGTTTTTGAGACACTGCAATTTTTGTGTGAACCAATTAAACCCATCAAGTTATCCTTCGAAGCGCTTTCCAAAAAACTGCAAGATAAATACTCACATACACAAACACCACTATTGGATAAAGCAGAATTTAGAAAACGGAATCAATTACCTTCAGAATCCATTGAAGAATATGTTCTCAACTTGCGAAGATTAGCAAAGAAATGCCATTTTAAAGATGAAGATGAACAAATAAAGGAAAAATTGGTGGATGGAGTGTATTCCAAGTTAATCAAATTCGAATTAATGAAACAAGACTCGCAGGCAAATCTGGAAAAATTTATAAAATTAGCAAGAACAGTGGAAGCGGCCTACAAACATTCCAATGGTGAAAGTGAAACCAGTGGTATCTCATATTTAAAACCGAAGAAAGAAAAACAAAATTACAAGAAAATTACACAGAAATATACCAATAGTGTCAAGAACAAATGTTTTTGCTGTGGTAAGGATAATCATGTAAAGAAGGAATGCACTTTAAAAAGTAAATATTGTTCGGAATGTGGATTACAAGGTCATATATATAAAATGTGTCCAAAATCCAAATACAGGCAAACAAACGTGCTGGAAATGAAATCTGATGAACAAGAAGAAGATCAGGAATTGGACGGAGTAAAAAATTTATATGAAGAATATGACACATACTCATTTGACAGAGTAAGTAGAATACCACCGTATCTTGTTGAGTTAACGATTGGTGATTCAAAAAAAGTTCAGTTTGAAGTGGACACTGGTGCTGAAGTGTCTGTAATGCCTATTACATACAAAAATAAATATCTGAAACAGTATAAAATAGACAAATGCAAGGTAAAATTTCGTAATTTCGACCAAACAGTGTCGCAACCAATAGGTATTATTCATGATATTCCTGTAAAATATAATAATATAATAAAAAAATTGAGTATATTTATAACTAAAAGTTCCACACCATGTCTAATGGGACGAGATTGGTTAAATCAATTGAATATGTGGCCTCCGGCCTTTAGAGACATTTCTCATTTTAGCAAATCTAACACTGTGTTAAAAAATGTTTCAGATGCACAGCGACTGATTGAGGAAAAGTTTGCAGCAGTATTCAGCCCAGGGTGGGGTAAATTTAAAGGTGAAGCGATTACATTAAAATTAAAAGAAGATGCTAAACCAAAGTATCTTCCAGCGCGTCGGGTTCCTTATGCACTGCGTGATAAGGTAAAAAACGAAATTACTAGATTGCATCAAAATGGTCGTATAGAACCAATTGAGCAAAGCCAGTGGGGTACACCAGTGGTACCAATAATAAAACCCGATGGCACTGTAAGATTGTGTGGTGACTATAAAGTTACTTTAAATCCAAATTTGGAAATAGATCACTACCCCCTCCCACATGTTGAGGATATTTTTGAAATACTAAAACAGGGTGAATACTACTGCGAGCTTGACCTTAAAGAAGCTTATTTACAAGCTGCTTTAACAGAGGAAAGCCAAAATCTGACAACTATTGTAACGGAATTTGGTACTTTTAAGTATAAATACTTACCTTATGGGGTTAACACGGGGCCAGGTTCCTTTCAGAGATTAATGTGTAAAAAATTACAAGGAATACCTAATACTATTGTATTTATTGACAATATCTACATATCTGGCAAAAGTTTACAGGAAACATATGAAATCTTGGTGACTGTTCTTGAAAGATTAAAAGATTGTAATTTCAAACTAAAACCAGAAAAATGTAAAATGTTTACAAAGCATATTGATGTGTTTGGATTTAGGATCAACAAAAATGGAATGAGTATTGTAAAATCAAATATTGAACCATTGTTAAAGGCCCCCGTGCCTACGGATTTGACAATGTTAAAGTCATTTCTAGGAAAAATTAACTATTACTCTCGGTTTCTAAAGGATATGGCCTCAATCCTAAATCCTTTGTATGAATGTACTAAGGTGAATAAATTCAGTTGGACAGCGGAGTGTCAAAACTCATTTAACATAATAAAACGGAAATTAGCCTCTGCTGAAAATTTAAAACATTTTAATCCCAATCTTCCAATTATTGTTACATGTGATGCGTCAGATTGTGGGTTAGCAGCAATTTTATCGAACAGAGATGTAAATGGAACAGTAACACCAATAGCATATGTGAGTAAAAAACTAAATACCACAGAACAAAAATATGCAACCATAGATAAAGAAGCTATGGCCATTGTTTTCGGAATCACTAAGTTTTATAATTATATCTATGGGCGAGAATTTGAATTAGAAACTGATAGTTCAGCTTTGGTCAGAATTTTTGGACCAACAAAAGGCATTCCTAAAATGGCGGCCAAACGACTGCAACACTATGCTATATTCCTTTCAGCTTTTAAGTATAAAATAAGGCACATTAAAACTAGTCAAAATCCGGCAGACTATTTATCCAGATATCCCATGAATCAGATGAATAGTGATTGTAAATTACACAAAATATGTAGTGAAGATAACATAATGTATGAAATTCATGAAAACAGTTCCGAAATAGATAGTTTAAATTGGAAAACAATTCGAGAAGAAACAAAAATGGACCAACAATTAAATAAAGTTATTTATTATTGTACAAACGGTTGGCCTGATAAGAAATTACTAGCATCAGAATTATTACCATTTTATAATAGAAAAACAGAACTAAGTATTGACCAAGGGTGTTTGATGTGGGGATATAGAGTGATTATACCAAAAAAAAATCAAAAAGAGACTCTAAAAAGTTTACACAAATCACATTTCGGAATTGTTCGCATGAAAGAAATAGCTCGCTCTTACTTTTGGTGGCCAAATTTAAATTCTGAAATTGAAGACATTTCACAGTCATGTATTATTTGCTTATCCAATTACAATAATCCAATAAAATCACCCAAACCATGGCCAACTCCACCAGGTCCGTGGCATAGATTACATGCAGATTTTTTAGGTCCATTCTATAATAAAATGTACTTAGTAATCGTAGATAGTTATTCTAAATGGCCTGAAGTTTTTGAAATGTCAAATATGACAGCATCTAAAACAATTGATGTCTTTAAAAAGTTAAATTCCAGTTTCGGATATCCAGCACATCTAGTTACAGATAATCAAACGACATTTAGTAGCTCTGAATTTGAAAATTTTTGTAAGATAAATAACATTAAACACACATTTTCGCCGCCCTACCATCCCGCTACAAACGGGGCTGCTGAGCGATTTGTCCAAAGTTTTAAAGCCGCTATAACTAAAATTAAAGAAAGTGGGTGTAATATTAACTCAGCCATAAATCTGTTTCTGTTCGATTATAGAAGTACACCACAAAAGACAACTGGTATCACGCCAGCTCGGTTGATGTTTGGAAGGGAGCTTAGAAATAGATTCAGTATTTTAAGACCCCCACCCTTACTTCCAAAGCTGTCAGAGGAGCAGGAAGGGAGAGAGAAAGGCCATAGGAAAGTACAGTTTGTAATTGGACAAAAAGTCATGGTTCGGGACTATAGGAAGGGTAATAAACCGTGGACGACAGGTATAATAGTTTCCGAATCCATTCCAGATTTAACTTACTGGATTGATGTGCAAGGCTTGAAGTGGAAACGGCATATTGATCAGATGGTTAGGTGTAATGACGATATAAATAGTGCCTAGTTAGTGCAAGCTAAACTTGTATTATTTTGTTTATAGTATATAGTATCAGTGATACTTAGATAAGGCCACTATAACACTAGAGACTAGAGGTTAAGTTAGAAATTTTAAGTTAAGACTAGAATTGTCTAAGTTTAGTTAAGATTAGTCCGGGAGAGTGTAGTATATGGCAACACTCGCGGCTTTTGCCCTGTCATGGCGTCGGGAACATTGTACGATTGTCTTAAATAAACAATAACTCTAACACGAAATTAAGTGTATTTATTTAAACATAACAGATTCTTAGACGCTTTGCACGATAAAGACGAATCTGCAGGGATATCTTGGACGGCACATCTCACCGATTCTGCCCGAAGTCAAACTCTAAAGAGATTCAAACTGTTCTGTACCCATATTCCTGCGTAAAGCACAGCATGTTATGGTTACATTACCAGAAATGACAGTGACAACCATGAAAAGCAGATTACTACCAGGAAATTTCAATTCTCGTTACAACCGCACATGATGCTCTACACTCAAAAAAAACTGTTCACAAAACACTTTTGAAAGTGACCAAGCCCCGCAGTAATGAGAAAACCAATGCAAGAAGGAAAAAAACAGTAAAGATATCAAGACAAGAATTGCAATTTAATTATCCGAGTCCGAGATTAAAAAGTTTACATCAAAGTGTAATACAATTATTGACACAGTACTTAATGCCGGCGTGAAAAGTGAATGCCCTCCTTTGTTTTGTCTCTTCATTTTCACATTCTAGCTTAATTTATAGTTTCTTAGAATGTATCGTTTGATAATGCGCCTGTCTTCCCTGACGTTTATTTTAGTGGACGACGTAAATTATACCCTCGCGGTCTGGGGGCGTGCAGGTGTCAAGGGTGTCGACCCGAAGCGGGGTTTATTAATAAGTAGCGCTTAGCTCAGGACAGCCGGAGCCGCACGAGCATCCCCGTGACAAAGAGCACTGCGATGGCGCTCCATGAGCTCTTCTATCGCACGAAGGGGCCCATCTAATGCGGACTGTTCACTACAACGGATCACCCACAGAAAACCTGAAACATTTCGCTCGGAATCAAGAGTAGAATCATGTCAATCAATGCAGGTTGTTTTTTATCGTGGCCAGTATCAGTTTGGCAGTAACACACAGATTTAATGAAAAAACAACTTATATTCAGAATAATATAAATCTATTGGGGCGTCTGAGGCTTTCAGTAAGTTGTAGAACCTATGTAGCGCCTATGTGCATGGCGCTTTTTTGTACAAAAAAAAACCTTTTTTTTTACGATACTTTTTTACTCTACTTACACTGTCATATCCCTCCTACGTATTCAAGTTCATGTGTCAACGAAATTTCAAGTCGATCTAACCACTACAAATAGGTCAATTTGACGCGCAAGACATGAACCACATAAACTTAACTTTCATATATATATTCCAAAAAACATTTACCTTGCTACTCCGCTATTTAAGAACCGGAAGGTATTTAAGTATGTAGCGGAGTAGCAAAGTAAATGTTTTTTGTTCAAGATAAGAGTTTGTAATAATACCATTGACGCAATTGAATACGATTCGTAAGTTCCTTAAAACTGTATCGTCAATTATTTAGTTATTTGCCGACGGAACCTGCATAATCCTTTAAACGACAGAAAGAGCGAAAGCGTTTCTTCCAAAGATATTCCGAGAACCGGTAGACATTTTAGTGTTGATATTTGTGACTGCGTTTAAACTTGTACAATACTCCTTTTGTGATATCGAATCTTTAAGGTATATCTTAAACCCTCCAGGCTGGCAACGCATCTGCAGTGCATGAACCGAGACCAATCTTAAATATGTACCTTGCTGCTCGCGACCACACGGAGTAGGTGTGTTATTTTGGTTCATGGACAATTCTTAATCCACAGGGGTAGCTGTTGAGACGCCACGGCCTTACCCAAACACCGGGCTGACTGAAGGGCGCTGCGGCTTAGCCGACCCTTTGCTTGTATCCATCATTCTCGATCACCTGGCAGCTACTAGGGCCCGCTGAAACGAGCTGACTTTTACAAATAATATTACTTTAATATCACCGTGTTTCAAATATTCCTTTTACGTCTTTTTGAAGCACAACGTAACAAGGTATAAAAGCCACATTTGCCATGATTGTGGGCGTATAGGTAGGTGGGTAGAGAAATCAAAATAGTGAGTTGCTACCCACATCGCCTATGACATGATTCCTAAGATTTTTTGCAAAATCATTTTAAAAACCGAATGGGGGCCCATTTATTTAACCACATCAGAGTATTTGTAGTTGGACATATATTACGCTGTCTCACATACTCATTTATAAATGTCCCTAACCTCTCGGATTATGCAAAATCATGCAACCGTATTATGTACAGTTGTGGTACAGAATGAATCCTCCTTTTCTGAGCCGCTAGTTATACTTGTTAGTCTTTTGCGACAGTCCTGTGGTGCCTCTGTGGTCGTAGCAGGTCGTAGCTACGGCCTTAAGTTTTTATCTGTGCACATATCATTAGTGCTCTAAAATGCGTCCAGAAACCGTAGGAAAAGATTAGCATTGTTACACCCTGAAAGTAATCTATAGTGTAATAACATTATACTACAGATTTTACCTACTACCACAGACAAGATAGTACTTCCATAAATCATGTCTTTATCCCTTACGGGGTAAGACAGAACCTAGTATAATTGCTTGTAATAATGCTTGTCATTTCTCTACTGCTTCTGAACCCATCTTACACTACTTATGATATGTGTGTAGATAAAGTAATAGGCCTTAAAACACTCGCGTGATCATATTTTGACACTCGCCAAAGCTCGTTTCCAAAACCACACTGGTGTTTTAAAGACCGTTATTATGTAACGGTTGGATAAAATACTAGAGTTGACAGCAGCTTTACGAGTGATTTAAGCGATCTGTGCAAATGCCAGCGCCCGCCGCGATGTTTACTTTATTTTCTTCAGCTCTATGAAACTGAATATATGAAAGAACATTCTATGACCAAAAAAAAACAAAGTTAACTATTTTAGTGACCCAGGTTTATTCGTGAAGTGCATGTAGGATGTGGGCTGCGTTTGGGTCTAATCGCATAGGTGTGAATAATTACTAGAAAGTGAAACGGAATCTTCGTAAATTCACAGCATTTGAAGTTGACGAGGACGTTCGGATATCGGCAGTTCAAAGGCATCAAATTGACTAGTTCTAGGTTCAGAGTTACCTTTAAAATAGCTAAATATTTAACAAGCGTCCCAGCGGTAGAGCGTCCGATCCTTAGTTTCTGGGTTACTGCAAAGTTATTCCTTTCAACAGCGAAAATGTTTAATTCAAGTACGTAATTCGCGAAACCGTTTTCTGTGGCTAACTTTAAAATCTTGTGAGTGGTGCCGTACGGTTGCGTGCCGGAATCGGAAGCGTTCCGTCCGGCGCCTTCCGCCCCCCCTCGCCCTCCCCGTGGCGCCCGCGCCGGATGCCGCCGTCGTCTTTAGCGGCGATTGGGATGCCGCGGATGTTTGCAGAAGCTTGAATTTTCAGCCGACACTCCGCTGCGATTCGGCTCGACTAAAAAAAGGGTGAAGAATTCCAGTTAGCTGTGCCTTAAACACACTTTCTGAATTTGATTTCGTAAACGTTGAGACATTTTTATTCTGATTACAATGCACAGCTCATTTTCATTTGATAACTTTCAGCGCCATGTTCATGATATCAGACGAAGATAACCTAATAAACTAACTCATGTTTTTATAACACGTCGCAAATATCAACGGCGTTACCTTGTAACAATGCTGAAAGTTATAATTTGATTACAAATGTAAATGCCGTCCCGCAACACCAACACGATTTCCATAAATTATAACCTCTTCAGCGCCGCAACAATATAATGAGTGTCGTGCCCGCGCCGACACATGTCGCGTCGAGCACGGCCACTGGCCGGCGTGTCCGACCAGTCATTACGAGTGCGAAGTGCCCGCGCATCACGAAGTGGACACGATGTAACGCAAGTGACAAAATTTGTAGTCGGTGTAGCAACAAGGTAATTTTAAATATTTTATTGAATCAGGCGCGGGGCTTATACATACACATATCACGTCTTTATCCCTTACGGGGTAGACAGAGCCTAAGGTAACAAAACCTTAAGGCCACGTTTAGCATGATTAAGGGCGTATATCTGGAAAGGGAAATCAAAATAGTGATGGGTTGCTAGCCGCATCGCCTATAACATGATTCCTATGATTTTTGCCCATTCCCTCGGTGGGCTTTTACCATCTGCGCGGGTAGAGAAGCAACTGGTACATTATATGTTTTTTCTTTACTTCCAGACCAGCATGGTAGAAAATACATTAACCCTGCTACTCCTCCGCTACCATAGGTGCAAGACGGCTCTACCGATACGAAATATCTATGTTTACATGCAAACTCCTCCTCAGCATCCATAGAACTCACACATAATTATTATATCAAACAAAAAAAATACCTACCACCTACGCCACACAAAAACGTTTACGTGTTTCAAATCCTAAATATTGTGTCAACTTTCCTTGTAATAACCTGCAAATATTTTGCTTGAATTATTGTAAGTACCATTCCTTGTTGTCCTGGGCTTGTTCAATACGGCCCGGTAGCGTCACGCAGCAATACGGCCCGGTAACGAAGTGGACAGCGCGCGCCATTTTTTATTCAGCCCGCCGCGAGCGACGCCGCCGCTCATCACTAATGCAGGCTTCGTCTGAGATACGAGCTCGAGAACTTGCTGAAATGTGTAAAATATGATTGATTTAAAACGGTACTGGCTACAGAACCATTCAGAGTACTGTCATAAGCTATACAACATCTTTAAAAGAAGTTTTCATAGTACATTAATGTCTAATGTCTCAGATCGCAGGGACTTGTCGCACGAGCTTGAGGCGAGGGTGATAAACATGTGACCGCCCGAGGTGTGTACACAATTTCACCTCTTCCCCAAGCTAGGACGACAGTTAGGAAAACACAATGTAATATAATGCGTTCCCGACTACAAATGCGTTTGAATATACCCATGTCTTTTATTTGTTATTTTATGCCCCTTTTGTGTAACCTTACCCTCTATTGCTTCTCTAATAAACTACACAAAATATTTTAGCCAGCTCTTTAAAGCGATTATAATGTTACTTTGAAATTGTGAGCTAGCGATACCGCCTTTGTCATGCTTTGAATTATAAATATATACTCAACGCGTTTGTAGTACGAAAACATCTTCTTTTCAAAGGTGAACTTTTAATCAGCGCATCGCAAGGTCGGTGCAAATCGATGGTGTTTGTGCATGTGTGTGTGCTGGGGTAATGGGGCATTATGCACCGCCCCGGCTGCGCACTCCGCGGTGCTCATTACCGTTAACTGCCGCCCCGCACTATCTGGCCGCATCATGCCTTGGTCGGAGCAGTCCTTGCTGTTGCTACAAACACGGCTATTACTTTGTAGTACTTTTTTGTACTACTTTCTCGAATACTCCGTAATGATACAACTGGCTACGCATTAAAATTGCTTAATTGAGTTTGAGCACAAACACTTTTAAACGGTTTCTATAAAAAAATATTGCATTAAAATTGTATCGATGTTGATATACATTTAATGTAAATATGTGTGCTTCACCGGTTTAGACGCTGGATTACTTATTATAACAGCCTTAGCCTTCCGTTTAGACTATTTTAATACGGAAACTTTAAAAAAATGTTTTTTCTGGAAATGGTAACGCTAGAACTCAACTTAATTACTAACTAGTCATTCTAAACATAATTGCTTAGATTAGATTAGATTAGATTATTGATTCATCCAATAAAAATTACATACATCATAAATTGTTCTTAATTAATTGATTCTTTAGCTTTCATGTTGGCCTGGGAGTAAAGAAAAAACATAGAATTTACCAGTTGCTTCTCTTCCTGCGCAGATGGGAAAAGTCTATCGAGGGAATGGGCGAAAGTCTTAGGAATCATGTTACAGGCAATGCAGCTAGCAATCCATCACTATTTTAATTTCCTTTTCCACCTATACGCCCTTAATCATGCTAAACGTGGCCTGAAGGTTTTGTTCCCTTAGGCTCTGTCTACCCCGTAAGGAATAAAGACGTGATATATGTATGTATGTATTAGACTTGCGCCTTGTAGCCTTTAACTAGCTTCAACTTACTTGTCATAAATCGATTAGGTGAATCGTCTTTTCTAAATAAAATTATATATACTCCAAACAGAACAGAAAGAAAAATCATAAAGTAAATCTGCGGTTCGGAATTGAACCCACTTCCTGATCATTCCGTGAGGCGAGCTTCCATTAGAAGTTGATTAATTTCTGATGCCGACTGTACCACTAACTACTTAAGTATTCTGATGTTTCTCTGTTCAATTTTCAAGTTTATTCGGTAAAGCGCTCAAATAATTCGAGAACCAATTTTTCCGATAAAAAATCTTCTCTATCGTATTGCGTAACTGTAAAGATGCAATGTCATTGGACAACAAACCTAAACACGCCCGCGACTCCCACGCACAATAACTGGAGTAAACTCAAACATAACATTTCATTTTTAATGCGGTGCCACGTACGCTAACGGCGGCAATGGCAGGTGTTTATCCCTCATCTTGTTCCTTATAAGGGACCCCCCCCCCCCCCCCCCCCCGCTTTACTCCACGCGTCTTATTTGAATATTACTCTCGTTTGTAATATCGGTTTATTATCTCAGTATAATTCTAACACTTAACACAGTACACAGAGATGACACGCTTTTGCTAAAGCCACACGAGAAAATTTATAAACTTTATTGCCGCTCCTACATTACTTCGAGTTTCGAGTGTCAAATAATGACGTTTGGTTGGCGAGGGAGGGGGTGAGGTAGTTACTTGAAGTAATAAGGAAGTATAAGTAGTGAAGGAGCGGCATGCCCGAATGAACTAAAAAAATACAACCGAATTGAGAACCTCCTCTTCTTTCTGAAGTCGATAAAAAAATAAGGGACGTCGTTTATATTGTATTTATTTTTTTTAACTTACCAATATAAAATGACCTGACACTACCTACATTTTGCTTAGGAGTAGCACTTGTACGAAAGCTGAACGGAACTTGTGCGGAACCTTCGGTGCGCGAGTCCCACTTGCACTTGACCGGTTTTAGACTACACATATATACGAATAACAATTCCGAAGAAAGTATAGTTCGAAGACTATTCCATATTTCCATTTTGTTCATCTTTGGCAGCTTACTGTCGCCAAGCTGTGTGCTGTACCAAGCAACCGTGTAATATTTCAGAGTTGTAAGAAATATGTTAGGCCGCGGCGTTGCGCGTGCTGAATAAATTGCCGCGGGGGGATGACACGTGACGGGGAAGCTGTGTGCTGCCAGTCGCGCAGGGTGTTGGGGCAATAATGCAGTACAATACAGATATTCTTCAACGACTTACACAAATCAGTACTGTACAAGGTGGTCCTATCTGTCAAGAACGACCTCTACCAGATAACTATTTGGCAATGGAATCTGAACAAGGTTTTAGTGAGATGGAGGAAACAAGCAGAAGAAATACCAAAAAAGCGGATGTAATTGCTTCGAGTTCCGAAAATACCAATTTAAGGGAAAAATGTCATTTCAACAAGTCGATAGCCAAAAATAACACTCCAATGTCCCTGTGATTGCTTCGACTTGTACAACTAAATATTTAATGCATGTCCTCTGTCTCACTCGCTCATTACTGCGTGGTCGGGTGTAATTTGTACCCATTATCCAACTCGAAACTCACGAACCCTGAACCATGTAGGTACCAAAAGCTTGGCATTGAAATACATCATTTACATCCACCTGTACAGGAAAAAGAAACGCCATTTGCATCCGTAACGTCGTGACGGAAAATGCGCTCAATTATGAAAGCACCAAAATCAGATCAGTAAAAAGCGATTCCTGTTTACATCCCGAAGTAATCGGCCTCTCGGAGGAAATCAGGGTTTCTCCGAATTCCAGTCGGGAGCGGTCGGGAGCGGTCGGGAGCGGTCGGGAGCTCGCAGCCGGTAATGAAGGGATTCTTATAAGTAAAGGTGCTTGACCGACAATATCGTGTTACCTACCGTAAATAATACATGTTATGATACAAAGCTCTCCATAATACATACGCTAAGTGTTATGGATGTTTTCCAATACGGGCATAACAAGGTTTATTGTTTCAGAATAGGCCACAATTCTGACTAATGTTCCGTATCAAAAGAGTGGTATGAAAACGGGGGCATAAGGGGGGCATAGCATGTACATACAATGCTTGTCTGTCAGCAGTCTGTTCGTAGAGCTTATTCTCATACCATCCGTGTTAAGATGTCATCCCTGATTGTCAATAGGTACAACTACATCGAGATAATGGCTTGAATTTCGTCGGAAACGTGTCCAATAGATTAGATACAAACCATGAAGCATCAAAAACTATAAAACCGTCAACTTTTAAGACAGGAAAATTACTTTTACGTTTCCTTTGCTTAAGAGAAAAAGCTCATGCCTTCAAATGTGTACCGCCTCCATTTCCCTCTGGAACAATGTCGCCTACGTTCGTGTCGCGCTCATGTCTCGGAGCGTCCATTGAATTAGCGTGGGTGAGCCCGGGCTGTGGGATCCCGGGATCTGGCCGATTAGGGCCGAGACTAGCGCCGGGATGCCCGGTTTATGCCCGGGGTAAGCCCGGCCGACAGCCCTGATTAATAGACAAGCTTTTGTGCAAACTGACAAACAGAGATGCTAATTAACTAATGCGGCGCGTCTGAGGCGGCGGAGGTGACCGTCGGTTATTAATTTGTTTTGATGATTGTTCTCTTGGCCGCTATCGTTAACGCGCGGTGTGGCTTGCTAGTACAGTCAAGGGCAAAGATATATATGCAAGTAATGTGAAAGAAAATAAGTAATCATATAAAGTTAAAAAGATATATACTCATTCAAATGGGAATTAATATGCAAACTACACTGGCAACATAAATATGTACCTGGCAAGTCCAAAAACTTGTATACAATCAAAATTCCATTATTAGTATCCTGCAAATAATGCAAAATATTATAGTCATACTTATGTAATTAAATATAGATTCAGTAATTGCCACAAAAATATGTATACAAAATGTAATCTGCGAATATCAACTTTACGGCCTAGTCACACGAAACAAATTTGTAAAGTATGTTTTGACAATTCACGAAAACAGTACAGACTTGTCATTGCATATGTTTGTCGCATGTTTTGACCTGTCACCACGACGTTATCAATCGGCATGTTTAATAGATTTTACAGATTCAAATTTCGTTGATTTTGATTGAAGATGAAAACGCTAGGTAAATTCAGGGACAACTCAAGAAGGCTTGTGTTATGGGTATCTACTAGTTACGAGTAGATGACGATATACATACCTATAACATAGAATGTACGTATGTATGTATGTATGTGTGAATGTATGTATGTATAAGAAAAACATAGAATGTACCAGTTGCTTCTCGTCCCGCGTAGATGGTAAAAGTCCATCGAGGGAATGGGCGAAATTCTTTGGAATCATGTTATAGGCGATGCGGCTAGCAACCCATCACTATTTTGATTAATTTTTCCACCTACACGCCTACAATCATGCTAAACGTGGCCTTAAGGTTTTGTTTCCTCAGGCTCTGTCTACCCCGTAAGGGATAAAGACGTGATATATGTATATCGTATGTATGTATGTATGTAGAACATCCATGACCCAAGCACAAATATTCAAGTTGATCACACAAACATTACCCTGGCCGGGTCTCGACCCCGGGACCTTCGACTCAGAAAGCGGTTGCTTCACCACTGAGCCATCCGTGTCGTCAATATCAAATCATACAGTAATTGGCGATTTACGCTATTTTCAATTTTTTTTTTACTTCATCACCATCATCATCATCATCATTTCAGCCATTACAAGTCCACTTTTTTACTTAATAAAAGGCAAAGTATACTTAAAATAACTGTATAATAAAGAAAACCACTCCTTAAACTTAAGACCAAGTGATTAGAGAGTAATATTTTCTATAGTACGTTATTATTAACATGTTTAATATTTCTTACCGTGATGCCTAATTCGTCAGCAGAGCTATATCAAGCACGGATATACCTTCCTCGCATAAGGCAACAATCCTATGTTTTAAATGATCGCTTAAACGATACATTTTCTCCTTCAAAATTAATGAAAAGCCGCCAGATAAACCATAAGAAACGGTAAGTCAAATGGAATTAAAAAATCCAAAAGTGACACATGACACATGCACATACATATGCACAAATCACGTCTTTATCCCTTACGGGGTAGACAGAGTCTATGGTAACAGGTACCTACAACCTACAGGCCACATTTAGCAAGATTCTGGGCACATGACATGATTTAAAATAAATAGAGTAATGATCAGTTAAAGAGTTTGGAATAGCAGTTGTTGTATACGACTTGAAGCTTCAAGTGGTTGGCTGATTACATTAAGATTACAGAGTTCGATGTTACGCAAATACGTTCATAAGCTCCTGACAATAGAGTTGTGTTAATAGAATTTTGGATTGTTTACATATTTTTGGTTATCATATTAGATACATAATTAATGGTTAAATAGTGTATACATATTTTTGAACTTTACGGTGTTTCTAAGTTTATGGCCTAATACATGAGGACATAATATTGCAAATGTTGTATACATAGTTATCTCTCAAATCATGTATACTAATTTATGTACTTTTGTATGTTGCCAAATTTATGACCATTTAGATGACCATGCTTTTTGACACTCAGTGGTGTTTACATATCTTTGCCCTTGACTGTACATACATACATACCCTCACACCTCTTTCCCATAGGGGTAGGTAGAGACTACTTTGTTCCACTTGCTACTGCTCTTTCGTTTCATCCACATTCGTCAATCTCTTCATACATACTCGTCGGTTTCGGGTACTGCTGACCTTTTTTTGTATTCTAAAATCGTCTGAACAGAAAAGTAATAACACCTGCATTATTCAGTTCAATCCTTCATAAATTCATTGAGCCAACGTGATACGTCATTATTATGGATATTGTTGTCTTCCTGGTGTAAGAACTGTTACTAGAATCACTTGGCCGACTACACTTTGTAATGAAGTTCGTTCGACATTTCTACTCATGTAATGTTGCATAATCTGCAGACACGGGCTATGGCTAGGGTATTTCTAAATATTAACTTCAGTACAAGTTATTTTTAGTATTAATGCCGTTTGTATTTGCTGGTCCTAAACAACGCGTCCGACAAAAAAGGTCCCCGAGCAAATACGCGGCTACGTATACTGTTTATTCACCAATAACTAGACCCAGATTCTGGCGTACGTAAGGATAAGGGCGTAGTGTTATGCTATTTTTTGTATGACTCGTTGTCTTTTAGCTTAAAGTTTCATGAAGCCCTAGCGCAATCTTGAAGATAACTTAAAATTTTATCAATTCATAATAGTGACAGTTTATATGAGATCTCGTTTGTGTGTTTACTAAATTTTGGGCACGTTGAAATTTGGATTTCAAATAGGCATGCTTTTTTTGTATCCCGATATTCCCAAGGGATCGAAAATTACGCATACAAAATCATGTTATCTCATCCCCTAAGAGTGACATGAAATTGGACCCAGGTGTTTTTCCTGCTACATATTTACGATGAATTTTATGCGTAAAATCGTCTGTAGCGATAGTAGTTAACCTCGAAGGTCTTTGGCAACTCACGGGGAATATTCTGAGCTCAGAGTCAGACATAAAACGAATATTAAGAAGTCATACAGAGTGCACCACACTGGTACAGGAAACCGCTTTCGAGGGACTGCCTGCAAGTAATAAAAAACTGTCACTTACAAACACCTTAATTTGGACAAAGCGAGGCAGTTACAGAAATCGTTAATAATTAATAATATCCAATTGTTCTATCAATTTCTTAATCACACGAACAAAATAAAGTGCTCTCAAAGCTTAAAAAACCATTAATCACAAGACACGTGACATTTTTATTGCCCCAGTTCTCGCTCGCGCCGCAGCCGACAGCGCCCCGCGGCCCGCGGCCCGGCGCAGCTCCTGCCGTCTCATTGTTTTACACAACTTACTGTTATAACTCATAACGCAAGTTTCCCTACACGAGTTGCAGTCGCGATACAGTAGTTGGCACAAACATCGCGCAACTTGCTGTATCGCAGATAGCGGGGGAACTTCCTAGCGGCTTCGAGCCTGTGTGCGCGGCTGCCGTCTTTAGCGCACTCGTACAGTTCAAGCGAGATGGAAATGCTATGAATATTATTAATGTTTTTGCGGACGGTGTGCATTGCGTGCTCCGCGGCGGTATAAAACATAGTTGTTAATAGCGAGGGCGCAATAAACATGGTAATTATATTGCCTGCAGGCCGCGTGCAGCCTTACGAGGGTTTTATCAATGAGTTAATGTTTTCGACTTAGCGTTGTTTTGGGGAGCACTTAACCTGCGAACGGGCACTTCGTGTAGTTATTTTACGACTTCTGTTCCGAACGCCCACTCGCTTTTGTTTTATTTTCCAAATTGTGGTCGACGTACTCGTGATTGAGCAATTAATAGTGTTGCAGTATGATCGTAAACATGAAACCAAAAAAAGCTCCCGACATATAGAGAATCCTTTATAGAAACCGGCTAGTATCATGAGTTAGGTACCAAAAGTTTCTTAAATTTCATTTAGCGTGAGTCGGACCAAGTTATTTAAACGAGTTAAACTATAACCGACGAGTTCGACACGATATTTCATAGGTTTCCTGTCACAAATCGTTGGTTACGGTTAGCGTTGTTGCTTAGCGACTTGGTGCAACTCACGCTTAGACGTTTTTAAGTTACAGTAAATATACTGTATTTACCGCTGATTCCTTTTTCCAGCTGGGCTCGTGCCAAAACATAGGTCTTCCCAACTTTTACACCGAACAACTATACGAGTAGGTAAGATTTAAACTTTAAACAGTTTGCTACTTTGAAATACTTAATAATTAACTGATTTCCCTTCCATGCTGGTCTAGGAGCCAAAAAAAAACATAGAATGTACCAGTTGTTGCTTCTCTTCCCACGCAGATGGTAAAAGCCCAAATGGCGAAAATCTTAGGAATCATGTTTTAGGCGATGCGGCTAGCAACCCATCACTATTTTGATTCCCTTTTCCACCTGCGCCCACAGTCATGCTAAACGTAGCCTTTAGGTCTCGTTACCATAGGCTCTATCTCCCGTAAGGGATAAAGACGTGATTTATATAGGTACGTAAAACTGCGAGGCCTTTTGAATGTCGTTTATTGGAAGTGTAAATAAACAGCAGGTCGGCCGGCGCCGCCGCCGCGGGCCCCGACTCGATTAGCGGCCGGCGGCGTCGCGGCTGCCGCTAAATAAGTTAAAAATGCACCCGCGCTCTGAAATATTACGAAAAAATTGTAGTAATTTTGATAGAGTTATAAACTCCACATTTTAATTCGATAAACCGCTGGAAATTGTGATTTTTACATAGAGTCGTGGCTCAGATAAATGAGGACCGTCATTGTGTACCCACTGGTCTTAAACCGCAATAAAATAGGAATGGAACTGACAGTTATTCAATATTTTATAAGCCCTATGGCGCAACATAGTAATACCTTAAAATAACTTGCCATGTATATCCACATTTTCTTTACCTACGAGTATGTTGAACGCTTTCGTTTTTTTTGAACTTATAAAACTTAGGCCGTACATGAACTTTTGTTTTTTAACTTGCCCAAAGTATTTGTTTGAAATAATTGTGTACTGTTTCTTTTATATTCTTTTTGTACTGCTTCTTTAATTTCAGATTTAGTTAGGCCACGTTCCAAGAAATAGATACCAAGATGCTCGCTGTGTTTGCCGGTTGTTGGGCTATCGCTCTGTTGTTATTATTAACACATTTACATATTGTTACTTTTATAGTATTGTATCTGTTGACTAGCCTAAATACATAGTTAAAGTGTATTAAACGACAGCTGTTGATTCTAAACGCTGTCTAGTAACACATAGACACAGTAATAATTTTTGAGAAACACGCGGCGGGGTCTTAATTTTATAATATGTGCTGATGTGTCGAGGTTCTATTGAAATAACTACAAACATAACGCTTCGTACATACATAAACAACGGCGCGTGACTCGGAGCGCCGACGCCAATCATTCATCTTACGATATGTTATCTATTAATCGCACCATCCACACGCGACCCTCTAAACTTCGTGCCATACAATTATTTAAGCACACTATGCTAATAAAATTACCCCTGAATACAGTCGACATCAGATACTTCGGGATAAAAAATATTTACCTTGCCATTCCGTTACTACAAGTACAACAACAAATTGGCTGTCTTGCACGCGTATAAGCCTAGCAAAACGAAAACGAACAAGAAAAAAAAACAAAATGATTTCATTGGTGGTTGTATAGAGCTATGTAACTTCATGCTAAATCTTGAGTTTCTAGCGCCCCCACTGGTTTTGATTCCACGGCAATTTGTACTGTAACGCGATTGACAGTTTTGTTACTATATATCTTCTTCTGAGTCGCTTTCTTTTCGCTGGCGACTGGGACTCCGCTTCGGCTAGTCAGCGGCTGTCATCGGTTACGCTCGGCCCTGATTGGTTGGTTGACCTGATAATTATAATGATAGTTAGTGTACAAAAGTACAAAATTACAAGAATTGACTGTTAAAATAAATAATAAACCAGCTGGGACAAGGCCTCCTGCTGACCTACTTCAAAGGTAGAAAGCTGTTAGTTATTTGACAGTGTACACTTTGGGTGGTACTTCTTATGGAATGACAATAAATTTATATTTACCAAATATTTTGAAGTCAGACTTTGCAACAATTTTGTGTTATCATCATCATCATCACTTCACTACATAGTATAAAACAAAGTCGCTTTCTCTGTCCCTATGTCCCTATGTCCCAATGTATGCGTATATCTTCAAAACTACACAACGGATTTTGATGCGGTTTTTTTTAATAGATAGAGTGATTCAAGAGGAAGGTTTTTATGTATAATTCTACGCAGACAAAGTCGCGGGCAGAAGCTAGTAACGAGATATGTCTTTTAAGGCTTTTTTCAGGATGGTAATCATTTTCATGATATCGTTCAGGGGCCTTGCTATGACGTCTTAATGCTATTCAATTCCGATTCTTCACATTTTTGTCACTTCTAGTATGGATCTGACAGCGATCGATCCAACTTCGGTTCGGAATTGAATCGCATAAAGACGTCATGGTAAGGCTGCTCCTGATCCTAACAGGCAAGAAAATCTTTCCCATCATTGTCCGGCGCGTGTCCTGCCTGTTCCCGCGCCGCCCCGCACCTCCCCGCACCTCCCCGCGCCGCGCGCGTCGTAAACGCGCCTCGTAAACCCCGGAGTCATAATTACTATGCACTTAATGAAATGACCTTTTTTATGACTATAATCTAATTTCGTAATTAATCTAGTTTTTTAAGACCTTAACATAAAACCTTGTTTATATTGCCGCGATACCTCTAAAAATGTTGTGTACCTCGCTTGTTTTCTGCGGGGAACAAAATGTTACAAAAATAAATTGCATGTTGTATTTATTTCAAACGACTTGCTTTCATTGTCATTTTTGCCTTGATTGTTTTAATTTTGGTTGATGAGAAATACTAAGTCAATTGCAAGGTTGCTATTCCCATTCACAAATCAAGTTTATTGACCTCGTACCCAGGTTACCGCATTTTAAGTATAATTTTACAACTTCTAAAAATTTGATGAAGTAATTTGTTCATGCAGCGTAAATATTGCACGTACAAATATTTCCCTTATTAGACACCCTGTGGTTGTTAAACTTTATTAAAAATATACGTTTATTTAATAAGAAACCTTAGCTCCCTCTGATAAAATCGATTTCGCCTCACGTCACATTTTTACGACATTATAAATGTTCAAATAAAATGGCGTGGCTATTCCCGTTCCTGCCTTACGCGGCGGTTATAAGAGTAATTTTGCATTGAAGGTTGTTTTTACGATCTTGGAACAATGTCCACGTCGCGGCCAGTCGTAAAAACGCGCAGCTAGCGGCGAGCGGCTAGCGGCGAGCGTCGAGCGGCTAGCAGCGAGCGACGAGCGGCTAGCGGCGAGCGACGAGCGGCTAGCGGCGACCTCGCACGCAGCGGTCACGTGATCGTAATTGCGATCTCATCACGCGCTGTTAATTACGGTGTCGTAAGCGATCCCCGCGGCTCCCGCGAGCAGCTCGCTAACGCATGTGTTAATACAGTTAATTCGATGAGCAAGTCCATTTTAATGGCAAACGTAATAGGTACCGAGTGTGCTAAAGTATGAGAAATGTAATAAATTCTCCTCTAGGGAACGTTGATGAACCCGATGTAAATACACCCTGATCACAACAAAGCCGCGATTTTCTCAAAATTACGGCGCGTTCTTTATTTTCGTCCCGGAAAAATACAAGTTGGAAGTAGGGCTCTGATTATTGAAAGCACTCGAAAGTAGAGAGTAAAAGAAAATCACGTCTTTATCCCTTACGGGGTAAACATAACCTAAGGTAACAAGACCCAATTGCCAAGTTTAGCATGATTGTGTGAAAAGGGGAATCAAAATAGTGTAGGTAGGTTGCTAGCCGCATCGCAACATTGATTTTCACCCATTCCGTCGATGGGCTTTTACCATCTGCGGGGGAAGAGAAGCAATTGGTACATTCTAAGTTTTTTCTTTGCTCCCAGACCAGCTTGGAAGGAAATCACAGCTCCAATAATAGTAACCTTGTGGATAAACGATTAGTAACTCTAACTACGTGTTGACTTAGTTACAAACTGCTATCGAGCCTGATGCAGCCTGTTCCCAAATCGGAATCGTACCGTCCCTCTCACTCTCCTATTAAATGACTAGTACGAGCATAGTGAAACGATACGTTCTTCGGAGGGCTTGCTCGCCACTCGCAGACAGCATGCCGGCTGAGCTTTGCGCTCGTCCGGCCATTGTAAATCCCATTGCTCCCCCAATCCTCGTGCCACTCGCCCACTCGTCTGTCATATAAAGGTTAACTCCATAAAAACGATACGGCGGCGAATTACCGTCGCATTATAAAAACCAATAATGATTATCGACGCGGGCGAGGATTGCGATGCAATTTAAAAGATAAGAGTTCGGCTCGGGCCTGATGTAATCGGTACGCACGCCGCGCTCCAAATAAAACCCAATTTGATGCCTACTTGTTAACCTTTTCGTCCTTTACCTAAGGTTAAATTCTAGTAGCTCTGGGATCTGTACTATCACATCGCTGTCTTAAAAACATTTTTCGAAATGGCGGAGATATTAAAAAATTACGCTTCCAAAAATTGAATCGACAAAATCGACGTTTGCAACACGCACAGAAGTTCACGAGGGTAGATTAGAAATGCGATCTATAGAGGAGAATATACCTACACGCGAGACATAAGAGAGCATTTTACAAGGATTTTTGCCGAGCTAAAATGGAGACGCTTCCCTCCCCGCTCGCTGTCCCGAAATTCAGAGTATGCTGGGTTTTATTTAACTTTTTCAATAACAAATTAAAGGAATTCCCAGTAGGTCCAGATCCGCTCGTTCGCCGCGGCTGTCTGTCGCACGCCTCCGGGATAAACACGGTAACGCGGCAGCGACGAAATCCATCGCGGTGTCAATTTACGAGCGCCGTCAAGCCCGCGCTTGTCACTCGCTTTCACTTCAATATTTGATACCGTTCTTGCCTAATAACCTAATAACTGAATAAGTTTAGGTTAAAAAAGTAAATAACTTAAGTCTTTGACCATAACAAACTTATAAACAGACATTATGTAAATATCTGCAAATACCAGAGGCATACCCAAAGTATTCAATGACCATGGACACTGAGACTAAGGAAACAGAAACAGCGGGACAATATCCTTGTCATGGAATAGTTCACACTCTGGCGCTCTGACTACCTTCCCAAACCGTTACTGGCACCGACTGAGACGCAAAAGAGCCTTGAAAACAACATGCCGACGTTCGGCTGAGCCCGCTGCAGCAACGGGATTAAGCGCGAGCTATCTGGCATCCACCACAGGATCGTTTCTATCTAATGGAAAATTGTGCAAAGAGCCGTGTCGCAGCAAACTTCGCAGTTGAATAAAAACGGCTTGTGACATTGTATCAACTAGAAGGCTGCTCGGATTGTTAACAGAGCGATGTGCAGATACATCAAAAGCACCCACGGCCGTTGAGTCAAGGCTTCAACCTATTTTTAACGAGTCACTAACAATTATAGTTCAAAACTTGAGAAACGCTCCCTTGTGGGGATCGGCGACAGATTGTTTGATAAGTAATGGATATCTTGTGAACTGATAGGGGTGAACTTGTTCCAAATATAGAAATCATGAGTTTAGGTCGCGATTTAAGACGTGTTTTTTCCTTCAGATTTTGTGATATTGTAAGCGCCTAGGGCTTGTTTGTTGACGGCAACAATATTGCGACCACATTGACGAATCAATATCGCTCAGCGCCGCCTGCGCCATCCATCACCCCGCCCCTGCTCCTAAAATATCAGAATGTAAGCTCGTGTCAAAAAAATCACTCTCAAAGTAGAAATTATATAGCTTAAGAATATGACAAGAATAGAAAGAAATTAGCTGAATATCCAACGGGCTGAACAATGAAACAAATCCTTGTTTCTTCAAAGGAATGCTAACCGCGCGTTCAGCGCTCTGCCCCTCCGAGCTGAGTTCAAATAGCGTCTCCTGATGCGGGTAATATTCAAATAACAAACTTACCTGTTATGATTAAATTAAGACTCACTCTACGGGTATAAGCGAGCTTCATGAAATTGACCTTAAAACTAAGTTAAATTTCCAAAGAAAATTTGTTGGAGCCGAAGAAGCTTTTAGCTTTTATTTGTTTCCGGAAAACTGGGTCAAAGATGACTGACAACTTCACCTCAGGCTAATTTTTTAAGGAGTTTTAGTTACTTTTGTAAATTTTTCCGCATTGTTGCTGCTCAGCGGGCGGTGTTGCCACTCCATCTGGGATGCTTATCTCTAATTTAATTTTGCCGATAAGGCTTGACTTATACGGCTTGTCGTGTCTTGTTATCTGGGCTTTGGGTCGGTGCCCGGCCATGTGGCGTGGCGCGGCGTGGCGCGGCGTGGCGTGGCACAGCGTGGCGTGGCGCGGCGTGGCGTGGCACAATGCGGCGCCGATACCGATGACGGACCGCGGCGATACGCGATGCTATCGCGCCGAAGCGTTATTGCGCCTTTTAACGTTATTTATGGATGTTATCGCCGGTCTTCGGATACACGGCTCGGCGTCGTTTGTTGATAAGTGTGACATAATGTGAGGCGTTCCATTTGGCTTAACTGTTTTGTGTCGCGAGCTTTATGAAACGGAACTTGAGATAGTCGCCGGGGTGGATATTTTCCCAGAATAACCGGAACTCCTTGCAGGATCACTCGTATGTCTGTCTATCAAGCTCAATTTTATCCAAATTTACTGAAACAATTAAATAACATGAAATTTAGGACACTCATTAATTTTAAGAGTAGGTAGGCACTAAAATTATACTTAAATTATAACATAATGGTGGTCAATTTGAAACAATTCACTACCAATTTGAAACAATCAATACTGTACTGTTACTTGTAATACGTGAAAAAGAGAAAAGCTCGAATTATTGGTTCGCTTCATCATCATCATCATATCAGCTATAGGCCGTCCTCTGTTGGGCATAGGCCTCCCATAGACCTCCAGTTGCCTCGGTTGGAAGCGGCTTGCATCCACCGTGAACCCGTGACTTTACCTAGGCTATCCGAGCACCTTGCTTCATCATTACATTACAAAATCTTGATTATAATTTAACTTGATTGTTATTTTTGGCGCTTGATAATGTTAATATATTGTATCTGTTCTCCCGCAGACCGGTGATCGAGTGGAGTGACGCGCGCGAGCAACATGTGCGCCCGCGCGTGGCGCCTGCACGTGCTCACCGCCGCGCTCGTGCTCGCAGCACACCTCATCAAAGGTACGCCAGCAGCGCGCGCGCGCCGCCAGCGCCACTCGCCAGCCCAGCCAATAGCGTGCCGGCTGCGATCGCGCGGCAAGATAAACTCATTTCATCCTCCATAGCGAGTCGTCGAGTATTCTTTTTCGAACAGCAGAGGAACGTGACATAAGTGCACGGTACTCGTAAGTTCAATATGCCTTGAAAGATTGAATTTCGTAGCTTTTCAAGCATATCAAATGTATTCGTTCGCTTTCTGTTTCCAACGTCACGGTAGAACAAGTCCCAAGAAATTATTTAATTGCTACACGCGACGCAATTAGCCAAAACGTACAAGCAATTAGAAGAAACCTTTAATTAAATGACATCAAAAAGAGAGCGGTCCCGTGTGTTTGACGCGTGGTAAT
The DNA here is from genome assembly GCA_949127965.1 of Pandemis corylana. NCBI lineage: Eukaryota > Metazoa > Arthropoda > Insecta > Lepidoptera > Tortricidae > Pandemis > Pandemis corylana. The sequence goes on along the minus strand of OX421866.1, from coordinate 118,658 downwards.
ATCAACAATATTACGTTTTCGCTTTGACGTAGGCGCGAGGACGCCGCCTCCGCCTCCGCCTCCGCTGACACCCGTGCAAACCACGGCGGCAGGTGCCGTCTATACACAACACTCGCAGCACTCGAGCCAACACTCGCTCGGCTGTCCACTCGTCATAATGGACGCCGTGCTCACCGCTAGTTCACTCCGCCGCTACACTGTATCAATAGCCAGTTGACGGAAACCGGGTCTAGACGCTTTTGTTACCCCGCAACGCAACCGAGGGATCCCATTCCACGCAAACACATTATTCGTGAAACATTGCCCGCAACAGCAAGCACTAGCAACCGCTCGCGGGGAGGCGCTCGCGGCGCCGGCGCCCGACACAAGTTTTAATGAATATTTTAATTCGACTCTTGAAATGACGATTTCGAGTGTAAATTCGGTTCGCTGCGAAACTTCGCCGCTTGTCGGACAACAAATAAATAATGGAAGTGCGGGTTCCGGCGAGCTCTCGGGCGCTCATTTACATCAAACTGGGTTCGGGTTGTTGTTTCTAGGTATTAACGGAGTTCGTGTAGCGCTGCCGCGCCGCCGCGCCGCCGCCGCGCCGTCGCCGCGTGATACATTCCTCCGGTAGCACATACTTAAACTACTATGGAAATGTGTTTTATCTCCGCGCTTTGACTTTCAAATGCCGCCAGAGTTTACCAAATACGTTGTAGATTTATTGCAGCCGGTGCGGAAAAAGAAGCAGTTGTTACCTGGGCTCATATTTCTTGTATTCTTGGAGCTCGCGACACTAATTTAGGTTTCAATGGGCGCCGCCAGCTGCGCCGGGCGGCGGCTTAATTGAGTTACTCCGATAGATTGTTCTGCGCTAATTCCGCTTTAAGTCCGCGGATGAATCGATCTCGTCCCGCGACGAAGCCGCACGACTGTAAGCCGAAGAATCATACAATAATAATCCCTAGTAATCAGCGCATTATGAATGTAGCGCGCTGCTTTGAAGTATTATTTTAACGCCACTTTGTAAGTCACAAGGCGCTCGCTGTTATTCTATATCGACGTGTTTCTCTGATCTGATTTATCCGGTGGACTGAACACAGACGCGCGGAGTGCCGCATGCCGCACGCCGCTTGCCGCATGCCGCACGGAGCGGGCACGCCACTGCGTCGCCGCACTGCGGCGTGATTTATCTCGCCATCTGCGGATCCGTCGGACGCGTTTAATTATTATCTAAACATCGGCAGCAGAGGCTTTGCGAGATTTAAGCGCTACGCCAACAAATTACCGATCTGTCGACTCGTTGAAGATAAGATTGTTTCATTGATTTGGAATTGAACACGAGCTATCTCGCTTGCAATCTAATTGTTACTCGAATACCCGAACGGAAAGCACGAAGCAGTTTGGGGTTAGAATTGATACTTTGTTAGTGAAAATACTGTAACAAAAGCGGCACTCGCGGTGGCGCGGCGGACGCCGGCCGGACCGAACACGCATATTTTGTTCAAGTTATGTAAATACAAACAAATTAAACAATAAAAACAGTCGGTTTCCATCCATTTAAATTAATTTGCAACCTTTGCACGTCGCGTGTAAAGAGCAAATTGGGGCCCTTTGAATCCTTTGATATGAGAACTTTTAATTGAGCCCCGCGCACCTGTCGCCCGTCGCCGCCGTCAGCGCCATTTGTCATGGCGTCAGGCGTCAGGCGTCAGGCGTCACGGCGGACAAAGGGCCCTGGTCAAGTGCGAGCGAGCCCGCCCCGCACGAATGAAGTCGTATTTTTTATTGTAGAAGAGCCGCCGCCCGGAGCCGCCCGGAGCCGCCTGTCCTCGCGGCTGCGGCTGGAGCGCGGCCAGTAATTAAGCATCGCGCTTTAATTCAACCTAGTTTGCGGCTTCTTAAGTTACAATAAAGTTTAAGTGACGCAACATCTTGTTAAGCATTTGGGTTAAATTTCAAATTTAGTTCAGAATGATTTTTAATATTTACGAGGTTTCCTCGCGCAATAGGTACATTTACGTAATGTCCGGTCGGCTAATTAGTGTCCTTAGTACTTGTCCCTTTTAAATTTGAAATTAAAACACGTTTTTACAAGTGCCGCGGGCGAGCGGCGAGCGGCGAGCCGCGGCACACGCGCCCAGCCGTCGCCGCGGCAAGCTCTTATCCGCTGCCGTCCTCAGCTCCGTGAGGTCAGCCAGTGCGTGCCGTAAACTTTTTATTCGACAACGGCACGAAGGGGGGAGGGGGTGGGGGTAACAAATGAACACGCGTTAGGGCGAGATGAAAAGATTGTGTTTATTCGGATGCAGGAGGCGCCGCGGCGGCCGCGCCGGCATTCAAATGAAGGGTACGAGTTATGTCGGTGGAGGACGGGAGCTGTCGCTAGCAGCAGAGGCGAGGCTGTGCTGGCGAGCGGTATCTACAGCCAGTACGGCAAGCGTACAAGGATTTACTTGAGGCATTTGTTGCGCGTGTGAGAGCTAAAGATAATAGGGTTGGAAATGTCAAGCGAGCTAAAAGCGCTACGCGCTTGTTCATCTAGGTTTGAGCCAGCCCGTAACGAAGCGCCACTCGAGTTAATTGCCGGAAAAAAAGATTTTTGATAGAGATTGAGCTACAAAAAAGGATTGCCTTATCACCTACAGAAATTTAGTAAAATCTATAAAAACATAAAAAATATTTGCGCAAAATCATGTAGTAGAGGATGAGTAGAGGCGATAAAGTTGCCACATGTGCAATAACATTTGTATTGACCGTGAGTCTCGATTATAATTATACAAACGGATAACTCTTGTATAAAAGTCGAGTGATGCCCGACATGTTTCGGACTGGTTCGAGCGCTCCAAGAGGAAGGTCTTGGAGCGCTCGCCACGGCGGCGGTGGTGGTTTCGCTGCGAACTAGTCCGAAACAACCATCACTCGACTTTTATACGCGAGTTATCCGTGTGTGTAATTAACATTAGTGTTCTTCTTGTTATTACTCGTATTTTTACGCAGCATAATCAAACAGCGTAACAGCGGCTTAAAATTAAATTCACAAAAAAACATAATACATACCTATACGCGTTACTAGCAGTGAATTAGTTAACCTACTACTCTGCAGCAAGCCTTACCGATTAACCAACAACTATTCGATCTAATCTCTTCTAATTAGTTCTTAAAATGCAGCGTTAGCTTGGTATCGGAGCGAGAACCCGCGGAAGCGAGCGCGGTCTATCATTTAATTAATAAATGCCAGCCGTCGGCGCGCTATCAGCCGTCAGCCACCCGCGTGCGCTAGATCTAGATCTAGGTACCCACTGACACCTCGACTGGCACGGTTGTCTGCTCCTCACTGCCCGCAAGTTTTTATACGTGAGAAACAAGCGCGCCGCCCGAATGCGGCGGAGCGGCGGAGCGGCTGAGGTGCCAACAATATTAACGACTCCATAACTGTCAAGCGAGTTTGTGGATATTATTGTTTGTTCACGTATTTTCAACATTGAACGTATTCGAATTCTGTGGACAAAGTTTGTTTTATTATAATTTTACAACAGAAAAAATTTCAAACTAATCGATCTACTGTTATCTGTGAAAAATTTGTAATGATAAATTACATTACATCAACACCATCAAGGCAATATTCTTTCTTAATACTGCTTGTGTACAAGTATTGTACATCATGTTATGCAGCAATGCACGCGTAGCTTACGTTAACATTTTAATGTCATTCACCTTGCACGCGAATCAGTTTAGTTTCATGTAATTTTAAGTATATTTTATAATTTTATTCAGTGTACGATTGACCAGCTTGAATATAGCACCTCTACCATATTCGCGGTCTTTTAATCCCCGGCACTCATCCTCTAACATTTAACATTGACATCTTATTACATTCTCATACATTTTTTTTGGTCCTTCGAAAGTAGACCCTCAGTTCGATTTTTGCGCCGCCGCCGCGATAAAAATAGTGCCTGAGGTCTTGGAGTGACAATCAGTGACAGTGACATTAAATTGACATTAAAATCGCAAGTGTGTGCTACATAGCAGAGCAGCACTAGCATCAGCATCCAGCATCAGCATCAGCATCCAGCATCAACAAATTGACATAAGTTGCAGAGTTTCAAGTAAGATCTTTCCATATTTCACGACTCTTTATTTATAACCATAATGACACCGGAATTAATCGCTCGTCAAGCAGAGATCTTTGACGAGATCAGAAGCATACACACCAACTTCAAGAAGGATTCTGCGAGCAGGAAGACTGCTAAATATGTAAGTGACAGGCTAGAAAAATTGGAGAAACTGTGGCAGGAATGTCAGCAGAACGACCTGGAGTTACAAAAAGAAGACATTAAGAATCATCAATACTTCACGAATGACATTATAAAGGTAATGCAACATTGGTACACCGGTACTCGACAAGCTTTGCAGGCCGCTGCCATGCAAGAACCAGCGTCGGCAGCAGACGACCCTCAAACCAGCGGGACGAAGCAATCCAGCAGCAGCGGTGAGAACAACACGGACGGAAACAACGAGCCGAAACCTAATGTAATATTTGATACCAGTGAGTTCCTCCAAGATGACACGAAGTTACACGAATTTAAGCAGCTTCAGAATGCCAATTTCCGAGCCCTAAAACGGTATGTAGATAACATTAATGTTGACAATCTTCTAGAAAAGTGGGAAATAGACGATAAACTGAAATCCTTGCAGTCACGATGGAATGCCATAGAGAACCTTCATTTACACATTGACAGTATTACAAACGGCACTGACATCGATTATTATGACAATTACACGCTGCATGAAATGAAATATGGACGTACAAAAAAATCTCTTAATATCAAACTTTCTTCTTCCGTTCACCAACAGCAAGCTTTGCCGAAATTAGAAATACCCCAGTTCTTTGGGAATTACACTCAATGGCCAACTTTTAAAGAACTTTACAGCCAAGCTATCCATAACAACCCAGTCCTCACAAAGGTTCAGAAAATGCAACATTTAAAAGGCAAACTTAAGGGTGAAGCTGAAAAGTTAGTGCAACATCTCCAGATAACTACTGAAAATTATGACGTTTGTTGGGACTTACTAACCCATAGATACAATAATAAACAACTGTTGTTCACTAAGCAATTCCAAATATTTTTGAGGCAACCTAACATACAGAAGCAGTCAGCTATTGAGTTGAAAAAGATGTATGACACCAGCATGGAAGCAATTCATGCGATTCACAACTTGGGCGTGGATACCACTTCATGGGACCCAATGTTTGTTCATATACTATGTGAAAAACTAGATACTAACACGTATTCCGACTACATGGAGATGAGATCCAATCCTCGCGAGCTACCTAACTTTGAGGAGTTTATGGGTTTCATTGAAGCAAAATTCACAGCATTAGAACCTCTGACAAGAAGAAAACCTGAGATAGCACCCATCAAGCAGTTCCAGAGCACATATCGACAGCCACAACCTTTCCATAAGCAACCGAAAACTTTCCAGCAACCCACAAAAGGTACAATGAACCCACATTACAACTACAATTATCACGCATATTCCAATAAAATTGTATGTCCATTGTGCAATGATGATCACGCATTATACCAATGCAAACGCTTTCTAAGCATGTCAGCAAACGAGCAAATAACATACATTACGAAATCCAATATTTGCAAAAATTGTCTATATGTGCATACACAAAATTATTGCAAATCGGAAAAGCGATGCAAAGAGTGCAATAAACCACATAATACTGTGTTGCACAAAACGCTAGCTAACCAACCAACACCACGATCAACGACCCCATTACCGCAAGCTTCAACATCAGCGTCAGCACCACGACACATGCAAAATAATTTTGTCGCCGGTAGCGATGACGAAATCCTACTACCTACAGCATTATTACAAGTAGCCGATGTTTACGGGAATCATATTACACTCCGAGCTCTCATCGATCAAGGTTCCCAAATTACCTTGATAACTGAAAATGCCGCACAAAAATTAGGCTTACAGAGGCAGCATCTTACAGCAAACGTTTCAGGTGTCGGGACTCTATCTAACAAAAGTAGAGGCAAGATTACACTACAATGCAAATCTCTTAACAATGACTTTGAATTTACAACCGATGCACTTATCATGTCTCGCGTAGTTAGCAATTTACCAAGTGCCTCATTTGACAAGAAAATCGGGGAACAGTTAGATAACATAATTCTTGCTGACCCTAAATACTACTTATCTCAGCCAATTGACATTCTTTTAGACGTTGACGTTTACACACAAATAATGATGAGTGGTCTAGTGAAAGGTCCGAATATGCCTATGGCCCAGCAAACTAAACTAGGATGGATCCTATCGGGAGCCGTAAAAACATACAACTGTCATGTTGTTATTAATGACACTGAAGATTTGGCACAGTATTGGGAAATAGAAGATATTACTGACACCAACAGTCCCATGACAACACAGGAGCAGTACTGCGAAGAAATTTACGTCACTACCACACGACGACTCGAAGACGGAAGATATGAAGTTCGATTACCTGTGAAAGAAAATTTTGCACCATACTTGGGAGAATCTAAACCACTAGCAATAGCACAATTTCGGCAACTGGAGAAAGAGTTTATGAAAGACGAGCAGTTATCAACAAGTTACAAGAACTTTATCAACGAATATATGAAAATGGGTCACATGAAAGAAAGCAAAGGGGACGTTCACCCCGACTGTTATTTGACACATCACGGAGTAAAGAAAGATTCTTTGACAACAAGTTTAAGGGTAGTTTTTAACGCGTCACAGAAAACATCCTCTGGACACAGTTTAAATGATCTAATGGAGTGTGGACCAAAACTACATCAAGATTTACAAGCCCTTCTCATACATTGGAGGCGATACAAATTTGTTATGACAGCTGATTGCGAGAAGATGTACAGGATGATCCTAGTCCACAATGACGATCAACATCTCCAAAAGATTGTATGGCGAGGCTCTGTTAACCAAGAATACATGCTTACCACCGTCACATACGGACAAAAAGCCGCCCCCTACTTAGCCCTTAGAACCCTTAAACAATTAGCACAAGATGACTCTGACAAATACCCATTAGCTGCTAACGTCATCAATAACGAGATTTACGTCGACGATGTATTGACAGGAAGTGATGACATCATCCAAGCCCAGGAAATTCAACGCCAACTCATTGACATGTTTAAAGGAGCAGGATTCAACTTACGAAAGTGGACTAGCAATAATCAAGCCTTATTGCAAAATTTACCCAACGATAGTATAAGTCCCACAGTAATAAACTTCAACAATGCACAAACAACTAAAACTCTCGGATTACAATGGAATCCAGCACTTGACATATTTACCTTCAAGAACACTTTACATGACAAATCCGGAAACAAACTTACGAAAAGGTCACTACTATCAGAAATTTCAAAAATATTTGACCCATTAGGATTGTTAAATCCTTTGACAATCAAGGCCAAATTATTATTCCAAGCAATATGGCAATCAAACTGTGACTGGGATGATATAGTACCCGAAGCAATTCAAAACGACTGGCAAAACTTTATCAATGACATACGTAACATTGAAAATATACAAATACCACGACGGTTAGGTGACATGACACAAGCATTTGAAATTCACGGATTTTGTGACGCATCGGAAAAGGTCTATGCATGTTGCATTTACTTACGCACAGTCGATAGTCATGATGAGCCTCTCGTCACACTTATCGCAGCAAAATCTCGACTAGCACCCGTAAACAAAAATCAAAAACAGACACTTCCCCGACTAGAACTTTGCGCAGCAGTACTGTTAGCTCGCCTCATGAAAAAAGTTGTTGAAGCATTTAAATGGAAAGACATTCATACTGACACTTACGCTTGGACAGATTCTATGATCACTTTAGGATGGTTCCAAGGCGATTCATCAAAATGGAAACCTTTCGTCAGCAACAGAGTCAAACAAGTACATGAAATAATACCTAGTACTCATTGGAATCACGTTAAATCAGAAGATAATGCTGCAGATTGCGCCACAAGAGGTCTTAACGTTACTCAACTCCAAAAACACATCTTATGGTGGCATGGACCTCAATGGTTACGCAATTTTGACAAAAAATCAATTGACAAAAAAGTGATAACAACAACTGATTACGAATCAAAACAAACATGTGTAGTGCAATCCGAGCCGCCGTCAACAATAATAGAACTATTAAGCCGACATAGCAACATGACTCACATAACCCGAGTATTAGCATGGATATTGCGCTTTATTGCATTGACGTCACGATCAGATGTGCACTCTAAGTCTAATTATTGTACTGCAGCTGAACTTACGTCGGCCGAACAGCTGATTATCAAGCATATTCAACACTACGAATTCTCCGAAGACATTCGAAACCTACATTCACACAAAACAGTCAGAACAAATAGCAACCTTTTAAAGTTGAACCCATTTTTGGATGAAAACGGCATCTTACGGGTAGGAGGACGATTGAATAACTCACAGTTACATGACAACGCCAAAAATCCAGTCATCTTACCTAAAAACAACAAATTGACAGAGTTATTGGTAAGCCGAGCCCACATACAAACCCTTCATGGTGGTCCAAAGTTGACATTGACATACTTAAGAAAGAAATATTGGATCATTGGAGGATATCAAGCAGTGAAAAAATACATTCACAATTGTGTAACATGTCGGCGATTTAACACAAAACAACAACATCAACTAATGGCAGATTTACCTAAACCTAGGGTAACACCATCCCGCCCCTTCTTACACACTGGAGTTGATTTCACCGGTTTTGTTGACATAAAAGCAAATAAGGGCAGAGGGATTAAAACGTTAAAAGCATACATTTCCGTGTTCGTTTGTCTGGCAACAAAGGCAATACATTTAGAACTCGTGTCCGATCTCAGCAGCAGCGCATTCCTAGCCGCTTTTCGTCGATTCTGTGCCAGACGTGGAGTGCCAAAGGATATGTACAGTGACAATGGTACAAACTTTGTCGGGGCCAACCGTCAACTTGTCAAAGAACATAAAGAGATTTTAATGGCTATAGACACCACTGTGCTCAGCAAAATTGCTGAAAAGGGCACTACATGGCACTTCAATGCACCAGCATGGCCCAGCGGTGCGGGGCTGTATGAAGCCAGCGTAAAGAGCACCAAGTTTCATCTTAAAAGAGTGCTAGGAGAGCAAAAGCTGACATACGAGGAATTTACGACTCTTCTATGTCAAATTGAAGCATGCCTAAATTCAAGACCGTTATGTCCCCTCACAGAAAACATTGAAGATCTAAACTGCCTTACACCAGGTCACTTTCTCCTCACAGGGGATGCCCACTTGACAGTACTCGAGCCTATTAACTCCGACTCTGATCTCAGGAAGAGATGGCAACTCATTCAGAAAATGACACAGAACTTTTGGAAACAATGGTCTAGAGAATATTTACAACAATTACAATCCCGACATAAATGGCAAAAACCCACTGACAACTTACAAATAAATGACATTGTGTGCATTCGAGGAAATCAACCTGTAGGAAGATGGGCGCTAGGACGAATTATTGACACACATCCTGGAACGGACGGCCATACCCGCGTTGTAACCTTAAAAACCGAAAGCGGCCTCATGAAAAGGCCAATCGTCCAACTAGTCCCTCTCGTAACTCAAGAAAACAATCAACAGTCAGAGGAGGAGGATAACAAAAAACCAGCAACATCCACCCCAAAAAACGGTAACTCTTCGTCACGAACGAGTAAAACGTCACTGATGACGATGCTATGTCATGCAGTACTCTTATTTATGACACTATTTACACCTACGCTACAAACTTCAACCCATAACTATGAAATGACATCACTGAAACCCGATCAAACATTATATTTTGACAAAATGGCTGACATGCAAGAAATCAAAGACAATTGGAACATTGTCTTATATTATAACATGACTAATTATTGGCAAAGCGTTGATGCACTGGACAATTACGTGACACATATAAAACAGTTCCTCAAACCATCGTGGGTAACCCAATTCCAACTCATCATAAACCAATTAGACCAAGATATGAAGGAACTTCAGTATTACAACACTCTACTCAAAAGCCACCCAATAGAAACAGTTCGATTTAAAAGAGGATTGGTGGATGGAGTGGGATATCTAGCAAATACACTATTTGGAGTTCTCGATGAAAGATTTGCACAACAATACGAAAAAGACATCCAAATGACACGTCATAATGAAAAACATTTACTTCAACTTATTAAAAACCAAACTAGCATAATCGAAGCAGAAGGCAACATACTGAAGCGAAATGAAGAAATCATGAATAAGCAATTTCAATTGGTAACTGAACATCTTAATTCCATGGAGACGAAAATACTACAATCCAAAACTGACAATGAAAATACATACTATATCATGACATCAACTATAGCAGCAAATGGAATGTTACAACACTTAAAGAGCATACAACAGACAGTTATAAACACGCTGACGAACATGTACCACGGACAAGTTGATGTACACCTCCTGTCCCCTAAACAACTGCAAACTGAACTTAATCAAATAGCTCGACATCTAGCAAGCCAACTAGCACTTCCAGATATTCAAGACAACATCCGTAATTTATACAGACTTATTAAAATTAACGCTCGCATCACTAACCAATATCTCATCATGGAAGCAAAAATTCCACTACTCAGCGACGAACAATATGAACTTGACAAAGTAATCAGCATCCCGCAACACATATCGAGACTAAATATCATTAACGTCATTCCCGGATCAAACCTTATAGCCTTCAACATTAACAAGGACACCTTTATTCCAATAGATTCTCCTGACATAAATTCATGCCTCAAAACGAACGATCAGAAACTACTATGCCATTTAAATCACCCTGTTTATGAGATAAAACAAGGTAAACCAATTTGCAAGACGGAACTTTTAAACCACCGGGAAGAACATAACTCATATTGCCGTACCGAAACAAAACCTTGCACTAATAAATGGGTCAAATTACATAAGCAAAACACATGGTTATACGCCTGCTGTGACGAATGCTTAGTCCGCATTTTATGCCCAGACGGTTTGGCGTCACCGGTCTTAAGTAACAACGGACTGATAACTTTAGGTAAAGGTTGTATTTTGAAAGGTGATACCTTCATGTTATACGCCAACAAGGATTACACAGAAAAATCGTTTATTGACTTGGAGCCAAACATAGTAATTCCAAAACTGTCACCTCTCAACGACGTACTCAATACATCCTTACTTCACTTGACCTTTCATAATGAAACCCATGAACAACAGTTTTCCCATATTCATCATGACATACAGCTGCTTAAAAACCAATCTAAGATAGAAGAAATGTCCTCACACGATCGGTATCAATATATTACAATGGGCACAATAATAACATTCAACATCAGTATCATATTGCTCGGCATCTTCATATACTACAAGCATCGAGCGAGAAACTGGAGTCTGAGACGGAGCGAAGATAACAACGCAACTAAGTGTGAAAGTGCAAAAAGTGATAACATGGAGTGCGGAAGTGTGCCCACACCGAGTGCGCGGAAGGGTCCCACCTCAGTGAAACAAATAGTTTTTGACACTACAGCAAACCTTTAAATTAACTCTAGACTAAATACAACTCACATCTTTATCATTTGCTCTCATAATTTAGTTACATTTGTTTCTTTTCATGCTGCCACTCTCTTGTCGTTGAGATGGCAATATGTACAAGTATTGTACATCATGTTATGCAGCAATGCACGCGTAGCTTACGTTAACATTTTAATGTCATTCACCTTGCACGCGAATCAGTTTAGTTTCATGTAATTTTAAGTATATTTTATAATTTTATTCAGTGTACGATTGACCAGCTTGAATATAGCACCTCTACCATATTCGCGGTCTTTTAATCCCCGGCACTCATCCTCTAACATTTAACATTGACATCTTATTACATTCTCATACAGCTTGGGTTTACGAACTGTTTGCAGCCTGCAGTCCTTTTTTTAAATATTTTCGGTGTGGCCATCAAGCCGTCAAGATCATTTATTAAAATCGGTTGAGCCGTTGAAAACTTATGAGCTGAGTAACGGACATTCAAATAGGTCAACCCGAACTCATAACCCTTTTTTTTAGCCGCGCTGCGGTCGTGTAAAAAAATATGCAAAAGAGAAATCCGTACCGCACCACAGTCTTCCCGCTGCTAGTGAAGCTAGCTGTCGAGAGTCAACTGTTTAGCACAGTTCCGCAGTAGGTGTCGCTCCCAAGTTGCTTTGTCTCCGGAATTTCCGCACCAGTTCTAGTCAGACAAACCTGCAAGCTAGAGCTGCAAACTGCTTGCCGCTGGTCTAGAATAGACCAGAATGAATTCAACGAAAGATTTCTTAAGGACACTTTCCGTGACACATTTTCGGTGTCAATTTTTCGGTTGCAAATTAAGTTCTTTTAAATTGCTACACTCTTCACAGAGTCCAGCGAAATCTTCATGACTTTCGTCATCGTGGAATCAGAGGTTCGTATCGGAGAGCACGGCCCAATCTCAGTCGCCTTTTACGACACGCACGGGAAGAGATGGGTCCATTTTTCTAAAACCGGGCACGGCACGATCCAGAAGCAAAAGTCATGTTAACTAACCTTTAAAATGTTTGAGCCCCAATCTCAACGCCTTTCCATCACCCTCGGTCCTATCGTCGCGCACGAGGCAATCGCGGCGTCCATCACCCCCCCCCCCTCTCCCCACGCTGCCCCCGCGTCGCCAGCGCAGCCGGAAGCGCGGAACGCGCGCGGCGCACGCCACCGCTAGTTGGCTTAATGAATTGCCGTGATACGTTACGTTTTATAAGGTTCGGGGTGGTTTGGTATGATGAATAGTTTGTATAACGTGTGGTCAGTTTATAAAGTGATGCAAACGCTAAGTGCCGATGCGCAAACGCGCTGGTCCACAACGCTTCCATCAGGTACGATTGGTTAGTGGACACAGCTGTGTTAGCATAGTACTCGTAGTAGCCTCGCAGACGTGCTGAGTCGTCACGCTGCGGTGAATGTCCACGATATTATTAATTCAGTTTGCCTCAATGCTACAGTGAGTTCGCAACCCGACATTTCGTAAACACTACAATAACCGAGAAATTACTGCATTTGGTTTGGAGTAAGTTTTCATGACATGACGCCTAAAGCGATGGTTCGAATGTCTCTAAGTTACTTTGAAATGCTAGTCTCTATTTCCGCTACACACAAAGACGATGCAAGCATGTAAATCTCTTGAGAGCTGACACTGTCGCAGCTCGGCGTGCTAAGCGACGCGACGGCGGAGAGCAGTGTTGATGTAGATAAATACCTCACTGTAGTACTTGCTAGATTTAGCGCATCGACATTTCCGAGCATTATTTTTTACACTGAGTACCAGTTGACATTTCCACCGCCATATTTCATCCACAAAGTCGCGTTAATTCATTTACGAGCGAAACCTTGTTGGAGCGCGTATGAAGGATTAATGTTTGTTCCAGTAATCAGGCACGCGAGCTAAACGACTGGTAACGAGCGGACCCTGAGGTCAGCCGGGAAGGTCAGGGCCTGGCTAACGACCTGGGGCTAGCACTGTATTACGGCAAGCACTACAAGCTAGCACTAACCTTTTTGTAATGGAACCGTCTAACAAACGGCTCACAGTCCCGAATTTACACGCGACGCGTTACGACTTCAAGGACATAAATAAGAAATCCTCCAATACCTCTTGAGGTAACAAAAATAATTTAATTGAACGCAACCGTAGTCGTAATTCTTTTATATAAAGTTGCGTCGAGTTGTTGAGCATTTGCTACGGTATAAAAATACATAGATGCTTCCGAAGAACGGGGTGTATTGTTGACTAAGACAAGCGAAAAACCCTGCCATTTAAATCTCCTGGAAATTCTTTTTCGTCTCCCACTCGTAACCTTTACCTTATTCATAGCAATACCATGAACAAAAACTAGAGTGTCATCCTAAAGAATTGAAGTTAGAAGTATAGGTACCGCATTTATTGTCAACAGGTATAAACCTGTTTGCCCGAGCGGAAAGCAGACTCACGGCCAAAGGAATTGTTCCTGAACAATGTAACGGGATACAGCACCGCGACATTGATTTCCCGTTCTAATTATGGCCGCGGCACAAAGAAACGCGGACGCTGGGTGGTCGCCGCAAACAGCGGAGCGAAATATTAGCAGCGAAAGACTCGGAGAAAGAGCGTCGTCGATAAAGATATTCAGCCCCGCGAGACACTAGATAAAAGCGATGTGTTTTTCATTTCAATAATAAATATTACTAAAACCTTTTATATGCGAAAGCTGGACGGATTTCGGTGGGATTTGGCACACAGGGTAGTTTATAATCTGGATTAACACATTGAATACTTTTACCCCGATATTACCACGCGAAGTAAGAGAAGAGTAAAACTCGTAAATCTCAAACGCTAAGTTCTTATGCAACGTAATCGAAGACTACGACGAAATTTTCAAAACTCCCAGGAAAATCCTGGTTTTGCAACTGCCGATAAAACTAGTTCTGTATTACTACACACAGAATTCTAGAAGTTCAGTCCTGCGCTCGAAGTACATTTTTATCTACTTCCGATATAGCTGCAAGCTTTCCAGCACGCTGGTGTGATTCCAACTTTACACAGGCTACTTTAGGTTTGTGAAAGTGGCTTTAATTCGCAGTTACGCAGGAATGTAGCGGTCGGTAATGCCAGTCGCGCCGCGGCCGCTAACAAGCAGCCCGCACGCCACCGACGCAGCCGAGCCTGCTCACAACGCTACCAACATTATATTTTACATTGACCTTCCAAGCCTGGTTATTTTGAGAACGACCCGAAATAACTAGGTATTTAGTGCTTATCCTGATATCTTTTTGCCGCGTTAATATACTTACATAGTTACTTGGAAAGAGTGTATTTTCAAATTGTAATAATACTTAGTACGACACCTGTTATCATTTCATTACTTACCCTATCTTTTAAAACATTAAAGTCCAACCCTACTTTAGTAAAACTAAAGAGTAAACGGCACGGAAAGTCTATCTCTTACCTAAAATGTCCACCGTACGTTGCACGCTATAAAATACAAATTGATGTAAAGTTAGATGAAAAGCGATAGACCTCTTATTTGGCCGACCGCACCTCTAAGCATTAAACCAAACAATATACAGAAAGTTACACAAGACAAAAACCATCTCAGCTTGCGCCAAAAAGGGTCTCACTTTGCATAAGCACTGCTCTGGAAAGCCACGGCGCTTATTTTAAATGGTGTCGTTCAGCGCTAAAACTTAATCTCAACATAAATGGAACACACAATTCAGCATTTGAAATCATTGAAAGAAAAGGTGCTATTTCGTTCGAGACGATACGTGACACAATATGACGAATAGACGAAGACAGATGGGACGGAGTGATCACTTTATATTACATCCCAAAAGACACTGACGTAGCCGTTTGGGATTCCGACGAGCGTGCACTGCATCGCGTGGAACCTTTACGGAACATTGTGATGCAGAATAAGATAAATATTTAACACCCTTACACCTGGCTTTTATACAATGCAGTGCACAACAATCTTCTTGAGAAGAAAATTGCATTTGTCCGCCGTGGCTGCCTCGCGCCCCGGGACCGCGCGAGTTGCCCACACTGGGATTGTCGCTATATGCGTCACTTTCTAGCACTAACTAACTAGACTAGAGGGAAAGAGACACTGAGCAACGAATGGGGAAATGTAAGACGTGCTTGTTCTGCTTTGCAGCTTGCGACACGGCCGTCACTCGCCGCGACTATCACAAACAAGATGAAGCGCGGCGCGGAGGAGCCGGCGCTGGTAGAATGTTGACACGCGCAGCGGGGACATAAACTTAAAGCACCCGTATTTTTGGATAAACTGAGGGGAACTGAATAACGATGCAATTAGATGAGGTATATTTTAAAGCACTGCTTAATTATGCTGCCAATAAAAAAGTACAGGCCTTTTTCTTGCCTTTACTGGCATTGCAGTTCAATCT
Organism: Pandemis corylana; assembly: GCA_949127965.1. Classification (NCBI taxonomy): domain Eukaryota; kingdom Metazoa; phylum Arthropoda; class Insecta; order Lepidoptera; family Tortricidae; genus Pandemis; species Pandemis corylana. The sequence continues at coordinate 102,629 of OX421866.1, read as the reverse complement.
GTAATCCATCCGACCGCTGAAATTAGGTAACAATTAGTTTCGAGTTTATAACAATGCGACGCTAAGTAAAGGAATTGATTGAAAGAAAAGCTTTTTCCATAAAATTATTAATATCATTGAAGTAACACCTCTATGTTATTGTATAAATGGAAGGTGGTGGTGCCACGTGAAGATTTATTCGTGGCGGGTTGGTCGCAGCCGCGAGGCGTGCGTTCCCCTCACCGCCATTTTTCTTCGTCTAACAAAGCACAGCATATTCCGGTGACAAATCGCGGCGATATATTTTGCATCTAAACGCCGTAAGCGATCGGGGTTATTAATGCGGGCGGCGATGCCGGCATACATTACGATCGGCCGGCGCCGGACCGCCTCGCGGCTACCGGCCGCCTTTTGATACCCCTGCTGATCGATCACATCACCGTTGCCTCGCGATTTCACTAATCTCGTGATCACTTCGTACATGGTAATGAGTAGACTCTTGTGATTGCTGGAAAAAATCCACACAACGTCGCTAACCCTAGTTCCCTTAGCGCCACATTCCCATTCATTTTGTCACTACTAAACTGAGTTTAACACTTACATTAAACAAATTAATTCGATTCGATTTCAAAGTACTGAAACTATCTTTCAGAACGAGTGAATGAGTTTCAGTGCTTTTACCCCTACACCACCCGTATATAATTTCTAACGGGCAAACCGTAAAAATAACTACAAAATTGAGAAGTAAAATTCTGGATTCATTGATAATACTGAAACTAACAAAGTATTAAAGTTTCAGCTGCTTTTGGCGTTAATGTTCATCAATGTACTGACGTAACATAAATCGTATCATCTGTCTTTATCCACGACGCACCGTTACCTAGTCACATAGATAAAGGAAAACATCCTCTTCATACAGATAATGATTCACAGAAACACCTCCCAACGCGGCTTAATGTAAAGAATAAAAAACGGGCCGAGCAAAAAGAGCCGCGAGCGTAACGAGCGCGGAGGGTCGCCAGGGCTTTGTGCCCAGCGCCAGCTGATTAGTGGGCAGCTACAGACACACGCGCCTTTTTGCCCCAAAGGGTCGCGGCGGAGCGGTGCTGCAATCCCGACCTAAGGCTGCGCTTCCACGAGAGCTGTGCGAGGAATGTGTTTTTCATGAACCAACATAGGACCGCTTTATTTACTGAAGCTCAGCACAGCTCTAGTGGAAACACCTCAGCTACTGAGAGGGCCTTCTGAATATACAAAACATGGGAAAGATGTTTGCAAGGGACGCGTTGCGAGAAATGCGTTGCGAGGAATGTTGCCAGATAGACGCTCCGCTGGCGATACAGTGCATCCCGCTCGCTTACTTTAAAAGAGATTCGCTACGCATCCTCGCACCACTCCGCTTCCTCGCACATCTCTGGTGGAAACAGTTATACCATTCCACATCCTCGCACTGCTTGGCTACTACGCACGTCTCTGTTGTCACGCAGCCTAAGCATTCATCTCCCGTTTTATATTTATCAATTTGGTGCTGAAAGAACTGACTACGCGAACCCTGCAGTTAGCAGACACACACCTCTGACGCGGACGTCAGTTGCTCCATTTACAGCCGGCGTAATCGAATTCAATACAAAGCGCCGGTGAACAGCCTCCGTTGATGAAAACAGAAAGAGTTCTCACTCGGGAGATTATTCGTGAATGGGAGAGATAAGGCGCAGGAGCGACGGGGTCGATAGGGGCTCAGAGAAGGTTAATAGTTTCATCGTATCGCAAATGATATGTTTTAATGATACTGAAATGTAGAACACAGAAAAATCTGAAAAGTAAACCTATCGGGAGCTATGATAGCAATCTGTAGTCCTGGGTGAGCAGTAGTCGTTTTACATGAGTTTTTATTTGTGTCTGTAGAGATACATTATTCACATAAACAGCACTCGGAGACAAAATTTGCATTACAACTAACTAGACCACAGTAATGATAATATCTGTGTATTGCGAGAACTCATAGAAGAATTTCGACCGCCTACCTACAGGCTATGTTGTACGAGCTTACCCCTCGGTAAAGCACCCGCCACGTATTAACGAGGGTTCTGTGTTCCAGTTATCAGTTTCGTTTGAAAACTAGGTAAATGATGTTTTTTTTCGGGCAACAAGCGAGCGTCGTAAATATCCTTGCAACTACGCGGCGCTCCAAGCCGCTGCAGGCGCACGGTCGGCGTACCCGCACGGCGCGTGCATTTTTCCGGCGAAAGTTCGGCCACTCGGCGCCGCGTTAATTAAATAGTTTGGGCTCCGGCGCGGAGCGACACACATTCAAATTATATATTATCCGCCGCTCGCAAACAAACCCACGCCATTATTTTTTAGTGTAACCGCCAAGTTTAATTGATTCTGGACTCGGGATAATGAGAATGCGACCTCTATTATGGAGATGTTCTGTTTGTTTTGTTTGCGAGGTTTATTTTAAGTCTTTGCTTATTTAGATGCTTCTGACGTTGGGACTGGGAAGCCTGTTTTTGTATGCGGTTAATTTGATTTTAAGGGTAAAGGTCGCATTAAGAGGTTTTCTTAATTTTCGTCTAACTCCGCCGCGACGCGACTTATTTAATCTAACAATCCTCTTAGACGTTACACTCCTTGCAAAACGGTTGTGGTCAGCTGCCACCACTATCAGACGTTGTTCGCCTCACGACGTCTCGCTGTCTCTCTCGGTTGGCCCCCATAATAGTTGGTTGGCACTCATGTATGGGTCCCGATTTGATCAGATCGGTCCATCGCATTGGTGACCTCCCACGTGGTCTGCTTTCTTCTACACTTCCCTAAACAACTACTCGTAATGAATCTGCAATACGATTGCCTGTTGGTCGATGAATCTAATGGATTCGCGTGTTCGTCAGCCGGCATCACGGTTAATTGAAAACGCCCGTCTCTGGGTAACACGTGCATGCGTATGAGCAAATACCTCGATGCATAGTTTAAAGATACTTTGGCATTTAAGGCTGAGAGCTCGCCGCGTCTCGTGCCCCACATCCCATTGTTCCCGGCCCTCGTTAATTAGAACCCCCCTCCCCCTCGGCCCTCCTCTGCCTCCCCTCCAGGTCTCCGCGAGGGTTCGTCGAACAAAAGAACTGATGGATAATGCGCGTAATCATTTGTGTTGCGTATTTAGGTTGCGTGCTCTTAGCGCGTTAGATAAAGTACTGGGCCGGTAGCGGCTGCTCGCTCCTGCTCGCACCTAACAAGCGCGAGCAAGAAGTCATACCTCGTATCATACTTGTGGTTGTGGCTGAAATGTCTAACACAAGACGGTTATAATCATGCGACTTAGTCTGTGGTTGTATTCAGATGTTAACTTCTCTTTCATACCAGCCATTGCATTCATAGGTAGCATATTATGGCCTTATGTGTCTTATGCAGAAAGTGATGGATGATGCAGGTACCAGGTATCCCAAAAATAGTAAGACCAACTTGATAAAATTACATTAACTAGTAAAAGTCTCACCGTGTTCGACAAATCATCTATGGTCTTTTCCTAAGGTCAGTTTTCCGTATTTGGTAAATGACCTGCCCACCCATCTCCTCCTTAAACTTATCCCCTGCCACCCTGAATAATGGCATGGTGATTTCCTCGACGAACGATAATCGCCATGTTTCTGTTTCCTCATCAAAAGGTTCATAACAATAATGTCTCGTAGATATGAAGCAACAAAAACTTGTAGATGGTCGCTCACCTCACGAAATGTTGTAGTGTTGGTCACGACCCGGATCCGTCTATTGGTTAGTTAGTGTAGCGCAAAGGTCGTGTGTTGTCCAACCATGTAACGTGATAGCGCCCTGCCCTGATGTCGCGTTGGCGTGAGTACTCAGACATCGTGTCCACAGATAAACAAACCTTCCGACACACCTCGCGCTGGTGCCGGTCGGGGCGTCTATGGGCGAAATGTCAATAGAGTTTCAAAATCTTACACTAAGCATGTGTGGACATAACATGCGATTTAATTCGTAATTAAATCCTTACTAATAATATTATAAATGTCTGTCTATTACATACAATGTTGATTTTAATGAAATTTGGAATAGAGATAGTTTCAGTCTCGGGGAAGGAAGGGTAGTTTTTATCCCGGAAATACGCATAGTTCCCGCGGGATAGCGGCAAGCCAATTCTGCGCAGACGGAGTCTTAGGCAACCGCGTATTATAATAAATGAGGAAGGTTTAGGTTTGTAACTTTATCAATGTTTTCTTAAATTAGTAGAAATATAAATATAGTTGTGGCAGAGTCGTGTACATACTACACGCGTGCAAACCCGGTTCGGGTTGCTAGTTACATTTCGCATAGCCAAATATTGCCACGAGAACTATTTATGTATACCCATTTGCGCATAAACAGTGCATCGCGCTTTCAGGAACTTCCCTCTTCTTTCGCATCCACGTGCACAGGGTTATTCATCGTCTTTAAATTTAGAACATGCCTCTTAGAAGGGTGTAAGTTGTGTTAAACTAGACGCCAGGGGGCGCGAAACTGAACACACCGTTAACGAGTAAATTACGGCAGGTCAAAAGTTAGTCCGTAGTTTTGTAACCATCAGAGGTTCCCGGCTTTAAGAGCACTTGGCAAGGTGTAGCCAGTTTTGTTTCCGTATTCATACATGTTGTATGTATGTATGTAAACTCTTTATTGTGCAAAATAAACAAGAGAAATACAATTGACAAACACTGAGATACATTATTTGTTGTTTACGTTTAAGTTTACGGTTTTGCAAATATTAAAGGGTTGTCAAACAAATTTCGGTGAAATCCAAAACCTATTAATGCGCGTGCACCTGGAGGGGGGGGGGGGGGGGGGGTCGCGTTTCGCCGCGCAAACACATCCCGACGGCGCCGCTTCGGGGCGGCACGCTAAAGATGCCACACTATCGATAATTTTCATGATACGTGAAAACCAGTTGGTACTTATTGGGGTGTTGATAATCTCTAATAGATACTATGTAGTTGTAACACTTGTAGCGATGCGATTGTGGTTTCAAACGAGTATTACTTTACGTGGCGGTAGAAACTATTTGGCGCTCGAGCCGTGGTTAGTGTTCACCGTCTTTCGATGCTCTTGACATTAGAAGAATTTTGATGCTGTTGTAGTTTATAAGAAAATAAAGCCACAGTCTCATTGAATTAAGTTTGACCTGCGAGTCATCTAACCGTCTAACCTCGTGCCCGGCGTCCTGGTGACTGCGCGGGGTCCTACAGCCCTTATTTCTTCCATGGCGGCGTCACCGGGGTCCCGCGGGAGCTCGTCGGAGCGCGTCGTTAGCGACTGTCACCGTGACAGGAACAAATGACAGTCGCGGGCGCGCGGCCTCCGTACAGCATTTGGGATCTCAAGTGATTAGGTTCTATTAATTTGAGGAAAAAATGCAAGAAGCAATATTATAGAAATGGTCACGCGTCATGTCTCTTTTTGACGTTGAATAAACTAAAGCATAATTTTCTTTCATACTTATAACTTTCATAGTACCCCTCTTACGTGAAAATAACCTGTCTAACCTAAAAATCTCATTTTTGATACAAGCTTTTTCTGCTGACTGTACTGGCATTGTCATCCGTCCTACATTATGTGTACCAAATTTCAAGTCAATCGGACCAAGAGGTGAAGAGTTCCCTCCTCCAGAGATAATCCTGGCTGGGTCACCAGAATTTAATTATAACATTATTGTATTGTCACCAGACTTGCATAAGTGTGCCAAATTAAAAATTTATCTGACCAATGGAAGGGTTCAAATTTCAATTAGGTACTAGATTTGACACAAACAAACAAGTAAACAAATAAATCAACTAACACTCTAAATAAAAGCTTGTAAAAGTACTATATCCTTGGACGTGCGTGTTCAAGTTGCGGCTGCGCAGCTGCGGGTGCGGTCGCGGCCTCGCCGCTGCATTTACGTGCAAAAGAACTCGATAGCGACAAAAGTTGCTGGAAGGCAGGTAATTACTCGGTGGAAGTTGCTCGGTAAAAGTTTTTCATTGATCAGTCCTTTGACGTTCGATTGCAGGCGAATAATTAATTGAACTCGTGTTCCCGAGTGATTGCTAAATTCGGCGTTGCTGAACGTTCCCGGTGCCTGTGCTGTGAGTGATTCCGTTCAGGTTTAAGGGCTTTTATAATTGTTTACGTGAAACAGGAAACTTGTTTCCGATGGAGATGGACGAAATACCATGCTCATCGTCGGATATACCAGCAAGCGAGGAATACATAAGGCAAGAACAAGCTGTTCTTGTGCAAGTTTCAGAGTATTTTCAAAATGGCAAAAATATTCTCAAGATTTTGTGGAAAGTTCCCATAGCAAAAGTTTCCGATGGAAAATTAAAAAAAAATCGCTATGAAAATTTCTCAACTTTGGTAACTTCTCTCTGGTGAATTGCTAAGAACAACTTCCGATTGTCATGTTTTGATAATGTGAAGATACATTGACAAAAAAACCTATACAATAAGCATAGTAACTAAGTTGTTTAAAAAAAACATTTTTAACACAAACTTCTTCTTCACCTTATTTTCTGTTGACTATTAATTGCAGTGTCATCCAAGTCAATGGGATCACCTATGTTTAAGACGCCGCTCCACTGCTGGCACACTGTGCACGGACACGCTATACACGTCACCCACGCGGGTCCATTGGTCATTCCGTGTGTTGCGTGTGCGTGCACCGCCGTGGAAACGACCGCGTACATTTTTATACGGAGCGATTATATATCCACGTGCGTAGCGTGACCGCGCGCAGCCGCGGGGCGCCGCATTTAAAAGTAAAATAGGTATACGCAGCGAGCGGCACAAAGTTTGGTCCAGTCTCCATACAACATTCGTCACTACTTTGTAAAAAACCTCGTATATTAAATGAATATTCAAACAAAACTGAGCCCTGAAGTAAATAAAATTCACTTCGTAAAATTAGCGTTTTCGAGACTTTTTTTTTTTTATTTTGTTTGTACGATTTTTTTTCAAAGTAGCGACGATATATCGCATACACGGGGGCCACGGTTTTTGCCGCTGACTATATTTAAAAGCTTGTAGAAACATATCAGCCCCTCCCGCAAGTATAAAGCTTATCGCCCACTCCCGCGTCGCGGCCGAGCGCCGCCCCGCGCCGCGCGCGCCGCTCATGCGACGACTGACGCGTTTGATGGACGAGGGGCGGCGCGGCAGCGCAGGCGCGGCGCGAGGACCTTGATTGATTTACTATGGCGATGATACTAATTATGTGCCGTGGGTACAATGCGGGGCAGATAAATTGCAAGCTACTAAATGTCGCAGCTGGCGTATCCCCTCACCCTCACGCGACAGTAACTCTATTTTGTTAATAGCTTTCGCTGCCGTGTTCTTAGTCGTTGCCCATAAATAGTTACCGTTGCTGGCTAGTTACAAGTATTGCCAGTTATTTTGGATCTAAATTTACTTTCGTTAGTTATTTTTCGGATCAAGCTATCGTGTATAAAGCTATTTAAAAGCATCACACGAGTTTACGTAGTTGAGGCGAAATCATTGTGTTGCGTGCCGTGAGCGCGACTTTACTACGTGAAGTTGGCACCCTCCGCTCATTAACCTAAAGTTTTAAATTACATTGAGGTTAATACTTTACGACTGTGATAATTAACCGTAAGGTTTCATTCATAAAAATAACAAAAGTAGGCTTAATATTTTGGACGCTGAACGTAAGAAAAAAACATTTTAATTCTGATACAGAAAACTCCTTACTGAACTGCAAATAAATATTGATTAATTTTTCGCTTATACGCCCACAATCATGCTAAGTGTACCTTTTATTTAGGTCTTGTTCTCTTGTTACCTTAGGCTCTCTACCCCTTAAGGGATAAAGACATGATTTGTGTAGGTATGTAAAAAAACACTTTAACAGTGTACTTGAAACTCACGATAACTTCAAACCTGTTGAATCGGAATCCCAGTAATTCCGGGTTCGTAAACCTCATTAATGCGCGGCGCCGCGCCGGCGTCGCGCGCGCGACGGACGGCCGCCGCGCGCCGCCGCCCGTGGACGCCTGCCTTTGTAAATCACGGAGACATATTGTCCCAAAGCGCAGGTAACGGTTGGGGCAAACGTATTTAGACTCTATCGCGAGACCGTACGATTGCACCTGGGGTTAGACTTGATTTACTTAAATAAACAAATAGTGATGTCTAAATCTTACCGGTTTAAAGTACTCGGTATCCGACGACAAATGACTTTTTAACACGAGCGTTAGTCACTTGTTTAACTTACTTCAGGAATCTACCAACGACCCACGTTTTTGGTATGCATTTTTTTTATTTAAAAAACCCAAACATGCTTTATTTGATTCGGGGGCCAATTTTCGTAATAATTGTATTATATGAAAATTTTTCTCGATCATGTCAATCGGAGAAAAAAATCAAGTTGTAATTTTGCAAGGATTCACAAAAATTCACCATTTTTAAGCGCATTCTTTCAAAAATGTCATCTTTTTCAAATTTTCTCGAACGGGCTCGAAAACTGTTTATGATTTAGAAGGAAATACATAAATTCGGTCCCCCGCCCCCCGCCCCGCGGCCGCTGTAAAACTTTATGTTCAAAGGCAACGGTTTTATGCGACGGTAAACTTTTTCTACTTAATTAAACGACGAGCCCTGCAATAAACGGCAATCGAATCAGCTGCGAACGTGTCAACCGGTTTGCGGGACGACGCGGCGCGTGCGCGTCCCGTGTGCAGCGGCGCAGCGCCGACTGCCGCGCTAACTGCCGCGCTCAGGGACGTCAATCAATATTTAATGGTAGATGACCGACGATTATAAAAGAGGAAACCCCGACATTTTCATTTCCAAGTCCAATTCGTCTCCCAAATGGCAGAAGTTACACGGTCGCGATTAAACTAGCTCTCTATTGTAAAAAATTGCGTCTCAACCAGTTCTGCTGTAAGGGAGCTACCATTCCACAAACAACACAACACAGAAATACACAAGCTAAACTAGGTACGATACTACATCTCCTACAGTTATTATTTAGATATCTCTGAGACCGAAGAAGTTAAAGTTTTAACAAAACTAAGTATATAAGTTATACCTACTCATAGTTAAAACAGACTACGTATATACCAACATTCCTAACCAAATACTGCATACAAAATACAGCGTCCCATCCATCAACACTTCCATATATCCAGTTAAAAATAATGCATTTATACGAAATAACAAAAAATATTTGCAATGTAAAACTCATGTGGAATTTGTTTAAGTTTGCAAATAGGATTAACCGTGCGCGCTCTGTCGGTAAGCGGCAGCCGCGCGACGCTCGCACTAACAGGGATTAATAAGAGAGTAAGCAGGACGGTATGATGCGAATTTCTAATTTCACAGCAGCCCCGCTAACCCGGTTACTCGCGCTTTGCGCGCTAATTGATTAGACAAAAGAGCTTAGTGCTTCGAGCGGCGTCCGGTCGCGAGTGCTGCGGCCGTATGGTAATGCGCCCCGCAAATGGAACTTTGAGCTAAGTATCGTGTTTGTGTCGATTTGGCGTCAGCATTCGGCATAAACGAATCGTTATTGCAGTTTCATTCCAACGCAGAGTAAGCGACTTCACGTAAGTGTAACAAATGAAAAAAATGCGTTCTGTTCATAAAATAATGAGTAATGATGTTAAAAAGGGTTGTAATACACGGTTTTGTCTTACATCTGTTGTCAAACTAATTTACTGTTGTTCTATTGTTACAATAATGTCTAGACTCAAAGTGAAAAAAATGCGCGTGGGACGCTCTCCTCTGCGGTCTAACTACTCGTGAACGTGAAAAGTTGCGACGTGATCGAAACATTGACGTATAAACATAAGTATTATGACAGATTTTGAACTGTAAGACATGTAATACGGTCCCTGATATAATATTCTGCATTCTAAGGCAATGGTCATTATTGCAAAAAATTACCCAACGCAAAATATGATCAAAATTCTTGAACAGCGTGAACCATTGCGTGCGGAGCTCGCCGTTAAATTATGAATGCTCAAAGCCGCTGAGTTGGGGACAGCGGCTCGTGTAAACTCCAAACTTCGCGCCTCCGCGACTCGCGGCTGAAAGAAGTGTTCGCAACTCCGAGTTAACGAACAGCCAACTTCGGAACATGAAACCTTAATAAACCGCGCGCGGGAGGATAATCTCCGAGAGGACAATGCGCGAGTTGCCGGCCTTCACTCTTGTAAACATGTTTAAATTATTTTTAAAACAACTTGCCTCAAACCCGGCCCGGTGGGGAACTAGGCCGCGGCGCTCGGCGACGGTATTACATGGCGGAACACGCCTCGCACGGCCCTCAGGCCCTCATTACCTCAGCCGCCACAGCAGCTCTGGCCGCCGGCAGAGCCGCTGCGGACCCCAGAGGCCCGCTCTATGTAGGCTGCATCTGGAGTCGAACACTAATCACCTTTACAATAGGTGAACTGATGAAGAAAGTTCTTACTCTAATGACATAATAAACAAACATTACATTTAAATAATCAGCTTTTCGTTTTCTTGCTACCAAGTGGATAGTAGCGAAACTTCTTAGAAGCTGAGTCCACACAAGTAGCCAAATTACTCCATTTAGTGTAGCTCCACATGACAAGCCGTAGACCCGCTTCGCGCCATGTACTCGTATACAATAACAAGGAATAAGCTGCATTTACTACTCTGTTTCCCCTTTCCATCTATACGCTCACAATCAGGCTAAGCATGGTCTTTGGGTCTTATTACTCTAAACTCTGTCTACCCAGTAAAGGATAAATACGTGATTTATGTATATATTACGTATTTATGTAAGTAAGTTACATTTTATGGCATTTTAAAACAATCCTGCAGATTTAGGCAAGTACAAATAAACCGTTTTACCTATGTCATCTAGTTATCCATCACTTCCATCAATGATGTCGTAGGAACATGATATTGAAAGGGAAGTTAAATTCCTAACAAATTCAGAAACAGACATGTTATCTTGCTCAGTAAGCCAATTGGAATGCGGCTCTACGCCGCTGTTGCCTGGAAAGCCAGGGCCCGAGCAGTCAAGGCAAACATGTTATTTGTTAGCGGTTGAGCATGCCGTTCCACTTGTTCTTTTAATAAAAAAAAGGCAGGCTTGCAGGTGCATTGTGAAAAAGAGCTCTCCACTATGTTATGTAGCATCTTATGCGAATAGTAAAACGGAATCTAATCACGTAAAAACAAGTTTTATTTACGTTTTATGTCAGGTCGTGAACAGCCGCTGCGATAAACGTGTTTTACGCCATTAAGCCCGTTTTTATTATGTGTACAAGTCCGAGTGAAATAGAAAACGTTTTAGACTTATTTAAACTTCATTTTATTGTGATATTATAAATGAAGTTTTATTTAGAGACTAGGCTTCCGTCCGCAGCTTCGCCCGCGATAAATTAATTTTCCCGCGGTAAAAAATAGCCTATGACACTCGGTGATAATGTAGCTTTCTAACGGCAAAAGAATTTTTGAAATCGGTCCAGTAGTTTCGGAGCCTATTCAAAGCAAACAAACAAACAATCAAATTTTTCCTGTTTATAATATTATTAGTACAGAAGTATAGATGAGTAGTTCATGAACGAACGAGTCAAATGAAGCACTTCATGTCGGATTCGTATACTTCAATGTTTCATTAGTCCGGTAGTTCCTACTCGCTCAATTGTATAATGAATTAAAGAGTTATAGAAAGGGATGCCACACAAATCTTATTCGTTTCGACACCACAGCCTCAAACAAAATGAAATGAAACGATATTCGATTTAATCGTTCAGAGTTAGCTCCATGAAGGAAGAGATCTGCATCGAATAACTGATATCGATATACCTATTTTAAGTTCTATAACTGACATAAATGAATAATATAATGTTACTGATGTTACTGAATTTAATGAAACTAGTGAACTAAATGAATGATTACTTTGCAGTAATGAAAAGACATGTGACACAACATTTTGCGCATGTCTAGTTTTATTATGAAGTAGAGCGTGACAGCAACTTTGCAAGCGTTATGTTTTGTCGTAATTTGAGAGTGGATATCGCGTCGTCAGCAGCACGAGCAGCGCGACAGCCCGAGCGAGCAACCCGATAGTGCTGTCGCAGTACTGTCGCGTAATAAGGGGGGGGGGGGGGGGGGGCAGACATGTGAACCAGCGCACAAGTCGGACAATGCCATGGAAAGTGATATTGTTTTCGCAAAAAAGCTGACGTAATTTTTGCCTGAATGGCGGAACCCTTATAGGTCGTCCTGTCTGTCCGTCTGTAAATCACATGCGTTTCACGTGAAAATTCTCGATTCACTCAATTTTGACTACGGACACATCTATACATTTGTATGCGTGATACGACGCGCGCTTTGCCGGTATTTGTTGTTAGAACTAACTTTCATTTTGGCTCCCATTCCTTGCGCACATTAAAAATACAACATTTTATTTTATTTCTTCAAAACCTCCCGCATGACTTCATTCATCGCTTAATTAGAAGGTTTATTTACAAGTAACGGTGTGTGGTCCGGCGGCCGCTCTCATTACAATATTTTCCCTCCTACTTTATTATGTACACGCCTCGTTCTGCATTCCTTTTCGCAATTACTCGCCTAAGTCAATACGGGGCTCGCAAAGAACCTCTTGTGTGTCTTAGGGGATGCGCTGAACCCCCCTGAAGTTTAACGAAGTGGAATTCGAATGGAAATCAAAAATGTGAAGGCCGGTATTGAAAGGGAGGTAATGATAATTCGGTGTAGCGCGTGGCGGACGTGCCAGCGTCGGGCACGTCGAGCACGTCGAGCACGGCGGGCACGGCGGGCACGTCGCCGCAACGTGCGCTTTTTGTGGCAGCCGTATTAATCCCCGCCACAGACTCACGACACGCGTGCGGCGGAAGCGGCGCGCGTGGTGGCCGCACGCCGGTTCCGAATCACGTCGCGGACCATTGAGGCGCCTTTCTGCTGGACACAAGCAGGCTGCTGATTAGTTCACAAACGTGGTACAGAGAAAACACAGTCGCAGCCTAAAACGATAATAGTTTGACAGAAACAAAAATACGCATCTAGAAATAGCTTATGATATTTTCTATAATATATAACGTTTCAAAACATCGTACATTTTTAATACCTACATAGATATTTTCTTTTCACTTACGACTATTTTTTTCTGATGTAGAGTTAGAAACTGTCGTAAAAATGATTATTTCAAAAGCAGGAATTCAAAAAACTGGGCGACTACCCGCGATATTAAAATGAGAGGAAGTAAAAGTTAATAATAATGCCTAGTACGTTACAGAGTGATAACGATAAGCAGCTATTTGTCTAGTATTTTGTGAACCTAGGCTTTACTAAATAACTAACACAGGATAAGGTACCTAATCTAACACCTATGGCTTTAAACCGAAATAAATGTTTCGAATGAATGAAAAAACGTTTATACACCGCACTGGGTCGGCTGTAGCGGCGGCATGTCGGAGCTCACAGCCGCAGCCACCTGCCTGCTGCAGTCCCGATGCGCGTTCCTTTATTAAGCACAAACTTTACCTGAAATTAATTGCGGGGGTTAATTGGTATCCCCCCACTGCCGCAATTTACCGCCGAACCTTAATTAGACCGTGTCTTCCCGCGAGGCGTCCACGTCTCACCGCCTGCACCGAGCTGCAGCCGCCACGTTCACAATTATTATCAGCGAATAAAGGGATCCCATTATTAACTCATCAATTTGGCGGCATCACCACGGCTGTTGTTGACGCGTGTCGCGTGTCACCCCCCTCACCCCTCTGACCGCTGGCTGCGCTGGGAAAAGGATAAAATTGTGCAACAATCATATTGTAGGGATATGACTGCTTTAAAAAGCCGTTGTATATTATGGTCTCTCAAGCAGACAGTCGTGTGGCGAACACGGGTCCTCATGTGTGAGTTTTTCCGAATTGAAGTGCAAAATAAATGTAAAAACCACCAGCTTTTCGGTGAAGGAAGTCATTGCACGCAAACCTGCATACGGAATCAATGGTGCGCGTAAATTTCCGAAATCACACTGGATCCGCGTGGGAACTGTAGCCGAAGTCTTCTCATTCTTATAGAACGTCAGTGGGGTGTATATAACCTGAGATGATGGGAATCAATAAGATGGCGATATGGCGGGCTAACTCGCCGTCTGTAAGTAAAGGCGTTGTATCTTTTATACGCGAATATGTCATAGAAATGGCGCACCTGTTTTATTTCCCTAGAGTTCACCGGCTGCTGAGCCCACTACGTCTGCCGTCCGCACTAACCCGCGCTTGTAATCCGCCGCCGCCGCACTCGAGTAATCCTTCAATTAGCGCCCCGCATCCCCCGCTCCCGCATGAATAAAGTTCTCTGTCTGTGTTATTATTTTGTCCTACATGCGGCTTCTAATTCCGCCATGTTCCCGCGCTCCCACGCCGCAGCCTGTTATTCTAAGCGAATGGGCTTTCGCGATCTGCTAGCTAAATATTATTCATCAAAATATGCGTCGTCCTCCGGCGCCGAAACGAGCTCAACTGTTACATCGACTGAGTTTCAGACCAATTAAACAAAACTACTCCGTAATCAGATCGCGGCGTCGGCCCTCGCGCGACGCACCAAACACGCCGCCAATAATTGGCTCATACCTTCCATTATGCCTCCGACTCCGCTTTCAATTTCCCGCGGTTGTTTACGATCATGGCGTAATGAGTAATGCTCCCCCCCTCCCTGAGCTCCCTCCTCCAGTAATGACTCCCGCGACGCCTTTGATCTGCCAAATCTAGTTGAGTCCCCCGCTGGTGAGCGTTGCAAAGATAACGCCGCTTCCAGACTGTGATACAATGTCAACACGACGCTACATAGTTATATAATTATGTATACGGTCAGCGGAGCAACATTCTAAGATAATAATATAAACATTTGCAACAGGCCTTTAATAAGCGTTAAAAATATCCTTCGTCTAGTTCTCTTGGCTCTCCTAAACGGGTCATGAGTATGTCATGTTTTTGCCAATTAGGAGCCGCGACGTGTCTTTTGGTCGGATCCTTACTGGCGGGTCCAAGCCGGAGATTGGCGACGACAAAGACATGAAACTAAGAGCGCAGGCGCGCGCCCGACTGATACATCTGCGGAAAAGCTTCATTTATTTTTATAAACAATGTCCTCTTTCATTTTTGACACAAGGACTCATCTCTGATATAAAAGCAAAAAGGATTTTGGGTAGTCCTGAATATTTCTGTCGACTATGAGCTATCCATGGTCGAAAAGCTTAGGTAAATAGGTAGAACCTGTCTCGTTAATGAACGTAGAAAGAAAATGGTTTGTATGTTCAAAATAAACATAAGACAAATACAATTGACAGCGAGATACATGCACAAAGGCGGACCCTTACTACTACTTTGTTTTCGTTTGTTTACTAATTCATTGATTTAATCAGGCGTTACTTTGCGGAGACTACTAATTACATTGTTATTTCGTGACCAAAGCAAGTGCGGGAAAATAACGTGCGCGCGCTCGGCGCTCGGCGCTCGGCGCTCGGCGGGCCTGATATTAATGCGCTCAGTCTCGCCGCGTTACGACGACCCGTGTCAAGGCCGGAGCACGGCTTGCTCCACCGACTTGCGCCGCACCGCCCGCCCGAAGCATAAGCATAATCTTACAATGCGAATGACGCTTACTCCGCAGCAAAAGCCATAATTAAACCTAATTATCCCCGCTCTGTAGCTTCCGTCCTAATTTTACCTTAAAAAAAGACCTCTCAAACGTTGCCAGCTACAAACGTATTCTGAAATTATGTCGTCAGAGCGTTTAAGCGAACAATGAGAGCTCCGTTTGCTCGCCACATGAAGAACCGCGCCGGTAATTGTATTTGCTCAGAGTGCGCTACATTATTCATACGGCTTAGCGGCGCGGCGCGACACGGCGGCGCGGCGCGGCGCGGCACGACGCGGCACAGCGCGGCGCGGCGCGAGCGGCAAGAGCACTGCGCGCCCGGCCCGGGAGCGCCGCCGCCTCAATCAAACCCCCACAGTAATGACAAACGGAACACCCGGTGTGCTGATATCAAATAATCAACAGCGAAATTACTTGCATGATAATTTCTTAATTGTCATTATTCTTTGCGAAATTACAAATACAAGTTAACTTAAAAATGGTAAGAGAAACGAAATGACGGCAAACAACAGAATTACTGAAGACTTAGTTGAGGGAGGGAGCGCGGCACGCAGCCGAGCATGCAGGCAATACAGTTTTATTTAATAAGTTAGTCGAGGGCAACGCTTAAAAGCGCTACGCGGACTGGCCTTCACCGCCATCAGTATTCCTTGCGGCGCCGGTGCGGCCATTGCTTTGAAGCTGCAGCGGATTTAGCGGCCGCTCCGTGCAGCGGAGGGCAACGAGGCCGGCGCCGGGGGCCCGTGGCTGCAGCAGCTCGTACAACATACAGTGCACACTTTACACAGGATGTTAAGAGATAATCACGCATCTCCACGGTCGCCCGTATAAACGGAATCGCACTGTAAACAAACAAATATTTGGCATGCCAGAAGTTGCCATTGCCTTTATTAAGTAGTATAACATAAGTATAACATTATTTTTCATCTCATTGGTATTACGAGTGTTCTATGATTCAAAATTTCAATATTCATCATGTATAGCTGTGGAAGTAGGTAAAAGGCACCGAGGCGTTACAGTTATTTTTCCCTGTCGGTGCAAAAGCAAAGAAGGGGTGACCTTTTTGTCACATGTGTGCGCCCCAAACCGAAATGAAAGCCGTTTCATGGCAAAAACCTTTAGTTATCGCAGCAAGCGAGGCTCGGCGGAAGCTGCGAGAGCGTAACTAACGTTTTATTATGATAAGGGCCTGCAGCGGCGGCGGCGGCGGCGGCGGCGGCGGCAGGTGGGCGCGGCCGTTTGATCCCGCGCTCCGCCAGGCAGCCGCCCGCCACTATCCTCTAATTGGGTTACCAGCCTTACTACCACGTTGCCCTAACTTAATAAACTTCCTTGTAAACACAAACTCCACCTCGACTCCATAAAGCGAGCCATTTCTAAGGTATCCCTGCCTCGCCAACATGTTCTAAAAAAAGACTTGCAAATTTATTTCCCAAAGACAGTTTTACGGTCTTCGGCTACGTAAAAGTGCGCCGTCACATAATAATATTTATTTGTGAGGAGGCACGCGCAACCTTTGATATCTCAACCGGAGTCCAAAGTAAATAAAACGGGCCAACTGAATTATCGAGCAGCTCTGTCTTCACTCATAACGCTTTGTTGCTCCCGAATTCAATTACATATTTATTGTATCGCCCGTCACTTGCCCGCTGTGTGCGTGTTTATGTGTTGTGTGTACAGTGTGTTCGTGTGACTCACTTCACAGCTTCGCATGCGTTACTCGTAGATGACTTGAGCCACTGTGGCGCGTCCAGTTGATAGCGTCAGTCAGTCAAGAGATTTCGAAATTCGACTCTACCCTTGTGTATCACATTATACTATTATAATTACTCATAAAATCTGGAGTGCACTTGGAGCTTTACACACAAATGATACAAGAAATAAAAGTTGTGAGTAGCTGCTTCCGTCATAAAGATATCAGTCTGAAGGAGCATCTCGGCTTGAATGGAGACCGCAGCCGCCGCCGAGGCACCGCCACAGAACCGAAAGGTGTACGTTTCGTGCGACCGCAACGAGCATGTGAGGCCCAAAACTTACCTGCCTCGAACACAGCTAAATTGAAAGCAGACTTAATAAACTATAGAATTTTGTGTTTTTGTAATAAATGTCGCATCTTATAAAAGGACTAGGAAGATGAAGCGCAAACGATCGCAGGCGACGTGCAGTCGCAGGCGTCGCGACGCGTCGTAACTCTCGCGACCCGATTTCGTTTAAAACGTGTTTTCTGAACGATTACTCTCTCTACTCGGTTATCGCGCTTGTGGTGTGGTTTAGCTTTTATGTAGCAGAATGAACAAATTACAGTAATATAACCTAAATCAAGCTCCATCTGACACGTGTGAGGATATCGCGCGTCAGTTCACTCAACTATTCAAAGAACTAGTTAGTTGATTGGATTTAAACATTAGCTCAGCAAATCTTCCGCGGTCTGTCGCTCGAGTGGGCCCGGTTTGTATTTCTGTGTGTGCGTGTGTGTGCCGGAGGCTAATGAAGCCTCGCGCGGCTCCTCGGGCTCGACGCGTGACATTATCTATTCAAGTACACACACACGCGCGTCACGCCGACAAGCCTTCCTGCTCTTGTCTGCTTACATTACTTGGGGGAATTCATATGTAACGCGTTATTATTTAGAATAATTTATATGTATGATTTTCCGCGCCATCACTCCGCTACATTTTAATTCAGAACGTATCAGACGATGAGTGTTGGGGTGGGGGGAGGGGGGGGGGGCGATGTGCCGCGGGATCAAATGAAGATATACATAGTTTGACTCAGAACTAGATACCAGCAATCCAGTACAGGTTCAGCACATAATGACACCGATGAAATATTCAGCTCCGGGAATGTTGTAGAGTGGTTTACAGACTGAACATTACCTAAGTACCTGTTTTGGGATTCGCTTTGAACTTGACATACTTCAATTACCGTCCACAGGAGACGTTGAAAGGTAAATGAAACGTGTAAATGGATTGTTACTACATAAAACCTTCGATTTACTCCATATCGCAGTTGTCTGCAAAGGTAACATCTACAAATAGGAATAACGAAAAGTGAAAGAGATAAGTATATAATGTCATTGTATTCTCCTCGGTGTTCAGCGTTCAGTGTCGACTGGGCTGCGACAAAGGAGCCACCCGGAGCGACACGTCGACACCACCTGCGAGTTCGGGGCTGGCGCTGCAACCCGCCGCGGCGTGTCGAGGTCGGGCGCGTGTGCCTGCGCTCAGGCAGGCGCGAGAGCGGCGCTGCTCTCCAAGACTTTTATTGGACTTAATATTAATGTAGAATAGTAATGAGTTTGCATTTGTATGGCAGGCATCGTCGGCGGTGCGCGCGACAGCCGGCGCCCTCGCTCCGCTCGGCTGACAAATCGAATCCCCGCGGCTCACGCATTCCTCCGCTCGCTGTTGTTCTCTAATTTGATTGTTAACAAAGTGGATTCCAGGTTAAGCTTAAATTGTTTTTATGCTTTGCCAAACTTTGTTTTATGAGCGACGTTTTTAATCACAAACGCGAATGGAAACGCCAACGCTTTGGAGGGGCCCTCGCGTCGATATTAATAAGGCGTTAGCTCGTCACGACCTTGTTGTCTAAGCTAAACACGTCTGGCCTTATACGCTTTACGAGCTCGTTTCAAAGCTTTAAATCTCTATTAACAGTGACTTTTACAATTTGTCCCAATTTGTAACGGATAAACTGTGTTATTACGAACAGAAAGTTTAACGTAGTTTGCGCTACTAAGCGTCCACTCATTGTTTGTGGAGCGCGTCGGTTGCGAAGCCAGCCGCGTTTGTTTACCTCCAAAGCGAGTCAATCAAGTCGTGTCATGCCACGGCCGAGAACCAAACAACGGACAAGAACCCTCGCAGCGGCGCCGGCGCCCTGTAACCTGGGAGGCAGGGCATTAAGTGTTTGCCGGGCTGACCCGGCGCGACACTTGACCGTTTGATCAACTCGTATTACGCGCGAAGTATTCCGACACTCATTACGGGGGCGCTCCCGGCGGAGTCGTCGAGTGGCGGCCGGCGCGTGTGCAGGGCCGGGGTAGCCGCCGCGCTGGCTGGCGGCTCCCGCGGCGCGCGTGCCCAGCGCACGCAGAGCCGTCGCCGCTAGCCCGTGGCTCCCCCCGGGGGTCCAGCCCCGCTGGCCCTCGCGGGCACGCTTGTTGACGTATAAGACGATATCGGTTCTACCCCTCCGGCACTCATTAACGTCGCGGCAGCCGGCGCGGGTTTGCCTGCGCGCGTCAACGCCCCGCTCGATCAACATGCAGCGTTGCATTCATCCCGTGGGAAATTCCGCAGATAACGCAATTTCGTTGCTTTAATGCATTTTTATTAGAACGCTAGTTTATTCTGGGGAGCGGGTTATTTATAAGCACTACTCGTTTAGCCGCCGCGATATTGCGCTGCTTCATTCTGCAGCAATGTTTATTGCCTGCGCGGTTGGAAATGCATTTTTGTAGGTAGGTATGTACCGCGGAATTAAATATTTAGCATATTTTTAATATTATTCGATGATAACTGTCTATACATTTCTATTTTTTTTCTGAGAATATGTAACAACAGGTAGGTACTGATCCTTACCGTAACTGAGCATATATCTCGAAGTTTGGCTCAAATGACAAGTCTCAAGACACTGGTCGCGCTTTGCACTTGACCTAGTACTTGAAGGTTCGGTGTTAAAAGTGTCGAGACATACATTACTTAAGTAACAGGTCGGCAACGCAAGAGAAGGAGCGATATGTCAGTGTGAGATAGACAGACAAGACTATTTTCTTGCATGCTATGAGCCTCAGACTAGCGTAGTATCTAGTACTCGTAATTAAAAGGAACACTTCGAAAATACGCGATGACAGAATGGACCTCATCTCGGATATTTCGGCGCCGATCTAATGTAACGTAGTTTAGTATGGCTAGTATATACTATAAAATATGTAATAATCGAGATCGCCGCGCTCGTGGGCAGAGCCGCTGCCCGCGCCTGCTGCAACCTCCGTCACATCTCAGCGTCCAAATAAAGCGCGGCTGCCGGCGACACCACCTCCCCCCCCCCCCCCCCCCCCCCACGCGGCACTCGCCCTCCGCCCGCGACCCGCTAACCTTCTTATTATCAACGGAAAAAAATGAATTTACGCTTGACTTTATAAAGTTAAATATCTTCGCAAAGAAGTTACCGATTCTTATAATTTTGGTCGAAAATACCTATAACAGTATTTTCAGAGAACACTAATAAACCTTTTGACAGTTGACATGTAAGCAAATCGAGCAAGATTCATTATAAAGAATTTGCGAAACTTTAAAGCAATGGCCAATGTTAAAGTAAAGTTTATTTATTTTCATCTTTCTGTCGAGAGCTGGGAATCTGTTCTGTTTATCACCGCGCAGATAAAATGTGGCGCTATTAGATGTATCTCCATTCCGAACACTCCGGAGTTATGAACTGAAACGCCATAAAAACGGCCGCGTAACTGATTGCTCGCATGATTCATAGCGATCGGAAATCCGCGCGGGCGAGCGAGAGGCACGCGCGCCACACCGGAGTGCACGAGAGACCGCGAGTGTGTGGGACTCCATACCAAGTTACTCGTGCGGCCGGCGGGGGCGCCACTACTGAAGGTTTGTTCCTGCTTTGTATGGGGACGTGCTAGTTGTAGATCCACCGAGTGCACGGGGCAGTTGGGCGAGGCAAGCGGCCATTAGCCGCCGCTAGTCATACATACTAATGTAAAGCCGTTGTTTATTCGCGGCGATCGCATAGATTCGCGGCTGTATTGATTGCGTTGCGTGTGCCATCACTCACCAGGCTGCTGCCGCGCGCTCGGCCTGAGATCACTACTCGCTTATCCCAGAGGCTGATGTGCGTGTGCGTAGATTAAACCTACTATTTGTTATTCTCAATCAAGTACGTCGACACGCATCACTCTCCACAACTGGAATATCGTTAACAAATAGAGCTAGATAGATCAAACAGGGACCGTTATTCTTACACGCTGAGAGCTGCTGTCAAATGTTTTGGTCTCGTCATTTCAGCCTAGATCTGACGTAGTTAGTGTTTACTGCATCATGGCTGTATGTTTGCGCGGCGCGCGGGCAACCATCGTCCCTCCATCTATTAAGTGTTACGTAGCCACGAATGCCAAGATAAACGTAGGTACACTTTTTTATTTATTTTTTATACGACAAGTAAGTACATACTCGTATATATCCGCAACACCAGAGGATTGTAGGTGTAGTGAATAAAGTTTTCACTTGACATTTCGTTGAATTCTATCCAGTTCTAAACTTAAACAAAATTTGAATGAGGAGAATATTTAATTTGCCTGTCATTTTACCGGCCGTCTTACTCCCCGCCGCAGAACACAGCAGCGCTAGCACTACTGCTTCGCTGATAGTTGAGAGCTGAGAGCTGCGTAGTTGATCCAGACGGGACCTTGCACGAGGTCCTTCCACCCGCAAAACTATTATAATTTATAGAAAAGAAAGAAAGAAAGACGTTTATTACCACACTAAAGATCGATATAAAAAAAGCATATTAGGTGGGGCAAAAGGAGCGGACTCAGTGCCAGGCTAAGCATGCATCAGCACAGCGCTGTTTTTCAGTCCGGTAGTTTGACGGCTCCTCTGTCGTCCCCTTAGTCGGCGGCGAGCGCCGGCGCCGGCACCGCTCGTTGCCACTAAAGCGAAATAAAACTGCGCAGAGGCCCCCCCCCCCCCCCCCCCCCCCCCGCGCCCGCAGCAGACCTACTTATTACAATACCGTAGCGTGAAACCCATTGATTTTGTAGCTTAACTTCAAATTATTATTTTATCTAACATTAAGATAGAAAGAAACAAAAAGTTTATTCGTAACAATACTATACACGTTGATAAAAAGGAAACACGAATAAATCGTTAATAGGGAATAATTGACACGAAATGGTCCCGTCAAGACTGGAACTATTATATTATTACGGACCACTTAGTTATTACTGCGAATCCTCTGAGAGTCTCTATCTAAATTATTTGTTTCTGTCACAAGTACCAACCTTAAAGATACTGTTTCACCTTACTGCCTTACTTGAGAGTGAGACAGTATTTGTTATGAAATGTACGATTATAATTATTTTGATTCTCCTTTAACCTCAGGTAGAAATAAATACATACAGGAGTCGGTATTCCTATAAGTCTACGCTACATACTACCTACTCGTATATGTGTACTGCAACTAAATTGATTTTAGAAACTGAACGGATGACAACCAAATTAGCAAAACAACTGCCAAAGTAATTATCTCATCAAATAATAATTAGTTGCAAACAGAGCAGGAAGCTTCGCATTCCAATAGCTCTGCGACTGCACCGCGACTGCACCGCGACCGCACCGCGACCGCACCGCGACCGCACCGCGACCGCACCGCGACCGCACCGCGACCGCACCGCCTCTGCTGAATGATAGCGGTCGGTGGACAAACAGCAGTGGCGGCAGAAAGCAGCTGAACGCCATCTTTAATCTCATTCAGTTTTAACTTCACGCGGTTAACTTCAAAAGCAAAATGATTTCATGATACCATTGTGGCTGACTTTACGAACATTATATTCACTGCTCGAAATATAATGTTTCTCAATAGTCAACTGGGCACGTGTGGGAACTATAGCTCAAGTCCTCTCATTCTGAGAAGACGCCTGTACCCAGCAATGAGACGTATATAGGCAACGACCACGCAATGGCTTAATATTTCCTATCTTGATCGCAATGCCTACTTGATTCTAATTTTCGTTACATTTCTACTTGGCTAGATAATTCCTCTATAGCTTCACCACGCAAAGCTAGCTGTCGCGTCCACGTCACAAAAAACGTGGTCTATTTTCACTGAAAAACTACACTGTCATAAAAATTGACAAACCCATAGTATAAACCACTCTTCTCTAAAACATGGACAAGAATTTCGAATGAGATATATTAATTGTTCTCAAAACTTGAATTTCCAAGCTATGCTATGTTAACGTCAGCCGCCACCGGCGACTGCTACAGCACCGGCTACGATACAGCACCGCATAATAGTCTCGTAACTGCTTTGGCGTAGCTCCCGGTAAATTATTTATCGTAGCAGTTTACGTAGCGCTCGTAGCTCGTAGCGCATAACTCGTAGACGGCAGCTTGTTCGTAGCGCCGCGCGTAGCGCTCGCAGAGCGGCTCGAGCCTAACAAAGAAAGTCTTGATCGCGTTTTTTTTTTTATATATATAAGAGGGGGCAAACGAGCAGACGGGTCACCTGATGGAAAGCAATCACCGTTGCCCAGGGACACCTGCAAGACCTGGGGAATCACAAGTGCGTTGCCGGCCCTTTGAGGAACAGGAAGGCTCGTTTACATTAATGTTCGTCATACTCGCTTGTCCTGCCACCAAGCAGCAGTACATGCCCTGCTATGTTCCGGCATGACGAGAAACACAGTCGGTGAGGTATTCTACCTTAGGTTTCTAGGCTGGTTGCGGGTGTCCATACTCACCATCAGGTGGTTACATACACATACACAAATCACGTCTATATCCCTTACGTGGTAGACAGAGCATATGGTAACAAAACCTAAAGGCCACGTTTAGCATTCGATTTACCCCTTTCGCAATAACTTGCCGGCCACTTGCACGTTCCCGGCAACAAACATAACATTAAATGCGCTCTCATTGATTATGAAAGCCTTTTGATGAGTTAATGATCGCACATGCGGGCCGCGGGGGGGGCCGCGGGCCGTGCGGGGGGGGGGGCGCTTAGCATACTTTGCCGGCAGCCGAGCGGCCGGTGCCGATACGCGAACAACACTTCTCCGGAAAATGTTCTAGAATGAATATGTACTTACTGGTAGGCTCGATTCTCTGGCTGTGCGGAGGGATGTAGCATCCCTCTGCATACTGTACCGTATCTATCATGGGGAGTGCTCCGATGAACTCTTCGGATTGCTGCCTGCTGCTAAATTCCACTACCGTACTTCGCGGAACCGTCTGTCCTTCCATCCTCAACATCTTGATGGTTGGCAGTCAAGCACCGTGCGTTTTAAACGCAATTTCTTTCCTCGAACGGTAAAGATCTGGAACCAACTTCCTGCTGCAGCATTCCCTGAGCGGTACAATTTAGGGATCTTTAAAAAGCGAGCCTTCCTGTTCCTCAAAGGGCCGGCAACGCACTTGTGATTCCTCAGGTCTTGCAGGTGTCCCTGGGCGATGGTGATTGCTTTCCATCAGGTGACCCGTCCGCTCGTTTGCCCCCTCTCATATAAAAAAAAAAAAAATGTTTCGGAAACTTCGCGTTTTTACGTCGGTTGCGTTTTACTGCTTTATGCACGGACGTGGCCGGGGCGAGCGCTGCCGCGCCCTCCTCGTAGGAGAGACTCGCCGGTGACGAGTGCCTGTAGCTTTACGCGGGCGGCAGGCCCTGGGCAAGGACCGTACTGATCCCTACCATCATCCTGCCGCTGAACAGCAGTGCTTGCGCTCTTAGGTCCAGATGTGAGGCACAAGACTCCGGCAAGAAGCCAATGAAATTACTGGCACATGATGTGTTTTAGCCCTTTACGCTGGCAACGCGTCTGCAATGTTCCGGTGTTGCTGGTTGCTTTTATTCGGGTAACCCACTAGCTTGTGTGCCTTTCTTGTTGCATGGTAAAAAAAGTCAATTTTCAATAAAATTAGGTACTGGTTTTATGGTCTTCAGTACATATTTGTTTGTTCCGATACCCGTCAGTATGTAGTGGCAAAGCAGACGCTGGGTCACACGTCCTCAGTCCCAAGTCCCGAGTCCCGAGTCCCGGGTTTGAGGCCCCGGCCGCGCGCGTCCCGGGCGGCGCGGCGTCGCAGTAACGCGCTTACCGCGCTCAGCGACTAGAAAATTGTATTCCATTCGAGTGCGAAAATACTCGTGTCTTCTCCTCTAATGCAAAACACAAGCTTCGGGGACAAATTAGTTTTGCGCTTATCCCTTAAGGCTCACCTTTAGCCAGGATTGGGTCGGCGTTGTCGACTGGCGAACTTCTTTTCTTCCAAAAACAGTTCGTAAATAATGTTACTTCAATATACTTAAGAGAAAAGCCGCGTTTTTTGCGAAATTGCGATGGTTTTTAACAAAGACATGTTTTCAGACCCATAGTTTATGATATACTATATAAACCTGAGACTCACAGTAAACTAACTTTCACTGACAACATTGCCCGAATACCCTTTTTAGACTGCTTCAGGGCAAGTTACCTTCTGTCCCAACAATTTTCTATAAAATGAGTGCTAAAAGAACAACTTATGCGAGTGAAAGTGAATTTCAAGTGAGATACCGAGCGATGCACGGCAACGGAGATAACAGCGATTGAATCTGTCTAGATTGTTTCAAGTGAATAAATACTAACTGATTTGTTTTTGTTCGTTAAAATGATTTTCATCGAACCCTAAAGTTCGTGTCAATACTTAAATTATTCCATACCTACTAGCTGTTGCCTGCAACTTCGTCTGCATAGAATTCGTTTATCGCTATCCCGCAGGAATTACGCAATTTTTCGGGATAAAAAGTAGCCTATGTGTTATTCCAGAGTATAATCTATCTATGTTCCAAATTTCATCCAGATCCGTCAAGCCGTTCCGGCGTGAAAGAGTAACAAACATCCATCCATCCACCCATCCATACTTACAAACTTTCGCGTTTATAATATGAGTAGGATCTTACAATCATGTATTTATACGTTTCTTTAACGGAGAATTTCAAGGAACGCGAATAAGCTCGCCGCTCAGTTGTTAGTGCGCAGTAAATGTAAACAAATATTTATTATGTACATTTCGTGACGCGAACAAACAGCCGAGTGATTTCGTCCGCAAAATGCCGTCCGGCGCAGAACGCCGCGCGCGGCGGGGCTATATGTACAGTCAGGCGCTACACGAGCACTAGCTCATTTATTATGTTGAAATAAGATGTCAAAACATAAATAAAAAACAGAACAGCATACATACATACATAAATCACGTCTTTATCCCTTACGGGGTAGACAAGGTCCAAGGTAACGAGACCTAAAGGCCACGTTTAACATGATTGCAGGTGAACAGGTGAAAAGGGGAATTAAAATAGAGGGTTGCTAGCCGCATTGCCTGTAACATGATTCCTAAGATTTTCACCTATTCCCTCGCCTTTTACCATCTGCGCGGAAAGGAAAGCAACTGACACATTAAATGTTTTTTCTTTACTCCCATACCAGCATGGAACAAACATGGAAAAAACAGAACGCTTGTCACCAAACCGTCACAGCATCATGTATTATTACTGTAGTCGCACGGAGACGAAAACGTTTTGCCTCGAAAATACAATGAATGAGTTAAGAAACTGTAGATAAAGGCCGCCCGCGCCCGCGTCCTTTGTCGCCGCCGCTTCTGACGAATTCTTTTCATCGGGGAAATTCTTTACAAAGGCTCTTTTATCATTTACTTAACGCGGAATCAATCTGCGCCGCGAGCGCAGGCCGTTTGATGTGACCGACCCCCGCCGCCTCCCCCCTCGCCCCCCCCTCGCCCCTACCCCGCTGCCGCTGCCGCTGTAATGTCATTAAACTCGGACAGAGGACTGAAAACTCCGGTTTTTTTAATCTACCCCAGTCAAATAGTGCTGGGCTGGAATTCGTTTAGGATTCTTTTGAGCTACGTATGCTGGCTCTTTAGAGGGATCCCGATGTAACACTATATCGGAGCATTATTTGTGTAGGTTGTACATACATTATAAATAGATGCCTTTTGCTTCTCGTACTTTTTCTTATAAAGCTTCGTCGCCGAACAGTGGCGGGCAACACACTTGTTGACAGAGGTGAAATAAAAGCTTTTTGAAATTTACTAACACAAGAAGATGTATTGGAAATGAATACGCAGCAGTAGCAATACTTCGTCGCAAGAGAGCCAGAAAGCAAGTGAGAACAGAGCAGTGCGTTTCGTAGTTGAAATTGGCATCTTGTTTCTGCTTCTTCTGTAATGTGACATGTGATTGGTTGACTCTGTCTCCATTCAAGCTTTATATCAATCCGTACCAATGGAAGTGTAGCCTAATTGCAATTTACGCCGGCCTCGGGTAACAAGAACAAACAAGCGATCAAACTTCCAGATTTACATGCTTCGCAGCCTGCACTGCAGAGACTTCGTTTCTCCTTGAAGAAGCAAAGTCCTGCGCGGCGCCGGCGGCGCTCGGCCGCGACGATCGCAGCCCCCGCCGCCTGTATAACTATGTACTGGGAACAGTCAGTTACATGTCATGTTTATCCAAATTTTAAGCATTCATCTTGAACCGTTGGTTTCAACGCTTAAACTTTACTTAACAAAATTTACAACAAAATGATCCGTCGATTGGCTAATATAAATACGACACGAATGACCAAATAAATATTTTTCGTGAGCCAAACGAATTGACGGCCGGATCGAGCGCCGCGTGACGCTGATAAGGTTAACGCGTGCATTATACGAACAAAGCAGCGAATAAATCCAATATGTGCCCTTTCCTCGTACGTGCCCGAACACGAGTGGCCGTGTTACAACGTTGCGGCGTTGCAGCGTCGCAGTGTCGCGCGCCCGTTGGCGCAGCACCGCGCGATCCTCACTTGTAACAGCCGCGCTCCGCTGCGATTACAACATTCTTGACTGTTATTGAGCAATGCCGGTGCTCAACAATTATCACAATAAACGCGTTGTTAATATTTGTGTAGGTCGCACGACATTTGCATGCCGCCGCCCTCCCACGCAGCGCTCGCCTCAGCGCGCGGCGCGGCTGAGCGTGACGCGACTTATTAATATTTCATGACTTGTTGTGATGCTCGTACCAGCGAGTTCTGATCAACATGACAATCGGTGTTCCGTTTCATATTGTTTGGATACACGCCGAATAGGCAACAACTGCGCTAACTTATTGTGATACTTGAAAGATTGATATTTATTTCATTAGCGAACATGGGCTTATTGCAATAGATACCAATTAATCTATTACTGCAGGCTAATGGGTTCTGATTAGCAACCGCACGCGGCACGCGCCGGTTGCGCGGCGGCGGCACTGCCCTGTAATTTCCAAACGCACATGACGTCATGCCCGCGCTGCACCGCGCAGCGGCCGCGAGCTGCAGGTGCGCGTGCACTCCGGCTGCCCCGCGCCGGCGCCCCCCCCCCCCCTCCCCCCCCCGCCCGCGGGAAAACTCCGCGCTATATAAAGCGCCGCAACCGTTAGTTAACTAAATAGTTTAATGTGTACGTGCAGGGTGTACTTAATAACTCGGTTATTCGACAATCAATCTTCCCGGGCGCTCCCTCCCCCGCCCCGCTCGCCCCCCGATCGCCGTGTTATTATGGTAATTCCACTATTATACGATATTTGAGTTTACTTGATCGCTTCGCGTCGAACGCGGCGCGTATGTTGGCTACATTATTGCTCATTATTCATGGATGTTCAGCGAGCGGTGCTGCGCAATTGTATGTACACTGTTTTGTGATTCAGCGAATGTTGTTTGCTGGATCAACTAACGCAAGGGATAGTTTTTGCTTCGGTCTTTTACAATAAAAATTCGTTGCTGGTCATGTTAATGTAAAAGCTCTCCTTAAAAAGCGGGTTCCCACGACGAGCACTGAACTTATAGATCCCAGCCCGCCGACCTGCTTGACCATGGGATTGCATTGTACCTGCAACCGAGGCTTGAGCCCGTGTCCTCCGCGACGTGCAGCGGGGTCTCCGCTCTGCCCTAATGGTAACGCTCGTGATGTTAATGACGTGATTTAGCGGCAGATAAAACGATCTCGGCTAATATTTATCGGCGTCCCGGCGCCGTGCGAATTATTGCCGTTTGAATACTGCACGAACGAGCGCCGGAAGTCTCCGCGCCGCAACTTATTCACAAACAGACTAATTACATTTCCATGTAGATTTCTACGCCAATAATGAGGGGGTGCAGAGTTCGTCACGACAGAGCAACACCGCATTCCTTGTTCTCGGTACTAACTTTACAATAAAAGCTAGTTGATGTTCTGGTGTCATTGTTAGGTATAGTTTGTGGCCTCTGGAGCACTAAGGTTGTGATGTTGGCAGACGTCCTGTAGGCCGCGCAGCGTTAGTGCCGAGTGTTTCCGCTGTGGCCGTTCCGCTGCGGCGGGAAGTGTGCCAGCAGTCGTACGTGTGTGGGTGCTGTTTGCATTATTCATCGCGCTAATGAATAATTAGCATAATGGCGAGCGCCGCGCATCGAGCAGCGACCCAGCGGCTCGGCCGCCGCGCCGCACAGAGCCACACGAGCCACGCGGTTCTACACTTGTACTGTATCAGGCCGCCAACAAACATTCAATGAACGCGAGTTACAGCAAAATTAATAAAAAACGACGCGCAGCAGCCGCCTCCGGCTTAATTGACGCGGCGTCGTCCTGCCTCTGGCTGTCAACGCGGACGTCATTCAACGTTCAGTGTTAATCTCGGTCGCCATCAGTATGCAATCACTCGACAATGCAGCCGACGTAATTCGGTGCTGTTATGCGTCCTTTATATAAATTATTTCGTAAAAGCAATGGAATTCTTAACAAGGTGTTAACGGTGTTCACTATTATGCTAGGTTAGTTGCCATTTTAGTCGTTTAATTGTGATGTAGTTCTCGTAAGTGGGGTCATGGCGTATCGTGCTGCTGTTTGCGCTCGGGAAGCTCGTGTCGTCGGTCATTTATACAAAACGCTGGA
This sequence comes from Pandemis corylana, assembly GCA_949127965.1. NCBI lineage: Eukaryota > Metazoa > Arthropoda > Insecta > Lepidoptera > Tortricidae > Pandemis > Pandemis corylana. The sequence continues at coordinate 72,306 of OX421866.1, read as the reverse complement.
TGCTGGCGCTCGGCGCGGCACGAGGCTCTCCCACTGACCAAAGTACTCCCACTGAAAGCAGTACGGCTCACATTTCTTCAGTTCTAAAACCCAGTGCATTTGAATGTGAAAGTAGGTATAATTTGCATCGACATCGCTGTTGCGGTCTGGTTGGGTCGCGCCGCCGCGGCCTCAGACCTGTATGCATTCTGATCCCTTATCGCTTTAACTACATAATACAAGTGTAATTATTCGAAAGGAGCAAAGAACCCGACGACTGTAGAAATACCTATTTAGAAACTCGTTTTTGTGGCGGCGTAACTTTTAATAAAAATTGTACTGATTTGAAATAAAAACCCTAAAACATAATAACATCTTTATAAGCTGGACCTACAAGTACCAACTCAAAAACTTGACCTTCAAATCGCTAAGATCTAAGCTAGCAAACATTTTAGAACCTATAGGTATAATAATCGAATTGAATTGAGAGGTTAAGTGGACCTTCAAAATTATGGAAAAATATATACTATTTGATAAATATTTAATTTAATTGCGTTTTCAAAGATTCTGCACTCGTTTTGATACATACATATAGGTTCCTCTGACTGGTGGTATGCATCCTCTCTCGGTAAGTTCCCCCTTCATACTGTACACCCCCCCCCCCCCCCTCCGACTCCGCGAGTAGTGCTTACTTTAATTTCCGCCTCCTCCGTCCCCGTTGACTACATTTCGTTCCTAAATGAAACAACAAACAAACCCCTAACGAAAATATTTAATTTAAATGGCGCCGTCGCAGGATATCCTGCAGCACACTCGACCAGTGAGGTACAGTCACCAGCATAAATATATGATGGTGAACAGCGCTGCAAAAATAAATGATCATGCATTGAGGTCAAAATTATTTGACGATACTACCACTGTAAAAATATGTGATGCTATGTAGCCGGCAAAAACATCCGTCACACTATATCAGCAAAAATATCGGATCGGGACGCTTAAAAATATGTGATTACCCAAAAAATCAATATTATGTGATCACTCATCGCATAATTTTCTATCCGATGTGAAAGCATAAGCATCGGATGATACGTAGGCCGCATATTTATCTGATGACATGTTGCAAAACCACGAATATGTTATCCATTTGCAAAAACGAACCATTCTTGGTTGACATAGAGCAGTAAATTGTACCTATTAAATGATTTGACAATTCACGAAAAGAGTGCCGTATTGTCATTGTATATGTCTGTCTCACATTTTACTCCATAACACTGACGGGTTCAAATTGCTTAATTGCGAAATTACCTATATGACGCTCTGAGAGGAGGTGTGAACTTTAATAGTATTTTATGCAACTGCCGTATAAGAGGGGTTTTTAAATGCGAATTAGTGTGTAGCGTATGAGCCGTAGGTTATGCTATGAAACAAGCCATGATTTTTTTAAGACTAAGTTATACAACGTTGTGTACAACACTTTTTCTACGACTTTTTTAAATTATCATCATCATCGTCATCATTAGCAACCGAAAGGCGATCATCGTTTGATCTAGGCCTATGTACTTTTAAATTAAATAGAAATCAACTCACATCTGACATCTCCAGCCTATATACGTCCCACTGCTGGGCACAGGCCTCCTCTCAGAACGAGAGGACTTGGGCTATAGTTCCCACGCGGGCCCAGTGCGGATTGGGAACTTCACACATACCATTGAATTGCTTCACAGATGTGTGCAGGTTTCCTTACGAAGTTTTCCTTCACCGAAAAGCTCATGGTAAATTTCAAATGTAATTTCGCACATAAATTCCGAAAAACTCAGAGGTGCGAGCCCGGGATTCGAACCCACGACCCTCTGCTTGAGAGGCCACAGGTCAAACTACTAGGCTACCACGGCTTTTTAACTACATTATTTAAAAAAAGAGAAAAGAAAATATAAAAAAAACAGCCAAGTGCGAGTCGGACTCACGCACGATATATGTATGTATGTATGTATATTATAAATGCGAAAGTTTGTGAGGATGGATGTTCAGTGAAGATGTGAGTGTGTATGATTTTTCCTTCCTCACGCTGAATTTTGAAGTTATCATCCTGGCGTAAGTGGCGCATTCAGAGATACAAAGGAATAAATAGTCCGTTAGTATGTGAAGATTAAGTTTCTATTTCTCTCAGTTGCGTTCAAGTTTAAAGTTGTCATCCTTGCCGCGCTCATAAATATAAATTTGTAGATCGTTGTTTACTTATATGGCATTTCTGAGTGTGGAAGTATTAACCTTTGCTTTCTCTCTTTTTCTTTCTGCGGTATAATAGGCACATAATACGTGCTTTCAAAATCTATGTATGAGGGTCCGAGTGTAATTATAATAACAAAATAGAATAGCAAACACAAAATAGTATAACAAAATAGAACTTCCATGCTGGTCTGAGAGTAAAGAAAAAATATAGAATGTACCAGTTGCTTCTCTTCGCGCAGATGGTAAAAGCCCATCGAGGGAATTTGCGAAAATCTTAGGAATCGTCTAATAGGCGATGCGGCTAGCAACCCATCACTATTTTGATTCCCTTTTCCACCTATACGCCCACAATCATGCTAAATGTGGCCTTAAGGTTTTGTTACCTTAGGCTCTGTCTACCCCGTAAGGGATAAAGACGTGATATATGTAAAATAAGCAAGTCTTGCAACGCAGTTATTCTATTACGAAAAAGTTTCGAGATGTAATGTTAAACCAAGTTGGTTATTTTATTCAGTACCATCGAACTCAATTTCTACTAGAGATGCGCCGAGTAACACTTTTGCCGAGTAACGAGTACCGAGTTTTACTCGGCTAAATTTTTTTTCAACCGAGTACTCGGCCGAGTAACTCGGTTCAATCAAATTCGCATTTCGTGCGCGTAAACAAGTACAAACAGGTTTGCGCCGGTCAAGACGTCGGCTCGCGTTGATACACCCCTCACCCCGCCCACGCCTTTCAACTACTAGTCACTTGATTGTTTGCAAACAAACACGTCACGTTGCGCGTCATAGTAAATAAATATAAATATATTGCTTTTCTTAAACAAAGTATGTATACTCGTTACTCGTTATCTAATAACCGAGTTATTCGGCCGAGTACGAGTATCAAAAAACCCGCCGAGTACGCAGAGTACCGAGTATCAAACGAGTACTCGGCCCATCTCTAATTTCTACCAACTTGCCTATTTTAAAACCGGATGGAAACACGTTTTACAGTTCTCGAACTTACGCGGCACTGCCGTGCACCCAGATTCTTGAATGCAAAAATGTGAGACAGAGATATACAATGACAATACGGCACTCTTTTCGTGAATTGTCAAAACACTTAATTCAATTTACGGCTCTATGTCAGCCACGGATGGCTTGTTTTTGCAAATTGATAACATATTCTTGGTTTTGCAACATGTCATCAGATATATATGCGGCCTAGGTATCATCCGATGCTTATGCTGTCACAGCGGTTAGAAAATTATGCGATGGGTGGTCACATAATATTATTTTTTTGGGTAATCATATATTTTTAAGCGTCCCGATCCAATATTTTTGCTGATATGGTGTGACGGATATTTTTGCCGGCTACATATTATCACATATTTTTTCCGCGGTAGTATCGTCAAATAATTTTGACCTCAATGCATGATCATTTATTTTTGCAGCGCTGTTCACCATCATATATTTATGCTGGTGACTGTACTACTCACAAATAAATAAAATTGAAAGGGAAATGTGTAGAAATAACAAAAGCTCAGTTAAGAGTTGGCATAGGCTTTTAACAGATCACTAGAACATAACTTGGCAAGGGGCTTTGGAGTAGTTGGTTCAAGTAGCAGTAGAAGTATGTGGCTTCTCCTCCCGCGCGCTCTGAACGACTCCGCGGGGGCTGGAATACTTGCGCGGCCTGCGACAACGAGGCGGTTGTTGTTTAATTACCTTTAATTACTAGATAATAACAGCACAGTTTAAAGGCGTTACTCGTAATTCTGTTAAAGGGGATTACTGGGCGGTGTGCGCCACTCCGCGGCGTTTTCGGCGTAACCAGAGAGGAAAATAAAGTAATCCTATTGGCGGATTTTTCATCACACATCGCTTAAATAGCTGCTGCGCACAGCTCCCTCGAATGCGGATTGTATATTTCTTTGAAGAACATACGGCCGCATACATCAATGTCTCTTTATGTATTCATTGAACGGCCAAATTTCCGAATTTTAATCTTGTTCCGCGCGTTGCGCGTCCGCGCGCGGGTGGCGGCGCTCGCGGCTTCGCGCACCTTCTTATTCATTACGAATATTTTCTATTCCGTATTTGGTTGAGTATATCATTTACTAACGTTTCACTTACCTCTCATAATTATATTCGCTAAAACGATACACTTACACGATTGGCAAAACATCGAGATCTCGCCGCCGCGAACTCATCTCATATTTCTCGAAAGTTTTTTTCTCTGTAAACCTTTACCAACGACATCGAAAAGGAAATATTCTAGGCTGTAACTTGTGCTATTTAACGCGCCTGTCCCACAGGTATTGGGAGGTACCCGAATGCTTCCCATTTTCAATTTACATTTTGTCGCAGTACCATGCAAATGGCGGCCGACGACTCGCCGGCAGATGCAAAACGTGCCCTCCATGTTTAATCCGATACATTTCTACAAAATATCAGCTAGTTGTTTCATTTCAAGTTTATTGCTTAGTTTTTTTAGCTTGTTCAGACGGCTTATGAACTCAACCGTGTTTTCATTTGTTTCAGGTAATGTAACACGGAACACTGCGTATCGTGTTCAAACGATCGGGACGGGGCACCGGCCGCGCGGAGTAAACGTCTGCCAACAGGCAACGAGGATAGACTAAGTTTCAATTAGAATTGATTAGTCTCCCAAACGGTAAACTTGCATGAGACTTATTACGCCGCCGCTGAATAGCTCATGAAGTTGGTGGCAGACGCGTGACGCCAGACTGAGTTTAATGGTCCCTCGGAGCGCGCGGGGAGCTCGCGTCTCGCGCGCGGCGCGCTCTAATTAACGCTTGACGCCTCCCACTACCGGGGCAACGCGGGTCGACAGAGGTGACAGACACGACATATAAAACTATACATCAATTGCGACGATTATAAAACAAATCGTGCACATAAGGTATCTCGCACATGAAGTCATATTTTTACTGAATTCGGCCATGGCGACCACTTCAACTCCTAGTTAACTAACTAAGAGTGCCCTCTATCTTGACGCTAATGCACCCAAAGATGGCTTATGTAGCCGATCTTCGAAGTAAAACCAGGCGCATAATGGATGGACGTGAACACACCGTTGACAAAATGGTAGCGAATGGCAGCGGACTGGCGAGTCTTCAACTCATCGCGTTTAGCGTTGAGGTCAACTAAATGCTCCTCGAAATCGCGAACGTTGTCCTGCACCAACCTCTACCATTCAAAACGCTGTGCTGCCAAATCTTCCCTGACATTGCTCGATGTCGCATCTTTTCATTTCAGAACTAAGCTAAACTACACAAAGTGATAGATGCAGACACCAAAGTGTTGAGTAAGCACACATACGAGCTTAACGAGCTGTATTGTATAGGGGGGGTTTATATTTTGACGGAGAGACGCCATCGCTACCGCACGTCAGCACGGGCCCTGGCTCTAAACACGCGGCCGCTCTGTGCCAACGTATCTCAACCGTTTCAATCGTAGCTATTACATTATTTATACTGCTTTCCGCGCCACACGCCGCCGCAGTTATTCCCAGCAAGAAAAAAGCGAAATTTGGTAATCAAAACTTGAGTCCCACAGGACATGTTCTTTTTAAAGTGCGGTCTATTGTCTGGGCGGCGCGGTGCTTTGTCTCTGGAGGGCGATGCCGCGGCGCCGCGACGCCACTGAACCACTCGGAACCTCTCTCTCCTTTCCCGACTGAACCTGGAGATCAACAAAGGTTGACTCAGTTACACGACGGTACTTACACGACTTGTGAGTCGCACTATTTACGCTGCAAGCAGTTTCATACTGACGTCCTGTTTGGTTGACAAGACCACTCAAAATGACTTTCCGGTTTTATATGAGACCGAATCACGGCACTCTCAACTCCAAAAAATACACTCGTTTGGCTGACAGACGAGTACATGTGTACATAGGTATTAGCCAAGTATTAGCGTGAGACTAAGTAGTCCAAAAAATCAATTCTTATTTCAATATCTACACCAGCACAAGGTTTTCTCGTTTAATATAGCTCCGAAAATACGTATACACACACACACGCATAAAGAACGTCTTTAACCCTTACGGGGTAGACAGACTAGAGCCTAAGGTAACAAGACCTAAAGGCCACGCTTAGCATGATTGTGGGCGGAAAATACGTAGTTATACAACAGAAATAATAGTGTACACCAAATTGAGCAATGCCATTATTTGGAAATTTGTACCTGAGCGGAATACTGAATGTCCGCGATATTGAATTCAGTCCTCGCGGCCGGCCCTCGACTCTCCTGGCGTGATCGATACCCGCGCGGGATGAGAGCTGTCGCGCCGCTCGAGCCGGCCGCACTGCCGCTGCCGCCTGCCACGCCGCCGGGGTCACGCCGGGAGCAGCTCGGCGTGATTGCGGCGCGTGTGATTGCAGTGCGTGTGATTGCAGTGCATTGTGTGATTGCGCGCCGCGGATGATTGACTGATGGGAGGCTAAATAGCGCGCCGGTCGCTCTGATTGATCGCTGCGAACGCCAGCCTTATTGTTGTCGTGCTGCCGATGTGAATGCATTTCAGCTATTGTTTTTGCGTCGTCTACAATATCGCCCACTGGCGGCTGACACTCGAGTTGTGAATGGCGCAGACAATGCGATAAAAGGCGACGCGGCCGGGCGACCGATTATTGAAATCACATGAATTGAAAACACCGTTCAAAAATGCTAGGCAACAATAATGTGAATTCATATACAACTGCACGGCAAATAAGTAATGCGATTAGTTGACAAGCGGTCTACATACCGTAGAAATTTCGTCGATTTTAAGTAATCAGAACTTCAGCGTTACTCACATTTCTAATTCAGTACAATTTTTTGCTTCTTTCGAGTGGTATTTGGTACAGTAATATATACTTCCCAACATGGCCCCCGATCGCTCGCGGCCGGCGCTTGAACTTTGTGCCGTGAAATGCCGCTGCGGAGTGCGGGCTGAACTTTGCTATCGATGAATGTTTTTTTATTGAACCACTATTATTTTCACTAAAAGGAAAATGTGTAACGCTTCGATGTATTTGTACATGTAAATATATCATTATAACTGGTTCTTGACTAAAATACGTGGAGTTGGTATCACTAGAATAACAAAATGAATATTATGGAGGTTTAATCACATTGAAACAGTTTTATACAGAGCTCTTACGATCAGTTTGCACTTCCTATTTAGATGATTAACCATCACCCAATCCAAACTAATAAAAACCATTAAGTATATCAGTTTTGGCAAGTAAAAACATAACCTTTCCGACTAGGCCCACGCCTGTAAAATAAATATAGGATAGGTTTTGCTGAATGTTACGGTACAAGTTTTAAAGTAGTGGTTGTTTTTTTGCTTTTCAGTGCTGTCGTGCGGCGAGACGGGCGCGGGAGCGGGCGCGGGCGCAGGCGCGGGCGCGGGCGCGGGAGCGGGAGCGGGCGGGGCGCGGGCGCGCGCGCGCCGCTACGTGGGGCTCTACACGGGGCCCTACTTCGACCCCGCCGCGCCCAACAACATCACCGCGCAGCTCGGCACGCACGCCTACCTGCCCTGCAAGGTACTGCGCCACCCACACCCGTCCCGCACCCGTACCGACCTCAAAACTAGTCGACCAAGATATTCATTTACCGTTACCACCTCAAAGTTTAGTGACGTAACTATACGGTGGGAGCACTGCGGCACCCCGAACTGGCTTAGCCCAGAGAACAATTAGGACGATGATGCTCTTGAGGAAGAGCCCCGTCTGATGTGTTTGCCACGGGCCCAAGACCTTATATTTAGTTACGCCGCTGCTAAAGTTCAATGTCATTTCTACGGCTTACGAACAAACAAACTCTCACCCTAAACCAGCCCTAAACGAATAAACCTTCTCCGTCCCATCGTGGGTAAAAAAACGAAGACTATTTGCACACTTACAAGACGAGCTGTCATAAAAATTGGTAAAGCGCTTTCTTGGTCAACTATATCTCACCAGCTGCTGAGATGCCTGTTATCTGACTACTTATTGCTTCAGTACCGTGGAACCAAAGCGAGAACCCACGTTCCATGTGCATACCACGGTTTTCATTACGCATCTACAACATTTTGAAAAAGATTGGCCATTTATCTTTAAATTATTAAGGAGCTACATATCATTTTACCGCAACGCGCCTGATAAATGAGACAGCTATTCTCCAAATTGAACGTATGATAGAGTGATGTCGTAAAGGCGAGCGGCGTGGTTGCAGGTGCGGCAGCTGAGCAACAAGTCGGTGTCGTGGATCCGGCGGCGCGACGCGCACATCCTCACCGTGGACCGCTTCACCTTCATCGCCGACGAGCGCTTCCAGGCCTTCCTGGTCGAGGCCACCGACACCTGGACGCTGCAGGTACTTATATCAACCATACTCACTATATCAACCAATCATTTTGTCTAGATTAACTAAAAGAGAAGGCCGTTTGGACCCGAAATATCCGTACTAATTTCTATATGCTTATTTATTTCTGCGTGACCACTTTTGCTTTTGAGCACCGCTATGTTGTACATACTCACGGGTACGCATGACGTGTTCCAGGTGAAGTACGTGCAGGCGCGCGACGCGGGCGTGTACGAGTGCCAGGTGGGCACCGAACCCAAGATGAGCCACTTCGTGCAGCTCAACGTCGTCGGTCAGTATGGCCCAGATTTCTCTCTCGAAGCGTTGATCATTGTAAGTTGTGGATGAGCCATCAGTGATCGTGGTGTGTACGTGATTCCAGTGCCGAAGATCGAGATCGCGGGCGAGGCGGAGGTGTTCGTGCGCGCGGGCAGCACGGTGCGCGTGACGTGCGTCATCACGCAGGCGCTGGAGGAGCCCGCCTACATCTTCTGGTACCACAACGGCGCGCGCGTGCTGGACTACGACCGCGCGGCAAGAGACATCCGCATGGAGCGCCGCGCGCCCGACACCACGGTGCGTCAGCCTCACTCTGTCTCACTCTGTCTCGCTCACTCCGCCCGTGTGGTGCGGTGACATACCTACTCATGGACCGACACCACTTTGCGCCCGCCTCACTCGGTCTCGCTCACTCCGCCCGCTCGGCGCTTGTTATAGTTGTTCCAACCATTTATTTTCTCGATGACAGATGTAGTTTGATAGTTATAGTGTTGTGACCTAATAAGTGGTCAGTAGATACGATATCGATTCAATTTTATATATACGAGTAGTTTAGAAGTATTCAGCTATTGAGCGAATAAAACAACCGACTTACTTGAATGCTAATTTATTACTAAGCGTGCAAAATGGCCGAATAACAGTTGCACGCGTTTGTTTTGGTGTTCGCAACAAATACACGTCATTTCTCCACCGTTAATTTTAAGACCTGACAAGAAAAACACAAAATAAACATCTCACAACATATTGAATAATTACACCATACCTTTTATTATCTATTTTTTATCGATACAATTTCGATATTTCAATCATAACATAACTATTTGCATTGCCATAGAATGTAACTTTATTAAAACGTTTATTGTTTATCGTACTTTAGTAGTACATTACTGTCTAGGCCAGGAAGTAGGCAATTGCTGGCTGAGTATTGGTTTGAACGGACGAGCTTGCGAGTCCGTTTAATAATACGAAGCCAGCAATGCTATTCTGGCCGAGGCAAGTATAGTGCTTTTCTCAAAAATCGAAAATAAACAAGAACAAAAATAAATGAAAACAAAATAGTGAAAATTGTTTTGCTTTGCTGCCTTTTTCTATCAATGGCATTTGAAGAGAGTATTTTTCTACCTAGAACACCTAAAGCTATTTCAGACACAGAAAAACACGTTGTCGTATTAGCTTTTTTTTTTAATTTGGTGTTTTAAGTCTTGTGCCTTTATTTTATAACGGTGATTTGCATTTTTAAAAAGTTAATAACTAGACAGTAATGGAATTTGTATGCAACATTACTAGAGAGTTTAACGCGACAGTAATGTTTTTTTTTTTTAATTTTGGACTGACCGGCAACAATTAACTTCCTGTTCTGATATGTAGTTAACAATGACGATATTACCGGACATTTTTGAGAAAAAAGATATTACTGCATATATGGACTCAATTTGTCTTAGATGAATATTATATGGGATCAACGAACAAAATTAGGCAGTTGTCATATTTTTTATGCCTCGCATTTAAAAGTTAATTTTTGCGTAAAAAGCGCAGTTACATTCTACAGGAGCTGTCATCGAGAAAATAAATGATTGGAAATACTCCCTTCGGCCGTTTTCGAAACCGTAGGTTCGAAACCAGTAGAGAAAACGGAATTATTTTTCTTTTTTGGAAACCTGGTTTCGAATCAAGAATAATAATTCCGTTTTCTCTACTGGTTTCCAATACAATTCTGTACAGTCTTCTTTTGAAATTTTTGTGTATTCTTTGCTTATTTTTATTTCACTTTTACTTTTCGCAAGCTTAGTTCGGTTCTGGCGCTTCGCCGGCCGCTGCCGCGGCACACTCGCTACGCTCGCTCGGCTCGCGCACTGTGGTTGCAAAAACCTAACCCTCCTCCTCGCTTTGCTCGTCGTCGTACCTAACTCTTTTGACTCTTTTTCAAATATATTACCAGGTACTTTACTTTAGAAACAAAGTACATCACTTAATGTTATATCATATTAATGTAAGAGAATTACTAATTAATTATTTCTTTTTGAGTTTCAAAAGAAGATTGTACATTCTGTATTGGAAACCAATTTAGAAAAAAGAATTATTATTCTTGATTCGAAACCAGGTTTCCAAAGAAGAAAAATAATTCCGTTTTCTCTACTGGTTTCGAACCTACGGTTTCGAAAACGGCCGAAGGTGAAATACTATAGGTACTTAGTAGATTTCGTCTACTTCATATATGTATAGCATTTTCAACGCCTACATTCTTCATGGTTAATGGTTGCCCTAGGTTTCATAAGATGCTTAGATGGCAAACATTTTCTGGACTTAAAAATCCTGTCAGCAATATCATTTCCCGTCTGTTAGACGTGTTAATTAAGTAATTCATGGAATAGCTAGTGACGGCGACGCTCCCTCCGGCAGGTGGGCGACCTGGTGATGTACAACACGCGGCGCGAGGACTCCGGCAACTACTCGTGCGCGCCCTCCAACCTCGACTCCGCCTCCGTCGTGCTGCACGTGCTCAGCGGTGAGTCGCCTCCGCTATACGGCGGAGCCAAATCTGGCTCAACTCTATGTCGACTGTGTTACTCTGACACAAATTAGCCCTGTAGGTACACTTCTAGAATAGAAACCGTGGCAGACAAAATACTTAGCCAAAATGTTTTATTTATTTATTTAGACATGCAAACATTACACAAACAAAACGTTAATACAAATGCAAATACAAATACTTTATTTTGCTTGCAAAAGGGTTACATAAGATGATAACAATAGTTATTAAGGTGCTCCTTATTCGGCTATACTACAACAGCATGCAAAATATCACACTCAATAAAAGTCAATACATAAAAATAGTAGGCTACAGCAGTAATAGCAGTTATGTTACTAAACATTACTGCTTACAATTAGATTATTATCACATTAATTTAAATTGTCCTTATATTTTTAATTACATAATTTATATTCCTATACCAAAGTTTTCACGTCAAGTCCTGTCTACTGGATTGTATTCTGGAGAAAAAATCATTCAAATTGTAAAATATGTGTTCTAAGAGCCACCTGTACATATAATATTTTATTAAATTTGTTGCTGAGCGCCTCTTTGATATTTTGTGGTAATTTTTTTGTAAATATTCATGCACGTCACTGCAATTCCTTCTAAATCTAGCAGTCCTTTGCTGTTTACCGACAACAAGACGATTGCAATTTCTAGTGCTTCGTGCATATAAACTATTAGTATAGACTAGCAGTTGCAAAAAGATTGCTGTGCTTTTTAACAAATTTACATATTTCGTAGATATATAGACACGGAAGCAGTAGTATGCTTAATTTGAGGAACAAAGGCTTACACACATCGATTGGGCCAGCACCACCAATGGCACGTATGAATTTCTTTTGAGCAATGAAAGCTAATTTTGAGGGATGTGTAATGGAATCAGCATTTTACGCTTAATTGACCGTACTGAATGTTGAAAGGATGTCGAATTGGAATTGATTTGCTAGGTCTAGGTCGTGGAATGACTTTTGAATATGGTAAAGTGAAAGGGTCTTTCCGAACCTTTGTCCTGGTTCTAGCTGGGCGGAATGTAATTCGTCGACAGGTCCTCGTGCTGGCCTTAGGCGTCGTGAAGTTAATTTTCCGTACCAGGTGATTGTCAGAAGCTGTCCCATTTACAATGTTTTGTAAAAGTGCTATGTCGAGAAAGGAGCGTCTCTCCAAAAGATAATTCATTTTAAAGAACTCATTTTAATTCATTTTAAAGAAGAAAAAGAATGTTATTATTACCCATGTCTTGACATCTAAAATTAGTCCACGAACTATTTTTTTCTTCTACACTGTCCTTGCAATATATCAAATCGAGCAATACGTAGAAAGTTAGACTTCCGATCCTCTAAACGGTTTCATGCGACCACGACGATCCAGTCGCTGGAGCCGTGCCCGTGCGCTGCTAGCGCGTCGCCCTGTGCTGCGTAGTGAGCGCGCCGTGTGGTGTTGCAGGCGAGCAGCCGGCCGCCATGCAGCACGGCAACGCGGCGGGCGTGCGCGCGCCGGGCGCGCTGCTGCTGGCGCTGCTGCTGGCGCTGCCGGCGACGCCGCGCGCGCTGCTGCTGGCGCCGCTGGCCGCCGCGCTGCTGCTGCTGACGCTGTGCGTGTCCCCCCCGCGCCCCCCTCCCCCCCGCGCGCCCCCCCGCGCGCCCGCACTCACGCCGCCGCTTCCTGTTGCAGGCTGCCGTGCCACGACGAGGAGAGCGAGCGGCACTAGCGCGCCGCCGCGTGACACGAGTGATAGTGAGGACGCTCCGCGCCCGCGGCTTGTGCACTTGTAAATACTTACTCCTCCTATTATATTACGGTATGAAGTACTGACGCCGCGCCCGCCCGCGCGCCATACATCGAACGTTACACATATTTTCAGGATTTGTTAACGTACAAACTGCAAGGAATTGTGTTAGTCGCGTCGGTAGCCGCCGCCGCCGCCGCGCCGCCGCCGCGTCCGAGCCGGCGGCTCCGCCGGAGTCTGTATATAAATGGCGGCCCGCGAGCGGCGGCGGCGGCCACGCGGCGCGCGCCGCATGCGGCACGGCACGGGGCACGCCGCATGCGGCACACGGCCGCCGCGTGCGGCGCGCGCCGCCGACTGAACCGATGTTAATATTATTTTGGTCTTATCGTTGAACAGTGGTGAAGTTTCGTTGACACTGTTACTGCCTCACTTGTAAATACATATTTATAAGGATACAAATAAAGATGAGATCGTTGAAACATTTTCTGTGTTACTATATTGCTCCCGGCTCCCCTCCCTCCGTGATGGAATAATAGTAGATAAATGCCGAGGCCTGGGAAGTAGCCAATTGCTAGATGAGTAACTTGTTTAAAAACACGAACCGCAGGCAAGTATTTTTTAAAGTTACGAATCCAGCAACTGCTTCCCCAGCTGAGGCAGATATAATGTTTTTCTCAAACATTGAGAGGAAATGAAACTAAATTTTGCACTAAACTTCTTCGCAACTTAGGTGGTTTTCACGTTCCCACCTTTTTTCTTAAGTACCAATTTTTTTATGTCACCTGTCACCGTAAGCTATTTGAGACATTGATAAAAACGTTAAGGGGCTTCTAAACGGGCCATGTTTTGCTGCAATTTGTGGCTGCAACACAGTGGCCCGGCAACATTGCAAGCAATACCAGCCAGACTACGCAATATTGCAGTAATGTCCCGGCCATATAGCCAAACATGTTTTGTATTGACACTTATGGCCGATATTGCCCCGATGGGTTGCCGGACGATCGCTAGGCGATCGATTTTACTGCAATATTGCTCGGCCAGTTCTATTGCTGTTTCAGTCGCTCTCTTGGTTTATGACATAGTGTATCTTTTTCTACGCGACATGACATGAAGTTTGCTGTGAATGACGCCGTGATGCTATATTCAGTGCTTTGCGATCAGCTGCATGAGTTGTTATTGTTATTTATCGAGGTATGCTGCAAAAATGACTTCTACGTGGTCTAATGAGATAACTATTGACTTCATTAATGAAGTACATTTACACCCTGAGTTGTGGGATATAAAAACCGGAATATACAATTTGCTGTCCTCATATTTGTATCTTTTTTTTAATATTTGGTCCTATTTTATTTAAAAGAAAGTCGAAATCACCCTTTGACATTCTCGTAAAGTTTTTAAATAATTTACTATCAAGGCTTACTTCTAGACTCAAATTATCCAAAGTTTCACGCCTATTTAAATAAGGTCTAATCCACAACCTCTCGTTTTTCTTTTGCTTCTTTTTTAAAATAAGAAGCTGCCGCCACAAGTGTTATCTCGTCAGCCATTGTTGCCGGTTTGTGTAGCCCGTTTAAAGCGTCTGCATCATGAGCCATACTATTGCAGACATAAATGCACACATTGCCCAGCCATACATTGCTCGGCCATCAGTTGCAATAAAATATTTTTGTGATGGCCGGGAAATTAGTTGCCAATAGTGCAGCCACAAATTGCAGCAAAATATGGCCCGTTTAGAAGCCCCTTTAGACTCGAACAAAACGCGCTCTCCTTGGCCATCGATTTGGCTGTATGACATTGTTGTTCATTATTCCATAGTCTCTTTGACTTTTTAAAAAGTTAAAAACAAATGAAAACCAGTCCAGCAATCCGATTTAAGGTCAGAAAAACGCGCCTGCAATGTAATTCGGCCGTCAACAAAGCCCTTCGTGTTCTGTTACTTAGAATACAATGACGACATTAATTTATTTACGACAATGTTTATGAAAAATATAATACCTAGTAGTTTATACTGCTGGAATCTGACCTCAAAATTGCTTGAACTTGGTGCAGGGACCTTTTATCAGCTTCTATAAAAGTTCTCTAACTTTTACCTTTTCGGGTACTTTACCCGCAGCCGCCTCTGAACCGGCTGTAGACCATTGGTGTCAGGCGGCAGAGACGCAACCATTGGGATGCCTATGTTCTACAGAGATAGAATGGCAGACACATGCACACGATAGACCCGAACAGTACGTGCTTGCTGGATTGACAGACAAAGTTTATTTTATGTGAGAAGACACTTTTAATCGGCATCTTGGATTTGATATTTTACAGTTATTTACAGCGTACATTGCATCTGAGGAAGTATAATACACGGACGAGCAAAAACATCGGGCCAATGACCAAACAAAGTTGAATGAAAAATAACCAAAATTTCTAAACGACTGAAAATTAGAGCACATAGAAAAACCCTACACCACCCATAGCAGGTGGGTAAGCCTTCGAATTTTTCTATCTGTTACTAACTGTCACGTGACCTTGTTACTATGCGATTTTTGTCGCCAAGCGTCATGTGTTTGAATGACGTGTCTGTACGACACAATTACAAACTCCCGGGGAACATCTACTGCTCATCAGGGACGAGAGAAGGCGCTGTTTTCCAAATGATAGGTACTATCAGATGAATCAAGAATTTTTATTACCTTGATTTAAAAAATGTTTACTTTTTTGTGAAAAATAACCCCTTATTTTTGCTCGTCAGAGTACCTAATGTAAATTAGGTAACTCAATTATATCACAGTCGTGTTTATTACAAAAACCAGCCATTAGAAAGAAGTAATATTTTAATTTATGATTTTCGAAAAGGATAAAAAGCTTAAATTGCAAAATATGTAGGTACAAAGTAAAATATGTAATATCACAAGGTGGAAAGAGAGAGTAGTTTCGTGGTCAATCGGTGCGGTACAACAGTCACACACACAGCCCGCGACAGCTACGCGCAGCAGCCTGCGCCGGGCGGCAGGGGCGAGGCGGGCCGGCTGCAACATCGCAAAAACTGTCAACAAGTCGGCAGGCAGCATTATATTAAATCAAGCACTGAAGTAACAACTTCATCCCCTAGTCAAACAATGGAATTAAATGTAATTGCAAGGGTTTATTTCTGCACCCGCGACCGCAAACTAACTTGGTTTGCGAGCCGGTGACACTGCTGCCCTTTATCTCCACCGCAGCACGGTGCCTCGCTTAGCGCCTACAGGCGACCCAGTATTTTAGTAGCAAGTATGTATTATGTTATGCCACTATTGTGACCATAACATACCGCCGACGCTGTAGGCTAGTATATCATAATCACAAGTCCATGCCTGATCGGTATTACTCTGATGCAAGAGCTGATATAATGGTGAAGCACTAGGCTGACTTTATTAAGGTATTTAGCACTTCAAAACAGCTCGACTGTACTGTGTTAAATCACATACTTTAGGGGAGGTGTCGTTACTAAGTTAATTCGGAGAAACGAAATAAAATGTACGCCTACGCACCATCGGCTGCCACTAGTCATCGTCCAGCCCCAGCAGGTCGGCCGTGTCGTCGTCGGCGGGCTCGCCGCCAGGGTCGGGCTCGTCGCTGGGGTCGGGCTCGTCGCTGGGGTCGGGCTCGTCGCTGGGGTCGGGCTCGTCGCTGGGGTCGGGCTCGTCGCTGGGGTCGGGCCCGCCGCCAGTGTCGGCGGGGTCAGCGGGGTGCAGGGGGGGCGCGCCGCGGGGCCCGCGCAGGTGGCGGCGCAGCAGGCGGCGCACGCCGTGGTTGGGCAGCAGGCGCGCGCTGCGCAGCCGCCGGCCCGACACCGCGGACACCGCGCCCTCTGCATACACCACGCGCACATTACCAGCGCGACTGGCGCGAGTGTGCGCGAGAGCTGTGTCGCGCGCGACAGATAGATTACCCGTCTCTTTCTAGAACGAACAATAACGCAAAGCCGGGCAGTCTCTCGCACGACACGACTCTCGCGCGCTGTCGTGCTAGCCGGGCAGTTACGACTCGTAGACATGGATTCAGACGGTCAATATTATCGTGCGATTCACGCATATCGCGATCCATATCGCGTAATATTGATGCGAATTCTGAAATACAGCATTCTGTTTGTCAGTACCAGTATCACGATAATAATTATGGACAGTCTAATCCACGCCGGTAGCCATGCCTCGGGTGATCTTCTCACGACGCGGCCTGACCGCCATTCCGTGACACCCATAGTACATACACTCTGCACCTGGTGAATGTGCAATGTGCAGCCTTACGGTGCTAATAAGGGAGCCAAAGCTATGAAATTACTACACGTTACGAGTGAGCGAGCTGCTAGTTCAAATTATCATGGTAGGTAAAATTTTGTTAGTAGTTAGGTAAATATGTACAGTAAGTATGTTACTGCCAGTAGATAATTATATGTGTGATACCAGATAGCAATAAATGAAGTTCCACTGAAAATTGATTATTTATTTAGAGTAATTCTTGGCCACTTTTTTTGACGAACAAACGTTTTATGCAATGTTTTATTTCAGAAATTAAATTCTTACAAAATAAATTGATTTCTCAAACGATGCATTTCATCAAACTTTTGTTGGTGAAAGAGCAACGATCCCTATGAAAGCCTCCTCAGTTAAAGTTATGTAACATACTTAACTAAGAAATAAATGATATTCTGATTCTGATTCTGATTCAGTTAAAGTCTCTAGTGCAGCCTTTCCCAAAGTGGGCGATAACGCCCCCTTGTGGGCGCTGCAGGCCTAAAAGGGGGCGGTAAGAGACTTTAATTTAATTTGAAGTTATAGTGGTTTTTAAGTAGGTGAAAAAATGGGGGCGCTAAAAAATAATTTATTCTCAAAGTGGGCAGTAGAGAAAATAAGTTTGGGAACCCCTGCTCTAGTGTATCTCAATCGTCACTTGCAGGCAGACTACGAGCATGAGAGACCACTGTTTGTTGTGAAATTAAACAAAACCTGAGGACAAAATCAGTCAAATCTATCGTGTAGCGCTAGCGCCAGTGTTGTGTGCGCGTGTGTGTGTACCGGCAGCCAGGAACCAATCGTGCGCGGTGGCGCGCTCGTAGGTGAGCCCGTCGGCCGCGCGCGCCGGCTCGCGCAGCAGCCGGTGCGACAGCGCGCAGCGCAGCGCGTGCGGCGCGCCGTCCTCCTGCCGGCGACACACGTAACCGTGCTAACAACGCAACACCACTTCGGTTACATTACAACCATATCTATATCTATACTAATATTATAAAGAGGAAAGATTTGTACCTATTTTTGTATGTTTGTATGTTTGTAATGAATAGGCTCAAAAAGTACCTACTGGGCCGATCTGGATGAAATTTGGAACATAGATAGATTATAGTCTGGAATAACACATAGGCTACTTTTTATCCCGGAAAATTGCGTGATTCCCGCGGGATAGCGATAAACGAATTCTACGCAGACGAAGTTGCGGGCAACTGCTAGTCCTACATATGTTTCTCGCCCTGCCCACCGCGCTGCCGCGACGTGCGATGCAGCATTAACACTCAACACTTCCCTTCCTCTCTTGCTCGGTCGTGACGAGAGAGACGGAAAAAGAACCCTGGGCATGGCGAGTAACGAGCTACACTACTACAGACGAAAACGGCATGACAGCGTTCGGGCTATCGGGTGGGAGCATCCGAGGACTCGCTCACTGCTTCAGTGTTCGCACGAGCACTCGGCGTAATGCTTGCACGCACCACGGGCATGTCTTGCCCGTTTACTCGGTACGAGTAATGAAGGCTCTCTTGCCTCTTTTAATTCTAACTTCTTACCCCGTTCCTTGAGCGTAAGGCACAGACAAAGCAAACGAATTAGACATCGTCTAAATAAAGTCTAAATATGATAGGTAGTGCGGGACAATCCACTATGCCAGATCAAGCCAGTCCAATAAATACGTTTTTTTTTTATTAAAGTTCTACAAACTGGATATTACATCCTAAACTAACAAAGTAAAGTGCTAGGTATTGACTTACACTTCGTATATACCCTAAAATAGTAGACACATCATGCACTTAAGGTAAACAGTTATTTATAAAAAGAAATTATTCCTACAAAATCCTAGAACAACCAATTACTTCACATTTCACAAAATTATTACTTATAGGTACTTATTTATACCAACAAAGAAAAAAAAAGAACAATAACAGTTGCGAAAGCCTGACGAACTGAATATGACGATTAATATCTAATTGGCTTTAATGTCTAGGCGCAGTAGTTTTGTCGAGTAGTGGCTTCGTTAAATAGTCCATTATCGCACCCGCACGCGGTATAACACCCTGCTCACCCGGTCGTGCGGCGGCGGCGCGCGGCGCAGCCAGCACAGCTCGCGGCGCAGGCGCGCGGCCGGCGGCTCGTCCTCGTCCGACGACGCCAGCGCCGCCGCCGCGCTCTCCTCGCACTCCTCCGCGGCGCATTCTGCCGATGGGAAACGTCAATGTGACACATGCTACCTAGCTGCGTACACAATACATGTTTATAAAGTTAAAGCTGTCGAATACAAAAGTTTTTGACATACAACTGTTCGTTAATATCTTAAATAAGTGTAAGTTGAGCAGTATTGAACGTCTCTAGGTTCTAGGTTTTAGAAACGTATAATGTGTATGTACCGAAGCCGCAGTCCCGCATGAGGTCCGCGAGCGGCGCGTCCAGCAGCGCGGCGCCCGCCAGCCCCGCGCCGCGCGCCGCCGCCAGCAGCCGCGCCTCCGCCTCCGCGCCCCACGCGCGCCCTGCACACACACACACACGCGCACCGTGACACGGCGTCATGGCAGGGGGAACCCGAACTATTCCCATCATTCGTCATCATCTTATCAGATGGAAAACATCCACTGCGGAGTCTGCGGAACATACCATTCCACGACTGTCTGGGGTTTTGAAATCCTGCGATAATTAGAATTACCCCATCGCTCGACCGTCTCATGGGAGGCGTACCATTATTTTACCATCGGGTTTGTGTTCGCCCCTGCGCTCCGCCCATTACCACTCGAGGCACGCAGGTTGCTAAACTTTGTCTTACCGGGCACGCGCGTGACGTACTCCCGCAGCCACTGCTGCACGCCGGCGGCGCCCCACCAGCGCGGGGCCAGCGCCGCCTCCTCCCCGCCCGCGCCCCCCGCCGGCGCCCGCAACCGCCACAGCGCCACGTGGCCCTGCAGCGTGCCCAGCGCCAGGTACACGCGGGGATCGCCGGCGGGCGCCAGCAGCGCGGCCGCCAGCGCGCCGCCCGAGTCCGGCGGCGCCGGCGCGGCCGCCAGTCCGGCCCCGCTGGCCGCGCTCCACACGCGCGCCCACTCGTCGGCGCCCGCGCTGCACAGCAGCCCCGCCGCGCACCCCGCGCCCCACGCCGTGCTCGCCGCCGCGCCGCCGTGCGCCGCCACGCGCCGCGCCAGCTGCAGCCGCGCGCCGCTGCCCGCGCGCTCCTGCCGCCAAACGCCACGCATCAGCATTCGACGCGCGATCCGTTACGGGCTCGGCGGGCTCGGTCTGCCGTACTTCCTCGATGTCGACGATCCAGAGCTTGACGTGCGAGTCGCCGCCGGCGGTGGCCAGCACGTGCCGCGCCGCGCCCCCCGCCTCCCCGGCGCCGTACCCCGCCGCCTCCGCCGACAGCGCGAACTGACAGCTCGTCACGCCTGAAAGTTGACTCATATTTTGTCTATCGTCATGCATTCCGAAATTAACAGAATAAAATTATCGAGCGAACACGCACCGAGGTCGTGCGCATCGGCGACGACGGCGAGCTGCCGCGGCAGCGCGTAGGGCGGCGGCGGCGCCAGCAGCCGCAGCTCGCCGCCCGCGCCGCCCAGAGCCGCCGCCGCGCCGCCGCCCGCCCACGCGCAGCACCACGCCGCGCCCGCCGCCTCGCCCGCCAGGTACACGCTGCAACCGCACACTCACAACTGATCTACATCACAATAAATACGAGTGTGCAGCTTTCTCGATCCGTACTGTATCGGTATGGGGTCGTCCTCGGCGAGGCTCCACACCGGCGCCAGGCCGTCGTCGGTGGCCAGCAGCAGCAGCGGCGGCCGGTGCGGGGACACAGCCGCGCCGCGCACGCCGCCGCCGCCCGCGTCGCCGCCCGCGCCCGCCGCGCCCTGCGGCGGCACCAGCGTGCGCAGCCGGCAGCCGCTCTGCAACAGACCCGCGGTGAGCCGGTGCCGCGCCGCATGGAGCGCCGCAGGGCGGACGAGTACCTCCGCGTCCCACAGCACGGCCTGCCCGTCCAGGCCGGCGCTGAGCAGCAGCCCCCCGGCGCCCCACGCCACGCACTGCGCCGGGTACTGGTGCGCCTCCAGCGTGTGCAGCTCCTGCAGCGCGCCCGCCGCCACGCGCCACACCTTCACCAGCCCGTCGCTGCAACAGACGCCTGTCAGAACGCTCGAGTACTCGGGCCCTCGGGCTTCACATGCAATCGTCCCACCTGGAGGCGGAGGCGAGCAGGTCGCCCCGCGCGGCGAGGCAGTTGACGGCGCCGGCGTGCGCGCGCACGCTGCCCGCCAGCCGCGCGCCCCCCGCGCGCTCGCCGCCCCGCGCGCCCGCGTCCCCCTCCTCCTCGTCGTCCTCGGCCGCGGGCAGCGCGTCCATCTCCAGCAAGTCGTCGTCGTCGAGCGGGCTGATACCCTGCGATCGTCACCACGGCTCTTTAGTGAAAAAATGCTGTCGGAACCTCAAATAAAATTTAAACCAGCATTGTTGGCATTTCGTTATTTTTACAAGAGTTTCGACTATCGTGCATTACGTCATCTAGCCTCGTGCACTTGCCATAGGTACTACCAGTATTTAGCAGCAGTGCGCCATCAGGTACCTGCAGGTCGCCTAACGCGAAGTGCGGCATGCCGTCGCAGTCCGGCGCCAGCGCATCGTCCAGCGTCAACCCGCGCAGCGCCCACACGCGCACCGTCTTGTCGTTGGACCCTGCGGGACACCGCCACGCGGAACAATTAGCCACTTTCAGGGCTATCGTGTCTAGAAGTTACGTCAACGCATATTAACAGCTAATCAAAAAGACCAAGTAATAAGCAGATCAATATTTTCGAGGGTCCAGACTGATCAATAGAGAGAATGATCCTTCGAAGAATTGAACGTATTACCAGGAGATAGTCAGATCGATACCGGTGATGAGGTAGGTGAGATCGTGTGCGAGCGCGAGGCAGGTGAGGTAGCGCGGGTGCGCGTGCAGCACGTGCAGGCAGGCGAGCGGCGCGCCGGGTGCGGGCGCGGCCCACAGGCGCGCGCAGCGGTCCAGCGCCGCCGAGGCCAGCAGCCGGCGCGACCAGCGCAGCGCCGTCACCGCCGCGCCGTGCCCCTCCAGCCGCTCGCCCGCGCGCAGCCGTCCGCCGTCGGCGCGCCACACGCGCACGGCCGCGTCGTGCCCGCCCGTAGCCGCCAGCGCGCCGCACGCGCTCGCCGCCGCGCACAGCGCGCCCAGGTCGTGCGCGCAGCTCTCCGTCAGCAGCGGCAGCGGCCCCGCGCCCTGCTCCACGCCGCCCGCAGCCACCTCTGCGCGCAACACGCACACCGATCCCGTAAGCCAACATTATACATACGATTCATTCATTAGAAAATCCCTCTTTGATTAGTAAAAATAGCGCCAAAACTAAGGATAAAATAACCACGCTAGTAGCACCCACTGCGACGGGTGACCCCGCTTTGTGTACTTTTTCGAATCTACGCCTATACCTAATCTTAAATTAGTAATCCAGACTCTCACCACTGAGATCGAACACTTTGAGCACGCCGTGCGTGCAAGCGACCAGCAGTAGCGCGTCGTGCGCGGGCGTGCAGAGTGCGTGCACTGCGCCCTCGAGCGGCGCGAGGCGTGCCAGCAGCCGCGCCTCCGCCACCGCCCACAGGCAGACGGAGCCGTCGTCGTGGCCGGCCAGCAGCCGCCCGCCCGCCCAGCACAGCGCCCGTGCCGCCGTCGCGCCGCCCGCCGCCAGCAGCCGCCGCGCCGCCAGCCGCCGGCCGCACCACACGCGCAGCGCGCCGTCCACGCCGGCCGACGCCAGCAGCGCGCCGCCCGCCGCCCAGCGCACCGCCGTCACGCCGTAGCGGTGCGCGGCGCGCGCCTCCGCCGCCAGCAGGAACCCGCCGCCGGCGCGCCACTCCCACAGCCGCAGCGCGGCGCCGCCGCCCGTCGCCAGCCGCGCGCCCTCCGCGTCCAGGCACGCCACCTCGCCCGCGTGCGCGCGCGCCGCCTGCACCAGCCGCGGCGCGCCCACTGCCTGCATCGCGCCGACTGCCGCGCCCGCCGCCGCCGCCGCCGCCGCCGCTGACGTGGCCGTTCCGCGATCGATGGCCGCGCTAATCGACGTGTTATTCCCTCTACACACCCATCGCGACACCGGTAATCGCTGCCCCGATCTGATTAATGACGTGGCTCGCGGCGGTCGCGGCCGAATCGATGCCGGCGATCTGAACCTCGGATTGTAATATCAATAATTATTAAGTTGGTACGAGGTATTTTTTTCTACCTGACTGAAAAATAAATATCAACTCTCTCTCGGTCCTGCCGTAGGCGTCGAAAAGGGATCACACCGCTCGCGGCGCGCGCCGGCTGCGGCGCTGCGGGGCAGCGGACAGCGACGGCATTCAATGGTTTACTTTTTATTTCACTTGAATATTAGTGAACAATATTTTTAATAATTACCTATCTCGGATGAAACTAATGTCAATTTCAAAGCCTGCATTAACAGTTACTTCCACTCAGCAACTAACTAGCGCAGAAGCTAACGTCATTATTGATGTCTTAGGAATGAGACCTTGCCTCGGTTTCGTTAATTGATTATAAGTAGAGTATTGATAATCTATACATATAAAATTCAAAGTCCTGACTGACTGACTGACTGACTGACTGACTGACTTAACTATATATCAACGCACAGCCCAAACCACTGGACTTAGAGACTTGAAATTTTGCACATAGATACCTTATACAATGTAGGCATCCACTAAGGAAGGATTTTTGGAAATTCCCACGGGATAAGGAAAAAACGGGAATTATATATTCGACTCCGAGTGACGCTATTTCAGTAACTATAATAACTAGACTCTTCAAATTTGATACAAAAGTAGGTGATTACAAAACGAAGAAACTAATTTCAGCATATTTGGAAATTCCCACGGGATAAGGAAAAAAACGGGATTTATATATTCAGTTAAACGAAATCCTATCTATATATATATAATTCAAAGGTGACTGACTGACTGACTGACATAGTGATCTATCAACGCACAGCCCAAACCACTGGACGGATCGGGCTGAAATTTGGCATGCAGGTAGATCTTATGACGTAGGCATCCGCTAAGAAAGGATTTTTGGAAATTCCCACGGGATAAGGAAAAAACGGGAATTATATATTCGATTCCGAGTGACGCTATCTCAGTAACTATAAAAAGTAGACTCTTCAAATTTGATACAAAAGTAGGTGATTACAAAACTAAGAAACTTATTTCAGGATTTTTGGAAATTCCCACGGGATAAGGAAAAAAACAGGATTTATATATTCAGTTTAACGAAATCCTATGAACTATAATTACTAGACTCTTAAAATTTGGCATAGAAGTAGGTGATTATAATAGTAAAATAATGTTTTAATGCTTTTTGGAAATTCCCACGGGATAAAAACGGGATTTATGTATTCAGTTCTACGGGATCGATTTTTCGTTTTACTGGTCGTATAAAATTGAAATTTGGCCTTCAATTTCCCTTGGGGAGTGTAGGGGAGCGCTACAAAAGGATTTCCCGAAATTCCTACGGGAACGGGAAAACCGGGACTTTTCGTTTTCTGGTTGCAGATAGCTGAAATTCGGCATGTATGTTGCTTCGGGAGTGTAGAGGAGCATTAAGAGAGTACCTACTTTCCAAAATTCCCATGGGAACGGGAAAAAAACAGGATTTTACGTTTTACTGGTCGTAGAAAGCTGAAATTTGGCAAGTGGGTTCCTTGGGGAGTGTAGGGGAGCATTATTAGATAATTTCCCAAAATTCTTCTTCTTCGTTCCCGTAAGAATTTCGGGAAATGCTTTATTTGGCGAAATTCTTACGGAAACGGGAAAAACGAAAAGCGGGGGAAAGTTGAAATTTGTCACGTAGGTTTATTCGGGAGTGTAGGGGAACACTAAGAAAGTATTTTCCGAAACGCCCACAGGGACGGGAAAAAACCGGATTTTACGTTTCCAGACGAAACAGCGAAAGAAAGAGACTTAACATTTATAACGTGTGTTTCTTTAAAGGCTTTAAGTGTACTCCGAAAAAACTCCCCAAAATTTCCACGGGAACGGGAAAAAACTTATTTTTCATTTTACAACTTAGCGCGTACGAAGTCGCGGGCAAAAGCTATTTAGGATGTATTTTAGGACAGCCCTATAGGTTAGGTTAGGTTTGTTTTATAAAAATCCTGCAATATTTACAGTTTCAGAAAAATTAAGGCAGCGGGGCAATGCGGGGGCTGGCTTGCATGCTTGCTTGAGTCCTTGCTTTGCATGCTTGCTTGCATGGGTGCTTACTTGCATACATGCTTGCTTGCATGCTTGCTTGCATGCATGCTTGCATGCTTGCTTGCATGGGTGCTTACTTGCATGCATGCTTGCTTGCACACTTGCTTGCATGCTTGCTTGCTTACTTGCTTGCATGCTTGCTTGCACACTTGCTTGCATGCTTGCTTGCCTGCTTGCATGCCTGCTTGCATGCATGCTTGCATGCTTGCTTGCATGGGTGCTTACTTGCATGCATGCTTGCTTGCCTGCTTGCATGCCTGCTTGCATGGCTGCTTGCATACTTACATGCTTGCATGCCTGTTTGCATGCCTGCTTGCATGCCTGCTTGCATACTTACATGCTTGAAGGCTTGCATGCCTGCTTGCATACTTGCATGCATGCTTGAAAGCTTGCAGGTTTGGTTGCTCGCTTGCTTAATTGCTAGCTTCTTTGAAATGCTCATGGTTCACGCGTGCGAAGCCGCGGGCAAAAGCTAGTAAATATATAATAGCCGGGTAATGTGCCGGCGCGCGGGGCGGCGGGCGGCGAGCGGCTGGCGGCGGGCGGCGGGCGGCGGGCGGCGGACGGCGGACGGCGGGCGGCATCGATCGCCGGCGGCGGCGGCGGCTCGCGGCAGCGTCGCGCGACGCTGCCGCGAGCCGCCGCGCGACGCTGCCCGGGACGCCGCGCGCCGACGCTGTTTGTGTACACCTGGCGTTACACACGATACTATGATTAACACTCCCATTATTCATGTAGAAACTCAGCACAGAACAAACTTACTTTCGACATAATGTTCATTTCGCATACAATTTTGTACAAGCAGTGACCCGTTATTTTTGCTCGTTAGTATAGTATAGGTATTTTAAAAGTTTGTTACAATTAATGTTATCATTTTATAAAAACTTCGCTTCTATAACAAAGTGAATTTAACTACTTACTAACTTAGGGATTTGTCAATAATCCTTCGTATTCGTAAATAAGACAATAAAATATTTGATGCTGCAAACTTTACGATCTGTTTAATTTAATAAAATTATGGATTTTTTCGCATTATCGTCTATTTTTGCCCTTGACTTCACTTAGCTGGGGCCCCTTGAATCCACGGGGCCCTGGGCTGAAGCCCTAAAAGCCATATGGCGCTCCCCCAGCAAATCCGTCAAGTGTGATATGACAACGAAAACAAAGTTTTGAAGTAGCCTAAAATTCGAGATTGCTACTTGAAAAATTCCAGGCGTCAGAATGTTTTCGTCACACAAAATTATTGACTGTCCCGAAACCGCTCAATAGTAAAACTCTAAACCACGTAGTATAGGGATTTTAACGACTGGCTAGCCTAGTGGTTAGTGCCCCTGACTATGAAGCTAGAGGTCCTGGGTTCGAACCCCGTAGGGGCAGACATTTGTATGATGAATACGAATGTTTGTGCCCGAGTCATGGATGTTGTATGTATTTAAGTATGTATTTACCTACATTATATAAATACGTTTATCCGTTGCCTGGTACCCTTAGTACAAGCTTTGCTTAGTTTGGGGCTGGGTCAATTGGTGTAATTTGTCCCAAGATATTTATATTTGAAAATGAAAATTAAAAATGATTTATTTTCACAACATTTTAACAAAACTATTTTAGTGGCTGGAACACCCTTTTAGGCTTAAGAAAGCCTGTGCCAGGGCGCACCGCTCCTCCCTTGCATACAATTATGATCATTGTGTATTAAAGAAAGACTTCATAATGTTCTTTTATATATAAATTTGTATTTGAACACAAGAGTGTATAAGTGAAAATATAAAGTAAAATCGGGTATTTGTTAAAAATCTAACACAGTATAATTTTGCTGAGCATAATAGAAGATGTTTTAATATAATTGTGTGTATATATTTATTTATTTTATATTTAAAACGGCCTCAGCACTTCTCGCCATCTACATCTGGCACAGGAAGAATCTCGGGCGTTGCTGCTGCGACGACCCAAGTAGTGAAAGTTTTACCTAATCTTTGAATTAATAAAACCAGTGTAGTGAATACCGAGCCCAAGACTAGTAGGGCCGAGTCTGAAAAGGAAAATTTCATCTGCATCTATACTTCGAAAATTGCCAGCAAAACTGTCAATTGTAAACATCCCTCGACTAAAAAAGCCTTCATGTGAGGATTCGCAAAAACTAAGAAAATACCTAATTTATGAAACAGAAGAGATGCCATAAATCAAACAAAATGGTAAAACTAAGTGATTTCTTCCTTTTGACACCAAAAATATAATTTTGGGTCAAGCCTCTGAATTCCTGGCAGTCAATTTCGAAATTGCTAATTTAAAATTTCAGGCGACGAAAATGAAATTTTCATCAGGCGCAAAGGCAATTTTGAAAATTAGTTTCTCGGAAACAGCTTGATTTAAAAATTTCAAACTGTAACAGAATGTAGTGCTGCTCTAGCACTATTAACCACAAAAATGAAATGGGGGTAGGATAAAGAGTATAGTCGCTAAAAGTCTCCAAATAATAAAAATTTTACTCATGTTTGAATTTAATCCACCTAAACAAAAATGAAGAAACAAGCCAAGACAAAGTTTCAGGATGGAATCTAGTTATTAGAAGAGTAACTAAATGTCGTTTCTATCTGCATTCGGAAAATCGCACAAATCCATCAAGTATCCGTCGAATAAGGAAGAAATTTTGGCTTTTTTCTAGTCAAAATTAGATAAAAA
Source organism: Pandemis corylana (assembly GCA_949127965.1). Classification (NCBI taxonomy): domain Eukaryota; kingdom Metazoa; phylum Arthropoda; class Insecta; order Lepidoptera; family Tortricidae; genus Pandemis; species Pandemis corylana. Next base: position 44,002 of record OX421866.1, on the reverse strand, counting down.
GTCAAATAACTAAAAGTCACATTAATTTATGGGAATGAAACTAATTTCAAAAGGTAAATAATAAGCGCCTTTAACTTTTCGGTAAGTTTTGTGTCTCAAAAACAAGAAAGTTGGTCATTAATTGAAGAAAACTTATAAATACCTATCGACCGAGGTGATGTAGCCAAGCGTTTGACTGGTGGGTGGGAGTGGGTGGGTGGAGTGATTTTTTTCGCGATTTTCGCCAATACAAAAATTGAAATAAATACGGAATTGGCGTAACATTACGAATATGTGATGGAAGCAAACAATTTAGACTGAAAAAGAAGTAAAAAAAAAAAACAAAAATTTGTGAAATTGTTGTGTGAAGGAAATCAATTATAACCTAACCAACATGAACCTAACAAATTGGAAACTATTCAAGTCCAACCTAACAAATTAAAACCTGAAATTTGAAACTAAATCAAATCCTAATCATCTTGAACCTAATAAATTTCAACCTAACCTAACCTAACCTAACAAATTTAAACCTAACCGATTTCTACCGAGCAAATTGAAACCTAACCGATTTCAACCTAACAAATTAAAACCTAATCAAATTTGAAACTAATTCAAAACCTCACCATCTTGAACCTAACAAATTTAAACCTAATAAATTTCAACCTAATAAATTTCAACCTAACACATTTAAACCTAACCGATTTCTACCGAGCAAATTGAAACCTAACTGATTTCAACCTAACAAATTAAAACCTAATCAAATTTGAAACTAATTCAAAACCTCACCATCTTGAACCTAACAAATTTAAACCTAATAAATTTCAACCTAATAAATTGAAACCTAACAAATTGAAACCTAACCGATTTCTACCGAGCAAATTGAAACCTAGCCGATTTCAACCTAACAAATTAAAACCTAATCAAATTTGAAACTAATTCAAAACCTCACCATCTTGAACCTAACATATGTAAACCTAATAAATTTCAACCTAATAAATTTAAACCTAACAAATTTAAACCTAACCGAATTCTACCGAGCAAATTGAAACCTAGCCGATTTCAACCTAACAAATTAAAATCGTTTTCTCGAAGCAGTTCAGGCCATTTTCGACCCCCCTGTTCAGAGATGAACATTGACCAGCGCGCTGACACAACCTAACGCACGACCCAGTTGCAGTTCACGCCAATCTGCTGAACGGCGACCTACTCGCACGACGGCAGAAATATCTGCTATAGTAGCTAGTTATACGCATAGTACACTACAATCTTTAGTTCTTTAGGTCTGCACTTACACCTCATTGAGAACAGACGTGTCGTGTCGAACATTTATTAAATAAAATAAATAGTCACATGCTGAGTCGTGACCTCGTTCTTAACAATACCTAGTAACGCATTTCGTGACAAAAATTGATCAATAGTGAGTTATTTGTGAAAATGTTCATTTTTTACTTGTAACAAAGTGAATCCGCCAAATAATATGGACAGCCCCTTTAACCGGAGTGAGCGGACCGCTCGCTCCCCGCCTGCCACGCCGACCCCTGCGCCCGCGCCGCCGCCCCGCGCCGCCGCGCAGCCCCAGCCCAAGGACGATGATGACGCCAGACCTGAGCCCATATCTACTGCTGAAATTCAGCAGTGGATGACGTCTATTGAGCAGTGTCTCAATGAGATATGCGCTATTTCATCAGATAGCAAAATGAATACGGACCAGAAAATGCGAGTTAGCTCTCTATGCCGGAAAGTGGGTCACGGCACATCACAGTTGGCAGTGCATTACCAGTCCTTAAAAGTGAAAACCATCCAAGTCAACAACTCAAACCAGACCCTCAAGAGTGAGCTCGACCTTTCGAAGCGGCTTCAGGACCTTAAGTCACAGATCGAAGAGTCAGTCAGACCTGTACCAGAAACCTCCTTTGCTGATATGGTTAAGAAGAGTTCTAATAAATTTATTCAGCCTACAAAAATTAGTTCCGTGACCATATATCCCAGTGACAAACAAAAGACCAGCGAGGAGACAAAGTCCCTGGTTCAAAAAATTATCTGTCCTGAGAAAATGAAACTGCGCGTAAGAAGCCTGCACAAAACGAGAAACGGGGGAGTTACCATTAGCACAGACACCAATGAAGATATTTTGAAACTGAAAGAATCTGCGCAGCTATCAAAATCTGGCCTTACGGTAGAGGACACCCACAAACGCAAGCCAAGAGTGGTAATTATTGGTGTGCCCACATCTATGCAGGAAAATGAAGTTCTTAGCTGTGTGTACCAGCAAAACTTGGCCGACAAATTGGAAAACACCAATCTCGAATCATTTTTAAATGCAGTAAAATTGAGCCACAAATCGGGAAAGAAAGAAGCTGACACTGTGAACTATGTGTTTGAAGTTACTGCAGCTATTCGTAAAGCCCTCATATCCAATGACCGAGTATTTATAAATTGGTCATCATGTCCGGTGAGAGATTTTACCTTGGTCACAAGATGCTTCAAGTGTCAACAATACGGTCATGCGGCCAAGTCATGTCGGGATGTCACACACACTTGCGGTCAGTGTGGCGAGCTTGGCCATTCAATTAAAGAATGCCCGAAGAAAGAAGCCCAACCGAAATGTGCCACTTGTTTGCGTTTTAAGAAGCCCAGCAATCACTCTACAGGTGCTGCTGACTGCCCGGCGAAAATACTAGCGGAAAAAAGGTACATCAACTCTATAGACTATGAAGGTGCCTAAGAGCACCGGCAAACAGTCATTTTTCTGACGTCTATTTTTCGTTTATTTCTTTGATAAGTATTTTACATTAATATTATGATTAATAGTTTAGTTAATGAACTAGATAATTTATCTGTATCTGAGTCTAGAATTTGTGAAGCTAAGAGTTGTAAACAGCTCCAATGCACTTTTAGTAACTCGCTATCCATTTTAACGCAAAATATTCGCAGTGTTTTTAAGAATTTTGATAATTTTAGATTATAATGCCGGCCTACTAACCTTAAACGTAAAATACCTAGACTAATCAACACTCGCACAATTGCTAAATTGAATATAAATAAACTCGAGGAAGACTTATGCAACGTCGATTTTGACCCAGTTTATAATTCCGCTGACCCACAGTTTAATGTAATGTGTAGTTGTGAAGTAGATTATTTTTGTAAACTTTCTTTTTATTGGATTTTAATTTTTAAGATTTTATAAGATAATCATCATAGTTTTAATTTAATAATTTCTTTATATTTTTGTCATGAATACTTATTTTTCCCTTGTGATTGTTTAATTATTTAATAGCCATTTTGTTTAGCTCTTATAGCCTGAGACACAGGATTTCCTAGTTCAGGCATATGAGTTGTTAACTTAGATTTATAAGGAAACTTTGTTCTTAGTTATAATTTTGTAAAACATTTATGAATAAATTATCTTTATCTTTATGTGTGTATCAATGTAAATAGTATAAATAAGATAATTTATTAATAATAAATCAGATGTCAACTGACCGTTGATGTTTCACTTCTACCTCCTCACCTTACATGACTTGCCAGGGCTACTCTCTGGAAGCTACTTCCTCCTACTCTGATACCTCTCACTGTGGCCAAGACACCCTTAGCCATCTCTGATCAGTCCCATGAGTCTGTGGGCTGGCAGTGAGAAAACCGTTACCTCACAAACCCGCTGTCCTTCCAACCATCCGTCTGTTGCCCGTAGGTCTCATGGCACAGACTTCCTCTCACTTCATGTACAGGTGTCCTCCACACCTGAGCTAGGTTAGGGATGTAGGGATAGGAATAACATGATAAGTTTCATTTCCTCATCTCTATCCATTTAAGTGCAGTTCGCCGGTGTTTCACTCTAGCCTGGAGGTTATTACTACATTTACATTAGTCGGTGAACTGTACACCCTGCAGCACAAGAAAAAAAAAAGGCTCCTGTACACGTTGAATTTTGTACGAACTTGATCTAACACTAGAAATAAAACGTTACACAAACACTAGAACAGTATCTTTATTTTTAAAGTATTAATATTGAAATAAACGCGGACATATTTAACAAAAAATTAATTATAAATATCACAGGGTAAAATCCGTATGTCCAATTTCCGGTACGGCGGTAGTAGGGTTATTATGTCTCAAATAAGGAAGCCAAAATTAAGGAGGCCTACAAGGGCTTTTTGAATTTAGAAAAGTAAAGGTAGGGAGAATTCCGGCTGAACTGCACACTATTAAGGAAGTCGAGGCACGTATTAAGGTAATAGGACCTAGATAATTTTCGCTATGCATACGTGATAGTTTTGTGCGCACAATACCAATAACGTGTTAAAAAAAATAAATCACCTAGTGCAAAGGCAAGTCAGACACCTAAGCGTAAATTCGCTATAGTTAACTTAATAAATATGCAGTTGTACAATAACCTTTGGAAACCTTGGGAGGAACGGTTTTTTAAAAGAGAATTAATGGGATGAATACACGGAATGTAACACGAAGCTCGTCGTCTATGCGCTCCTGGCGTAAACTCCGGGTCGTACAATCGAACCTCGTCGGTCGTCACGTACTCTCGTAGAGTTGAACGTTTTCGCACTCAGCACGCAGCAAATCCCGGGAACCTCAGTCCACGAGTAAATTTATTAAAATACTCTCCGTGTGGAAAAAACTGGAAATAAAACTTACAATGAAAAATAATGCCTGAACGCGCACAACCCTAAACGAATAGACACCAAAACAGCATACATACCCGAAATGGAAAAATCCGGCTTCAAGACCACGATTTGTGGTATCTCAGTATCTTAAAAAAAACTCAGCACCAACGAATATATCAAGCGGTTTAATGAGCACTCCGCACCACAAAAAACAAGCCTCCGGAACTTGAGGAAAAAATCACTACTCGGAGTATCTTGTTCGGCCTGGGTAAATATTTCCCTCACAGCAGGAGAATCAGATCTGAATGACTTTTTTCCTTAATGTCAGTTCTGAATTTTTGATACCGAACACCAATTTTAAAATTCAAACGAATCTGCTCAAAAGAATGATTAATAACCAGTATGAACGGCGGAAAAAGGTTACTAACAAAATAATAAATAAAAAGGCTAAATCACCATGCAGCAAAAATAATGCTGCAGACATCCCCCTACCAAAAGAAATTTAAAATCTAAATCAAGAGAGAACACTGACATTCAAATACCATGAAGTTGTAAAAATTTGACAACCCTAATCAATAATGTTTTGTCAACCCTGAATATCCAAAACCTAAACAGCCCTACTACAAGCTTGACGAAACTCCAAAGCGTAAGCCGAAAAGGATATCACCGCAACATCTATAATGAAATCGCAATGTAAATTACCACTGAGTTAAAACAAAAAATCACGATACCCTAATATGTACCGATACCCACTTGAAATCAAAATGTTTCTAGAAACTTGGATTGGAAGAATGCGGAAACCTAAAAACAAATAAAACAACTCAAACAAGCCGCTGAAACTACTGGACAATAATAGCTATAACCATTATTGAACGTTAGAAAAGCTAACTCACATCCCCACACACAATCGCACCATAAAACAAAACAACCGCATATCTAACTGAAAGACTTAACCCAATACCGTACGAACCAAAATGAACCTTACGCATAATGACTAATTAAAAGTTGCGCCATCTATCAACACACCGAAGCACTAACTACTGGCCATTGAAACAAAGTGAAGCTCAAACTGACAAAAAAACTGTCACATGAAGATTTCAACTTGTCAACGCCACCTATAAATAATATTAAGAACAAACTTCACGACGCCATCTATGTGACTAAATCTGAACCAACACCCTCTGTCTGAGATAAAAATTCAGAACAAAATTTAAAACGCCCCCTATTGGCGAAACTACGAAACCTCATATATACAGTCAACTACACAAAATTGAACGCGCTGTCGCAATTACTGTAAACGACACGCATTTATAATATAATTAACCTAAAGACTTAAGCTAACTTAACTTCCTAACTACCGAAGCACAGAAACTGGATACGGTCGCGACGAAGTATGAGGCGGCTCTACCACAACTTGAAGCAAACCATAATACCAGAACGTGGTCTTCGAAAAACGTAACCTAAACAATCCAAAAAATACAACGAATGAATACCATAGGTTGAAGATAATTACACGAGACCTGGCAAGTCCGACTCTTATCAAATCCACAAAACTCGAGTCTGACCCAGCGCCAGTATAAAAAAAGGTAGTTTAACACCTATGCCTATGGTACAGTCGGCGAAAAAAAAGGACCACCACAAGATTAGGCGAAAAAACGTCGAAACTAGGAAAAAAGGTAGGTACAGTCAGACTGGAAAAAATCGGGACAACCTCTGGTACGGTCGGCAAAAAAACGACCACCACAAGATAAGGCGAAATAATGTATAAACTAGGAAAGAGGTAGGTACAGTCAGCCTGGAAAAACGATAAACACGCGTATCTTTATGCGAGTCTCGTCAAGAAAGGACAAACACGCGTATCTCTATGCGATCGTCGTCAAGAAACGATGACGATATAAATAAAAAGGCTAAATCACCATGCAGCAAAAATAATGCTGCAACCCCCTTTAACTTCGTTGTGGATAAAACTAGAAACCTGAATTTTCTGTAACCAAGCAGGCATTGTATAAACACTGTATATTTCAAATTTCATTCAAATTGAACCAGTAGTTTAGAATTATAACTAGTCAAAGTTTCTTAATTTTGTCACTCACTCACTGACTTAACGATCATCAAAATGTTAAGGTACTTCTAGCAGGTCAGACATAGAAACTTCAAATTTAGAATACAATTAGTGTTTAGTGTATAAATCAATAAAAAACTAAAATATTTCGCAATTTCGGTCCAGTATTCTAGATACACCAACTGCATAAATAACTTTGTAATCGCATATAAACGTATAGGAAATATATAGGATTACAAAGTTACATTGCAGCAAGATTGCAGCGAATGAATCAGTGTACCTGTATTGTGTATAATATGTACAAGCTTTTATTTAACTTGCAATGTATGTATGTATGAGTGTATGTATAAGTGTGTAATATATAAGTATGTTGGTCCGGGTGGAATCTTGCGACTCAATTTTGGAGCAGATATCTTCAACCGATTGAGCTGAAATTTTGCGTACTTGTGTAAGTCGAATGACAATACAATAATCTGGTAGTAGAGTTCTGATGATCCAGCCAGGATCGTCTCCGCAGGAGGGAACTCTTCAACGGTTGGTCCAATTGACTTGAAATTTGGTACATATTCCGAACCAGTGCAAAATCGAAAAACCGAAAAAACAAAGCCAAATCACGTGTAAGAATAGATATCGAGTCAGGGGAAGAAAGCCGGAAAAAAAAAAAAAAAAAAAAAAAAATACTCCATATGGATAGCTCCAACTTTGCCATCATTATGCTCCCGTCTGTGAAAATTCGAATATCATATTCGCTATGGGAATCTAGCTCTGCACGGTCCGCCTTGGTCATGACCTCCAGGTCGATACATTCGGCTGGGTGAGGGGTGCTGGTAGCAGGAGTCCTCCGTTCCACCTCCCTGTCCCCCAGCGCCGGCCGGGGCACTAACCTTTTGGCCTCATGTACTGAGGCCACTTCTCGAACTCGAAGGTCGAGGGGTAGGACCCCCGCCAGCACTAGCACGGAGTTGAGGGAGACGATGCGGTAGGCCTTGCACAGTTTTTGCGCAAAGCCACCTTGGACCACGCTCAGCTGCTTCCTGATTCCCAGTTTGCTTACCGCGGGTACCCACGCGCTCGCGGTGTACTAGATTATTGGCTCTACCGCTGCCGTTTAGATGGACCTTATAACTTCAGGGTGAAGCTCCCAGCCGACACTTGCCGTCCTTGCCAGGTGCTTATATAATGTTTAACGCTTTCCTGCAAGTGTTGGCGATGTGTGTGTGTTGAAAGTTAGGCCTTCGTCTATCGTCAACCCCAGGAGTCTGATCTCTCTGCACAGCGCGACATCGGTCCCGCCCATGCTCAGGTTTTATGTGGTGCAAATTTAACTTATTTTCGACGCGCCACCCCTGAACATGTTCGAGGACCGCACTGGCTTGTTTCTCAATCTCTGGGGTGGTTTCTCTGGTGAAGCTAGGACACCTTCCGCGAAGGCCTACTAACTAATCTACAAACTTTTTTTTTTTTTTTTTTTTTTTCAGTTTCAGTTAGGTTAGGTTAGGTTAGGTTGGGGTGCGATGTCGGAAACCTCCTCGAGAGCTCTAGCGTTACAGTTCCCTTCTAACAGAGGCTCTTGGCCTCACGGGGGGGGAAGGGTAACGCTTAGGCCGGTGCACCCTGGGCAACAACCCTATTACGTTCCGCCCCAACCGAACTGGGCCGGATCTGCGGACGGCCTCGCGGCCATTGTGGTCCCGACGAACGGGAACTCCCCCCCCCCTCCACAAAATCGGAGCAGGCCCGGGGTACGTGGCGGCCAAGTGGGGAGCGATCGCAGTGATCGCGGTCTATTTCTCCCCCAACAGGCCGCTGGCGGCCTTCGAGGCCTTTCTCGCAGATCTGGGAAGGGCCGCAAGGGGGGCTGCCCCAGCGCAGTTGCTGGTGATGGGGGACTTCAACGCCAAGGGCACGGCGTGGGGTTCCCCCATCACGGACCTGAGAGGGGCCAAACTGGAGGGATGGGCGACGGCTGTCGGGCTAGAAGTGGTCAACCGAGGCGACACCGATACGTGCGTGCGTAGGCAGGGGGGGTCCATCGTGGACATAACGTTCGCGACCCCTGCCCTAGCCGCGCGTATCGCGGACTGGCGAGTCCTCGAGGACGTCGAGACCCTCTCCGACCACCGCTATATTCGGATGAGGGTCTCCGCCTCACAGACGACACAGCCGCAGCCGCCGGCGGGGAGAAGGTCGACCTTCCCGCGATGGGTGTTGTCGAAGTTTGACCCCGGCATGGCGGAGGAGGCAGCGGTGGTCGATTCGTGGTGCGCCCCCCCACCCGAGGACCTAGACGTGGACGCGAAGGCGGTCCGCTTCCGGGAGTCGCTCACAGCAGTGTGCGACGCGGCCATGCCTAGGGTGAGGAGGTTTCCCAATAAAACTGCTGTGTACTGGTGGTCCGAAGATATCGCAAATCTTCGGGCCGCCAGCAACCGCGCGCGCCGTGCGTACACTCGCTGCAGGAGGAGAGCGGCGCATACGGCCGCCGAAGAGGAGCTCCTCTACAGGGCCCTCAAGGATGCGAAGGAGGCCCTCCAACTGGAGATCTCCAGGGCCAAGGACGCCGCACATGAGGAGTTCCTGGCCACGCTGGAAAGGGACCCATGGGGGCGCCCGTACAAAATGGTACGGGACAAGGTCAAGCGCGCCCCCCCCATGGACTCCCTGGAGCCAGGGCTCCTTGACAGGATTATCGGCGTCCTCTTCCCTCCGGCGCCGGACTTTGAACCTCCGAGGATGGCGGTCCCCTCGGAGGAACAAAGAAGCGACCCCGTACCCAGGATCAACCAGGACGAGATGATGTGGGTGACGGACCGCCTCAGGGCGTGTAAGAAGGCCCCAGGCCCGGACGGCGTGCCTGCAAGGGTAATCCCGATCGCCCTGAAATACCTCGGGGAGCGCTATAAGGACCTCCTGGACCAGTGTCTGCAGGAGGGGCGCTTCCCGAAGGTATGGAAGGAGGGACGGCTAGTCCTAATCCCGAAGCCGGGGGGTCAGCCGGACTCGCCGTCGGGTCACCGACCCATTGTCCTCCTGGACGAATGCGGGAAGGCGTTGGAGCGTATAATCGCCTCAAGGATCCGGAGTCAGCTGGAGGAGGCCGGCCCCAACGTATCGGACTACCAGTTCGGGTTCAGGGCGGGCCGGTCGACAATCGACGCCCTGAAGATGCTGAACAACTTCAGCGACCTCGCGGCCAGCAAGGGGGAGGGGGTGGTGGCGGTATCGCTAGATATCGCCAACGCCTTCGGCACCCTCCCCTACTCCGTCATCATGGAGTCTCTGAGTTACCACCGGATCCCGTGGTACCTCCAGAGGATCATAGGGCACTACCTAGAGGGAAGGGTAGTGCTCTATGATCACGGCGGCAGGCGCATGAGCCGGCCTATGGCGTGCGGGGTCCCCCAAGGTTCCATACTCGGCCCACTATTATGGAACCTTGGGTTCGACTGGGCGATCCGGGGGGTGCAGCTTCCCCGCATGACCACCATCTGCTACGCCGACGACACGATGGTGGCCGTCCGGGGAAAAGATCTGCGGGAGACCCTGCGCAGGGCGTCTGTGGCGGCCGAGCTGGTGGTCGACCGCATCAGCGCGCTCGGCCTCAGGGTGGCGGTGGCAAAGACCAACGCAATGGTCTTCGGGGCCCCTGCTTGGCGCATCCCAGCCGACACCTCGATCCCGATCGGCGGGGAACCTGTCCAGGTCAAGGCAAATATAAAGTACCTTGGCCTTGTCCTGGACAGGAAGTGGGACTTTGGCGCCCATTTTGCCAAACTCGCCCCCCGGCTGGTGGGCACCGCGGCAGCCCTCGGCAGACTACTGCCGAATAAAGGAGGGCCACTCACGCCATGCCGAAGGCTATATGCCAACGTGGTGCGAAGCATGGCTTTATACGGCGCCCCGATATGGGCCAGCCGGAAGACGAGGGCCCTTCTCCGACGGCCTCAGCGGACGTGCGCCGCGAGAATCGCGAGGGCGTACGTAACGGTGGCCCACATGGCGGCCTGTCTCATCGCGGGAACGCCGCCCTGGGACCTCGACGCCGAGGCCATGGCGGAGGGATACTGGTCCCAGAGGGAGGCCCAGGAGAGGGGCGACAGGCTGGCCCCGGAGGAAATCCTCCACGCCCGCCGACAAGCCCAGCGCCGCATGCGGGATAGATGGAAAGAGGAGCTGGAGGACTGCCGCTATGGAACGCACACTATAGCGGCCATCCTCCCCTCACTCGACCTGTGGCTCGACAGGGAGTTTGGTACGATGTCGTACCATCTCACGCAGATCCTGTCGGGCCACGGGTGTTTTGGGTCTTACCTATTCCGCATCGGAAGAGAGGAAAGCGCCCGCTGCCACAACTGCGGGCGCTGGAAGATACAGCCCAGCACACACTGGAGGAGTGTCCCTGCTGGAGCTATGAGCGCAGCCAGCTCGTGGCTGCGATTGGACGACAGGACCTGTCACTCCACAGCATAGTTTCGGCTATGCTGGATAGGGGTGACGAGTCCTGGGAGGAGGTGGTTTCCTTCTGCGAGTGCATAATGCTCCAGAAGGAAGCCGAGGAACGGAAGCGCGAGGAGTGCGTCCAGGCGCCCCCGTTCCGGCGCAGACGAACGGGGCGAAGGCGGCGGCACTTTGCTGCCCGCCTGAACCCCTAGTGGGACCAGCGGGTTGGGGACGGGGGTCCTCCACCTGCATTGCACGGTCCCACACGTCTGGGGGCGGAGTCGAAGCATTGCGACTCCTCCCTCCTTGGTGAGGTAGTCCCGGCGATTTTAATCAAAGCCGGGGCAGGCTGGGGGGCGTCGTCGGCTCGAATCCTCGGGATCCCACGGCGCCTACCTAAACCCGGCGAGCGGACAATGCCGTAGTGTTTTTAGTGGGTATGCTCTCCCCTCCCCTTCCCGCAGGGAACCCCTTAGTGATCTTCGGGCCTCAAAGCTCGAAGTGAAAGGGTGACCAAGAGCGGCACAGCTCCGGCGGAGTCCAGCCTGGGCCTGGCGGGGTAGGTGCGTCCTAGTGAAAGGACGCGCCATTTTCCAGCTCCTCGTCTCTCCTGAAGCAGGGGACATCGGGGTGCTGAGGCGGTGGGTCCGCTCCCGGTACTTCTCTGAGTAGCAGAGTGGACTGGGATGCGGACGTGACCGGAGGGGCGCTGCCGGTATGGCTGCGCCACATTCCTGCTCCAGATGGTTCCCTGAACGGGGGATCGCTGGATGCAGAGGCGGTGGGTCCGCTCCCGGTACCTCTCTGATCAGCAGAGTAGACTGGGATGCGGACGTGTGCAAGCGCAGGGCTCTTTACAGAGCGCCAGTGCGAACCCGCAATCCGGCCCAATGGAGCCGGGAGTGGGGGTCGTCCCCAGCAAAGGGAGGACCACGAGGAAGGAAAACCTCTATAAAAACCGAGGCCTAACCGCACCTTAACGCGGTTCTGGATGTGGGTCGCAGCGCATCCAGTACCTAGCCGGAGACAAGTAGGTCCTGTGGACCGAACGGGTCCGGCTTGGAATAGCGGCGAGCCGGAAGTACCACTTTAGTGGCGAACGGGTCGGCGTAACTGCGACACAGGGGAACTCACCCCTTAAAAAAGAGGAGTGCGCTCGCACTTTAAAAGGAGCAGGGGACCCCACCCCTTCATCAAAGGTCATGGGTGATTTTAAAAAGAAACTACCCCAGGAGGGTACCCTTCGGGGAGAATCCCTCGGCGCCACGGCGTCCAGCCCCACGTATTCTGGGGGGGGCAAAAATCACTCCGTGGGCCCAAACAGCCCACGTATCAACATTGACTCGGCGGCAATCCAAATTCCGCCCAAACTTACTTTGTCGGCGCCTACGCCCGAATGCCGTGTCAAACTGACACGGCTTCCATTGGCCACCAATCCCGAGCCCGAACTGAGGGCTAATTCCAGCATGGACATCAGCTTCGCGTCACAGGGCACCGCAGGATGCGGGTCCTCTGGGCGCAGTAAGCTCGAAGACATCCAGGAGGGGTCCGAAAGGACTAAACAAAGGCGCAAGAGGATGCGCCCCGCGCCTTCACCGCCGCATGCGTCCTCGCCGCTCACTTCGAGCGACGAAGAATCGGCATGCCTCTCACCAGAGGGCGAAAAACTAAGACCGAGAGGAAGAGGGCGCCCTCCTGCCCTTGACAAGTATGTGGGACTAACCAAGGCGAAGGAGGCCTACAACAAAGCCCTAAAGGAGGAACTGCGACTCCAGGCAGAGAAAGAGTTGCAGGACATGACCATTAGGACCCGCCAGGGATTCCGAGTGGTCTCCTCCCCTCTATCGCAAGACACCGGGGCCTACGCGGACCTCGGTAAACAGGTGACGGACAGCGTGGCCATAATCTCAAAAGTGGCCACCACTTCAAAGAATCTCTCAGGTGGATACATAAAACACCTGAAAGAAGCAGCGGGTGCTATTAGCGATGCTTTCTCCGAGCTCAGCAGGCGTACAGCTACCGAGGAGACAACTCGTCTGCAAGCTGAGAACACCCGGCTGCAGACCGAAATGGCCAGCCTCCGAAAGGAGCTGGCCGAACTTAAAAAGGATATGGAGGAGATGCGGAGGCAGGTACTTCCGACACCTCCTCCCGCCGGACAGGACCAGGAAGAGGCGCCCCTTGCACGGCTCCCAAAGGGAAGGACGGGAAGACATGGTGCCACCGCCCCGCCGACATCGCAGACGGAGGAGATCTGCCGCGCGGTAATGGCCCATGTTGGATTATACCTGGACGCCCGCTTTGCCGGAATCCAGGACAGACTGCTGCCTGAACGGCCTGTGCGGCCCCGCCTGGCAGCAGACGCCAGGAGGGCCGAACAGGCTGCGGATGCTCCTGCTTCTGATTCCGGCACAGTGAGCTCAAAGCCTCACAAGGGGGGGAAAAAAGGAAAGGGGGCAAGAAAAGCCCCCAAAAGAGACGTAATCCCGTACGCCATCCCTATGCCTCCACCGCCCGAGCCGACAACCGCATCGACGCAATGGTCGACTGTGGGGAGGAAGGGGAAGAATAAGAAGAAGAAGGGCCCAAAAACCGCCCAGGAACGCGAGAGCGAACTGCGACCGCCACCTGACAGAGTGAGGAGGAAGAAACCGAAACGGCTGCGTCTTCCTCGATCCTCTGCCGTGGCGGTGTCGCTGATGGAGCCACAGGCGTCACAACAGGGAGCCGATCTGGGCTCCATAATTGCTGACGCAAAAACGAAGGTGAAGCTGGAGGACCTTGGCATTCCTGGCCTCCGATTTCGAAAAGCCCAAACCGGAGCCTACTTATTGGAAGTCCCAGGAGCCTCCAGCGGGGATAAAGCGGATGCCCTGGCCAAGAAACTGGCGGAGGTGACTGACCCGGAAATTGTGCGGATTTCCAGACCCACCAAGTGTGCAGAACTACGCATCTCGGGTCTGGACGAGTCCGTACTGTTTACGGAGGTGGTGGCAGCAGTTGCCCGAGTAAGTGGCTGCCCCGAGGCGGACATAAGGTCCGGACAGGTTGTCTTCGGCCGCTCGGGACTGGGAACAGTCTGGCTTCGCTGCCCGGTTTCTGTAGCGAAGAAAGTGGTCGAGTCGGGGAGACTGCTCGTTGGCTGGGTGTCAGCGCAGGTTAAACTGCTTGACGCCCGCCCTCTGCGCTGTTTCCGCTGTCTCGAGGTGGGACACGTCCGGGCAAAATGCAAGGCTACGATAGACCGTAGCCTGCTTTGCTACCGCTGTGGGAAGCCGGACCACGTGGCAAATGCGTGTGCAGCACCCCTACACTGCGTGCTATGCTCGGAGGCCGGAATCCCGGCAAACCATAGGGTGGGGAGCAAAGTTTGCAACCCACCCAAAAGAAGGCCAAGACAGGCTGACGATGGCTCCAGGGCCTCCTCGCAGCCAAACACCCGGGTAGACAGCAATGTCGAAACACGGGATGGGGAGGAGGCAATGGAATCGGGGTAGTATGGCCCTCACTCGATTCCTCCAAACAAACATCAACCACTGCGCCAGGGCTCAGGACCTTCTGATCCAGAGCATGGCGGAGTGGTCGATACACGTGGCGATAGTGGCCGAGCCATACGCGGTTCCGCGCAGGGACAACTGGGCGGGTGACCTGGACAGCCTTGTGGCCCTATCCACCCAAACATCGGCTGGCTCTGCCCCGCTCGAAAGGGTAGTGCGGGGCCATGGGTATGTGGCTGCCCACGTCGGCAGGACGATGGTTGTCGGGACGTACTTCTCGCCGAACAGGGGCCTAGCCGACTTCGAGGCTTATCTTGATGAATTGGGTGCCCTGATCGGCAGAAGTAATCTCGAACAAGTGCTCGTCGCGGGGGACCTCAATGCCAAATCCACGGCATGGGGCTCCCCTGCGACTGATGTCCGCGGACAGTCACTGGGTGAATGGGCTGCTGCAACTGGACTGATCGTTCTGAACCAGGGAACTGTCGACACCTGCGTGCGGCAACAGGGTGCCTCCATTGTTGACGTTACGTTCGCAAACGCTGCCCTGGCGCGACGTGTCCAGGGTTGGGAGGTGCTGGAGGATGTGGAGACATTGTCGGATCACCGCTATATTCGGTACGACGTCTCCGCCCGCCACACTGCCCCGGACAACCTAACCCGTTCCCGGAGAGGAGACAGCCCAAGGTGGGCAATAAAACGGCTAGACCGTGACGCCCTCCACGTGGCGGCCCTGGTTCAAGCCTGGCCAGAGGCACCTGAAAGGGTAATAGCGGTGGAGGAAGAAGCGTCCTGGCTTAGCGAAGCCATGACGCAGATCTGCGATGCCGCTATGCCACGGGTCAAACCCGCGAGCCCAAGGCGGAATGTACACTGGTGGTCCGCAGAGCTCACTCAGCTACGCAAGGAGTGCGTGGCTGCGAGACGACTATACACCAGGAGCCGAAGGCGGAGAAGGCGGGACCTGGTGCAGGAGGATGCGTTGTACGCAAACTACAGGGCGGCGAGCAAAGCCCTGTCCATCGCCATTGGCAATGCCAAAGACCTGGCCCGAGAGGATATGCTGGAGACTTTGAACAGTGACCCGTGGGGGCGGCCTTACAAGACGGTGAGGGGCAAGCTCCGCCCCTGGGCCCCCCCACTCACGCAAAGTCTCCAGCCGAGTGTCCTGGATCGGATTGTGGGCGCGCTCTTCCCACAGCGGGGCGAACACCAGCCCCCGCGTATGGCTCCACCTAATGTGGCAGACGAGGCTGTCGCACCCGAAGTGACAGAGGGAGAGCTGGGAGCGGCAATTTTGAGGCTCAAAGCCAAAAATACCGCCCCTGGTCTCGACGGTGTCCCCGGTCGCGCCTGGGTGTTGGCACTCGGCCCCTTGGAGGCAAGGGTACGAGCCCTCTTCACTGCGTGCCTGAGGCAACGATACATCCCGCGCGCCTGGAAATGCGGGAAGCTCGTGCTGCTGCGGAAGGAAGGGCGACCGGCCGACTCCCCTTCAGGCTACAGGCCGATCGTCCTTCTTGACGAGGGGGCTAAGCTCTTTGAGCGTATTGTTGCCGCTCGCCTCAACAACCATCTGAGGGAGCAAGGGCCGGACCTGAGCGCATGCCAGTTTGGATTCCGTCAGGGCAGGTCCACCATCGACGCGATTGCGCGGGTGAGGGCTCTGACGGATGAAGCGGTGTCCCGGGGGGAGGTAGTGTTGGCAGTATCCTTGGATATTGCCAACGCTTTCAACACCCTTCCCTGGGAAACCATCAAGGAGGCGCTCCGGTACCACAACGTACCGGCATACCTGTGCGGGGTAGTGGGATCGTACCTTTCTGAAAGGGCGATCCGCTACCCCACGCAGGAAGAGTGGGCAGAACGAGCGATGTCGTGCGGTGTTCCACAAGGTTCTGTCCTTGGGCCGCTCTTGTGGAACATCGGCTACGACTGGGTGCTGCGCGGTGCCAACTTACGGGGGGTCGACGTAACTTGTTACGCCGATGACACCCTCGTCACGGCACGCGGTGCCACATTCCGAGAGGCGTCCCTGCTGGCCACTGCTGGAGTGGCCCTCGTTGTGGACCGGATCCGGAAGCTGGGGCTCGAGGTCGCCCTCCACAAGTCCGAAGCCATCTGCTTCCATGGCCCTCGGAGGGCACCTCCGGCAGATGCCTGCATAGTGGTGGGGGGAGTTTCCATCGGTGTCGGGAGGACGATGAAGTACCTGGGACTCGTCCTCGACAGCCGATGGAACTTTGAGGAGCATTTCCGGCGCTTAGCTCCGAAATTGGTCGGCACTGCGTCGGCACTAAGTCGGCTTCTCCCGAACGTGGGCGGGCCAAAAGCAGGCTGCCGCCGACTGTACACGGGAGTGGTGCGGTCGATGGCCCTATATGGGGCACCCATTTGGGTGGATGCCCTTTCCGCCCGAAATAAGACCCACCTGCGGCAACCGCAAAGGGTCATGGCGGTAAGGGCAACAAGGGCGTACCGCACCACCTCGTTCGAGGCAGCCTGCGTATTGGCGGGCACCCCACCGTGGGAGCTGGATGCCGAAGTGCTGGCCCAGGTGTACCACCGGGTTGCAGCGGCCCGCAACAGAGGGGAACAGCCGTGCCCGGAGGAGATAAGGCGTTGGAGAGAAATCTCCCGCCAAACTCTCTTCCGGAAGTGGCTGGAGGCTCTGGAGCGGCCGAGCGCCGGCCACTGGACCATTACGGGAGTCCGACCCGTTCTTCAAGAATGGGTCGATAGGAAGTGGGGTGTTGTTTCCTTTCACCTTGCACAGGTACTGTCGGGGCACGGCTGCTTCGGTGGATACCTGTGCAAGGTCGCTAGAAGGGAAACGACACCAATGTGTCACCACTGCAGCGGGGCGGAAGACACGGCGCAGCACACGCTGCAAGTATGTCCCGCCTTTGCGGAGAATCGGGCTCGCCTAACAGCAACGATTGGGAGCGACCTTTCGCTGCCGGCCGTGATTAGCGCCATGACCGACAGCGAAAGATCGTGGGAAGCGGTGGCCTTCTTTTGCGAGGAGGTCATGACGGCCAAGGAGGGAGCGGAGCGGGAAAGAGAGGACGACCCGTCCTCCCAACCCCAGCGCCGCAGGCGAGTTGGGCGCAGGCGGCTCAACTACGAGCGCCAAATGCCGCCCTGAGGAGGACTGCGGGTGACGGGCATGGGGATGCCTGTCCTCCGCCATTAAGGTCCTCGAGCTGTTAGACGCACCAAGTGTTCCGGTGCGTCTACAGTGGTGGAGACAGGAGACGAAAGGTCTCCTGACGGAGGGCCCTAACACAGGGCAGACTGCCGTGCTACCGGGGCCATGGATGCGCAGAGTTCCCACAGCCCCGGAAGCAACACGGCGGAGAAGCGGAACACCCTGGGGTTTTTTTTTTTTTTTTTTTTTTTTTTTTTTTTTTTTTTTTTTTTTTTTAGTGGGTAAACCGCCCCACTCTGGGGCGGGACTCCCACATAACCGCCGGCACCCCCAGCCGGTGGTATCCATAAAGGATTTTCCCCAGGAAAAAAAAAAAAAAAAAAAAAAAAAAAAAAAAAAAAAAGGTTAGGTTAGGTTAGGTTAGGTTAGGTTAGGTTAGGTTAGGTTAGGTTAGGTTAGGTTCCCCCCCGAGTGTCGCTACCTTGTCGTGGTGGGGGGGCTTGAGCCCCTTAGTGATCTTCGGGCCTCAAAGCTCGAAGTGAAAGGGTGACCAAGAGCGGCACAGCTCCGGCGGAGCCCAGCCTGGGCCTGGCGGGGTAGGTGCGTCCTAGTGAAAGGACGCGCCATTTTCCAGCTCCTCGTCTCTCCTGGAACAGGCGACATCGGGGTGCTGAGGCGGTGGGTCCGCTCCCGGTACTTCTCTGAGTAGCAGAGTGGACTGGGATGCGGACGTGACCGGAGGGGCGCTGCCGGTATGGCTGCGCCACATTCCTGCTCCAGATGGTTCCCTGAACGGGGGATCGCTGGATGCAGAGGCGGTGGGTCCGCTCCCGGTACCTCTCTGATCAGCAGAGTAGACTGGGATGCGGACGTGTGCGAGCGCAGGGCTCTTTACAGAGCGCCAGTGCGAACCCGCAATCCGGCCCAATGGAGCCGGGAGTGGGGGTCGTCCCCAGCAAAGGGAGGACCACGAGGAAGGAAAACCTCTATAAAAACCGAGGCCTAACCGCACCTTAACGCGGTTCTGGATGTGGGTCGCAGCGCATCCAGTACCTAGCCGGAGACAAGTAGGTCCTGTGGACCGAACGGGTCCGGCTTGGAATAGCGGCGAGCCGGAAGTACCACTTTAGTGGCGAACGGGTCGGCGTAACTGCGACACAGGGGAACTCACCCCTTAAAAAAGAGGAGGGCGCTCTCCCTTTACCAGGAGCAGGGGACCTGACCCCTTCAATAAAGGAAAATGGGTGACAACAAAAAGATATTACCCCAGGAGGGTACCCTTCGGGGAGAATCCCTCCCTGTGTCTAAGACACAGGCTGCCCCATCGTATTCTGGGGGGGGCAATTGTCACTTCGTGGGCCCACAAAGCCCACGTTTAGATCCTCAAGCGGCGGCGATACAGATCCCGCCAAAACCTGGAACCAGCGCACAAACGCGTGCATGCCAAGTAGTCTTAACTCGGCACACAATCAACACGAACTCGGAGCCCGAACCGAGGGCACACACCAGCTCGGATGTCAGCTTCGCTTCGCACGGTACCGGAGGACGTGAGTCCTCGGGGAAAAGCAAGCTCGACAATATCGACGAGGGGACAGAAAGAACTGAGCGGACGAAGCAGAGGCGGAAGCGACTCCGCCCTGCGTCCATCTTCAGTTCCAGTGACGAAGGCTCCTCAACTCCACTGGCTATAGGAGACAGGAAGGGCAGAGGCCGGCCACCAACGTCAGGTAAATACGTTGGACTGGCCAAGGCGAAGGAGGCCTACAACCGTGCCCTAAAGGAAGAGATCAGGCTGAAGGCAGAGATGGCCCTCCAGAAAGAGCTGGAAGGCATGCCCATCAGGTCCCGTCAAGGGTACCAAAGAAGTGACGCCTCCTCCGTAGAAGCAAACGGAAAGGAAGGTGCCGCGGCCAATAAAGACCTTGGGCTGCAAGTTGCGGACAGCGTGGCCATCATCACGAAAGTGGCTACCAAGTCAAAAAACCTGTCTGGCGGCTACGTCAAAAACCTCAAGGAGGCAGCCGCGGCCATTTCTGATGCGTTTGCGGTGCTGAGCCAACGCACAACAACAGAGGAAACGGCTAGGCTACAAGCCGATAACACGCGGCTGCAGGCCGAGATGGCCAGCCTCCGAAAGGAGCTGGCCGAAATTAAAAAGGAAATGGAGGGGATGCGGAAGCAGGGCAGTCCGCCACCCCTCCACACCGAACCGGACCGGGAAGGGCCGACCCCTGCGCGACCGTCCCCAAACGGAAGAACGGACGGGCGTGGTGCCGTCAGACCGCCTCCAACGCAGATGGATGAAATCTGCCAGGCGGTCATGGCCCACGTCGGACCGTACATCGATGCCCGCTTGGCGGGCAAAAAGAAGAAAGTGGGGCCGGAGACTCAAAATCACCCTGCCCCTGGCTCCGGTCCCAGTCGCTCGGGACCCACAAGGGCGAAACGGGGGAAAAAGAAGAAAACGGCCCCAAACAAAGATGTCTTCCCCTACTCCATTCCCATGCCCCCACCCGAACAGTCATCCTCGTCGGAGTGGAAGAAAGTGGAGAGGAAGAAGAAGAAGAAAACGGCGACCAAAGGACCGGTGGAGAGATCCCAGGGTCCTGAAACCAATAACCGAAAGAGGAAGCTTAAGAAGCTGCGTCCTCCCCGATCGGCTGCAGTTGTTCTCACGCTACTGGAGCCGCAAGCGACGGAGAAGAGAACAGACTTGGGCACAGTGATCGCCGAAGCGAAAAGGAGGATCAAGCTAGAGGAGCTGGAAATACCTGGCCTCCGCTTCAGAAAAGCCCAAACTGGGGCCTACGTCATGGAGGTGCCTGGCATTGCAAGTGGCGAGAAAGCTGATGCCTTGGCAAAGAAGCTGGTGGAAGTGACGGACCCTGAAGTGGTCCGAATTTCTAGGCCCACCAAGTGCGCAGAATTGCGCATCTCGGGCCTAGATGAGTCTGTCCGTTCCACCGAAGTGGTGGCGGCAGTCGCGCGAGAAGGTGGCTGCGCCGAAGCCGACATCAAGTCAGGGGTAGTATTTTTCGGCTCCTCTGGACTGGGAACAATCTGGCTTCGCTGCCCTATATTGACAGCGAATAAAGTGGTGAAGGCTGGAAGACTGCTCGTGGGCTGGGTGTCGGCGCAGGTCAAACTGCTGGATGCTCGCCCCCTGCGCTGCTTCCGTTGCCTCGAGGTGGGCCACGTGCGGGCCAAGTGCAAGGCAGATGTAGACCGTAGCCAGCAATGCTACCGCTGCGGGCAATCCGGTCACATAGCCAGCACATGTACAGCCCCACTGCACTGTACACTTTGTGCGGAGGCAGGGCTAGCGGCAAACCACAGGGTGGGAAGCAAGGCGTGCAACCCACCCAAACCCAAGCAGCGTTTAGCTGTCGATGGCCCCCGGGCGCCCCCGCAGCCAAACCCCCAGAACGGCACCAACACGGCTGCCGAACCCCGGGACGAGGAGGAGGAGGCCATGGACACGTAGTGCAATGGCTCCCACTCGCTACTTACAGGCGAACATTAACCACTGCGCCAGAGCTCAGGACCTCTTGTTCCAGAGCATGGCGGAGTGGTTAATACATATCGCGATAGTGGCTGAGCCATACAGTGTTCCTCCTAAGGATAACTGGGCAGGAGACCGGGACAGCCTAGTAGCCATAGCCACTCAGTCATCGGCTGGCTCTCCGCCACTTGAAAGAGTGGTGCGAGGCCATGGCTACGTGGCCGCATTCATCGGCAGGACGATGGTAGTTGGGGCATACTTCTCGCCGAATCGGACTCTTGCCGAATTCGAGGTGTTCCTCGATGAGGTGGGGGCTCTGATCGGCAGAAGTAATCCCGAACAAGTGCTCGTCGCAGGGGATCTCAACGCCAAGTCGATGGCGTGGGGCTCCCCTGCGACGGATGTGCGCGGTCAAGCGGTAACGGAGTGGGCGGCTGCGTCTGGCCTGGTGGTGCTGAACCAAGGGGCGGTAGACACGTGCGTGCGGCAACAGGGCGGGTCCATCGTGGATGTGACATTCGCGAATGGTGCCCTGGCGCGCCGTGTCCAAGGCTGGGAGGTTGTGGTGGGCGTTGAGACG
Source organism: Pandemis corylana (assembly GCA_949127965.1). Lineage (NCBI taxonomy): Eukaryota > Metazoa > Arthropoda > Insecta > Lepidoptera > Tortricidae > Pandemis > Pandemis corylana. Next base: position 22,172 of record OX421866.1, on the reverse strand, counting down.
CTATCGGATCACCGATATATTCGGTTCGATGTCTCCGCCCAACACACTACCCCGGACGGCCTAAGCCGCCCCCGGGGAATGGAAAGCCCAAAATGGGCCGTAAAACGCCTCGACCGAGACGTTCTCCACGCGGCAGCCCTGGTCCAAGCCTGGCCGGAAGTGCCCGACCAAATTAATGTGGAAGAGGAGGCGACCTGGCTCGGCGAAGCCATGGCACAGGTGTGCGACGCCGCAATGCCCCGGGTCAAGGCCATGGGTCCGAGGCGGAAGGTATACTGGTGGTCCGCAGAACTCACGCAGCTGCGCAAGGATTGCGTGGCTGCGAGACGCCAGTACGCCAGGAGCCGAAGGCGGAGGCGACGTGACCAGACCGAGGAGGTTAGGCTCTACGAAATCTATAGGGCAGCCAGCAGAGTCCTAAGCTCCGCTATTGGCAAAGCCAAGGATCTGGCGGAAGAGGAGATGCTGGAGGCTTTGAACAGCGACCCGTGGGGGCGGCCGTACAAGACGGTGAGGTGTAAGCTTCGCCCTTGGGCCCCCCCACTTACTCAAAGTCTCCAGCCGAGTGTCCTGGATCGGATCGTGGGCGCGCTCTTCCCACAGCGGGGCGAACACCAGCCCCCGCGCATGGCTCCACCTAATGTGGCAGACGAGGCTGTCGCACCCGAGGTGACAGAGGGAGAACTAGGAGCGGCAATTTTGAGGCTCAAAGCCAAAAATACCGCCCCTGGTCTCGACGGTATCCCCGGTCGTGCCTGGGTGCTGGCACTCGGCCCCTTGGAGGCAAGGGTACGAGCCCTCTTTACTGCGTGCCTGAGGCAAAGATATATCCCGCGCGCCTGGAAATGCGGGAAGCTCGTGCTGCTGCGGAAGGAAGGGCGTCCGGCCGACTCCCCGTCAGGCTACAGGCCGATCGTCCTTCTTGACGAGGGGGCTAAGCTCTTTGAGCGTATTGTTGCCGCTCGCCTCAACAACCATCTGAGGGAGCAAGGGCCGGACCTGAGCACGTGCCAGTTTGGATTCCGTCAGGGCAGGTCCACCATCGACGCGATTGCGCGGGTGAGGGCTCTGACGGATGAAGCGGTGTCCCGGGGAGAGGTAGTGTTGGCAGTATCCTTGGATATTGCCAACGCTTTCAACACCCTTCCCTGGGAAACCATCAAGGAGGCGCTCAGGTACCATAACGTACCGGCGTACCTGTGCGGGGTAGTGGCATCGTACCTTTCTGAAAGGGCGATCCGCTACCCCGCGCAGGAAGAGTGGGAAGAACGAGCGATGTCGTGCGGTGTTCCACAGGGGTCAGTCCTAGGACCACTCCTGTGGAACATCGGTTACGACTGGGTGCTGCGCGGTGCAAACTTGCGGGGGGTCGAAGTCACGTGTTACGCTGACGACACCCTCGTCACAGCCCGTGGTGCCACCTTTCGCGAGGCTTCACTGCTGGCTACTGCTGGCGTGGCCCATGTAGTGGACCGAATTAGGAGGCTGGGGCTCGAGGTGGCCCTGCACAAATCAGAAGCCATTTGCTTCTATGGGCCTCGGAGGGCACCTCCAGCGGATGCCGCCTTGGTGGTGGGCGGAGTCTCCATCGGCGTCGGGAGGACGCTAAAATACCTTGGACTCGTCCTAGACAGCCGATGGAGCTTCGAGGAGCACTTCCGGCGCTTGGCTCCGAAACTTGTTGGGACTGCGTCGGCACTGAGCCGGCTACTCCCGAACGTGGGCGGGCCGAAAGCGGGTTGCCGCCGACTATACACGGGCGTGGTGCGGTCTATGGCCCTTTACGGGGCGCCTATTTGGGTGGATGCCCTTTCCGCCCAAAACAAGACCCACCTGCGACGACCGCAAAGGGTCATGGCGGTTAGGGCAGCGAGGGCGTACCGCACCACCTCGTTCGAGGCGGCCTGCGTATTGGCGGGCACCCCACCGTGGGAGCTGGATGCCGAGGTGCTGGCCGCTGTGTACCGACGGGTAGCCGAGGCGCGCTCCAGAGGGGAACAGCCGTGCCCGGAAGAGATAAAGCGATGGAGAGAAGTCTCCCGCCAAACTCTCTTCCGGAAGTGGCTGGAGGCTCTGGAGCGGCCGAGCGCCGGCCACTGGACCATATCGGGAGTCCGACCGGTCCTAATGGACTGGGTCGAGAGAGGGTGGGGCACAGTTTCCTTCCACCTAGCGCAGGTACTGTCGGGGCATGGCTGCTTCGGCAAGTACCTGTGCAAGGTAGCAAGGAGGGAAACAGCGCCAGAGTGTCACCACTGCGGGAACGCGGAGGACACGGCGCAGCATACGCTGCAGACGTGTCCCGCGTTCGCCGAGCAGCGGACTCGCCTCACGGCGGTAGTTGGTAGCGACCTATCGCTGCCGGCCGTGATCAAAGCCATGACCGGCAGCGAGAGGTCGTGGAACGCAATGGCCTCCTACTGTGAGGAGGTCATGACGACCAAGGAGAGAGCGGAGCGGGAGAGAGAGGACGACCCGTCCTCCCGACCCCAGCGCCGCAGGCGAGTCGGGCGCAGGCGGCTCAACTATGAGCGCCAAATGCCGCCCTGAGAAGGACTGCGTGTGACGGGCATGGGGATGCCCGTCACCCGCCATTAAGGTCCTCGAGTTGGTAGACGCACCAAGTGTTCCCGGTGCGTCTACAACGAAGGAGAAGGGGACAATAGTCTCCCGAGACTGGGCCCTCAGCAAGGGCAAGCTGCCGTGCTACCGGGGCCATGGATGCGCAGAGTTCCCACAGCCCCGGAAGCAACACGGCGGAGAAGCGGAACACCCTGGGGTTTTTAGTGGGTAAACCGCCCCCTTCTGGGGCGGGACTCCCACATAACCGCCGGCGTCCTCAGCCGGTGGTATCCATAAAGGATTTTCCCCAGGCCAAAAAAAAAAAAAAAAAAAAAAGGTTAGGTTAGGTTAGGTTAGGTTAGGTTAGGTTAGGTTAGGTTAGGTTAGGTTAGGTTAGGTTAGGTTAGGTTAGGTTAGGTTGGGGTGCTATGTCGGAAACCTCCCCGAGAGCTCTAGCGTTACAGTTCCCTTCTATCAGGGGCTTTGGCCCCATGGGGGGGGAAGGGTAACGCTTAGGCCGGTGCACCCTGGGCAACAACGGCTGATTAAACCCCTCGTGGATTAGTTAGCTGGTGGCAAATATCCGACCTGGGGGGGTGGGGGGGTAGGGCGGGGCGAAGTATTATATTTATGTATATATATTTGGGCGAGGGCCGGGGCGAAAGCCCCTTGTTATCAAGGGAGGGAATAAGTTTAGGAGGGAAAAGGCGGGCGGTAGCTGCCGGGGAGCTGCTCTGCATCTGCGGCCGAGTAAAGTAACATTGAAAGGTAGCGCAGCTCTGCACCAAACCTGGAGGCGCCAAACGCCTTTTGGGAGGGAAGGGGAGCCTTGGGGAGACGAGGGCCAGAAGCGTTGGGTACTGTTGGGCCGAGCTGAGCTGCCTACTGAGTAGCCCCTCCCGCCGAGCTGGTCCGACTCGGCCTGGAGCTGGCGAAAAGTAGGTATTGCTTTGCGGTTAGTTACCGGCAGGCCCTTCGTTCTCTGAGGGGGGGGAGCTTAGGGGGGGACGGGGCGGGCGGTAGCTGCCGGGGAGCTGCTCTGCATCTGCGGCCGAGTAAAGTAACATTGAAAGGTAGCGCAGCTCTGCACCAAACCTGGAGGCGCCAAACGCCTCGTACGGGGAGGGACGGGGGCGAGTCCAACCTTGTACCTGCTGTTCGCCCCGGGCGGGGAACGGAAGGGCGAGCCTCATGCTGGCGGCGGGCGAAAGCCTGCCGTCGAAGCGGTGCGTTCCGCAAGGGACGCGATCGCGGAGCGGAGTGACCTCGGTCATTTTCGGTCGGCACGTAACCTGGTCCGTAGGGCCGGGACCGTGGGCCGCCTGGTCTTTTTCAAGATAAGGGGGCCGCGAGGAGAAAACCTCTATAAAAATCCGGAGGAGCGACGTGACCTCGGTCACGGTCGGACGCCACGTAAACCTGGTCCGTAGGGCCGGGACCGTGGGCCGCCTCGTCTTTTTCAAGATAGGGGGGCCGCGAGGAGTAAACCTCTATAAAAATCACCAGGGCGGCGTGATCTCGGTCACGTCGGCCGGCACGTAACCCCGGCCCGCAGGCGCTGGGAACGTGGGCCGCTGAGGGGGCTACGAGGAGTCAACCTCTTTAAAAAAACAGACGGTCACCGGCGGGGGAGGGCGGGGAATCCGGAACCTGCATTCAACGGTGCCGTCGCCACCTGCCCCATCCCGGGGCGGCCAGTGGACGTTGCGGTGGTCACGGTGTTCGCCCGCAACGCCCGCAGTTCAAGGCCTGGAGGGAACGTGTGTGTTTTTAGACGGTAGGCCTCTCCCCTTCTTCCATAGGGAAGGCAGCGGCGAGATGGAGAGCCCGTCATACCTCCGTTCGTATGCTGCCCCGAGCGCGGAGATGCATAAGGCGCATTTTCCACACGTTAAAAAAAAAAAAAAAAAAAAAAAAAGGTTAGGTTAGGTTAGGTTAGGTTAGGTTAGGTTAGGTTCCCCCCCGAGTGTCGCTACCTTGTCGTGGTGGGGGGGCTTGAGCCCCTTAGTGATCTTCGGGCCTCAAAGCTCGAAGTGAAAGGGTGACCAAGAGCGGCACAGCTCCGGCGGAGCCCAGCCTGGGCCTGGCGGGGTAGGCGCGCCCTGGTGAAAGGACGCGCCACTTTCCAGCTCCTCGTCTCTCCTGGAGCAGGGGACTTCGGGGTTGCTGAGGCGGTGGGTCCGCTCCCGGTACTTCTCTGAGTAGCAGAGTGGACTGGGAGGCGGACGTGACCGGAGGGGCGCTGCCGGTATGGCTGCGCCACATTCCTGCTCCAGATGGTTCCCTGAACGGGGGATCGCTGGATGCAGAGGCGGTGGGTCCGCTCCCGGTACCTCTCTGATCAGCAGAGTAGACTGGGATGCGGACGTGTGCGAGCGCAGGGCTCTTTACAGAGCGCCAGTGCGAACCCGCAATCCGGCCCGCAGGAGCCGGGAGTGGGGGTCGTCCCCAGCAAAGGGAGGACCACGAGGAAGGAAAACCTCTATAAAAACCGGGGCCTAACCGCACCTTAACGCGGTTCTGGATGTGGGTCGCAGCGCATCCAGTACCAAGCCGGAGACTAGTAGGTCCTGTGGATCGAACGGGTCCGGCTCGGACTAGCGGCGAGCCGGAAGTACCACTTCAGTGGCGAACGGGTCGGCGTAACTGCGACACAGGGGAACTCACCCCTTAAAAAAGAGGAGAGTGCTCTCTCTTTAAAAAGAGCAGGGGACCTCACCCCTTTAATAAAGGATCATGGGTGACAATAAAAAGATATTACCCCAGGAGGGTACCCTTCGGGGAGAATCCCTCCCTGTGTCTAAGACGCAGGCTGCCCCATCGTATTCTGGGGGGGGCAATTGTCACTTCGTGGGCCCACAAAGCCCACGTTTAGATTTAAGTTCGGCGGCGTTTCAGATCCCGCCCAAATGGCCAACCACCGTATCTGTGCGTGATTGCCATGTCCAGCTGACTCGGCACCCAATCACCACGAACTCGGAGCCCGAACTGAGGGCACACACCAGCTCGGATGTCAGCTTCGCTTCGCATGGTACCGGAGGACGTGAGTCCTCGGGGAAAAGCAAGCTTGACGACATCGACGAGGGGAGAGAGAGAACGGAGCGGGCGAAGCAGAGACGGAAGCGACTCCGCCCTGCGTCCCTCTTTAGCTCCAGCGATGAAGGGTCCTCAACTCTACCGGTTGGAGGAGACAAGAAGGGCAGAGGCCGGCCACCAACGTCAGGTAAATACGTTGGGATGGCCAAGGCGAAGGAGGCCTACAACCGTGCCCTAAAAGAGGAAATCAGGCTGAAGGCAGAGATGGCCCTCCAGAAAGAGCTGGAAGACATGCCCATCAGGTCCCGTCAAGGGTACTCAAGGAGTGACGCCTCCACAGAAGCAACTGGGAAGGAAGGCGCCGCGGCCGCTAAAGACCTTGGGCTACAAGTTGCTGACAGTGTGGCCATCATCACGAAAGTGGCCACCAAGTCAAAAAACTTGTCTGGCGGCTACGTCAAATGCCTCAAGGAGGCGGCCGCGGCCATTTCTGATGCGTTTGCGGTGCTGAGCCAACGCACAACTACGGAGGAGACGACTAGGCTACAAGCCGATAATACGCGGCTACAGGCAGAGATGGCCAGCCTCCGAAAGGAGCTGGCCGAAATTAAAAAGGAAATGGAGGGGATGCGGAAGCAGGGCAGTCCGCCACCCCTCCACACCGGACCAGACCGGGAAGGGCCGACCCCTGCGCGACCCTCCCCAAAAGGAAGAACGGACGGGCGTGGTGTCGTCAAACCGCCTCCAACGCAGATGGATGAACTCTGCCAGGCGGTCATGGCCCACGTCGGACCGTACATTGATGCCCGCTTGGCGGGGAAAAAGAAGAAAGTGGGGCCGGAGACTCAAAACCACCCTGCCCCGGGCTCCGGTCCCAGTCGCTCGGGGCCTACAAGGGCAAAACGGGGGAAAAAGAAGAAAACGGCCCCAAACAAAGATGTCTTCCCCTACTCCATTCCCATGCCCCCACCCGAACAGTCATCCTCGTCGGAGTGGAAGAAAGTGGAGAGGAAGAAGAAGAAGGCCAAGAAAAATGTTGGACAGGAGGCAGAGCCACAGGCCGGGAAGCACCAAGCATCCAAAGAAGGCACAAAAAGGAGGAAAGCGAGGAAACTTCGCCCTCCCCGTTCTTCTGCCGTCGTGGTCACGCTGCTGGAGACAGAGGCGGAAGGGGAACGACCCGACTTTGGCACCATCCTTTCTGAGGCAAAGAGGAAAGTGCGCCTGGAGGACATCGGCATCCCTGGCCTCCGCCTCAGAAAGGCTCAAACGGGCGCCTATGTAATGGAGGTGCCCGGCACCGCAAGCGCGGACAAGGCCGACGCCCTCGCCAGGAAGCTGCTGGAGGTCATGGACCCAAAAGTGGTACGCATCTCTAGGCCCACCAAGTGCGCAGAGCTACGCATCTCGGGCCTAGACGAGTCCGTTCAGTACCCAGAAGTGGTCTCAGCGGTCGCTCGTGCGGGGGAATGTTCAGAAGCGGACATAAAAGCTGGTGAAGTAGTCCGAGGCCCATCCGGACTGGGAACTGTCTGGCTGCGATGCCCCATCCCAGCGGCCAAGAAGGTGGTTGAGGCCGGAAGACTGCTTGTGGGCTGGGTGTCGGCTCAGGTGAAACTCCTGGATGCCCGCCCCCTGCGCTGCTTCCGCTGCCTAGCGGTGGGCCACGTGCGGGCAAAGTGCAGAGCAGAGGTGGATCGCAGCTCAGTCTGCTACCGCTGTGGTCGCCCTGACCACGTTGCAAGCGGATGCACAGCTCCAGCACACTGCCCGCTATGCGCCGAAGCTGGGTTAGCAGCAAACCATAGGGTGGGAAGCAAGGTGTGCAACCCACCCAAACCCAAGCAGCGTTTAGCTGTCGATGGCCCCCGGGCGCCCTCGCAGCCAAACCCCCAGAACGGCACCAACACGGCTGCCGAACCCCGGGACGAGGAGGAGGAGGCCATGGACACTTAGCGTAATGGCTCCCACTCGCTTTCTTCAGGCGAATATTAACCACTGCGCCAGAGCTCAGGACCTCTTGTTCCAGAGTATGGCGGAGTGGTTAATACACATCGCGGTAGTGGCTGAGCCATACAGTGTTCCTCCTAAAGACAACTGGGCAGGAGACCAGGACAGCCTAGTAGCCATAGCCACTCAACCATCGGCTGGCTCTCCGCCACTTGAAAGAGTGGTGCGAGGCCATGGCTACGTGGCCGCACACATCGGCAGGATGATGGTAGTTGGGGCCTACTTCTCGCCGAATCGGACCCTTGCTGACTTCGAAATGTTCCTCGATGAAGTAGGGGCTCTGATCGGCAGAAGTAGCCCTGAACTGGTGCTGGTTGCTGGGGACCTCAACGCCAAGTCATTGGTGTGGGGTTCCCCTGCAACAGATGTGCGTGGTCAGGCTGTAATGGAGTGGGCGGCTGCGTCTGGTCTGGTGGTGCTGAACCGAGGGGCGGTAGACACGTGCGTGCGGCAACAGGGCGGGTCCATCGTGGATGTGACATTCGCGAATGGTGCCCTGGCGCGCCGTGTCCAAGGCTGGGAGGTTGTGGAGGGCGTTGAGACGCTATCGGATCACCGATACATTCGGTTCGATGTCTCCGCCCACCACACTACCCCGGACGGCCTGAGCCGTCCTCGGAGAGAAGATGGCCCTAGGTGGGCGCTAAAACAACTAGACCGGGACACCCTGTACGCAGCGGCCATGGTCCAAGCTTGGCCGGAAGCACCAGAAGGCCCAATATCCGTGGAAGAGGAGGCTGCCTGGCTGAATGAGGCAATGACACAGGTCTGCGATGCAGCGATGCCACGGGTCAAGCACTCAGGTCCGAGACGGTGCGTGTACTGGTGGTCTGCAGAAATCACGCAATTGCGCAAGGCGTGTATCACAGCGCGACGCCAGTACACCAGGAGCCGTAGACGGAGGAGGCGAGACCTAGTGGAGGAAGAGCATCTGTATGCAATGTACAGGGCGTGTAACCAGGCCCTGCGCGTGGGCATAACGAACGCCAAAGATCTGGCCGAAAAAGAGATGCTGGAGACACTAAACCGCGACCCCTGGGGGCGGCCGTACAAGGTAGTGAGGTGTAAACTTCGCCCTTGGGCCCCGCCACTAACGCAGAGTCTCCAGCCAGAACTGCTGAGCCAAATCGTGCGAACTCTTTTCCCGCAACGGGGCGAACATCAGCCCCCTCGTATGGCTCCAGTGTCTGCTGCCGAAGAAAATGCCGTACCTGAGGTAACGGAGGGAGAGTTGAGTGCGGCGGTGCTGAGGCTAAAAGCCAAAAACACCGCCCCTGGTCCCGACGGAATACCCGGTCGCGCCTGGGTACTGGCGCTCGGACCACTGGAGGAGAGGGTGAGAGCCCTATTTACCGCATGTCTAGTCCAGGGACAAATCCCACGAAACTGGAAGTGCGGTAAATTGGTGCTGCTCCGTAAGGAAGGGCGACCGGCCGACTCTCCTTCGGGATATAGACCGATCGTGCTCCTGGACGAGGGAGCAAAACTGTTTGAGCGGATTGTTGCTACCCGTCTCAACAAACACTTGCGAGAGGAGGGGCCGGATCTGAGTGCGTACCAGTTTGGCTTTCGCCAGGGCAGATCCACCATCGACGCGATTGCGCGGGTGAGGGCCCTGGTAGAGGACGCAGCTTCTAGGGGAGAGGTGGTGTTGGCGGTGTCCTTGGACATTTCCAACGCGTTCAACACCCTCCCCTGGGAAACAATCAAGGAGGCGCTCAGATACCACAGAGTGCCGGCGTACCTGTGCCGGGTGGTTGAGGCATACCTCTCTGTAAGGGCAATCCGATACCCTACGCGGGAAGAGTGGATTGAACGGGCCATGTCATGCGGTGTTCCACAAGGTTCTGTCCTAGGGCCGCTCTTGTGGAACATCGGCTACGACTGGGTGCTGCGCGGTGCCAACTTACGGGGGGTCGACGTAACTTGTTACGCCGACGACACCCTCGTCACGGCCCGCGGTGCCACATTCCGGGAGGCGTCCCTGCTGGCCACCGCTGGAGTGGCCCTCGTAGTGGACCGGATCCGAAGGCTGGGGCTCGAGGTCGCCCTTCACAAGTCCGAGGCCATCTGTTTTCATGGACCCCGGAGGGCACCTCCGGCAGATGCCCATATAGTAGTGGGGGGAGTTTCCATCGGTGTCGGGAGGACGATGAAGTACCTGGGACTCGTCCTCGACAGCCGGTGGAACTTCCAAGAACACTTCCGGCGCCTGGCTCCGAAGCTGGTGGGTGCCGCATCGGCGTTGAGTCGGCTTCTCCCGAACGTGGGCGGGCCAAACGCGGGCTGCCGCCGCCTGTACACGGGTGTTGTGCGGTCGATGGCCTTATATGGCGCACCCATTTGGGTGGATGCCCTATCCGCCCAAAACAAGACCCACCTGCGGCGACCGCAAAGGGTCATGGCGGTTAGGGCAGTGAGGGCGTACCGCACCACCTCGTTCGAGGCGGCCTGCGTGATGGCGGGCACCCCACCGTGGGAGCTAGACGCCGAGGTGCTGGCAGTTGTGTACCGACGGGTAGCCGAGGCGCGCTCCAGAGGGGAACAGCCGTGCTCGGAAGAGATAAGGCGTTGGAGAGAAATCTCCCGCCAAACTCTCTTCCGGAAGTGGCTGGAGGCTCTGGAGCGGCCGAGCGCCGGCCACTGGACCATTACGGGAGTCCGACCGGTCCTAATGGACTGGGTCGAGAGAGGGTGGGGCACTGTTTCCTTCCACCTAGCGCAGGTACTGTCGGGGCATGGCTGCTTCGGCAAGTACCTGTGCAAGGTAGCAAGGAGGGAAACAGCGCCAGAGTGTCACCACTGCGGGAACGCGGAGGACACAGCGCAGCATACGCTGCAGACGTGCCCCGCGTTCGCCGAACAGCGGACTCGCCTCACGGCGGTAGTTGGTAGCGACCTATCGCTGCCGGCCGTGATCAAAGCCATGACCGGCAGCGAGAGGTCGTGGAACGCTATGGCCTCCTACTGTGAGGAGGTCATGATGGCCAAGGAGGGAGCGGAGCGGGAGAGAGAGGACGACCCGTCCTCCCAACCCCAACGCCGCAGGCGAGTCGGGCGCAGGCGGCTCAACTACGAGCGCCAAATGCCGCCCTGAGGAGGACTGCGGGTGACGGGCATGGGGATGCCCGTCCCCCGCCATTAAGGTCCTCGAGCTGTCAGACGCACCAAGTGTTCCCGGTGCGTCTATAGCGAAGGAGACGGAGACGACAGTCTCCTGAGGTTGGGCCCTAACACAGGGCAGACTGCCGTGCTACCGGGGCCATGGATGCGCAGAGTTCCCACAGCCCCGGAAGCAACACGGCGGAGAAGCGGAACACCCTGGGGTTTTTAGTGGGTAAACCGCCCCCTTCTGGGGCGGGACTCCCACATAACCGCCGGTATCCCCAGCCGGTGGTATCCATAAAGGATTTTCCCCAGGACAAAAAAAAAAAAAAAAAAAAAAAAAAGGTTAGGTTAGGTTAACCGTCCCCCCCGACGTGTACCCACCTTGCCGTGGTGGGGGGGCTCACCGCCGCATGCCATGTGTCCGGCCTGCGGCGGTGCCAAGAGGTACCGGGTGGTGGGCCACTTCCAGTACTCCTCTGACCCAGCAGAGGAGACATGGAAGTGGCAGCGCTTCGGCGCGGGGGTGGCTCCCCTGGGGAGTTAGGAGGGCGGCCATGATGGCTGTCGGGAGTACGGTGGCTCTGAGGGCAATCGTACTTCAAGGGAGGGCTCGCGGTAGAGTGGAGGGGACTGAGCGTCGGCGTACCCGTTGCTCGGACACAAGTTCCCTCAGGGACGGGCGCATGGGCGTGTGAGGGGTGGGGTAGCTCCGGGGGCCTCCTGGAGGAAAAGTATCCTGGGGACTGAGTTCCCCGGGTGGCCGAAGGATTGATGTCCTTCGGTCTTTTCCTGGCCTCAGTGAGGCGAGCTACCCCGCCCCCCACAACGGGGATCCGACCGAGTGTCGGATCGGAGGTGCAGGCGGCAGTCGCCGCTGCCCTCCGTAGTGGTGCCAGCTGGTGGGGGATGGGGATCCCCTGCCAGCCTGTAAAGGCCCACGACTCAGGGGGGGGGGCCAAGTATCCCCGGCCCTCCCTCCTTAGGCGACGGAACCCTGGCGCTTGCGCTGGGGTGGCCGGTGGGGCGTGCGTGGTGACACCATAGTTCTCCCACGGCGCCTCTCCAAATGGCCGAGAGGGAATACCGGTGAGTTTTTAAGGGGTATGCCCCCCTAGACCCCGACTAGGGGGGAGAGTCCACTACACCCCCCGCGTCGTCCCCCCAACTAGCACGGGGGGGACATTCCCCAAGGCGCGGGGACCGTGCGTAATTGCATTTTCTCACCGAATCAAAAAAAAAAAAAAAGGTTAGGTTAACCGTCCTTTTAAGGATGAACCAACCGTCCTTTTAAGGGCGAACCAACCGTCCTTTTAAGGGCGAAACGTCCTTCTGAGGGCGCAAACGTCCTTCTAAGGGTCGAAACGCCCTTGGTTGCTGGAAGGGGTGGGTGGGCAGACGGCCGTTAACACCCATCTTGGAAAGCAACCTTGTGCGTGGTCCTTCTAGGGGCGCAAACGTCCTCTCAAGGATGCAACCGTCCTTTTAAGGGCGCAAACGTCCTTTTCAGGACGACGAGAGGGATCCTTCGGGACTCGACAACCGTCCTTCTAAGGGCGAACCAACCGTCCTTTTAAGGGCGAACCAACCGTCCTTTTAAGGGCGAAACGTCCTTCTGAGGGCGCAAACGTCCTTCTAAGGGTCGAAACGCCCTTGGTTGCTGGAAGGGGTGGGTGGGCAGACGGCCGTTAACACCCATCTTGGAAAGCAACCTTGTGCGTGGTCCTTCTAGGGGCGCAAACGTCCTCTCAAGGATGCAACCGTCCTTTTAAGGGCGCAAACGTCCTTTTCAGGACGACGAGAGGGATCCTTCGGGACTTGACAACCGTCCTTCTAAGGGCGAACCAACCGTCCTTTTAAGGGCGAAACGTCCTTCTGAGGGCGCAAACGTCCTTCTAAGGGTCGAAACGCCCTTGGTTGCTGGAAGGGGTGGGTGGGCAGACGGCCGTTAACACCCATCTTGGAAAGCAACCTTGTGCGTGGTCCTTCTAGGGGCGCAAACGTCCTCACAAGGATGCAACCGTCCTTTTAAGGGCGCAAACGTCCTTTTCAGGACGACGAGAGGGATCCTTCGGGACTTGACAACCGTCCTTTTAAGGGCGAACCAACCGTCCTTCTAAGGGCGAAACGTCCTTCTGAGGGCGCAAACGTCCTTCTAAGGATTGAAGCGCCCTTGGCTGCTGGAAGGGGTGGGTGGGCAGACGGCCGTTAACACCCACCTTGGAGAGCAACCTTGTGCGCGGTCCTTCTAAGGGCGCAAACGCCCTCTCAAGGATGCAACCGTCCTTTTAAGGGCGCAAACGTCCTTTTCAGGACGACGAGAGGGATCCTTCGGGACTTGACAACCGTCCTTCTAAGGGCGAACCAACCGTCCTTTTAAGGGCGCAACCGCAACCGCATTCGTCCTTTTCAGAGCGAGCGGGTAACAGTCTTTTTCAAGACTTAATCGTTCTTTTCAGAGCGGCGGGGTCCTCCGGGACATGACGAAGCCGTCCTTTTAAGGGCGCATCCGCAACTGCATTCGTCCTTTTCAGAGCGAGCGGGTAACAGTCTTTTTCAAGACTTAATCGTTCTTTTCAGAGCGGCGGGGTCCTCTGGGACATGACGAAGCCGTCCTTTTAAGGGCGCATCCGCAACCGCATTCGTCCTTTTCAGAGCGAGCGGGTAACAGTCTTTTTCAAGACTTAATCGTTCTTTTCAGAGCGGCGGGGTCCTCCGGGACATGACGAAGCCGTCCTTATAAGGGCGCATCCGCAACCGCATTCGTCCTTTTCAGAGCGAGAGGGTAACAGTCTTTTTCAAGACTTAATCGTTCTTTTCAGAGCGGCGGGGTCCTCCGGGACATGACGAAGCCGTCCTTTCAAGGGCGCATCCGCAACCGCATTCGTCCTTTTCAGAGCGAGCGGGTAACAGTCTTTTTCAAGACTTAATCGTTCTTTTCAGAGCGGCGGGGTCCTCCGGGACATGACGAAGCCGTCCTTTTAAGGGCGCATCCGCAACCGCATTCGTTCTTTTTAGAGCGAGCGGGTAACAGTCTTTTTCAAGACTTAATCGTTCTTTTCAGAGCGGCGGGGTCCTCCGGGACATGACGAAGCCGTCCTTTTAAGGGCGCATCCGCAACCGCATTCGCCCTTTTCAGAGCGAGCGGGTAACAGTCTTTTTCAAGACTTAATCGTTCTTTTCAGAGCGGCGGGGTCCCCCGGGACATGACGAAGCCGTCCTTTTAAGGGCGCATCCGCAACCGCATTCGTCCTTTTCAGAGCGAGCGGGTAACAGTCTTTTTCAAGACTTAATCGTTCTTTTCAGAGCGGCGGGGTCCTCCGGGACATGACGAAGCCGTCCTTTTAAGGGCGCATCCGCAACCGCATTCGTCCTTTTCAGAGCGAGCGGGTAACAGTCTTTTTCAAGACTTAATCGTTCTTTTCAGAGCGGCGGGGTCCTCCGGGACATGACGAAATCGTCCTTTTAAGGGCGCAAACGTCCTTTTCAGGGCGAGAGAGGGATCCTTCGGGATATTACGAATCCTTCGGGATGTCGGCAAAACGTCCTTCTTAGGACGAAACCAAAACCGTCCTTTTAAGGACGCAAACGTCCTTTTCAGGACGAAAGTGGGAGGGGGTGGCTCGAAAGTGCATTTTCAGCCCTGGAGAGCAACCCTCTTGTGAGGAATCCTTCGGGACTTTGAGAGGACAGGGGCGGCTTGAAGGGACATTTTCTGTCCTGGAAAACCACCCCTTTGTGACGGAGGCGCCTTAGGGTGCCTGTCGTGGCTACGCGTAACCTTGGTGTTCCTAATGCCGAGGCCGCGGGTTACTGCAGTGACTGTGAGGAGAAAACCTCTATAAAAAATCCGCGGCACCTGCGGGGGAGGGCGGGAATTCCCAATCCTGCATTGCACAGGTGTCGCAGGGAGGTAGCCCCATCCCGGGGTGGGCCCGCAGGGACGTCGCGGTTCACGAAAGTTCTCCCGCGGCCCCCTGCAACAGTGCCAAATGTGGGAATCCGTGTGTTTTTTACTGGGTATGCCTGACGCCTCGGGAGAGCCCCAGATACCCTCGGTAACCCCGTACCGGGCCGGATGCATAAGGCGCATTTTCCACACCATAAAAAAAAAAAAAAAAAAAAAGGTTAGGTTAGGTTAGGTTAGGTTAGTCGCGCGCTGCCTGCCGCCCCGAACGCCACGAAAATCCGACGCTCCGCGCTCGAAAAATCAAGAAAATAGGATTTTTTCGCCCGATTTACGCGAGTGATGCATCAAAAGATGCGGATTAACGTCCCGCATCTAACAGTGTAAGTGCCAAGTGCCGCGGAGTGATACTCGAAGTGCTAAGTGACAAAAAGTGAAAAACGGTGACGGGCAAAATCTTCAAAGTGAAACGCTGCTCGATTAGTCGCCTTAAGGTGGTGGTTTTTTGGTGTGTGCGTGTCCGTCTCATCAAGACCTTTCATCTGATACCTAGTTCAGATTTTTCTGATAAGCGAGTTAAGCACAATACCCAAAAAACTAAAACCGCGTGGCCACGAGGTTTTGAACCGAAGCGTTTCGGTTAAATCTGTGTATACAGCATTGTGAGGGGCATTAAGCCGACCACGGCCCAGTTTTCAAAGTTGAAAAAGGCCAAGGGGAAGCTGAGATATCGAGCTTCGAAAAACCGGCCGAAGGTCAGTCAACTTTCCCCCCTTATATCTCGTAAAGTAGATCTTTTACCCCCCATTTTGGGAATTGCGCTCGATAGCCCAGTTAATAGAGATCATATATTCCAAATTTCAGATTTTTCTAAGCTGTAGTTTTCGAGTAAAGTAATTTTATCTGAAGCAAGTCCCACGCGTTGGAGGCAATTTGTGTTAATTTACGTAAATATAATTTCATTTTGACTTTTTTCCCTTTGCCTTTTTTCAAAATTTTAAAACTGTTAAATATTGGGCTAGGCCTAAAAATAAGATCTGTGTTGGTCCCAACTCTGTAGCTTAATTATTTCTATGTCTAAAATGCATTTGAAATCACGAAATATTGTAACACGTGTAAGCTCAAACAGGTCTGAACTTGCTTCGGGCATGGAGTTTGGACATAGAATTTAAACTGCTAGTGGTAGGCTTGGTTCTAAATATGTTCTATGTTGGTGCACGGGAGCCACCCCCCCACCCCCCTCTGCCGAGCGGGCTGGTATTTTGATTGGTTTCTTAATTTCTAAATTTCCCCCCCTCATAACTCGGAAGTGTAACCTGTTACCCCCCATTTCGAAATTGCATATGATAACCCATCTAATAAAGACTACACATTCCAAATTTCAGATCTTTCCGATCAGTAGTTATCGAATAAAACATCTTTTTCTAAAGTGACTCCCCTGCTCTAGCGTACGATGAGCCTAGACACCCCAAATTTGGTATTGGGGTGAACATATGAATTTACGACTATAGTCTGTAACTCGCGAACGGCGTAACCGATTTGGCTGAAAATTGGCAGGGAGGTAGCTTAGGACTAGGAGACGGACATAGGATACTTTTTATCCTGATTTTCCCACGGGATAAAAATACGACTGTTTATAACTCAACAACGGCTTAATAGATTTGGCTGAAAATTGGTAGGGAGGTAGCTTAGGACCAGGAGACGCACATAGGATAATTTTTATCCCGATTTTCCCACGGGATAAAATACGACAATTTATAACTCAAGAATGGCTTAACCGATTTGGATGAAAATTGGTAGATAATAGAGATCATATATTCCAAATCTCAGATTTTCTATGCAGTAGTTTTCGAGTAAAGCAATTATATCTGAAATAAGCCCCGCGTCGGAGGCAACTTGTGTCAATTTACGTAAATATTATTCCATTTTGACTTTTTTCCCTTTGCCTTTTTTCAAAAATACTGGGCTATCCCAAAAATAAGATTGGTGTTGGTCCCATCTCTGTAGCTCAATTAATTCTGACTAAAATGCATTTAAATTACGAAATATTGTAACACGTGTAAGCTTAAACAAGTCTGAACTTGCTTCAAACATAGAATTTAAACTGCTAATTATTATTAGGCCTGAATATGTTCTATGTTGGTGCATGGGAGCCATCCCCCCACCCCCCTCTGCTGAGCGGGCTGGTATTTTGATTGGTTTCTTAATTTCTAAATTTCCCCCCCCTCATAACTCGGAAGTGTAACCTGTTACCCCCCATTTCGAAATTGCATATGATAACCCATCTAATAAAGACTACACATTCCAAATTTCAGATCTTTCCGATCAGTAGTTACCGAATAAAACATCTTTTTCTAAAGTGACTCCCCTGCTCTAGCGTACGATGAGCCTAGACACCCCAAATTTGGTATTGGGGTGAACATATGAATTTACGACTATAGTCTGTAACTCGCGAACGGCTTAACCGATTTGGCTGAAAATTGGCAGGGAGGTAGCTTAGGACTAGGAGACGGACATAGGATACTTTTTATCCTGATTTTCCCACGGGATAAAAATACGACTGTTTATAACTCAAGAACGGCTTAATAGATTTGGCTGAAAATTGGTAGGGAGGTAGCTTAGGACCAGGAGACGCACATAGGATAATTTTTATCCCGATTTTCCCACGGGATAAAATACGACAATTCATAACTCAAGAATGGCTTAACCGATTTGGATGAAAATTGGTAGATAATAGAGATCATATATTCCAAATCTCAGACTTTCTATGCAGTAGTTTTCGAGTAAAGTAATTATATCTGAAATAAGTCCCCCGCCTCGGAGGCAACTTGTGTTAATCTACATAAATATAATTCCATTTTGACTTTTTTCCCTTTGCCTTCTTCAAAATACTGGGCTAGGCCAAAAATAAGATTGGTGTTGGTCCCATCTCTGTAGCTCAATTAATTCTGACTAAAATGCATTTAAATTACGAAATATTGTAACACGTGTAAGCTTAAACAAGCCTGAACTTGCTTCAAACATAGAATTTAAATTGCTAATTATTATTAGGTCTGAATACGTTCTATGTTAGTGCACGGGAGCCACCCCCCCACCCCCCTCTGCTGAGCGGGCTGGTATTTTGATTGGTTTCTTAATTTCTAAAGTTCTCCCCTCCATAACTCGGAAGTGTAACCTGTTACCCCCCACTTTGAAATTGCATATGATAGCCCATCTAATAAAGACCATACATTCCAAATTTCAGATCCTTCCGATCAGTAGTTACCGAATAAAACATCTTTTTCTAAAGTGACTCCCCTGCTCTAGCGTACGATGAGCCTAGATGCCTCAAATTTGGAATTGGGATGAACATATGAATATATGACTATAGTCTGTAACTCGCGAACGGCTCAACCGATTTGGCTGAAAATCGGCAGGGAGGTAGCTTAGGACCAGGAGACGGACATAGGATACTTGTTATCCCGATTTTCCCACGGGATAAAAATACGACTGTTTATAACTCAAGAACGGCTTAACCGAGTTGGTTGGGAATTGGTAGGGAGGTAGCTTAGGACCAGGAGACGGATGTAGGATACTTGTTATCCCGATTTTCCCACGGGATAAAAATACGACTGTTTATAACTCAAGAACGGCTTAACCGTGTGGGCTGAAAATTGGCAGGGAGGTAGCTTAGAAACCAGGAGGCGGACATAGAATGCTTTTTATTTCGATTTTCCCACGGGATAAAATATGACTATTTATAACTTGAGAACGGCTTAACCGATCTGGCTGGAAATTGCTAGGGAGGTAGCTTAGGACCAGGAGACGGACATAGGATACTTTTATCTCGATTTTCCCACGGGATAAAATATGACTATTTATAACTCGAGAACGGCTTAACCGATCTGGCTGGAAATTGCTAGGGAGGTAGCTTAGGACCAGGAGACGGACATAGGATACTTTTATCTCGATTTTCCCACGGGATTGGAAAATTCCGAAATGTTGTACTAATAAAGCTACAGACATTAAATTTAGCATGCCTACACATTATTCCTTGATCAGCATAAAGATGCACTTGCAAAGGAATTTTCCAATCTAATGCGGAACAAAGTTCGCCGGGCCAGCCAACTTTCCGCCCTTATATCTCGCAAAGTAGATCTGTTACCCCCCATTCTGGAAATTGCGCTCGGTAGCCCAGTTAATAGAGATCATATATTCCAAATTTCAGATTTATCTAAGCTGTAGTTTTCGAGTAAAGTAACTTTATATGAAGCAAGTCCCCCGCTTGAGAGGCAATTTACACAAATATATTCCACTTTTGACTTTTTTCCCTTTGACTTTTTTCAAAATTCTCAAATTGTTAAAGATTAGGCTAAGCCAAAAATAAGATCTGTGTTGGTCCCAACTCTGTAGCTCAATTATTTCTATGTCTAAAACGCATTTAAAATTACAGAATATTGTAACACGTGTAAGCTTGAACAAGTCCAAACCTGTTCCAAATATGGAATCCAAATTGTTAACAATAGCCTAGGTCTAAATAGGTTCTATGTTAGTGCACGGGAGTCGAGCCCCCCCCCTTTTTGTACTAAGCGAGCTGGCATTGGAATGGCTCCCAACTTCTCCCCCCCCATAGTTTGGAAAGTTAACCTGTTACCCCCCATTTTGAAACTGTATATGATAGTCCATCTAATGAAGAGCACACGTTCCAAATTTCAGAATTTTCTAACCAGTAGTTACCGAATAAAACACCTTTTTCTAAAGCGACTCCCTTGCTCTAGCTTACGACGAGCCTAGACACCCCAAATCCGAAATTGGATTGCGAGTAGTGCAACTTGCTATATTTATTGATTAATGTGTTATTAACTGAACTAATGTGCTATTAATTGAACTAAGGTGCTATTAATTTATAGAATGAGTTGGTTCGGCCAACTTCAAACCTGGGTGGTTATGTTATTGTTATTGCTAAATAGATTTTTGCGTGACGACTAAAGTAGTGAGGGGGGGGGGGGGGAAGTATGTATGATTGGAGGATGATGTTGATTGTGATAAGGATGATGTGTATATGGCCATCTAGCAATGTGTATGCGCGCCGCTCGGGGTGAGGGCGACGACGCCGGCCGAGGGTTGTGGTGCTGCCGGGCTCGGGCGCTGGGGACGGCCGCGGGGTCTGGCTGCTGGGCGCGCGGAGCTGGGGAGATTGCGGAGGAGTCGTTGCTGGGCGCGCGTTGCTAGGGCGGTCGCGGAGGTCTCGCTGGTGAGCGCGCGGAGCTGGGGCGGTCGCGGAAGCCTTGTTGCTGGGCGCGCGGGCTGGGGACGGTCGACGGTCGCGGGGCGTATGGGTATAGCAGTGTGATATATCAAAAGCCGCGGAATTAAGCCGCGCACACAACCATAATAACAACAAGTGCAAAAGTGAAAGTGTCAGATATTTAAGTGAGAAAAAGTGCAATTTTAAGATTTTTCAATCGTGAAGGGAAAACCGGAATGAAATCAAGAATTCGCGCGGCGCAGTGCACCGCGCACTGGGGAGCCCTACAAAATGAGGCCTAAGTCAGGTCCGTACGATGATCCACTGAGGCACGGCGGTTGAAAAACCGAACCACGAGAGGCGTGGTCGGTCACCCAGATGAGCTATACAGCAGTGGGATACATCAAAAGATGCGGAATTAAGCCGCGCACACAACCGTACCATCAATAAGTGCAAGAGTGAAAGTGTCAGATATTTAAGTGAGGGAAAGTGAAATTTTAGGAGTTTTTCAACCGTAGAGTGAAAACCGGAGTGAAATCAACAATTCGCGCGGTGCAGCGCGTTGCGCATTGGGGAGCCCTACAGAATGAGGCCTAAGCCAGGGCTCTACGATGATCCACTGAGACACGGTGGTTGAAAAACCGAACCATTGGGGGGGGGGAGCAGCGACGATTTTGCGCCACGTCGAGCTACGAAGCCGTGCGATACATCAAAAGACGCGGAATTAAGTCACGCACACAGCCGTACCATCAATAAGTGCAAGAGTGAAAGTGTCAGATATTTAAGTGAGAAAAAGTGAAATTTTACGAGTTTTTCAACCGTAGAGTGAAAACCGGAGTGAAATCAACAATTCGCGCGGTGCAGCGCGTTGCGCATTGGGGAGCCCTACAGAATGAGGCCTAAGCCAGGGCTCTACGATGATCCACTGAGACACGGTGGTTGAAAAACTGAACCACTGGGGGGGGGGAGCAGCGACGATTTTGCGCCACGTCGAGCTACGAAGCCGTGCGATACATCAAAAGACGCGGAATGAAGTCACGCACACAACCGTACCATCAACAAGTGCAAGAGTGAAAGTGTCAAATATTTAAGTGAGAAAAAGTGAAATTATGGGAGTTTTTCAGCCGTAAGGGGGGAACCGGAGTGAAATCAACAATTCACGCGGTGCGGCGCGTTGCGCATTGGGGAGCCCTACAGAGTGAGGCCTAAACTAGGTCTCTACGATGATCCACTGAGGCAAGGTGGTCGAAAAACCAAACCGCGTTCGGCGATTTCACCGATTCGGGAGTGCTGGGCGGCCGAGCCTGGCAGCGCGCTAATAAGAATAATAAAATAATAATAACAATAAGTATAGTAATGATAATGCTGAAATGGCAACACATACAAATTAAACCACGCCACGAGCGGCGCGCGGCCATGCACGCGGGAGTAAATGGCAGATAGTATATATGTATTCGTTATGCAACGCCTGTTACTATGCACTAGAATAAGTCCCTATGCAACATATGTATGATAATAAGTGTACCATATAAATATAAGGCTAGATATATCTTAGTATTTGTACAAGTTTGTTAATCCGTGGTCGGCAGCAATAGTGCCAACATCGCCTATGTTATAACTAATGGACATTGAATACTCCATGTAAACAACTGACAATAATAGCATAAACCGTCCTTTTAAGGGCGCAAACGTCCTTCTCAGGACGAAAAGAGGGATCCTTCGGGACTTGACAACCGTCCTTCTAAGGGCGAACCAACCGTCCTTCTAAGGGCGAACCAACCGTCCTTTTAAGGACGAACCAACCGTCCTTTTAAGGGCGAACCAACCGTCCTTTTAAGGGCGAAACGTCCTTCTGAGGGCGCAAACGTCCTTCTAAGGGTCGAAGCGCCCTTGGTTGCTGGAAGGGGTGGGTGGGCAGACGGCCGTTAACACCCATCTTGGAAAGCAACCTTGTGCGTGGTCCTTCTAGGAGCGCAAGCGTCCTCTCAAGGATGCAACCGTCCTTCTAAGGGCGCAAACGTCCTTTTCAGGACGACGAGAGGGATCCTTCGGGACTTGACAACCGTCCTTCTAAGGGCGAACCAATCGTCCTTTTAAGGACGAACCAACCGTCCTTTTAAGGGCGAACCAACCGTCCTTTTAAGGGCGAAACGTCCTTCTGAGGGCGCAAACGTCCTTCTAAGGGTCGAAACGCCCTTGGTTGCTGGAAGGGGTGGGTGGGCAGACGGCCGTTAACACCCATTTTGGAAAGCAACCTTGTGCGTGGTCCTTCTAGGGGCGCAAACGTCCTCTCAAGGATGCAACCGTCCTTCTAAGGGCGCAAAC